>OX337245.1:1992346-2656461 GCA_946965025.1 Blera fallax
AAATAATTTACATTGTGTTTTCAATTAATGTGTACATAGCAGATGAATATAAAAAGATGCGAGAAGAGAACCGTATACCGTATACGCCCGGTATATATGAGGCTCATAATCTGTTGCGATAGCGCGGCAGGCAGGCACGCATTCCGCACCCCCTCAAGTTGGCGCAGCCCCTTTTCGGCCGCTTGGCAGACCCTGGGGCACGTAAAAATGTAAATATTTCCGAATGCACACAGCCAGAACGCATTTGCATACGCTTGAGTGTCTCGAGATAACTTCCAATTAAGCGCTGATAATTTAATTTACATACACACCTAGTCGAGAGAGAGAGAGTGAGCGAGCGAGCACTGAACTGAGCACATCGAGATTGACTTGATATTTTTCGCTGTCGTCGTCGTTGATGTCGATGTCGACGGCGGCGTTCATAGGACATTAAGTCGAACAAATATATATCGCGGGGAGGGTTGTTTAAATAAGCTTCACCGTGCACACATAGAACGCAGAATAGTAATTGCAACACACATCCACGCAAGGGGGCTGAATTTGCTTGCTTATGGGGTGGTAATGGGGAGAGTATGTAATTACATGAGAGCAGGAGAGATATTTCTCTGTTGCAATTATTTGATTAATGTTGTAGGTTATTTTTAGAAGTACAAAATTAATTTGCATACAATCAGTCATCGAAGGTGATTGGATTGATCTCTGCGTATTGTGTACTTGCTACTTTGGATCGAGGCGGCTAGGAAGTCCAAACATCGAATGTGTTAAATCATCCCTTTACTTAGTTGCAATAGCACACACATGCCTATTTCCCACATTTAATGTAGGTCATCTGATAACCCGTCGATTACAGGTACCAAGGCATATACATTTCCCTTTCAGACGCGGCGATAATTTGTCAAAACAACAAACAATTTACAAAAAACACTACGGTCAGCTACGCAAAAAAAAAAAAATAATAATAATAACAAATCCATATCAAAAAGTCGCAAGCTTCCGGCTTTAGAGCGTCTGATGTAATCGACTTCTCCGATTGCAACTATCGAAATTTCATCAGCGTCGTCGTTGTCGTCGCTGTTGTCCTTGAGGTGATGTATGTTTTGATGATCGTGCGCGTTTCTTTATTACCTCTGCTGGAAAATAACATATTTCTCTTCTTTTTTTTTTACTAACAAATCGTTAAATAGAAATTGGAGCGAATGTGGGGATTATTTTTAGAAAGTTTTCTTTTTTTTTTTAATTCTTATCGGAAAAACTGGCAAAACGCATAAACAAAGCTATTATTTTCCCTCATTTCTTGGGTGTTGCTTGAATGGACCATTCAAAAAGTTCCTTGAACCAATTTTATACCAGGTAGGTACTTACGTATATATGTATATTTATTTACACGGGAATTTGAGCAAAATAAAGAAAGAAAGATATACAAAAAAAACATCGGCTGCTGGTAATAAAACTGAACATATATTGTAAGCATGAACACAAATCTGTTATCGGATTTGTAGACGTACGTAATCGGGGATAACAAAAAGGTTGGTGGGTACTTTTTGCGAAATAATTCGGCACACTTCCTCTCGGGCGGTGTACTGGTGAAAGGTGAAATGTTTTTTATTTCATACTCCATTTATTCCGCGTGAAGAATGCTAGAGATGGTTTGTAAATAAACGAAGGAAGTCGATTCATTGAGAAACATGTTTTTGGAACTTTTGCTTTTTTGGTTTGGAGGAAACACTATTTAAACAATTATTGATGAGTGACGCCTTGCCAATGTCGAGTATTTCCACTTCAGGTGGAAAGAAATTGCGTATCAGATATTGGTGTTTACTGATCTTTTGAGGATAGAAAGTCTAGGATTGCCATCAACATTTTTTAAGATGAATAGAAAAGTAGTTCCTTGGGTTTCGGTGCAGTATGCACTTATAGTCCGTTATTCTTATATACTTAACCAAATACACGATGAAAAGTTTTTTTTTCGACAGAGTCTATTGGGTACTTTACTATCCTTCATTCGAATCAACGTAGAGCATGCATTTTATGCAGTGCGTTTGTTTCTGTCCAGAACACAGGAAGTAAAATTTAATAAGTTGCTCCAAGGACCACATCAGAAGAGAATTTATTGCTTCGTAGAATGAGAATGATTGACCACACATTAATCTCGCTTTGGTTCTAAAATTTACTTCAGATCATTGAAAAAATGGTTTTGCCTTGTTCTAGCAGAAAATTGATGGAATCATTTTCATCGGGAATTAGCTCCAAATCGCAGAGTATCGCACAGCTCCAAATACATTGAGCTTCAGAAGCCTCATTGAGATTAATGGAATCTACAATCGATCCTGTTTTGGAATCGTCAGCGAATTCTGGGTTTTGGCTCCTGTTTTTTTTATGGTATCTAAGGCTATATTAGAAGTTTTCTCTAGGTCCAACAAATACCCGAAACAAGGTAAAGCAACATCGAAAGAACCTGCTGATGCATACTCATAGATACTTCAGCAATTTCAAGTTTCCTTTGGTTATGTCATTTTCATTTTTGTGGTCTTAATTAGGTAATTATTCAGAAGTATCTTGTATCTCTTTAAATTATAGTAAATCCCCTAAAAATAATTCTCATCCATAAATTGCAGCCAAAGTGACGCCTTTTGATCTACAGAAATATCTTATATTCGCTCTTTGACTCCAACAACAAATCAAAACAAATTTCAAGTGTCCTGACAACTTTTGTATTTTTTTTTTTTGTTTTTATACTCTAACCAGTTATTGCTACTTCTGCTGCACGAGGTATTTCCTTCACTCGTAGAGATATAAAATTTACGATATGCACTCATATACACATAAACTGGCTTTATTTGGTCGTCTTTCCCGGTGGGTGTGTCTCTTAACTTGTCCAGCGCAACCTGTTTAACGAGTCTCGTCTCTCGTGTGTTAACCATTTAAGTCCAAAACTCATTTGTTTTAATGTACCTATATATACCTGTTTTTTTTCGGGGGTAGATACTTTTTTGTGTATTTTTTTTATTGAGTCTTTAAATGGCCACAATGCTTTGTTCAATTAGATTTGCCATGACTAAGTGATTTCTCCGATTCGATTTAATTTCGAGTAGCTTGATCAATCTTAAGCTTGCATAATCGGAGTACTACAAACCATGACTGGCCAAGATCGGATAAATATTTAGTCTCGATTTGTTTTGATTTTGTACCCGTTTAAAGCCGGAGAGGTAAAAAAAGAAAACAAATCATCCATTGTTATTGTTTATTCCTCTTATAGATTTTTTTTGCAAAAAATAGAAATACTTTGCCGATCGCGTCAGCCCCTAAGAAGCCCAAAAACAAGATCATTCAAAGAGAAAACAAAATTCAATTGCAAAAAAGGAAAATGTTCAAATTTAAATTTAAAAAAAAATACTGAATCCCCTCTGAAAGTATGTACACAGAGCCTTGAGCTGCTGTTGTTTTCGCGAAAAATAGCAAAGGTGCGAAAAAAATAGCGAGTACCGATCTTGTTTACATCCGTTAGGCAGATGGTCCGTGCCGGTTGGATGCAAAAACACCACAAAAATAGAGAAAATATCTAAAACAAGACCAAAAAAAAAACGTTTAAAAATATTCACGTACGCTAGATCTCGTGGGCAGTGCGAATTAATTATGGAACAGCTCTGAGTTTATGCCAAAATTATTCTGCCTTTGTAAACAATTTAAATCTTCGTACCCGCACTCAGCTAATGGGTGCTGATTTTCATCGAGCAAATCCTCTTTAAAAGTCAACTTTTTGATTTGTGAGGCGTCAGACGTCTTCGTACTAGACGATGGATGAATATTTCTACCTGAACGATGATCCTGATAAAAGTCAAACCAAAGTGTATGTAATCCTTTAATACAGAGACAGACAGTCGCACCGCAACATGGACCCTGAATCGATCGCAAGGGTCGCTTTGGAATCGTAATTATCGTGTCAATAATTACTTATATTTACTTTTGGGGCGTGGAATGATACTGCAGGTATGACAGCAGTGTGTATCTTTTGCCTATAATCGGCAACGGAGACCTACCACAAGGTTAATGGATTCTAGGGTCGTAAATTTTCGTAATTACGCTGTTTATATTGGCAAATTGCTCTGAAGCGGCGGTGATGGTGGTGGTGGTGGTGAAACCGGACCGAGATGTTGCATCAGACTTTTTTATAAATAAAAAAATAAAAATAAAAGACTCATCCACTTTATGGAGATATTTCTAGTGTAATGAACCAGAGGATTTCATCGATGATGATAAGAGTGGGCCGACAGACGGTCGGCTAGAAGTCTTGGTCATTTGAATGAATGTTGTCACTTTTTCCGTGTTATCACGAAGTGGGCTTAGTCAATCTGTTTTATGGTATTTAAATCAGGTTTCGGTGACCATAAAAAAAGTTTTTTTCTTTATTACTCAGAAGGTGTGAAGAAGTGTTTGGTAATCGGGTTTGGATACATTTTGAGTTAGCAGAAAAGTTCTTACAATTTTGTATGAAAACTACGACATCATATGGACGTCTATGCTTTAGAGGTCTCAGTTGAAACCAATCGACTTTAAGCTGCAGTTCCTGGGCTAAGCATTTTCGAATCATTTTTACACCATTTACACAGTTGAGCTGGAAAAGCTATCAAACGCTATGCAAACGGATAATATTATCGGGTTACAGTGAACCTACCTTTGGAGATAACGATGAAGTCAAGGATAATCCATATCCATGTGGAGTTTGGAGTTTCACTGAGAGCCCGAAAGTGGGCTTTTCGGTACAAGGTTATGCGGAAGATATTACCCCTGTACATACATATTATGACTGATTAGATGAACTATGTGTATACGATGAGAACCCAAACAGTTCTTGTGTAAATAGCAATAGAAGAACGCATTCAAATATATGGAGACGCTTTATATCGTAGCCACGTCCCTAAGAGTGGAAACTGTTGAGATCTTTTGAGAAACGCAATCTTCTAGGACCCTCCTTGGCAGTCTCTATATTCATGCGATTTAAAAGGGATCTTGGCTAGCACTCCATTTGTTGAATCTTGTTTTGCGTAGTAATCATTCTCGTTAGCCTCTACCTATGCTGAGTTCAAGCCTATAAGCTCTTAAATCTGCTACACAAACTCATTTGGCGCAAACAGAGTTTTTCGCAGTCGTTAGATTTATTTGTGTTATTTTTTTCACACGAGGCTTAATACTGTATCTACATAAATAGTTAAACGACCTCCTGTCCTACTCAATCGCTGTGATCGCTGACCAATAAGTGATTGCAATCGATCGACGGATGTCATTTATCCTAGGGCAGCTCCCATTTGCTTAAATTATCTAAGAACGAATTAAACCTAATGAATGGATGCAACTTCACTATTTTTTGATTTATTCTGCATTCCGTGTCATGAAAGCCATGAGCTCCAATTGTTGTTTACCACTTTAGTTGGCCTTCAGTTTTCTTTTTTCCTCACTGGGGAAAAACCAAATGACGCACAGCCAAAGACATCCACTACACGTGTATATTTTCTATCATTTTATCCTCAAATGAAACATTTTAATTTATTTGTATTTATTTTCGAATTCAATTTTCTATGATAAGAATAAAATAAAAATCTAAAAATATCCTCGCCTAGGAAGCAGAGCAAGCCAACCGACGACCACAACAAGCGTGGCATGGTACACTTAGAGCAAAAGATTTTAAAAAAGACATGGTTGGCATCAAGAGTACAGTAGAAGAAATTGAAGTGGACAACTGAGTCGCATGAAGTTGACTATAGATGCTCATGATTCAAAAAGTTATTCAGGGGTGTATTCAAAAAGTGCATGCTTCAGAAAAGTAAGAAAGTTCTGTGCACAAAAGTATTTTTTCACCGAAGGCAAATCTGAACAAATATTGATGAATCTAAGGAAAGATACAATTCCTTGCCCAAAGCGCGTTCCTAGCCTGAAGCAGCGTTTTATGATAAAACATTGGTTTTTGAAATCAGTTTGTGGTTATAGATACTTTAAATTTTTGAGTAAGGAAAACAAGATCCCATTCAAACATTAATTTCGACCCGCGATAAATATGTCCGCCTGTGAATATGCCAAGTCTATCTAACGACACGCATCTCTAGTGACCCCGTGAGTATCTTGAATACTTTTATCATGTTCCTCACTCGAAATACCTCCACAATTGACTATGAATCTACAATTATACTGGTCTGAAATACTGATATACATATATGCTGGCAGATGGAGGTACACAAAAAAAGTTTACACAGCCAATACTTGGCCTTTAAAAATGAGATCAAAGTCAAGTCCACAAAGTGATTGTCTTTTATTTTCTTTTTCTTCTTCGTATTATTTCTCTTTTTCCTTTGTTTATATTTCCGTTGAAATTAATCGATGCATATCGACGTCATTTGGCAGTGATCTTCAATTTGCGAACCAGTTTCTGTCCGCTGATCCTGCGATTTAACATTTTCCTTCCTTGTTGACTCCTTGCGCATATGGTGTACATGACTAAAGTCAGATTAAATTGTCTGTCAACACTATACGTCATGCATATGTTTATTGATGTGATTTTAAAATTAGGCTATCACATAGCCGCATTAACTGGTAGCGATACTTAAGTACATCCGAAGCAATCGATAACGTCGTCCGTCCTCGCCAATCATCGTAAAAATAATAATTCATCACTCACAACGAACCGGATTAAGCCAGATTGTTGGCCATAGTGCTGTGTAAAGATGACAAAAAGAAACCTCAACAAAGTATCTCGATCTGGTGTACGTAGTCGATTCTTATGGTGAGTGTGTGCGATTGTGACCTTTTGATCTCGCTTTGTGTTCTGCTTTAAGGCACTCACCGTATGGTTAATTGTTACAAATAAAATATTCTTACAGTTACAGACTGACCAAACGATAACCAGATGAGCGATTCACTTTGTTTACGTACGAGCATGCAGTGCAGGAGAAATTAATTGGTTGGTCAAGAAGTACATTAGATACTTTGCGATAGTGGAGAAAATCTAAGCCCAGTGTTCGAATTGAAGTAGAAACGTAGAGACTATCGATTTCAGACCGCTTGAGATAATTGAAGACTCCTGCTAGCAACAAAATAATTCTATCCCGGGACATAAAGAACTCCTTCCGTATAGATGTTTTCCGGATTTATATGGCGCATACAACTGCCCATCTGATCAAGTTATTCGTCGACTGGTTGATAGATTTCTTACCACATACTTTCTTTTAATAAAAAAAATCGTGACATATGAAGTGAGCCTAATCCAGAAGAGACCCTGTTGAACCTATTGATTTGGTAACTACGCTGGTGGATAGCTCCGCCTTAGTTTTTCAAAATTTAAGTCGAAGCTCGCTTTACGGTCAATGTTCAACTTCGCTTTGGCTAAGCCGGTTCGTCGGCGTAATTTTTCATGATTTTTAGTACTTGAGTACCTTAGCTAAGATGCTAGCTGAACTTATTAAATAGATCTGGCTTGCAGCATGCGTCTTTTAAGCGATTTACCAAACAGTCACCTGCAAGGATGCCAAATGTTAGACTTAATGGCTTTCTATCTAGTTCTTCGTTGCCCTTTCTCTTGTGCGTAAGATACTGCAATTTGTTCCTGCGTTTTTTGGAATACGTGCCTTAATCTCTCGCTTAGTAATTCAACGCCCTAATCACTGATCATTACACATATTTAGCTCATAAGAGAACGTACATACCCCTTCATCTTCCGTTCATGGCTAGGCCGGTTCATTTTCCCAACAAAATGATTCCATTTAAGACTTTTTCAAGGCACCCCAACAAACCCCACACTCTCATGTTTACATATCTTCCTGCAAACAGCACTCTGTGAAATTGTGTACCAACGCCCGCTCGTGTGATAAGAGTTTGCAAACTATTTTTGGGTCACGACGCATAAAACAGAAAAGTCTAAGCCCCATGGCTTTTAAGACATACCTCTATTTACACTATCGCTCTGATTAGACGGCTATGACCGTTCACATCCTACACGTGTCCACACTGCTCTTTGTTCACTTTGGCGACAAACTAAACTAACAAATTCTAATCTTTGCGTGCTGCTTTCAAGCGGTTTGTTTGGGTTCTGAATGTCTCTTGGGAAAGCGCGATAAGATGCTGCGATACTGTCGTTTGTTTTGGCGAAAATAAATTCGTATATTAAAGCAAATTTTTTGAACTATTCTGACATGTTAAGGCCGTCACATCTAACGAGGTAATTGACCTCAATTTGTGAAATTTTATAACAAATTAGCTCATGCTAAGCAAAGTGTTTAAATTTAGATCGCAATCTCTGTTCCATTGTTTATATAACTGGCGGACGAAGAACTACCGATGATTATTGCTTAAACACTTTCGCTGTCAGAATTGCTCTTACCAAGGAAAGGAGGAGGGTATCACTGTCCTAATCGAGCTTTCAACAATATAACAACATCCACAACGATCGCCTTATCTTAATACAATTATCATGGAAATGTGTCATAAAGCGGTTTGCGATCTGATTATGGAGCCGTTTTTGTGCCTGTGCTGACGAAGAAGAGGCTTGCGTGCAGCTTGTCAGATACGCCAACTCTTTTTTGGTAATGCCAGCTCGTGTCGCTACATACATATGTACATATGTACATATGCCAAGCGCAATCTCGACAAATTGCAAATTGTAAGCACGTTTGTGCTGTTGTAGTTGATGGATTTTTGTAATTTTTGTTTTTTGAAAATAAACATTTATAAGATCATGTCGGTGTGTGTTGATGTTTTTGTATTTTTTTTGTTTTTGTTTTTCTCGGGGATAACATGTGTCCGCGCAAGTGATCTACGTCATTTGGCGAGGCACGACGAATATTCAATTTGATGTTTTGAGATTTTGATTTTTTGGCAAGCAAATGTGCACTCTGATGTCAGCTCGGGGAATGGGACATAGTAAATGTATTTTATTGCAAAGTGCAGGCTTACTCGTTGAAGATACATAGCCACGTCGAGCAAGTGAAACAGATTTAGAAATGTTTTTCTGTCGATTTGACGTTTTTAGTGTTTTCTCGTCGTTTATTATTCGTTGTTTGTTGTTTTTCTTTTGTAAGCTTTTCTGAGATTGTTTTTGCATTGAAAATGGCTTTTAAGTATTTCTAAAAAAAAAAGAAAAGATTTTGAATTCTCGCGAAAAATTTAGAAAATATGTGTTGATGTGAAAATTGTTTGCATTTTGTGGCAATTTGCAGAACTTTAGGGGAAAGTCTTGTCGATTTGGCAATGAATTTGTAGGTGATGTCTTGTGACAAATATGGTTAAAATGCATTGTAGCCCCTGCTTCACCGTTTGTAAGTTTTTTCTCAGGAAATAGTTCACGCCATGGTTTTGTGCTTGCCAGTCGCTAAAATGTTTCACTTCTATCGAACCATACCAATAAATTTAAGAAAACAAATGTTTCGTTGTAAGCCTTTTAAGAATATACACGTGTCTAGAACCATGAATGAGTGCTTTTTCT
Organism: Blera fallax; assembly: GCA_946965025.1. Lineage (NCBI taxonomy): Eukaryota > Metazoa > Arthropoda > Insecta > Diptera > Syrphidae > Blera > Blera fallax. The sequence goes on from OX337245.1 coordinate 2,001,813, forward strand.
AAGAATCTATGATAAAGGTCTGCTGCTGTCAAGACTAGATGGTGGAAGGTATACACAACAATGTTTTTCTCGACATAGAAATTGACCAAAGTAGCAATATAGAAACTGTTAGTACACTACTGATCGAGTCTTTCACAGGGCAGGAAGTTGTCCATCGACATGGTAAAGCTAGGTTCCATGTTATGTTCAAGTGGTTGCCAACACTTACACCAATGAAGACTTCATTGTGATGCAACAGGAGCTTAGGGAAAATCTTGTAGAACCAGTTGAAGTTTTAAATAAAGCATACTAGGCCCTGGAGTGACTGTGCCATACTTTTTGTAAATGCGGCTCGAATTGCGGTTACAATTAGTGATTTAAATTACAGAACGAAAGTTTTACAAAATTGATTGATTTTGATCTTAAAGACATGTTGTTTCACGACATAATCTGTCACACTACGAGCGAAACTATTGAGTTTGTTGCGAGAAATTTTTATAAAAAAGATCTGTGATCTTGCGACTTCTTGACTTCTTTCTTCGGAGTCACATGCGTATGCCAATAAGCCACATACAATTCATGAACTTAGAGCGGAAATTCAACATCGAAAATTTCATTAAAAGATGAAGAGTTTGCCAGTAGAGTCGCATTAAAAAGCCGCTCCCTTTAGTACTAATGACAATTTTCGTTCGGGAGTGAGTGGATGAAACTGATTTCGTTCCAACATTTCGATGAAACAGCTTTGTGTGGCCATTTTCAATAATAGGTCCGCACCTGAATACGAATAGGAAACAATTTCAGTCCTTAAGACACGAGTTATTTTTCTAATGCAAAAATATTAGACCATTTGTATAAAAGAGCGCGTGTTGGTTTCCTTTTAAGGTGCAGTACGATGCTACGATTCATGGGGCTTAAATATTTTTCATCTAAACTAAATTTTCCACATCAGTAGCTGTAGCTCCGTCGAATATCGGTCACAGAGCCTTGGAACTTATTACAAAATAACCATAGAAGACGGTGAACAATAGTACTATTTCAACTCAAGAACTTCTCAAAACCACTTCATTAAATTACGTATCAAAAAAAAAAATTATGAAAAATTTATGATTTGTTGCTGGCCCCCATTAGCGCCTCAGTAAGAATAAAATCCATTTATTTCTTAAAAACAACTTCCCACTCCAAATAGATCGGAACAAAGCTCCAATTCATAGCGCAGTTCGATCAGTTTGAACAGAAAGCCGGCACGCGGAAGTATCTCTGCTAATAGCATACACTCTAGCAGCAACTAGGAAGTGTATCTACATAGCCTATTAGCGCACAATGCTTTGCTTTTCTTTGGATTCTGTTTAATGCGCACGTGCTGAGAATTGCTTGCAGAAAGTTAAGTGGTTTCCTGGATTTTCTATAGAAATCGGAGAGGGTAGACCTACTGAGAGCCGACACGATGCAGGATTTCTTAATTTTGTATCTTTTTTTTTCACATTTGAATGTACATATGTACATGTGTATCTGCAGCATCCATTTGGCAATGGAAAATTTCCTCTCTTTTGTTTTTACCATCGATGATTTCCCTTAATTACCGTCAAAAGTCGTAAAAGTCCAAACGATAAAAAAATGTGTGCCTCCAACTTCTGTCGAACCATTAACGAGAAAAAGTGGAAACAAATTTCGCCCCATGCTATGCCTGAGCAGCAAAAGAAGAAATAAACACCCGAGGAGTGAACACGCAGCCCCATGTCCGTCCGCCAGAGTCGAGGGAGGCATAAGAATAAATGAGAATAAATGCGAATTAATTGCTTCAGAAATAATTTTACGATCGGATCCCTGCCACCTCGCCGCGCCGTGCCGTATCGTTGTGAGACTTTTAATAGGTCACCCAAAACAGATTCGACAGCCATCGTCGACGTCGTTGTCGACGACGATTTTGGTTGGAAATTTCAGCATTTTTATGATCGTGTGCGTTGTGCTTTGTGCGTATGGTCATAAAATGCAGGAAGCGTTAAAAATTATCCGCTTTGCGTTTTCCTAATGTTTTAGCGTTTAGACAATAACCGATGGGGATTAGTTAATCTGTGGCTGAGTGTCACTCCTTTGTTTGAGTAGAGCGGACAACTTCAAAGTACTCCACTATACCTGCTCAATAGGGACTTAATTACTAAGTCAATAGAGAGGTTTACAATGCACACACTTAACGTATGCAAACCGACTACAGACAGCAAGGCACCTATTGAAGTTGAGCCGCCGCCTTTATAGAATTTCTAATCTCTGTTTAGCTCCAAATTAAGATAAGAGCTAAGAAGCTTGCCAGCTTCCATTTGGGTTAGTTCAAATAGCGAGATAGCCTAGATGCCTTGCCGGGCTCAGTAGGGTTACACAGATTTGTTCCGTAATCTCTAGCATCCAGAGTTATCAGTTATCAAATGCTCCTACTATTATATAGGTGCAGCAGTCATGTGCTTGCAACATCTTGCTTACTATGTTTGGGGTGTGTGCTGGGGCTGGAGTGTAACGCGATATAGTTGCCATTGAACGAGACCGACCTAGGGAGTTGGCTTTGCCTTTTGTGGTTTTGCAGTGAAGCCGCATGCATGTAAAAATGTTTTTTTTTTTTTTTCGTGTCAAATTCTTGTTGTGGTGAATGTGAAAATTTTACTTTGATAGTAAATTTTCACAAAGAAATCTATCATATAACAGTTGCTTAAAGTAGCGAGAGTAAAGATTTATGGTAAGCGATTATGCCTGGTCATGTGATGTCTTGCTATAAAAATAATGATGCTGCTTCCTAGCTAAGCCTTCAAAGGTACATATCAGCTTAAATGGATTTTATTGTGACTTTCCGTTTTGGTCATCAGAGTAATGGTCACAAGATGACTAGAAAGTGCTTTTTTACTGAAGGTATTGGAGGTGTGACGAATCCCAATCGATTTGACATAAAAGACTTTTACCAATCAAAAGGTAAAGATAAAATAGATAGAAAGTAGTTAAACTTAAGATTTGCCCATGGGAACTAAGGATTATGTAAGGATGTGCTCGTTGCTAAAACTTTGTGAGGTCGTCATAATATAGCTTTCGAGAGGTAAATTCAAATTTAGAAAGTATGAGAGAGGAGAATGTAAATTTTTCAAGCCTTCATCGGGGTGTTAGACTCTAACGAAGAAATTTGCTTCCATACGTACGTGCCTAAATCGATAAACCTCTCGTTCCGGTCTTAATTAACTGCGTCCCATTCGAGATACTGAATGTTTAAAGATCTCTGCTAAACGTACCTACACAGTTGGGCGTTAACACTCTGCTAAAACGATTTACTTACTTAAGAATGTGGAGCTTAAGCCACTTTAAGGTAAAGTTCGACGTCTGTTTGGTTTAAGACAGCAGCGTCTTTCAGGCCGAAGTCACAGTCATCATACAGGCTGCTAAAATTATTCGCGAGAGTAATATCTGGCAAAACGATCACTGTCTGTATAGACAGCCAGGCAGCCGTGAAGGCTCTGGACTCTGCTGTAATCAGGTCAAGGCATGTGAGGACCTGCAAATGATTCTTAAACGAGATATCTAGAGCGAGGGCATATGAATATCGAAGGAAGCGAAAGGGCTGACGAGCTTGCTAGGAAGGAGTCGGCGCTGCACTTATCGCGGGCCATCCATTTTGTAGTAACCCCAATCAGATGGATGAAAGATAAAGCCACCGGTCGAGCAAACAGACACTGGGTTCATCTGGAAACATGCGCAACGGCTAAGGCGCTATGGCCGGCCTTCAGGAAGAAAAAATCAACCTTTCTGGTAAAATTAATCGTTATAACGCACGGGTCGTTTCCGGCATAATTAGAGGACATTGTGCCATTGGCGTTCACGCAGAGCGACTCTGTGTGCTACATAACTACTTTTGCAGAAGTTGCAGGGACGAAGAAGAAATTGAATCTTTCTTTTCGGAATTGGAGGACTTAGGTAATGTAGAGCTGACGGACCTCCTGAGATTAATATCATTATCTGGGTGGTTCAAACGGCGGACTTTACAACGTTTCCAGGGTTAAATGATTGGGCACAATGGACCTACAGTTGGTGTAAGTGAACAGCGACTCTTTTTGTCACAAGGCATCCATCTACCTAACCTAACCTATCTCCAGCTCAAATCTTGCAAATAAGCTTCAAACGCGTTGCGTTCTCAAGAAAAGTTTTATCTCCAACGCTCAGGTGCAGTACTGTCCTCAAAAAGAGATAAACCATACGCAATGCATTCGGTATGCCTTCTTTCTCACAGTACAATTTTCAAACAATCAAACTCAAGTCGCACAACTACTTCTCCTCCCATGATACACTACTTAGCTAGTTAAAGTCGACTTTATCGCGAATTTATTGTACAAAATTTATGAATTCAAAACACATTACCTTTGCAACATTTGACATAGACTTCGACCCACATTTCATCCGATTTCGGGATGAAAGTCTTATGGGAAAACCATGAGGATAACCTTGTTATTTAGCCAAAAACGTGTTTCACTCTTCTTTGTCGCCACACCTGTTCTTTTCGAACCGAAACTACTTTGCAAAGACCGAGCGCAGGTGCCTCTCTGATCCCTTATACCGAACGTGACCTCTGACCAAAATTAAATGGTACGTAAAAAATATCTGCCCACAGAAATCTTTTCTCATCGCATTGCTACTAGAGCTACAGACACGGCGAAAAAAGCGTTGAAAAGTAGCGAACAAATACCGAAAAAGCCATCATACTAACAACAAATCCATTTTGCATTTTCCTTATCTGCTCCAGATACAATGAGCAAACACTCGCATAAAGTGGTAGTGGCGGCGGTTACGGTGCGGTGGAAAGCTTATACTTAAATTTTATTTCGCTTTTAATCTTTTCCATTAGAAATGCTTCATCTCTGCTCTCTAGCCGGCATTCAGTGGAACGTGGAACTCTTTTGCTGGCCTTTATTTTTTTATTTTTTTTTTTTATTATTGTTGCTGCTCTATTACTGCGCGTCCTCCTTCTACTCCTCCTCGCTACAGATACATACATAGAATGAAAATCAGAAAACAAAGCAGCAACGGCAATAGCAAAACCAAAAACAAAAACAAAACATCGTATTACACTTCAATGTATGATATTGTTTTGGAACCTTGAATTGGATAAATGGCTCTACACTCTACAATAAGTAATATCTGTGGATCTGGTTTTCTCTCAATTCGGATAGATACTTATATTTTGAGGTTCTTTTTTCCATCCTCGACTACACTTTGTGTAGATTGTTATGTTTGTTGTTGCGGGGCGGCGGTGGTGGAGGTAGATTATTATTGTGTTTTTTTTTTGTGCTTCTGATGCGGTTTGCCGCAAGATGGAGAACCTGAAGCTGAAGCTACAGCTACAGCTGAACCTCTGAAAACAGATTAGAATAATACACTGTTGTACGGCGAAAAGTTGCAGAGTACAACAGAAGAGATGTAGAGATACTAGATACTAAGTAGTATCGGTGTTTATTGCAAGTGTAGGATGAACTTTATTGCTGCTTAAGCGAGGCTGATTAGGTGTAAGTGATAAAGTTTTCCGTTCTTCCGTACGTTGTTACAGTTTGTTGTGCGATGAGAGATTGTTTCTAATGCCGGGCGGGAAGGGAGGTGGGACGGTTGCATGTTAGAGGATTTTAATGGTTTTGATGTTTCAAATGTTGTATACACTCTTGGTGGTGATTATATACATTACAGTGGGTACTTATGTATCTTTTACGAGTGCGTACAGTTTGTTGGCATTTCATGTGATGATATGATCTACTTTCATGTGATTGTAGGTGTACTAGGGGTCTTAGGTTAATTGCTTAAGTTAACCAAACAATTTCTTTTGCCAGTGATGCGTATTTATTGAGGTTTTTCGTTTATCAAATGGCGTGAACGAGGTTAGAGCCAAATTGACTTTTATTAGCAAGTGAAATGTGCACAGTTGTAGATATTCGTAAGCACTAAGGGTGAGATAGATACTCGTAAAAGAACGTTGTTCCATTTTATGCGCTGTAATTTTGTTGAAAAGAAACTGCTGGCAAGAGCTTTTTGAGGGTGGAAAAAAGCTTCGAAGTTATGAAAGAGAATTCTGTTCGTTACCAACTTGTGAAAGGGTTTACCAACCCATAAGTCACTTTATGGACTGAAGACAAAACCGTTCAAGGCTCTAGAAGTGATGCGATACTTTACTTTTGATGGCGTTACAGTTCGGCTGCAATAGGGTCTCAACAAACGAACCTTCATCTAAGGTGGGGTCTTCCCCTGTTCCGGTGCCTCACTGGCATGGATTGAAGTCGTCACCTTAGCCCCTGGACTCGCACCGTCGGTGTCTCTCTAAAGCCCATTCAGCTCATCTTTGAATCCTTTCGTCTATAAACCCGACCGTGATTCTTCTTTCGATACATCGAAGGCTGCCTTGATCTGCTTTTGTTAACGTACATACTTCTGCACCATATTGACTGGCTAGGAGTGACGAGGAGGGTCATATAAAGATTATTAATAGTTCCGCAGAAAACTTGTAGATCATTCCAGGGAATTGTAAGGCCGCCAGAATAGGAACAACTATACCCATCTTGCCAGACAAAGGCACCTTAGCTATACTGTCAAATAGGCAAGCATCCTACAAGGCTAGGCCCTTTGCGAACGACTTTTGTAGAAGCTGCACTGATGAAAAAGAGGAGGTAACTATTCCTCACCTTCTTTGTTCCTCATCCTATTACAATGATATAGGCAACCTGATGGATATTGGCATTAAGAGCCTCCTGCGCTTCATAAGAAGCTCAGTAGGTAGAGAGAAACTTTCTCCCATGATCCATGTGGTATCACAATGGGCCTACCATTAGTGTAAGTGAGTTGGCGATTCCTTCAACCTAACCTTCAGTCGTTTTCTCCGTCCAAAGCAACAGTGCTTGAGTGGTATGTCCCAACATGCATTCATTCGGGATTCATGCATTCGTTTGGGATTTGAAATACTAACCGCAGCGTCTCTTTATTTCCGTAAATTGTTCTTGTCTTCATCACCTGGCTTATGTGTGGACTATTCCCTATAATCTACGGTCTTTTTAATTCCTTAAAGATACATTTTCGTTGCCAGACATAGTAATCTTCATGCCGTCACTTAATCAACACCAAATAAAAATTTCTCATTTCCATTGGCAGCAGCTCTTGCGTTTTGGTCTTCTTACGAGTAGTTCGTGGCCCGTGGATAATTCCCTCGACTACTTAACCATGTAATGTATTTCCATAGAGGTAACTAATTTACAAATTAACTTCAACCTTATCTCGTACGCGCTATCTCTTTCTCTTTCTACGTCTGTGTGTTCTGCAACAAATCCTCACTGCCACTCTTCTTCTTCCTTCATTGTTAACAGAGAAGAAAATAAGTATTATTATGTTGCTATCATTAATCTACAAGCTACGGCTAAGCACGGACACTGAAAAAAGTGGGAAAACAAAACCTCTTCGTTCCAATTTTCTCGGAACAAAAAAAAAAGAAAAAAAAGAAAGAGAAACAACCAGGAAAAAAGCGAAAACAAAATTTCATCAAGATAAATTATCACGATAAGCGGCCGTTACACTGCACAAAGAAAATGAGGCACTATAGAGAGAAACTCTTTTTTTTTTTCGTTATAGTGTGAAAGATAGGAAAGTAATAGCACGCTGCACTCGCTCCTCACCCAAGAGTTGCAAAAGTACAAAGTGCCTTATAGCCCGTGGGCTCATAATCGCTACTCTTGCAGCAACGACGACGTTGACGCCCAATTTTTATTTCAACCTTTTTTGTAGCCCAACTATGTATATGAATATGCGTGTGTGTGTGTATCTATGTGCGATATTAATTAGCATTCCGAATCGATATCTAATCACGTCGATCAATAAGCAGCAGCGGCAGCGCTGTCACACTTTGAGTAATCGTCCATTGAAATTGAAAAGGGGTGGCTATGCGGCGGGTGGGGACGGCCGGACTGGGTGAACCATTGGGGCAATGCACTGTGTCATGTTGTTGCAACTTTGTGTTTATGACAGCCTCTGAATACGGAATACGGCCATTTACTTGTACGCCACACATAATGGGTATCATTCACCCGCGCACTTTATGGAGCAGCTGTGTCCACATAGGCACCCTATGTGCCCGCGCGCGATTGCAGGGAATGGGGTTATGTTGACTTTCTGTTATGCATTATAGAGTGGGAGTTATGTGTGCGTTAACTGGAGTATCTGTGAGTTATAATTATCGCGTGGTTCGATTATCGAGTGCTGATTATAGATTTCAGAAAAGAGATGTTTTTTTTTTTTGGCAAATTGTTGTATTTTGGCCTTCAGAAAAGGTGAGGGGTTTTTGACTTTTGAGACTGTTTCGAGTAAATAAGAGGTGGCCATCTGTTGATTTCTTTTTGAAATGTTGATGTTGATTCGTAAGATTTCGATGTGTTTGACGCAGCGGAAGACAGACCGAAAACATTCAAGAAGTGATAGTCGATAACGTACCAGCTTGCACTTGCACTCCTTCAGGACTTTTATGCACCCAAGTGCTAGAAACCTAGAAATGCTTATTATGCTTCTTGACTTCTTTTATTGCAAGTGAATCAGTATTCCGTTACTATTAATCCAAAGGCTCATCCGATTCTTTGGAGAACCTGCAGGTACTCTCCGCAAGGATGCTCCGTGCAATGGATTTCCGAGCGAAATCCATCCATCTTAAGCGAATGCCTGTCAAGCGTCCGGAGGTTTGCCGTAATTCCCCTTTGATATTTATGGGTATCCATCTCACGTCTTCCTGACTTTAGTAATGGCTGTCGGTATTGACCTTAGTATTTGCCCTGCCTTGGACAGATTCTATTGAGACTGATTTCAGCTTCATCTTTCGATTCGCATGTATCTCAAGACGGCTCACCAAATGAATCCTAACTTGTCGGCCTTTTCCCATTTCGGTCTCCCATTGTCATCTTCCGCTATGGCTCACATACAAGGTTTAAAAGTATAGCATCGAGGATCACAAAGCAGTGGGTCGAGGGCGTTACAGATACGTTTCTAGTAAGAAAGAAAAAGTGTAAAGAATTCTGAAAAATGCTTTCTAAAGATTCTCCCTACCCGAGAAAAATTTCAATTTTTCTATTGTCTTTCTTAATGCTTACTCAACCGTAATGTGGTCCACTTTAAGGGCCCTCCCTACTAAATCATGTGCTTGAAACGCATCCTTGCATGCATCCGTACGATTACAATCCCAAGAGAAAGTACGATAATTTGTCAATCACATGTCAGCGAACTACCCCCTTTCTCAGACTAAGCTACTACATGATAACAACACCTTAATCACCCATTACACCCATCAACAGCAAACAAGCAGAAGAGCAAAAGAAAAGAAGAAAAAAAAACTCAATATTCCATAACCGATTAAGAAGCAACATCCCCCACCCCGGAACTAAAGAAAAACTCAGCAATCATGCAATTCGGCCATATAAATGGGACATTAGGCTCAGCCACTTGAAAAATGGTCAGGCCGGTTGATCCGTTAACCTTCTCTAGCTCACCCTCAATCGTTGCTGGCACTGCTTACCGGTATCTAAACCAAACAGATCCATTAACGAAAAACATTTCGATAAAAAAAACCAACCATAACAAGCATCGCCTGCTGCCATCACTTTCGTGTCCTAGATGGATGATGATGATGGCGAGTCCATCAAACCCAGAGAGTGTTAGAGACAGCGCAGGCAGCGTGTCAGTACGGGTTAATAATACTATCGAGCGAAGTTTTCTTTAGCCCTACAGACAGACTTCTAGGACGCCGACAACGACCGGAATGAATGGAAAAGTATCGCGCTAGAAATGATAAATGTCCAGCCATTGTATTAATAAACCATTAGTCTTCCAACGGAGACCCTGCACCGGTAATGGGAGAACCAAAGACTAGCGTCCCCAACCCCTCTGATTGAAGGGATGATTTTTGTTGTCTTAAAGTGACTTTGATGGATTAGCCAGAATTTTTTTTTTTCTCTGTTTCGTTGTCCGAAAGATAGGGAGAGTGGGTATTTAAGCGATTAATAGCTGCCTTCCCTTTGTGGAGCAGCGAAGCGACTATGCAAATCGAGCGAAAGTTGAGTGCAAGATTTTAAAGTCATGCGGCTAACTGTTTCCCGGCGATTCATCATACCATTGTTGAGGATGACGACCGCACGTTTCAGCCCCAAAAATTTCGCTGAAGCGGACTTCCTGCGCGCTGCAGATTCGCACAAAAGAAGCACATAGATTCGCATCGTGCCATTAAAGGCACAGTTTCCACCAGATTCACTAGATTCGCCTTTTCCCTGCTGCTACTGCCACTGCCAATTTCGCTGTTGAATGGTGAGTGTAATCATGACGCTTTCCCTAGGTTTTTCTTTTTGTTTCTTTTTCTTGTTGGTTGGGAAATCTATTCAAATGAACAGCACAGCGAAGGAAAATTGTATGCAAACAGCGAGTTACGAATGTGAGTCGTCATTGTGTGCTGCGAATTAGAGAGAAAGGTTCGTTTACTTTGGCACGGTCTGTGATTTAGGCGCTGGCCCGCAATATTTCGCTCCTCTCGGCTGTTGGATCTGTGCGATGTGCTCAGTTCTGCCATGTCGAAGTCGGATTCAAATTAATTCGATGTAACCGAGTTGGCTAAATTCAATTATGCGAGGTTTTTGGTACGTATGAGGCGGCGGCGTTGTACAGTGCAACGGAATCACACCGGCAACGCTGTGGGATCATTGGAGCTTGCATTGTGCTTTTTTGTGTGTTCGCCTTCGTCACCTCTAGAGGGGGCAGCGGGCGGCAATGCTAGCGGTGAAATTATTTTGCAGCCTCAAATGAGATTTGTATACGTGATCTGGAAATGCGCTACATTGCTCATCGCTGACGAACCATTGGGAGCTACTGCTGACAGCTCAAATATACTCTTGCTTGTGCAAGGAGAGTGTTATTAACAACAAACAAACTATAATTATGGGAGAGTGGTGAAGACTAAGAAATCTTTGGGGTGCGGGTTATCTGTGGAAACACACTGCCAGGGGGGTCTCTCGAGACTCTGAAATCTAAAGTCAGGTTGGGATCTGCCAAATAAAATTATGAAGTTATAAGCTTAGTCAAAATCGTCAAGGCTGGTGTATGAATTGGCGTTAAGTCATCTCTATTCGAGTTAACTTTCTAATTTGTCTAGAATAAGCCTCTGTAAGGGAGCGGCAGTCATTCCAAGTGTAATGATCTGGTGCACGCTTTAAACACTAGCAGTAAGAATAGGATTCCTTAGAAACCAACCTTAATACCAAATGTGGGAGGTCCAATGGCGACGGAATGAACGCGTCGAGCAATTTTCATGACGATTACACGCTTATAACTGTGAAATTTGGACTAATGGCCTCCTGCCGATTAGTTGGAATGAGAGTATGGCGAAGGAAACTACCACCTGACATAAGCTCTTAACGAGCTTGGGGGTTTTCACATAGGACGGGGAAGGTAGGATGTCGAGCTTGCTCTAATAACGACCCTCCTCAACATAATCCCAAATATGCGTTTTTCTGCGAACCCCACAGGCGGACCAGTAGGGATGCAGTAAAGTGGGAGGGTTATAATCCTAATCATAACCTCGCCGAAGAAAAAGGAAGAAGAAGATGCGTTTTTCGAGTACACCGGCTGGCTACTTAGTTTCATAATAATGTTCTGGTTTCCAAACGCCTTACTTAATCGTTTCTCTGCATAGACATAAGGCAAGAAGAGTACTGGGTCACCTAAGTTATCTGTAGTCCCATGTTAGTTCTTAAGCTGTAGATAGCTCAAAAAGAACCTTTGAAACTAGCTCACTCTCCAATCCCTACAGATCTTTAAAAAGCTTTGAATTTTATGGACATGGTGATAATCTCTCCCTGAAAGAGTGGGCAAATTCTCTAATTTGCCAAGGGAAGGCACCTGATCATTGCTATAAGTGACCCCTCAGATGTTTCACAATTAGCTCATCAGGATGTTGTGATGGTAGCTCAGCGGTTTGGGATACCTTATTATCCATAAAACTATCCTGAGAAATTCTCTAATTAACAAAGGAGTTTACATCCACATCGGATCAATCGTTGCAATGCCTAAACCTGGAAAGAGTCCTCTCAATGTAATCATATCGTGTACTGTAAGGCTGCATTTCCTCTCCAGTTGTATTCGCAGACGATAACTGCGATCATAAGAAAGTTCATAAGAACCAAGGAACCAAAACCTTTGTTACCAAGCTGTTTCGACTGTAAATCATGGCAATACTCCATAGTAAAACTGACAAATAGATGCATTCAGCATCATTTAACTGACGCCACGGTACAAAACCTAGAATCAAATTGCAGATTACATGCCGCTGCATTATGTTAATGACACATTCGATGCGTTACTGCCGCGTTGCCGTTTTCTGTTCCACAGCAGTTCTCTCCCCTCAGGCCATTGCAGCCGCTCGTACAGCCATAATATTTACCATCGTCATCCTCTTTGGCGCTTAGTATTGCGTTCGCAAAATTGAGTTTGTAAATTAAGTTTGAATTGAGAGTTTTATGGTGTGGTGATTGCATAGGGTCTCTTTCCGTACCCCTTCACAACCCTCTGCCCCGTTCCGTGGTAGTTTCTCCTTTTTTTTTTACCTCCATTTCCTACTTAATAAGTGGGCGTATGCGATGCAACACAAAAATATACATACATGCGAATTACCTACCCACCAACAACGATAAGAGGAAGGAGAAGGTGGAACGAACCGAATTCGAAAACAGGTAGTTAAATTAATTTTTGCACACAAAACGCAACACGATTACAGCGTTTTAATAGTACAGAGCTGCAGGGAACAATAAAAATGGTTATATAGAGTATTATACTCGTAGTTTACTATTACGCTCGCTGAGGCGAAAGTGGCATTTTGTATACCGTCGAGAAGAGCTCGGCAGAAAGAGTGTACCTTTCAATGAAACCCTTTGCCTGGATAGGTTGTAATTTGGTTAAGAAAGAATTAGTTTCGCTGTAGATTGGTATAATTAAATTTGATGGAGGGTTGTAATGGGAGTCCTTGATACGATTCAATGCGGAAGTGGTATTAAAAATGTTAAATACATTGAAACACTTAGTGCAGCAGGTTGTATGGGGTAACAATCAATTACGATGATAATGTGCGGAAAATTGAATTTAAGAGTAGTAGTCCACTTGTGAAACCTTGTGGTACTTTTTCTGCATAGAAAAACGTTTTTTTTTTAATTCGATTTCTTTCTATTTGATTGGATAGAGTCATTCATAGACTAAGAGAATGTCAGTTCAAGTTTGGTCAGAGATTTATAGTTCGAAAAAAAAGTACTATTACAGTTTGGATGCCGTAGTCGTAAATTAGAATAGCTGTACAAAGCTGATTAGTCAACATTAAGCAGTTTCTGACCTCTGCTTAAGGAGACGTCCCTTCAATGCTTGATTAAATGTTAGACAACCGACGAGTTGCCCTCATGGAGTCACCCAAGAAGGATAGTTTGTATCACGGAAGAGCATCTCTTAACCGGAATGGCATCAACTAGCTAAATGTAGATTAGAGAGACTTCAGAATTAGCTTACTGCATCCATTGAAAACTAGTGGCAAATTCATTTCACATTCATCTCGGAGTTGGGACAAGCACTTTATGGGCTTTATTATAAGCCTCCGTCACGTCCTCCAGTACGCGCAAGCGTATTCCTCCCAGTTGCCTCAATTTTGAACTTGATTTTGCCAATGGTGCCTGTTGGATTATATTCCGTTCCATCATCTGCATAAACCATTATTTGTAGACACCCGAAGTTATTTACTCTATCCACCCTCTGTCCAACCAACTAATTTTTACTTGAGCCGATAAATTTCTTGCAAGGATTTCAGCCTTTAGCCTCTCTTGAAGTAGTGACCAATACTTCATTTATTCCTTAGTATTGACCCTCAAGTTGTTAAAAGGTCGTCACAGGAGAATTCAGAACGAAACATGCCTGCTCAGCATCGAGCGGGTCTTCAGTGTGATGAGTGCCTACGCAAAACTTGATTGGTTTGCCGAAACTAAAATTTGGTCCTCTGCAAGCTGATCTGATATCCCCTCTGGAAGATGATGAATAGTGACTCAGTCAACTCATGCTTTTGGACGGATAGAGTTGTGAAGTACACAAAGTACTACACGTCGTATTGGCCCACATCCTAACCATTTCCCTTAAGAGTTCTTTGCGAAACATTACCATCTTTGAATGGTGCAATCCACCAACTTTCTCAAGAAGCTACGTAGGTTTTTCTCTCAAGAAAGAACTCATCCTTATTGCCTACATATGTACATATGTAAGTAGCGATATATGTATGTAGACGCAGTTGAAATCGTATTAAATTCCTTTGCAAAGCTAGGGAAACCACCACGGTTATCTAGTTCAAAATATTTGGAGCAAATTAGAGAGGAAGCTCTATCTGCTTTTTTGTAAGTTTTTTTTTGAATTTTACTCTTTGCACCAATTGCAGTGCTGAACCAATTCAAATTTCCATAAATCATAAGTCAAAAAACCAGAAATTATTTACCTCTCAAGCCCAACCTTCAGTCGCATGAAAACCCTTCATAAGTACGCATCTTCCCATGCTCGACGAACAAATTGCTTTGGCCCTATGTGAAACCTACTGCAATATTTTCCAATTCATTTTATTCCGAGAGTATAAATAACATCTCACCAATTCATTATTCAACTTCTGATTGAACTGACCTTGTTACTACTCTACATTCCGCCAAACGGAGGAAAAGAGCCCAACTACGGCACTCACGCAGCACCGATACATTTGTATAGTCTCCGCTGCCGCCGGACCCTATCACCACAATTATCATCATCATCTTCAAAAATCGTGACCATCGACAGAAGCCTCTATGTGTCAGGGAGCCCAAAACCTCAATCCAGCACCGAAACGACCGATGCGACTCTTCAAAAAATAGATTTGATACGACAAATGGCAAACGGGGAGTGGAAAACAAAAAAAAAAAAAAAAAAACAGATTTGACGATGGAAAATTTATGGAAGTTAAAAAATTGAATCCAATTAAATTTTAAGTTGTTTAATTAGATCATAAAATATATAATGTCCCCCTCGCGAGGTCTGTTTGTTTGCGTTGACGGTTTTACGAGTTTGTTCTTCCTGAGCACGCGGAGCAGACGGAATTCAAGCGAGGGATAGGTGGCTGGTGTTTAGCAGGGGGGGGACCCGTAATTTTCTATGAAAAATCGACAATTTGATGCAATTTTGGGGCACGTACGAGCATAACCACGACAGTCCGGATACCTTAGGCCTATTAACTTCAATTGACGACCACATGGCTGTGCCTTGTGTGTGTGTTAATTGGATCAAAACATTTGTGTTTGTCTGGCTTTGAGAAGGTGGAGAAGTAAACAGTTTTTTTTTGTGGGCGATTTTAGAACGAAATTCGGGGGAAACGCAGCGCATAGAAATGAAAACGAAAATGAAAAGAATCGAAATTAATTTCCTCTCTTTGGTTGTCGGTGTTTTTCTTTTGGCTAGTAGCGCGAAAAGTTTAATTAAAATATATATCCATTCGCTGGGTTTTGTAAAGGAGACACGCCTGCCGACATCACCATCGCCACCGACGACGCCGACATAGCTGGTATAACTGCTGACTATTGAGTTATTTCATCCGCGTAAACATCGGAATCGAAAGATTGTTTACATTTCCATGGGCGCGCCACGCCTGAGAAATCGTGAAATTTTCTTCTTCTTTTGGGTTTAATGAAAGCGACTTCCTCTTTGCCTGTCAATTTTAGTTTCGGGAAGAGGAATGGTAAACCGGAGGAGATACTTTTGCTCTCCTGACTCGTACGAAATCGATGAAAGATACGTGAGAGCTGGGTGTCTGATGAAATGCTAAAGGTTGATTGTAGCAACATTTTTGAAATTCTAAAGAGGTGCCGGGGTTGACGGTATTAACTTGTAGTGATTCCTTTGATTTCCTTGATTCCACGATTCGAGAAGAGTTAATTTAAATTGCATTTCCATTTGAGGCTGGACTTGAAAGACACTGAAAGATATTCGTGGGTTGTGGGCTGTTTTGTATTTTAAGTTTGGTTCATTTCATGCAATGACATCTGTATATTTACGGGAAGCAGATTGATCTAGATATAGTCGTATGCATATAAGGAAATCAAACAGAAGAAAATGTCCCAAGACCATCGGAGCTGTCGCTGGCTTTTCATGGAAAGGACGAACGATCACCGCAGTTCCAAAATATTAATAATCATTTGGCCGTTCAGAGCTCTGAGTCAACGTGCTATTGCAGTGGAATGAAGTTAGAGACGAACAACATTCACCAGCAGACTGACGTCCCTCTTTTGCAGTTCCCCTATGCGACATTTAGGTCAATATAGACCCATTGTGATAACCTTGGGGTGAAGGCCACCCTTGCTCGTGGAGCAATTCCTCATTAACAATCTTTTGCTTAAGTTCTCTGGACTCAAGCCATTTTGAGTCCTTTATAAACCAACATATGTCATTTATGGGTTTTTCTTAAAGAAGTGTCTTCCAAGTATTTTATGTCTTAGGTGGTAGAGGCCTGGGAAATGACAAAGAAAGTGGGTTGTACCCTCATGAACATTCTAGTTCTAGCTTTGGGGTATAAAGGCCATAGTATCTCTGTTACAGTACATGTCCCTAGGGAGCTCCATCGTCTGTTTGCTTCTGCATAAGACTTAATCCCTGCTTCGTGAATTATCTTGCACGGTGGGATTTCTACTGATGGATCGGCTTGCTCTATGCCCAGCGCGGAGTCAGTTCGTCAGCCTTCTTATTCCCTGGTATAGCCTCATGCCCAGGGACCCAGTAGAGTTTTACTTTGTGCTGTGTTCCAATAACCCTAAGCTTTTCACCCTAAGCTCCTACACCTTTGTCCATTTTGGACCCATCAGTGAAGATCCCTATTGGTTGTGTGTCTGGTATATTTCTGCTGTTCCATTCTTCTCTGATTGATTTCACAAAGTCTAGGTGAGGCGTTGTGTAGTCGGTTGTTGCTACATTGCCCAAGTACCTATTTAGGATCTGAGCATACTCTGTTGCGTGCAATTTCCAGCTACTTGATTGGCTGATTCTCAGAGCATTTTTAGCTGCAGATTTCTGTATGCACAGATCTAAAGGGAGCAGGTTAAGGATAAGCGTAATGATCCGCTCAGTACTCTCCTATTCGCCAGTCCGTTGTATTTTTGTTTTTATTATAAAATGCATAAATTACCATCTTTACAACCATCCCCATGCCATCCGCATCCAACGTACCTACGTATACATAGATGAGTATGTATACATAGCTCCTCCAAAAATATCCGATTATATTTATAATGAAGTACCAAATCGATAAATTAAAAATTTTATCGTGAATGTTTATCTCTGAAGTGAGAAAGTGAAATTTCTATTTTCCTGCCTCGTATCTCCTCGTCGAATTCATCTATTCTAGTTTTATGGTTCCGGATTGATGTGTATACAATTCCAAGAGCGCAAAAAGCGATAAAAAAGTAGTAAAACTCTGTTTTTTTTTCTCTCCTCTTCTTGTTCTGTTCTTCACTGATTTTTCTTTAGAGAGAAAAAAAAAAGTTTTTTTTTTCTAAAAATGACAGGAAATCAATTAAAATGTGAACAGTGTGAACAGTAGAACCATGAAGGATCGACAGAGCCCAAGAGATGAATGGGTAGCAGGCTATGCTACCATGGACGATATGTGGAGCAACAATATGCTAAGCATGGCAGCCATATGCAGCATAAGGTTGCGTATCGAGATGGTTTTGATTGGATGAAATAAACAAAAAAATGATTCGATTTCCCGGAGAAGACAATGGATGCTAATGGCATGGTGGTGATGCTGGTGGGGTATAAACATTATCTCGATGATTTGTCGGTCGGATGGCTTGCTGCAGCAGGCCGTCAAACATATTTGATAACATTTCTTGTACTTTTGGTCTATTTTTGGGTTTTATTGCATTGTAATGACTTTTACACGCCTCATGCTGATGTTCCTGATGGCTATCCCAGTTGGGAAGATTGGAAGACGTGTTGGGTGGGATGTTACGAATGGACAATGTGATTCAAAGAAAAGCTGACAATAAATTATAAACTAAAGAGGGTTTACAGCATCCACACTAGATTCACTAAAATTGGTTTATTTTGTTGACAAAACAGATCAATGTAGGCACCAAATCCTCAAATGAGTCCGTCAACAAGACTTAAGTATTTTTCTTTATTCTGCCCTGAATTGTGTGCATAAGGACATGGAACTAAAAGTCTAGTTAAATCCATGCTCATAAAGTTAATGGTGGTAAGGATATGTTTCTAGAACACTAGA
The DNA here is from genome assembly GCA_946965025.1 of Blera fallax. NCBI lineage: Eukaryota > Metazoa > Arthropoda > Insecta > Diptera > Syrphidae > Blera > Blera fallax. The sequence goes on from OX337245.1 coordinate 2,020,129, forward strand.
AATATGGGCTAGCACGTTCCAGGTTGAACATGGTAATTTAGGCAGCAATTAAAGCAATGATGTCTAATTTAGTGAGCTCTGCTCATCATTTTGGAAAATGTTCTGGGACTGAAGCTACTCGTATTTAAAAGTTAGACCAACACGTATTCTCGTAACCTGGTTGGTTTGGCCCTTTCGTCCGGAGATGCAGCAAAACAACCTAACTTATGTATAAAAAGCCGACGGGATGGAGGAGCAAATCCACGAATGCAATTTCTGGAACTAAGGTTAAGATGCCGTACTTCTACCAAAAATACTTTTGCTCATTGAGTTGAGCAACTTGTCTTCTAAGGTAAATACCTTTATAAGAGAGGTGCTACATCTTCTAGGTTAATGGCCCATGTGATCTCTTACGTTGCACTATCGGTCATTGTGTTCATTGATTGAAGGTATAAAAAAAAAGGCAAGTGGAACATTAAATTCAAAGAAAAAACTTTAAGAAAAGCCCAGAAGCACGATTTGAAAATGAAAATTGGTAGTTCAGTTAGGGGCTACTAAAGAGATGCGGTAGTGGATGCGGCCCATGTCCTAAAAAAGAAACAAAAAACTTCCTCTTCCTAAACAGACAGCAACCATAACTTCTTAAAGCAACGCCGCTCTTACTATTGGCAGATTAAAGTTAAAAGTGTTCCTACACTTGATGAGAATAAGACGAGCAATATCTAGAAGTAGAAACTAAGAGAAACAGCTCATGTTTCGTTAAATGTTCCTCTTGGAAAAACGTCTGCTTATACCTAAACAATTTGGAGAAGTTTCGCAGGCTCATCGATTTTACGAGACTCATGACTGCCCCTGAATTTCCAAGCTCCTCGTTATTGTCTGCAGTCCTTTTTGTCACCAACTTGTCCTTTTTCTTGTTCATCATAAGAACCAATAGAATAATAGTAATAATAGTAAGGTTGCATGGCCTTAATTTTTAATCTAGAAAATGTCAAGCATTTGCAACGTTACAGGATTCTTCGCCCTCCACAAACAAATAAGGTTCGTTGCTTCAACTAGTATCTCAAGTTCAGGCTGCGTTATTAAAAAACGCACTTAAATAATCTCAAACTGTCATCCCCATATGGATAACAGGCGGACACTTTCCAAATGCGCCATTTACACTGTACCGAGCCTCAGGCTTAGGCTTCACTCAAGCGCGAAACCCAAGACAAGCGACTCCGTTCAACTTAAATAAAAAAAAAAACCGTGTCTATCCCTCATGTGTCGACATAAAAACGGAAACTAGAGCGTTGAACTTTCCAAAACCAAACCAAAGACTGCAAAGCCTGAACCCGAATCAAAGTAAAACCTGCTCTATGGAAGCTTTGTCTCCGACGACGACTATGGCTATGATTTCGACGACGACGACTAGGTTTCATTTGTTTTTTTCTTTTCTATTTTGTTAACTGTCTGAGCTGTCCAAGAGCTCACGTAGAACATACAACATAAATGGTAGGTGCGGCAAATGACAGGTCTAGTACAGAGATAAACCTCTCTCTAGCTGCAGGTTACACCAGTCAAAGTAAACAACAAAAAGGTAAACTGCAGATAAAATGAACAAAAAGCCTCGCTTCTATCTAAGGAACAATGACACTATGACTCTGGTAATGATACTTTGTGTGCATTAGGATGTGGAGATTACGAGTATGAGACCGAGAGACAGAAGTTGTGTGCGCGGCTGCTGGTGCTGCACCACCAAAACATCAATTCCCAAAGATCGAAGTAAGGTGAAGGGTGAACACAGCTCCACCGAATGATGGATGCAACAGCCTAAGGCCAACTTAGCCGAGTCAGTCAGAAGTTGCAAAAGACTACGTACAACTCTAGTGGAACGGGTTTCCATCAGCACCAAACGCAAAACAGAAACAAACCGAAGTGAAAAAAAAATCGTTTTAAGCTGGGTCGACACCGCTGGAGGAGCTCCAGACCAGAGCTTGAGTTCTGTGTGTGGAGTTTCATCTGGTACTCGTATGTACATCGCGGTTGGTTTTTCTGTACCTTTGTGGCACAAATAAATTGCCATCGCCACGGAGTCGAGTGTGTATTCTGGGCTCCGCTAACGGTCGCGCGGTCAGCACCACAATCTCAATAGCTTTGGCCTAATGCTAGGCTTTTCAGTCAGCAGCCGCTGTTACCTATAACGATGCCAATTAAGATTGATACAAATCGTTGTCCAAGTCGTCGTCGTCGTCGTTGCTGTCATTGGATGGCGAGATGTTTGTCCAAGTTGAAGGCGCACTCATAGGGGTGACACAAGAGAGGCTACATCGTCGTCGTCGTCGTCGTCGTCGTCGTTGTCGAGAGGAGTCATTGAATTGGCGGTGTTGAGCTTAGTGTATTGTGTCAGGAGATTGAATTTAAGAGCCGTTGCCATATCGTAAATCGTTTGCGCCTGCAGTTACCTCTGCCGCTGCCGAAAGAATTGTCTCGTATATGGTTGACGTTTTGTCATTGCGATAATTCAAGTGTTATGGCTGGCTGATTTGTTGGCGATGGTGTTTGTGTATCGTCCGAAGCCAATTGGCGGAGTTTCTCTTTGGTTTCCTGGTTTTTAAGTGGACTTCCTAGAAATTGACGTGTTGCAGTGCCACTGGCAGGTAATTTACACTGCAAAAATCTTTGCAGATCAGTTTGATAGTTTTTAGGAAGGTTTTTTTCTTCAGGTAATAATTTGATTGAACAGCTAGAAAATGAGGACAGTTGATAGTCCTTGCACTGTTGTGATGTATAGAACGTGAGTGGAGGATATGTGCATTGATATGCATTTTGCTAAGGACTCGGGTGGTCATGGTTGTGCGCCCTTGCAGCCTGTTTGCTAAAACATAGTCAATGTGGAATTTTTGCTCAATATTACATGTTAGTTAGTGCAGACGAAAAGGAAGTTTCTTGTAAAATTTAAGTAACACTATCTACTAAATAGATATCAACTAGATCCCTTGCTTAAATGTATGCTCCTCTTCCCATACTTCTACTGCCCCTCGAAAATGTATCTTAAGTTCAATGGAAATCGTTCACTCTTCCCGTAGGATCCAATTCGATGATGATTCAGTGCAATAAGTTACCTAAAGAATCCTTTGATGGCCAAATTGACGACCATCATCTTGGCCGAATAGATGCTTAAAATGAGATGTTCCATCTTTTTTTATACAGCTGTTATAGCTGTTATAGCTATAACAAAGGCGGCCTCATCTAAGATGGTTCGGATGGTTGTCCGTAGCGCAGAGAGTCGATAATTGTCTCCCTTTATTATCCTTCGTTCTTAGTGCCTGAATCCAGACTGGGACGGTCATCATCGGTATCACAATGCCGAGGTGACAACTCTGGAGAGCAGTATCCTTCTACCGTATCCAGGTCCACCGATGTTAGGCAGTATACGCGAGAGACCTCCCTGCATTTGCGATGCCTTTAAGAGCCGTTGCCATATCGTAAATCGTTTGCGCCTGCAGTTACCTCTGCCGCTGCCGAAAGAATTGTCTCGTATATGGTTGACGTTTTGTCATTGCGATAATTCAAGTGTTATGGCTGGCTGATTTGTTGGCGATGGTGTTTGTGTATCGTCCGAAGCCAATTGGCGGAGTTTCTCTTTGGTTTCCTGGTTTTTAAGTGGACTTCCTAGAAATTGACGTGTTGCAGTGCCACTGGCAGGTAATTTACACTGCAAAAATCTTTGCAGATCAGTTTGATAGTTTTTAGGAAGGTTTTTTTCTTCAGGTAATAATTTGATTGAACAGCTAGAAAATGAGGACAGTTGATAGTCCTTGCACTGTTGTGATGTATAGAACGTGAGTGGAGGATATGTGCATTGATATGCATTTTGCTAAGGACTCGGGTGGTCATGGTTGTGCGCCCTTGCAGCCTGTTTGCTAAAACATAGTCAATGTGGAATTTTTGCTCAATATTACATGTTAGTTAGTGCAGACGAAAAGGAAGTTTCTTGTAAAATTTAAGTAACACTATCTACTAAATAGATATCAACTAGATCCCTTGCTTAAATGTATGCTCCTCTTCCCATACTTCTACTGCCCCTCGAAAATGTATCTTAAGTTCAATGGAAATCGTTCACTCTTCCCGTAGGATCCAATTCGATGATGATTCAGTGCAATAAGTTACCTAAAGAATCCTTTGATGGCCAAATTGACGACCATCATCTTGGCCGAATAGATGCTTAAAATGAGATGTTCCATCTTTTTTTATACAGCTGTTATAGCTGTTATAGCTATAACAAAGGCGGCCTCATCTAAGATGGTTCGGATGGTTGTCCGTAGCGCAGAGAGTCGATAATTGTCTCCCTTTATTATCCTTCGTTCTTAGTGCCTGAATCCAGACTGGGACGGTCATCATCGGTATCACAATGCCGAGGTGACAACTCTGGAGAGCAGTATCCTTCTACCGTATCCAGGTCCACCGATGTTAGGCAGTATACGCGAGAGACCTCCCTGCATTTGCGATGCCTTTTTGTTGAATAATCGATGTGCGATTCGAAGTTTAGTTTGTTATCCAAAATTACTCCAAGATACTTCACTGCTTGTTTGGACCTGATTCTTTGGTTACCAACCTGAAAATTTGCAAATTCTACAGTTTTTCGACTGGTCATAAGGACGGCTTCTGTTTTGTGGTCGGCTAGTTCTAGTCCGGCGGAAACTAGTCAATCTCGTTTGTAGCTAAGTCTACTGCGTGGATCTGTTTGGCTACTGTCACGACGGCAATGTCATCGGAAAATCTGGATATATCCGTATGTGTGCTTTTTAGGGGGTTTAAGTGTATACATCATTCTTGGGAACTACTGCAAGAAAACGTGAGTACATAAATCTATAAAGGCCTTGAATTTGAAATGATTCTGCTGCAAGTTACTTCTATTTGGGGCTATGGTCAATGTCAGTTGGACGATCAATTTCTATGGGAGAAGGAAATTTCGACATTTTTTAATGTAAATCTTTTTCGAAAAGTGTACATTCTGTAGCAGTCTTATGAATTAAGGCCTTCCAGCTTTCTTCCCCCCACTGAACTACAATACCCACCAACTGGCCAATTTAAAAAAAAAATAATAATTTCCACAGTAACCCACAGTTCATCGAACGTTCAAGCTTCACGGAAACGTCCATTATATCATAGTTAGGTATGACATCAATCGATCTCGATGACAGTAGAAATCAAATTAACAATGATCGATGGCAGTTGAGCAAAAGAAAAGGATCACCAGAGCTCGCAACAAAACTAATTAATTGCATTACGGCAGTCGTTCATTCGCCTACAAACGTCACCGCAAAATCGACTTTCTAAATAAGTACCGCAAATGTGAGCCGTCCGCCCATTCTCCCCCCAGAACTATAGTGGGACTATATTTTCATCTCTCTGCTTCATTGGTCGTTTGTTAATTGTAGTCGCAATTATGGTAATTATGATTAAATTATTATAAAACACTAAATTGGCACATTTACGTTAATTGTGACGCTTTCTGACGTTCTGCGCCATTGATTTTCCACCAACGCGCGCGGCTGGGCTCACCGACTCTCCACACCAAATGGACCCCCTTCTCCGGTCTGACCAACCTCAATTGAGTTCAGCGATCGATAGTTTTTTTTTTTTTTTGTTTTCTTTCTTTTCTGCGAAAAAAGCTTCAAAAGAAACTAAAAATTGGTTCAAAAGACTAAAAACTTATTTTATGCCTCAATAGATCGCCAGCGGTGAGGTGCCAGAGGGACGGGAGCACAGGCCAGTCATAGACAGAGTGTTACTTCAGTTGAGTTCCAGTTCTATAGTAGTGGCTGCAGCTGTATTACCGCTGTGCTGCTGCGTCTACGTTCAACGCACGCTTAAAGCCTTGACTTAGAGTGGTTTATTCAACTTGTTGCTGCCGCAATAGCTAGGTTCTAATGCATGTACACTCGTATGCATGTTGTTACATACAGTTGAAGTGTTTTCTGTTTTGTTTTTCATTCAGTTTCGATTAGAGGTACAGTGTTGTTGCTGCAAGAGAAGCTTGCGAAAGTTGACTCGAACGATTTTTTTTTTTGCAAATTTTACTAAATGAAAAGGTTAACATTACGAAAGTTTATGCGATGAATAATGATCATGAAGGGAGGTTGCGTTTGCAAGAAAGAGGCTATTAGGTGATTGTAACTCTTTCATTTGGTTAGAGCTTTGAAATTTAGGTATATGATCTAACCCTCATCACAAGACAGTTGCAACCCTTTGGAAAGGCTTATATAAGATGTAACTCGTGTGTAAAGGCTACTTTCATCGATAGAAGCGTGTACTAAACTCCTTTGAGGAGAAGCTGACTATTTGTAGAAATTTAAGCGAACTTTGTGTGACAGCACGTAGAGATGATGCCGATGTCGTCAGTGTATCTCAAAAGCTGGATGGGTTTGTTGAGCCGTATGGCTTTCGCGTTAACCTATGCATTGAATTCGGTACTCGTCTCGTACAATTGTTGGCTATGTATTTATGCTAGGATTTTATAGATAACATTCAACAAGAATATGATTCGGCAATTTTCATTTATAGCTGGGCTATATAGAGCTGACTTTTTATTATTTTTTTAGGTTTCCAATAGATATTGGAAATGTTACAGGGACTGCTCGTATATTGACTGAAGTTCTTGCTCTACCACTCCTATCTGTTGACCTTTAATAGATTACGGAAATGCTGTTTGCATTCATCTACAACTTCGTGTGTATCGAAGACTAGATTTACCCTTCTGGCTTAAAGACTGACCCTTATATTTTTATAAAACTTTGGAAATTGTTTCCTTGAGCTGAGAGGCAATTTGATTTCCTTTATCTATTCCCTTCTTCTGCCTCGATGTTACTAATTTCCTAAGTCAAATAATTAATAAAGTTGTTTTCCAAGAGCAATTCTTTCTAATGCTCCACAGACCCCACTTAAAGAGTAAAAGGAGCTAACAGCACATGTGGGTATATGTACATTTATCAAGCCACTAGGTCTGAATTTGTGTCCTCATACATAAATACTATCCCAACTTATTCATGGGGTAGCATTGCAGGGCGGGTCACAATCTATCCATATAAACAGCTCAGTCCCAAATGCAAGGAAATTAGCCCGCAAATGAAAGTGAAAAAATTCCCTCCTCCAAACCTTGAAAGTTCAACAACTAAGCTGATATCCCATTCACAGTACGATTGCATGCATTTACTCTAATTAATAGGGTCGATTTCTCATAAATTTCCAAACTTAAATATTCCATCCATCGCAAGGCAGAGAGATAACTTCATATGCTGATTGCTTAGGCAACTCAGTTGCCGCCACAAAACTACCCATATCCTTATGAGCCCTTATCTAATTGATTGTTTAATTAACCACTTCCAACGTTGCTTCGGCCAAAGAAATAAGGGTCGTATCTCATCTATGGCTATGAGCAACCGCCAACTCCACCTGCCCGGTGGTGCCTTATCAGTTCATCTTCCAAAACCCTCACTCAGGCGAAAACCAGCCCATGAGTGATCACATCTAACACCATAACCGACAGCGCACCAAATGTGCGTGGGTTCCAAGGAAAATATATGGCCTACACCACCACCACCAACCGTTATCGCAGCACCTACCCCTCCTTCTCGACCACCTTTGATTATGCTAATGTTCCACATTAGATAACGGACTCAGTTTACGAATGAAAAACAACACAAAAAAAAAGAGCAAAAAACTAGAAACATGGAAACCACAGCACAACATCAACTTCTTCCTTTTTTTCTCTAGCCTTCTTCTATGACTTTTGGTCTAAATTGTAAAAAAAAAAAAAAAAAATGAACAGTGAACAGTGGTTTGAGTTCTTGCTTTAGCTTGGCCCTCGCCAATCTATGTATCTTGAAATTTGGTCACGTATTCTCGGAATAAATTATGAATTTACAAACAGGCTTGTTGGTTGCCTGCGTCTCCACTCTTTTACTCACTCTTGGGTCCGGACTTAAACATGAATATTATTGTATTTGCATGCGAGCAACAACAAAAAAAAGCAAAAAACAACGCATTTCAGTTGGGTGTTTGTTTGTTTGTTTTGTTTTTTTTTTTGGTTCGGTCGATGTAATTATGATGCTTGGGCTTCTCGCGGTGCCTAGATACATACATATATACATAAAAAATTTCGTTGCTTTGATGCATGGTTAATTAATTTGTTTTCTAATTTTTTTTTTATGCATACATCATACGTAAGTGGTGCGGCACTAACTCCATGAGTGGCGGACAGAAAGAGCCCTGTTTAGGTTGCACAACATCGCCCGACGAACGTGACCAAAACATACAAATTGTTTGACTTTTGTTTGCCTTTTAATATTATTGTTTGAATCTTGAGGATATTTGTTGTAATTAGGGAGTGTACTTGCACAAAGCTTATTTCTCTATTTTGCACATTTGGTCACTGTGGGTCCGGCTGACGCATGGCTAGCGTTCATTGGCCATTTCAGTGCTGCGCAATTGGGAGGGAATCGTGCTTCCTACTTGTTCCGTCTGTTTGTTGTTTGTAAACATTTTTCAGACGTTTCCTCAATTAGGCTGATGACCTTGTTCCAGTATTTGCTTATAAGCTAAATTACTACATATGTAATTGTTTACTTAGTAAAGGGCACGAAGACGCAGACTGCATACTTAAGTATGAAACAATGATAAACGAAGGTGGTTTTTACGCTTTTTACGAGATCCAAACACTCACCAGGGGTCAATATTCGATAGATTCACATTGCGAGAACCTCTTATTTTACCAGCGAAATTTTCCTTGGAGTTCTAAGCCAATTCAGAATGAAAAAAATTCTTATTCGAGGCTTTTTCGATCTCTCCCACTACCCCACTTCCTTTTCTATGTTTTCAAGTTTTCACACTAAAATGTGTTAATGGCATTCGTAAATCGATGCGATCTGAGGCTGTATTCCCATAGTCTATAACCCTCAAGAGCTTCAATCCTGTTTCGCAAAGCAAAACGAATGTTGGTATCCATTATTCCGTGTAATTTTTAATAAAATTCCCTACAGCTTGTTCCACGTGGCAATAATTTATCGTAAAGTTCTCCAATTTGTATTCATTAGGATGACCCCGTTTGCTTCGATCAATTTCCCAGTGCAATTACCAACGACGCTATTAATAGTCATCCTCCAAGTCAGAAAAAAAGAGAGCACACATCTTATCCCATTGTGGTCACATCCTACATACATACGTGACTACTTATCCAACAAAGAGAAATCCGAAATCGTTCACAAGACCAAAAAGTGGAATCAATTTTGTCTCCCTGAACTTTGGATTCACTTAAGAAGTCTTATTTTCCTCCCTCTGGTCAGTTCCAAAGTCCCTCTGAAAAAATAATCCAATTGTCCTCTCCATTCTAATTTGTTTTCCCGCTGCATATGTCTCCTCGAACAATGCAAAATCATAAAACACATCTACACACACACACATACGTACGCCGATAGATAGATGTTAACGGAACGTTGACAAAAAAATAAGTTCAAATAATAAACAGCAATTTAGTCCCCAAACAAAAACGCCTTTTGATCGTCTTTCGCTTGAGGCACAGAACACAATAAACGACAGACAGACGTACGATGATGACGACTACGACAACGACAACAACAAAGAAGACGAAGTTGATGATGGATTCAAGTCAATAAGTCATGTCAATTCGATTGGAGCGACCCCATCTCCTCAGGGGGCCGGCCGCGGAGGAGTATAACCATAAAATAAGAATAAAGCCAACTACATGGGGGAACGGTGATCGAGCCCGAGAGAAAAAGGGCATCGATTGTGTGTTTATTACAACATAAAGTTTCATCATCGTCATCGTGATGAAGATCGCTGTTGATCATAGTGATTAAGATGATGATAATCGCTATCCAACGCACGCAGCTGGGGTGATCTGATTCTCGGTCTCTGTTGCCGTGGGCTGGATACGGAGTTTCACTAAGGAAAAGAGAAACTCAACAGTGTGTGCAGCAGTGGATGATCGCAAGATCAGAACTCAGGCGGAGGAGGAGTTGTCTTGAACTTCGCAAAATTGCATCTTAGAAGCTAGTTAGGAATATCTAGGCAGTCAGGGAGTTTAAATTTTGTCCTCTGTTCTAACGTGGTACACAGACGCAAAACGATTTGATAAATGTAAGGTTCCCGGTAGAAAAGAATCTGCAACCCATCTTCATATACGAATAGTACACCTTCTCCTGTAAAAAAAACCAAGTTAAAGTCCTTTTTAGTTCGGCGTATCTATGCCACTTCATGAAAAGTGATTCTTTAGTCGATTTCTTTTTACGCGGATTTACCAATTCTTCGTTGGCATGGCATAGTAAGAAATTTGCCTTAACACCTCCGAAAACAGATTCTCTAGGTTGGGTTAATTTTTAGCTGGAGCAAGTTTTGGTATTTACAAATTTTTGTGTAGACTTCCTCGTCTACGCCTTTACTTAGAGACAAAACTCTTTATTTTGTAGGTAAGAGAGTTAACCTAGATTTAAAGAAGTATTCCTTAAGGGTTTAAGGGTCTTCCATTTCGACGTTGATGGGGCAGGACATAAGCATCTCCTCTCTACAGCTATTCCAGATATATGTATATAGGTAGTTGCAGATAGTAATCACTCTCTTGGCAATAAGATAGGTCCTCTAAGCATTGCCAATATAAAGAAGAGGAAGACCCTTCCGGTAATTATGTATTGTTGATGAGAAACCCAGACGTCAACAGAAGAAATGCTTTCAAACCCAGCAATTGTCCGGGATCTGAGAAAACTTTGTTTAAGCCTTGTTTTAATCGGAGATGTCGTTTCCCTGGACCTGGCACCCATACAAGATGTAATAAATTTAGTCTTCCAACCAGATTCGAAGAGGCCTTGAGTTCATATACTATTTTGGAAGTGGTACTGTGATTAAGCTGCGCCTTGAGTAGGACTTGCCTCTCTCTGCAGAGGCATATACTATTATCCAGAGTACTCAAATGCATTGAAACTTATTGCGACAAAACCGAAAAGGACATACCCTTTACCATCAAACCTTCTCGACGACTTTGAAGAACTTGGATCAGAACTTGCTCGAAGAATCTGTTAAAACTTTGATCCAAACCCTAATTGACAGGTCTCGATCAGGACTTATAAGAAAAAAAAAACTGCAGCAGATGAACGATCGATCACCTACTTCTCAACCACACTGTCCATAAAAAGTTGTTTTCATAAACCGTTTGTGTTTATTTGCGTTTCCTCGTTTCGTCCCTTTCCCAACTGAGTGGGGGGGATTAGCGTTTTATGCGTTTCCATTGTGTTAGAACGTTGAACGTATGGCAACATTTTAACCTTGGCCCGGACTACGATACAAATCTTTCCACTTCAAGTCGTGTCTTTAGGGCACGCACTATGGAGAAGGGAATAGGTCCATGAGTTGTAATTTTGAACTTCATATATCATTCTCTGCTCCATGTATACTTTCGCCAGCTAATTTGATCGTTCATGTATCTACGTCTATATAGTGTACGCGTATCTGTATCTTGATCCGAAAGTTTAATAATAAATCAGTTTTGCTATTTCATCAAGTGCGCCGTCGTCGTCGTACGTGATCGGAGACGGTTAATGGAGCATTTGACCCGCTTAGATCGCCCCTTCTAATGCAGGCAAGTCATCGCACCTCGAATACTATGAACTACCATCTGTGCTGGTGAATGTGATGTGCCGTGTCAGTCGTTTGCTTGATTCCTGAGATCCTATCTATTCCTCTTGAGTTTGATATGCAACATTGTAAGCGAAACGAAATTGTTCGTAGGCGGTTTTGTGAATTCGCATTCACAGAGCGCTGTCGCTGGTAGCTCTCCTGTCATGACTCTTAAATCGGCTCAATTATAGCACATTAGGCGGATTATTTTTTTCAGTATGCAATGCACAACAAAACTTTTATAGTGGTGCTGCAATAATCAAACAATCGCTGCCTGGTTTTACTGTTGAGCAGTGCTGCTGCTGTGGGTCGTCGTTGTCTATATTACAATCGATGTGCATTTAGCTGGCTGTAATTTTATGCACGTAGGGTACTTAGTGGTGATGGCGATGTGTTGCTCGTGCAATTGTCGAGTTAGTGGAGAAATTAAAATAAAAAATGTGTGAAACCACTTGAAATTGATTTTGTATCTATAAGTTTGCTTGCGTTCTACTGTAGGGTGACCGCCTAAGCTCGGCTTAAACTAGGGCAGGAAAACTGCTATTGGGAATTCGAAAATTAAAAGTCACATAAAACGGGAGAGTTTCCCGTGGCAATCCAATAAGAAAACCACAAAACAGTAAAGTTGAAGATGGACACTCTGAAGCTCCTTTTTCAAGCGGGTGCTACATATCGGGAATAAAGTGTATAAAAGAGATTGCGCTAATGAAAATGTGTCCAAACAATGAAGAAATTCAAAGTATCTACACATGCGTTTTATAGCTAAAGATAGTACTTGTGTAACAAGCTCAGGAGGAAGAGTTTCCAATGTACCATCTAGAAACAGAAAAGTCAAAGGGATTACACAGTTTTACACAGGATGGAATACTAGCTTAAATACTTAGCTGACTTTATGGCCAAATCAAGGCCGTAAAAATGAAGACGAATACTTGGAAACCTGTACTATTTCGGTCTGGCGAAACAAATGGTGTGAAAACTCGGAGGGCAAAATGTATGTTCCATAGAACTACATCCTGCCAGTTCTGCTGTACGGCGCTGATTGGTGAACAATAAGCAGGATGGCAGGGCAGTTAATGTGCGATAATGGAAGAGAAGATACAACTTTACGAGCTGCACAAAGATGTGAATTCAGTTCAAAAGTATATGAGCTGAAATGAGGATTGCATTTGCGGCGAACTACTTTAAGTTAATTCAGCAGTATTTCCCAATTTTTTTTTTATGGAAGAGGACGCAGAACACCATACAAAATCCTTTCTTTTGTCCTTATTGGGGGACGCCGGGGCTCAGTGGTGGTTGGAGCGTTAGACTACTGGGCTGGTGGCTCTAGAATCAAGTCCCATAAATCACCTACAGAAGTTTTTTCATGGTCCCCTCTCTCGCCAATGTCTGAAAAACGAATGGTCGCTAGAGCCTAAGCCCTGAACCACATACGGTCCGTTGTATGTTTGCAGTCTTAAAGTATCCACCTGTACATAGAAATACTCGAAGATCAGTTTTAATAGGACCCACAACTATCTAACAATCAAATAACAAAAAAGATGAAAATAAACCGAAGGCAGATTTAAAAGTTCACAAAGATCACTGACAACCTGCTCATTCGGAACTGACAGCTTCGATCATGGTCCCAAATTATTTATAAACAGAACAATCATACGATTTCATTTTGATTTGTGTAAACAACATTCAAAGAAACCATTGATTACTGGCACGATCACTACCGCGCGCAGCAACTGAATTAAAACCCAATTATAGAGCTAGAGCATGCCGATCATGACATCAGTACCAGCCCCTATATCAAGGGTCATACAAGCCATTCTTTCTTCTTCATTTTTTTTTTTTCGAATAACCCACATTATAAACGAAACGAAAAATAGAAAAAAAAAACAGCTTTTATAGCAATCAAAGTCGCATTCAAATTGAACAAATGAAAACGTTTGATTAGTGACAGATCACTTCTCAAAGTGATCGTTACTTCAATAGTAATGAGCCCGGTGTTACGGTGTACGATATTCCAGTCACGTTTTTTTGTTACCTCACCATGGCTCTTCGTTTTAGCGAACTTTAAGGTCTCCATCATCTCCATTCTGTTTGTGTTACATGACAGCTGCTATTCCTGGTACAAGTAGTTTCCTTTTTTTTTTTTTTTATAAACTAGGAATAGAACGTGAAAAGTGTAGCTACGGATAGTGCGCCTACACCCTGTCGATGTTGATGCTGGTTATGGTCGGATGGGCACAAATTAATCACTCATTAACATATTCTATTAATTTATTTTCTTGTTGTTTGCTGTTATTGTTTATCTTTCTCTCATTCGCAGCTCGCCGGTCAAATGTAATTCTCCAACATCCATCAAGGATTAATTTGCATAATTTGTAGTATAGAAGTGCCCAGCACACAATCAAAAGCCAACGCTGCTGCTGATGTATAATTATATCACCCGCATCAAGTTGTCAGTTGTAATTTATCGCACACAGTCATAGCGAGCAAATTAGTAGCGAACAGCGAACAGCGAACGCCGCGAAAACACTCGGCCAGCAGTAGTTTGTATGTCTCAATTAATTTTTCAGGCTTGAGACGTTTTCGGGCCCGAGAACGTGGCTTGTTTAAATGTGGAGCTTAATTAGGCACAACTAAGCTGTGTTTGGAGAGAAAAATACGATCGCAACAATCGACCCGATTGTTTATTTTTTTTTTTTTTTGGCTCTGTGTGAGCTGAGCTGAGCTGAGTTTATATTTCTAAGCAGTAGCTTGGCTTTGTCCTAAACCAGGGTTAACAAATGCTGAATTAATTATGCATGCGATGAATTATTGTTATCTGCTGATAATTAGCAGTTTGCTGATGAAATTATAGATGGCGGCTGTGAAAAAGGGCATGTGGAGGCAAAAAAAAAAAAGAAACTCATAAAAGGGAAGGTCATAAAATTTACGGTCGTAGCCGGTAGTTTTTGGGCATGGGCACAATTGTGACCTCAAGTAGAACACTGGGAGATGTGAAGGAGGCTTTTATATATTCACATCAAAGTCAGCCGGCTGTCTCTGCCGTATAAATTATTACGGCAAACAGTCGAAACGTGCTAATGGAGATGTTAGTATGTGAGAGAAATGTGTGACAAGTTGAACATTAAGTTCGTTGAGCTGTGCTTGGATACGGAACTATGCCGGCTACTTTTAAGGGTCTAATAAACCTTCCGGCTTATCATGATGGCCGTGTGAAATTAGTTTTTCCTTAATTCGTAGTTGACGACGAGAATGAAAATTGTTTCCATGTTCTGTTTAACAGCTGGGAAAAGTGCTTTGTTGGGCTCCCAGGGTGTTGCACCAATCATTTGTGTTTGCGGCAATCCTTTACGGAGAAAAATGCGATTTTCAACCATTTGCGTGGAGCAAAATCAAAAGATCAGGTCGCGTCTTAAAGTCCAGCTGATCGGAGGTCGTCCATGGGTGTCTTATCGTAGAATATAGAGATTTTGCACACCACTTCTGACCCAAAGCTGACTTATCTGATAAGGTCTTAGAAAATAACGAACGAATCTTCGTTTCTAAGAACTGCTTCCACAGTGTAGCAGGTAGAAGTGTTTGCTTGTGACTCGGTCAGCGAAGAGCAGAAAAACAAATAAAATCTAAGTTTGTTTGACTGCTACACCAGAAGAGGGATAACTGATAGCCCAATGGACCGGAAAGAGTCTTAGTACTCTGGGACACCCAGGGTACATCGTAATCTTTCCTTCTTAAGTTGTAGGAATCCAGTGTTTTTAAGACAATTCTCTTAGGAATTTGGGTCTAATTTGCAAAAAAAAGACAAATTTTCTTAGCGCTGACGTGATGCTATGCCTTGAGCTTAGCTAATATGAACTTAGGCTCCGAACTGTGTTATTTTTGCAGGTATCCAGAGTTCATCGTAAATTTCTCCATTAAGTTGCAGGAATGCTATATTTTTTGAATCTTTCTAAAAACTGAACTTCTACTGGAAGAGATGGCTCAAATTGAGTAAGGCTTGGCAGTTCCTTATTAAACACAGGGAGACGTTTTTCTGCATCTTTCGATTACACTTCTTTTGATCGACATCATGTACAGTTCCTGGCAAAGTGTCGCAGCTCTGATCTAATTGCAGAAAATCCTTGACAATCGTCTGTTTATTTACATATATCTTGGAAAAGTGGGTTTCATTGAATGGGCAGCACAGACTAGAATGCATTACCATTTTGTTGATGGATCCAAAATCCAACCAACTTCGAGCTCTCACCTATTAAAGGTTACTTTCGAACTTTCCATAAAGCCTCATTTTCATATTGAAACGATTCAAATTGACGTTCATAAGTGATTGTTTTTTTTCATTCCAATGTCCTTCCAACGCAACCAACGCCCATACGTTCCCTTCTGTTGCACAACATAACCGGAGAATTGATTCAGTGACTCGGCTTATTTGAGTACTTTATCTCGTGCAAACGCCCCACGACATCCTCATATCAAATTCTAATTCAATCAACACCAATCCAAAAATTCGCAATTCTAATTTAGATATAAGTCCTCAATCCCCTCCAGCAGTGTGTAGTCCTTGAATTCCATACGAAAGCCCAGCTAACCCACATTCCAAGTGCATTAAACTTTGCCCTTCAATCGTCCCCGTGTGTGCGATGCTAATGAAGCCGGCTTCTGGATGATATTGACGTTGATGGAGTCTCACAGATAAATCTAATCGACTCTCTGATGCAACTACCGCACAATTCAACCAACCATCCATCACAATTCCGACATCGAGATTCTCAATCGCAGCTCTCAACGTACATATAGGTACAACCCCTAGTGTTCTGCATTGGTGTGCGTCTATTCGAGATCTCACCTAGGCGCTCCACTGGTTCGATGCTATTCAGTGATCCAACGAACCGTGTCGGTGTAAACACTTGAGAATGTATAATTCTAATTCCAGGGGCTAGCACACGCCGCGCGCTAGAACTCGACTCTCAGCGTGACCGGGTGGATGGAATCAATTGGACTCTCGTCGTGTTTGCCGTCTATCCAGTCGAGTGAATTTGTTTATGCGAATTTGCAAAACTCAATATGACATCATTTTTTATGTAAGCAGTACCTCAGCAAATCATAGATACAGATACTCGTAAGTGGAGAGCGCAAGACCGAGTTGGGGGTAGTTGGGCTTAGAATAGGCGCTAGAATTGAATTTCAAATTAGTTTGTTATTTAGCAGCTAACGGGAGATAGGAGCTTTGATTTGGGGAATATTTACCCCTCGAGTGGATTTTGAGAATATCAAAGCGATTGGAAGGTTACTCACAACAAGGAGAGTATGGATGCGGGATGATGTAAGAGCATTTGTTTGTGTTCTGTGGTAGTCGAGTCATAACAAACGACACAAGCAGCCTTCAACTCTTTATTTTGATGGACATGTGGACTATCACAAGGCTGCACGCTTATAGTCAGTAGCCAAGGTGAAGGCCTGATGTCACCCCCACACAGTATTGAAAATATGACCAACTGAATGATCAGCTTAGTGATCGTACTTTGCCGCACGTTTTTGCTTGTTTTACCAGTCATGACTGTGTGTAATCTTTGAAATCAACCTACGCTTCGATCGCTGATTTGATGGAACAGGCGACTTCTCACACGGTTACATTCCCACATCGCATTGTCCACATTGCATGGCACTGCACCTTGCGATTTATGCATAACTAAGCTCCGGCTTGAGAGATAGAAAGGAGTGAAGGGACTTGAAACCTCAGCGAATGGCCACAGAGTTGAAACCAGTCTACAAAGGGAAGATGACATTTGATTTATTTGTATAGCGAAGTATATATATGTAAATATGTATGTACGTATCAAGGATAAACTGACTTTTTTACGCTCAGTTAGGTGCTGCCAGGGCCCGACTGCTTTCGAGTCTACTCTCACGTTTTATTTCATAATCTGTTCAAATTGTGATGACGCCAAACAAGATGTGGAGCTTGTATTTTCCACTGGCCAGAAATTTAATAGAAAGAGCCTTACACAGAAAAGATTGGGCGCCATGTACTACAAGTGCTATTAAGCAACATTTGAAAATATGAATCACGACGCTACGAACGTCTGGGCATATGGCCCAGAGAGATTCATAACCAACAGCAGAGGATAATTCGAAGTGATCAAGAAGTACCGGTTGCGTAGAGCAATACTTTGCAGTTTTCTTTCGCTAGTGGATGTGACTTTCTTTGCCGTATACTGATGTGTACTGGCTTCTAGCTCTTTCAAGTTCGTTCGACGCGAATCGGTTGAAATTACCGTTGAAACGTCCGCCAAGCCCTAAGCCCTCATGGCTGTTGGCATTCACAAAACATTGGAAACAAGGCTTAGATTATTACTCGTATATTGCCACGACTTCAAACTATTAAGTGTAAATCAAAAGTGTTGGCTATCTAAGGCTTGAATATCAGATAAGTTTATAAGACGGTTCTAAATGCCCCATTAGGCTACTTGCCCCACCTTATCCGCTTTTAATATAGGGAAATTCTATCCATTCCTTCGGTCCCCAACCACTTTGTTATCTTTTACTTTCCATCTGAACGCAAACACATCAGATGCATTTGCATCTTCTGTTTATTTTTTTATTTTGCATCACTCATTAATTGCAGCGAGTTTTGGTTCGCACCTTCCCAACGAGACCGTCCAGTTTTTGTTTATCCAGCTTCAGAGTGTATATACACCGCAAACCCATCACTTTGGAATAACAATCTATTGGAACAGGTGATGTCGCCTCGGACCTCTAATTTGAATTGCTCCAGAGCCATGGATACTACGTAAAGAGAGAGTTGCTGCTTTGCCCACTATACTACGTACATATATTCTGTGCTGAGCTGGGCTCTGCTGTCTACACCGGACAAATATTGAAATTGTAAATTAGCATAATGGGCACTCCATTCGGACGCCATCCATACCAACATACATAGTATATTCCATTAGCAGAACAATTCAACTATTGTTTAAGCAACTATTGCCTCGGCAGCACCTCTGCGCAATCCTCACCTAATCATTCGTAGATACACGACGACGACGAAGGCATTTTCTATGAAACTTTTCTCTTTTCGTGTCGCTTCGTCTGTCGTTCATTCGTGGTCGTTGATGTTTCCTACCCAACAGCATGATTGTTGTTTCTTGTTTTGGATATTGCAACATTTCTACAAATTTGAATTCATCTCAGCCACCACCTTTGTACCGTACCTGTGGCTTGTGTGTGGATTTGTGGATTTGGCTTTGAAGCCTGGGTTGTCGAGTATATTACCTACTAGCAGCAACGGCGGCGGCGGCGATGGTGGGTCGTTTGCTAGTTGGTTTCTTTGGGTTTCTTTTCGTTTTCTTCTTGTGATTGCCATGATTAGGTTGCCACTTTGAATACATAATAATCCAATCTGAAATGCAAAGTGTGTCTCCCTCGATTATATTGTTCGAGTGATAATTTATGGGTTTTCAAGTTGTTTTCTATTGTGTTGCCCCCCCCCCCCCCCCCCCCCCCCTGCACCCCCCTCTCTGTATGTATTGGGGCTGGCACTAGTGTGTGCGCGCTTATGCTGTTTGTCGAGACATTTGAATTTCATTCGCTGATTTATGCGCGAATCCGTATCAATTCACGCTGAGTAGTTGAGGGTCTTTCTATTTTTGAGTAATGAGCACAAATGCCAAATATGGGGGGTAGGGGGTATTGAGTTGTTTTCGACGTTCATTTTCAAGCAAAACAACAATTTGGCAATTAGGGTGGTTAGCACGCACCATAAGATCACGTGCTCTATTACATGGGTGCTGTAAAATGCTAAGGTGACAAGTTTAGCTAGAGATCTGTGCGGTCGATCAGGGGATTAGGATGACTTTGTCAAGTGTTAATGTGGTAAAGGGCTGCTTGGGACACATAATGTTCATCTTTGTTTGGCTAAATGAAGGACCGTGCATGTCTAGGGTGAGGAATTTCTTACAAGAAAATCGTCATCAATTTATGGCAGAAGAAACATCACAGAAACTGTTTGTAAGAAACAATGCTCAACGCGCAGATGCACTATATCAATTTCTTGAGCTTCGTAAGACTGTTTGTCAAACAGCACGATGTCAAATGGGGTCCTTACTTTGCGTGATAAAAGACTGCAGTTAGTCATAATCTTCGTCAAGTGTTAAGATAGAACAATGCCTCGTGTAACATCGCCTCAGATGTGTGTTACGTGCGAGTTTTCGCCGACTGAAAAAGTGGTATTCCTTATCGAGAGAATAGTCAATCCTTGATTTTTACAATTTTAGAACCACTAAAAATGCGAATACAGTGTCAGAGGTAGAGTTCGTTTGCCGTTACGAATTGAGGCGGTTGTCAACGCTGAAAACGGTTTTATTTTATTTATACCAGTTAAACAGGAGCAATGCAGTAAAAATATAGAAATCATTATGCGGGAAAGGGCTTACAGAAAGGGTTTAAATCACGTCCATGTGTTACTTCCTCTTATCATCCCTACATTAAGGTCAGGGTGGAGCACTTTGAAACACTGCTCATGGCCATTTGATTTCTCAAATCGGCGGCTACAATGCCATTCTTCTTGAACGCTTTCCCATTTATCGACCACTTTTAAATAAAATTAGCCCCACTGTGCGCCGACAAATTCAGTCAACAAATATAACCATCACGATGAAACTAATGCTTCCTGAAGTGGGCGCAGCATAAGTAAGAGCAGTCAAAGTAACCCCAGCGTTAGATTAGCTGCTTCCTACACTAACCGCGCGTGGACTATATGCCGATCGAATGCCAACATTTATTCACTTTTAGAAGCGTGCACACCCAATATGGTTATTATGGCCAAAGACAGTCGTGTCGCAGAAGGTTATTAACCAAATTTTCCATAATTTTATCATCTTGATTGGCTACTTATGGCAAGCAACATGTCACAGTTGAATTTAATTGTCTCTCGCCTTTTGTTAGATTAGACCATTGGCACGTGTCTCAGTTGAACAATCAAACAACTAACACCCACAACCAATCTCACATCGGCC
This sequence comes from Blera fallax, assembly GCA_946965025.1. NCBI lineage: Eukaryota > Metazoa > Arthropoda > Insecta > Diptera > Syrphidae > Blera > Blera fallax. Next base: position 2,040,786 of record OX337245.1, read on the forward strand.
CCACACTAAACGCAAACACTCCATCTGTATCTATCGAAGATGATAGTTAGAATTTTTACAAATACTTAAATTGCCATAAATTTACATATTTTCTCAGTGCTCTCCCCTTGTTGGCATTGAAATTGCGATAATGGCGGCCAAACACCGAGTACTAGGGTGCTTCAGTTGAGGTCACGACTTGGTACAGAGGGGGGGAATCTAAAGTGTCGTTGCTCGATGAAGGTTCTTTGGTTGGAGCTCCGATAAATGATCTGCTTATGAGAAATTACAAAAAAAAAAAAAACGAAAACAATTTTTTTTTTATTAACGCATCACCCACTAGTACTCTAGTGGTTCGGGGAGGCTGAAGCTGTGTTGCGCATACACTAGAAGCAAAAGCGGGAACGTGAATTGCGTAATTAAACTGGAAAATGAATGGATAATTACATGTTCTGAATTCGATTAGTGATCAGGCACGATCAGTGATCATTCTAATGGTTCGTGATACAATTGTTGAGATTGAAATTTGCAAATCGTGGAATGAGGCAAAGTCCAAAATTCTAGTGGAAGCGGAGGTTCTTTCTTTTTTATTTCGCTTGGAAAGAGGTACATACATACGTACATATGTACATCGGTTAAAAATGTTCGTGGAATGATCATCGTTGGTTTGGCTGTGGACATTGGTTCGGACAATCAACTTGAAAGCAAGGGGGGTGATTGAATAACCAAACAACACGAATTGCATTAAAAAAAAACAAGTTTTTCTAACTCTAGGTGCACCGTTTTAAGGTAATAAATTTTAATTCGAATTTTTAGCCAGGTGGATCCATAAAATGTGTAAGAAGAAAATATTTCTCTAGCCGAAGTAACCATGGGAGTAGTTTCGGATCCACGAATCTAACCTTAATTGTCGAGAAGAGTTTCTCGCAAGAAGTTGTCGAGTTCTGTGATAAGTTGAGGTTTTTGGATTGCTTTGGGGAAAATGAGCAACAGAAGAGCTAGCGGATAGCTTTCTATAAGCCTGCACCAAAGCTGTCACTTGAAAATATTTTTTTTTTGTATTTCTCAGCATTGCCCAAGCGTAGAACGGTCTATTTCCTACCGCAACGGCACGTCTGTCAGCGTGTTAATATTGCCAGCGGCAGGCAATGTAATTGGGCGGCGCTTTCTCCAAGATAACTCCGGAATGGAGTAACTGCGTTTTGGTCGCACATCATACAGATGGGTCTAGCTTTTACAGATCGACAAAGCTAATGTGCTGGGCCTTTGCGGGATTTTGAAAGACGAAGCTATTCGAATCCATGGGCGTGGCGTATTCGTCATATACATAAATGAAAACATTTTAAAACGATCGGCTAATCAGACTGTATGTTGAGTTTTTTAGATACATTTGCCTGCAAAAACCCGGCAAAGTCTGAGGATACTTACATATTTGCGAAAAGAAACTAAACTTCGAATGTACAACTTGCTCGGTGAAATTCACTTCCGTCCCTATCCCCCATCTCCTAAATACATATGTATGTATGTATATGTCGACTGTGTCGATTCACTTAATTTTTTGTATTTTTTTTTTTATAACATAGTATAAGCTGAGTCCTGTTAAAGCCCAATTTTTCCACACCCGGAGTGTAAAAAAGCAATAACTTTCCATGGTACGCAAAAAAATGGACAATGCCTAAAAAAGGACTCTTAATCTATCTAGATACCTTGCTCCATGGGCAAACTATGGAGTAAAAAAAAGTCCAGCATCGCGTTCACTACATGCATAATTCATCAACAAAGTCCACTGCAGCCATCCAGGCTAAAACATGCACATTTCATAAAGCGGTGCCTGCCATTTGTCTGTGCTTGAACCTGCAACCCCCCTCTAACCCTTCGCACATTCTCAACAAACAATACAAATCGAAACCCACTTCTACACAAAGCTGCTGCGATAAAAAAAAAGGGATTTTAATATTCGCGTTTGCCACTCGTTGAACGGCGCGGCGACGTGATTAAAATTCAGGCGTTCAAACCGTAAAGGTGGGGGGCGAAAAAAACAACAACAAAAACAACTTTCAGTAGACGTCACCCAAATCGATTGTTCATTTGACAGTTGACACTGTCACGGCTGATCCGCAAGCCCGATCTAATGGAGGCAAAAAACAAAGTAAGACGGGAACTTTCTTCCTGGAATTAGCTGAATGATCGCAATCATTCTCCTTACTTGTCACGTAGGACACATTCTCCATGGGTACACGCTGCTGATGGTGCACATTAGTCTCTGAGCTCCCTTTAGCCGGGGTGACATAAACTTGGATGTGTTTTTCTCGTCTCCTGTTTTGTGCTTCTTTAGCGAGAGTTGAACGCGCACGTCTTCTTTTGCTTGCTTGCTTGGCATGGTGGTGGCACAAAGTTTTGCGGCCGCTGCCTCTGTCTCTGCCTTGAAATCTTTCCCGTGTTTTGTGTTCGTTTGAATGCATGAGTTCACGGGAAGAGAATGCATCACGTTCTCATTAAAACATTAAAAAGTTCTTGGGATTCATGGATTTATAATTTTTGCAGAGACATGCCACAGTGAGATACTTAATTTGTAAATTGGCAAAGTGGAAGCGACAGGAGGTAGGTACGGATAGTAGGTAAGGTACCTACCTCCGATGTGGTGTTGTCATATACAAAAATAAAAGGGGTGCATCGGATGGTATGGATGGTAAAGTTGTTTTCGTAAAGTTGTCACCGAAAGAAGGAAAATAAGAAAAAAGATTGGAATAAGAAGCACAAAAAGTAGTAAGGAACTTTGACGTTTAGGAAGTGATGTGGGTTGATGGGGCAATTGCAAACTTTAATTTGCTTTAATATTCAAGCCGAAAGGAATTTTGGAACAAAATGGTAGCTCTCGTAAGAAGCATTCTCCTGATAGTCCTGATTCTAAACGATCGCGGATTTGCGTGTATCGTTAGCTTATAAGTATCTGTTCCTATGACCCTTTATCTATACATATGTACATGTTCGAAATAGTTAAAAATTTGCGTGACAGGAATTTGCATTTATTGTGAGTAGACCTGATTTACTAAAAATTTTGACGACTAACACCCAACTGAGGCTCTTCCATAAAGAGGTTTCGTAGGCTTTTGATTTGACATAGATTATATCCCTTTTGAGTGGAAAAACGATAGAAGGAAGCGAAACTCTGAGGAATTACTTTCTCTTGCATTGCACTGCTAGCTCATTTAACTCACACAGTGTAGTAGAGTGTATTTGGTTGTGACCTGTCCGGTGTAACTTCGAACCCCGAGTTGGGAACAGCAATCACAGCCACTACACAACACAGAAATGAATAAAATCTTAGCTAGCTGGAAATTCTCAAGATTCTTCGAAAGGTCTACTAATTACCGAAACTATGAAAAGCACTTTATTGATGATACCAGCACGTTAAGTGAATCTTGCAGCATCTACCTCTTATATGTGATGGCTTCCAAGCAGTTTATATACCATGAAGAAATCATTGCCAAAAGGCTTCATTCCTTCTTCAGTGTCTACAGGACAATCACATAAGTCGTGCCGAACAGATTCAATTCCTTTCTCGTCCTGTTGCGCAGTAAACGAAGCGCTTCGGATTAATAACAATGGCGCAGTACTCAACGATGTAAGACCTGAGTTCTAGACGTTGCCCGAAATATTGAGGTTACTTGTTCCTATCCTTTCAACTCCATCTGCTCTTTCATTACCATCGATACACATACATACGTATGCCTTGGTATCCAGCACAGGGTTGCCAAATTGTTTTTTGAAGTCTCATTGTTTAATAAATGTTTACAGGTTTAAATAATTAAAGTTTTCCCATCGTTAAAGACATATTGCAAGACCGGGTCTTAGAAGATCCGGTAGGGTTGAATCGTGCAAGTTCATGCTTTTCACAGAAAGTAAGAAATTGTTATTTAATGACTCCTTCCAGACTCAATAATTCTTTGCTCTTCAACAAAAAAAAAAAAAAATGTGAATATACAAAACACCCACCCATCTTCAAGGAGATACATCCTGTGACATCAATAATCCATTTTCCTAATGAACGCATATTTCTATATGATCTCCCTCACTCCTGCGAACCCGGAACGAGATTCACGGGGAATCCTTTAAGCAAATAGTGGGAGTCAAGACGAAGGGGAAAAAAAAAACTAAAGAAAAAGATGAAGAAGAGCTAAAATGATTACACCATAACATTATGACAAACTTCCCATAATAATAATGGAAGATTGATTGAAGAGCGCCCATGGATGATATCATGTGAAACAATAGTAATTACTGTCAGTGGCTGCTGCCTCGGATGGTGCTGCTAGTGTTGATGATGATGATGATAATGGTGCTACTACTGCTACTATTACCGAGGTCCTATACATCTACATATGTATATGTGCTTTTCATAACCTTGTATCGTTGCTGCTTCTGCTGATGCTACTGCGGCTGTTGTTGTCGCTCAGTTGGTTCTTCGTTGTTGCTAGTGATGTACTGTGAAGAGCAGTATCATGTTATTAATCAGACAAAAGGAGCCAGCATTTGGTTTCTCTGTCATTTCAGAGTCCATTGTGTCTCGGGTCCAGTAAACAGGTAAGGATAACAGAGAAACCGAACGGTGGGACAAAGTACCAGAGCTTTGGGGTGATATGAAGTGGTGTACATTATAGTTTTGTCATTTCAATTATAACCCCACGTAAAATGATTTATGCTCGCCGAATGGAATCAATTTAGCTCCATGAAACTTAGTATGCTTTTGTTTTCTTGCTCTCTGCAGAGCTGAACACTCTTCACATAGTCATGCTGGTGATAATGATGGGGGGAGGACGATGATGATGATGGTGGTCATTGTCTGTAATTAGTACATGAAGTGAATGGCTTTCATCTGAATTTGATCCAAAAAAAGAAGCAAAACAAGTTTTCGAGCAAATAACAATGGGGATCTGTGAAAACGAATTCAGTGTTTTCATCGAAAGGATGGTGCTGGCAATGCATATCGATGGAGACAAGAGGGTGTGGCTCTTGGTTTAAACTATATCATTAAACCGAAGCGTACGATGAAATTTTCGAAATGAATTGCTGGGATATGAGAATAAAACGAGATAAGTTATGCATTCATATATACATATGTACGACACGATGGATGCGTTTTTGGAAAACCAATAGCTCTGATGAATTCCTTACAAGTGGTGGTTTCCATCAGCAGCAGTTACAACGGAATCAATGTCCTTTGATTGCAGATGGCAAATTCCCTAATTCCACTTTTGGAATATCTATACGACACTAAACACCGGAATGGATAACCACGTTAAGTATGACGGAATTGATGAGATATTTGTCAGGATGCAAAGCAAAGTTGAAGCGAAAAAAGTGCATATCGATCGGTTTGGCCAGAATTTCCATACATAAGTATGGAAAGCATATAAGTAAAATAACACAAAATTGATATGTAGATGTAGGGTAGATTTAAAAGTTCACTACCTTTTGTTTCCCAACATTCTAGAAGTGACGCTAATGAAACTTAGTCCTGTGTTGCATTAAGGTGAGTTCATAATTGGAAAAATAACGCAGCTATACAGTATGTGTTTTTATATTCCGATCGTAATAACCATTGGCCTCGGCTAAGAACGCCCTCAACATTATTACGTGACAGGGGAAACAGGCAATGCGGCTACGTGTTTCTATACGATGACACGATTACGGAAAGACGTCAATGGCCCCTATGGCCCCTACAAATCGATCACAACACCTCTTTCTTAATAGTCTTCGAAAACTTTCGCCAGCCGGGCGCAGTCCACCCCAACTCACTCACGTAAATCTTCTCTAATCAAACAGCCTGCGTGTATATGTAATTAACCTCCGACCATAGCACGCAAACACCAACTTTTTCACGTGACAAATCAAACAAGTTTTGCCAGCCTTCGATTTTCCACAATTCCAGCTCCAATTGTCGAATCCTCACAGCTCCCAGGCCCAATATCAATAAATACCACAATTTCGTTCTGTCTTCCCTTCTCCTCCGCACAGAAATTAATCCCTTTTTTCACCAATCGATACCCCGGAACGCACAAAGGACGAAAATCAACTCGAACATCAACATGATTAACTTTTAACTGAAACTTCACACGCCAGTATCATAGTTATGCAAACATCACGCAGGAGGGGAGCTCTACACCTTATCCTCATCCTTTTTTTGAGGGCGTCAAACTGATTAATTGGCTTCCATCGAAATTCAGTCGTCTTCGTCCAAAATGAGAATTTTCAAAATTTTCATTCGAAAATATTACTCAAATTAACTAGGCCTACGAGTATATGTACTGCTGCCTGTATTTCGTTCACCCCCTGCTGTAGAGGCTCATTAACAGCGCCACAGAGCATAGACGACTCACAGGATACTACACCGTACACACACAGTTGTTCGACGCTTTAGTCTATGATGATGTAGGGATGAACTGGCGGCGGCAGTAACAGCAATGATATGCGGAAAAGTAATTAAGTGAACATGGAAAAAATTTGATCATGCGAAAGGATGAAACTTTTCGGAATTAATCGGATGAGTTTTGCGGCAAGGATATGCGAAGCAGAGCAGCAGTGTGGAGGAGACTCGGTACAAGTATGACTTTCATTTATGAGCACACAACAAGCACAAGTACATCATCAGAAAGGACGGCCGGCGGTGGCGGTGGTGGTGGTGAGCATGTATGCTGCCTGCCACTACTTAATGTCTGCGCGCTGTATCTGATGATGATGCCGAGGCAGGAAAAAGATTCTCTCCCATTAAGAAGGATAATATTACGTTTTGCTTCCGTGCAATTATTCATGTTTCCGGAAATTTACTTATATTCGTCATGTAGTAGTTGCTTTTGCTGCTGCTGTTGTTGTTGTTTGTCCTGTTCGGGAGAGATACACTACACAGCTAACTGTGGAGTTCGTCGCATGACTGAGCTAAGTAAGTGCTCTCTGGGGGTAGGATTGGCGGCTCTGTATATGTAGCTGTACTCGTATCATTTGCTGCTCTTGTTTTTCTTTTTTGTTTGTTCTACTTTCCAGTTTGGTGAGGAGATAGAAAAGTTTCTAGAAATTCTGAAAATGAGAGGAGTCGACGAAAAGCACAGGACTTAAGGGTTATTATGAACGTATTGGCGGGTGGGATGATTTTTTAATTACTTTTAAAAATTGATACATGAAAATCTGCTTAATGTGAAACGATTTCTCAAAAAAAAAAAGAGGGGGGCAAGCGAATGATAGACGTAACTCTATTAATTTAGGTCGTTTGTCATGTTCAACATATCGTTAAGGTGGAATTTTGTCCTTTTTATCTGCTACCCCCTTCACCAACGACAGAGAAAGTTTTGCAGAAGGATTTTTGTGATTAATTAAAATGACTGATGTGATTTAATGGTGCTGTGATTTCTTTAGCACCGGCATCGGAGAGAGATGAGCTCGAAGTAACACGTGTACCTTCGTGGAGGGGACTGTTAGCCCCGAGAAGGGTCTAGAGATATTTAATTAAGGATCACAGCAAATTTGACTTTAATTAATAGAAGTCTAAATTTAGACCTAATGGGCGGCTCTTCATTCTCTTTGCAGCCGTAGAGCTGATTTGGCAGGATATATTCTAATATGTTTGACATCGAAATCTCTACATTTTGAAGAAGAAGATGTCTGGCGAACCCTATTGTCGTGAGAGCCCCAAGCCCAATATGTGCGCCTAAGAGGGATATCCATGAAGACATACATATGTATGCACGTATGTCACAACCTTAGGTGACGAAGAAGAATTTCGAACACATGATGAGAGCATTTGCCGGATTCCTCGTCCAAATCCAAATGACCAAAGATGACCAAATCCTCTTACAGAGATAAAACCTGCGAGAGAGATTTCGCACTGTATGACGAACCTGTACCTTAGACTCAGTTCATTTGACAGAAATGCTACAAACCATAAACAGTCTGTTCTTCTTTTGAAGGATAATGGACAGAAAAGTAGAATAAATAAATCCTTTGCGCGAGGATTACAAACACATGTCAGCATTAAGCTCTGCAGTACCAATTTTTTGAAAAGCGTGGTTTAGCGTACAAAAATTTGCTTTCGTTATCCTTGAGTACAAGTTCTACGGATGCCTATTTAGTTTGCTTAATATATGTATTAATAAAGGTGATCACATCTAGGAGAAACAACCACCATTAGGATTGTCGTTTATCACACTGTCCTTCCCTTGGGGAGAGTCCATTTAACCATCGTAAGAAAGTAAGCCATTCCGATTTATGATCTTGAAACATGTTCTCTTCAAATAGATAATGGCTTGTCCTTAATTGTAAGTTACGTTACGATCCCCTAATTATATCTCTACAATAAATAGTCGTCGCTTTTCCATTTCATTGTAGCCTTGTGTTTATTAAAAGTCCTTATTGCATGTAAAACTTCTGGAGTATGACAATCTTGCGATATTTGTCAAAATACCGTACACTCTTGGGTCAAGCTGGTAGTAACTTATAACAAATTTTTTCCTGCTTTATATATTTTCATTTTCATAATTTTGCTACTATGTATATGTGTTGTGTGGAATATTGCGCTTCCGCACGCATTTCCACAGAGATAGGCAACTTTTTATGGCAACGGAAATTCCTAGCCCAGGAAACGTTCAAAAAAACCATTTAATTGTAGGAATAAGTTTTTTTCTTTTTTTTTTTAACTTTTAAAGGCCTTTTGACATGACCAGTGACTATTGACCGTCAAAGCATAACTCATCGTCATCGTCAAATCGAGGGTCCGACCTATGGTGACCGGTAAAACGATTTCTTGACACGAACCGGAATATTTTGTGAAATACCCTTACAAGTAGGGGTGATACATGCATCGAGCATGGAAACAACAGACATGTCGTGTTGGAAATGGTTTAAATGGGAATTTGTCAATCGGTTTATTGTTTTATATTGAACAAACGTGCCGAACGAAATGGATTATGGGCTAAAATGTCGTTAATATGAAATTGTGGTTGAACGATAAGTTTTGGAACATTAGAAAGCAATCGTCCTGATGGACATTAGTGCAATTTTATAATGACGAAAGGGAGGAGTGCACGTTTTACTAGTTAAAACGATATATCGTTTCCTATCATGTAATGTTGAATCTGTTTCGTACTAGGCAGAGCCTAGATAGATGAATGTACGATGTATAGTCTTAGAACGATGAAGATTGTATTGGTTGATTAGTATGTCGAAAGGCTTAAGACCTGCATTGGATCTACTTATATTTGTTGAAGAATTTTCAGCTTAGGAGTAGTGGCCCCGATTTCCAACTTAAATCTACAGTTTCACTTATAAATTTTGATCTAATATTGCCTATTTGACTCATATCTTTACAATTGGCGGCGAAAATCGGTTTGTTTTTAACAAATTTGTGGTACTAGTAGGTCCTATGGAAACTTTTGTACTACTGGAGCACTTACCTTCAAGCAAAACACCACTTTTGCTTGCCATACCAAGTTCTCTGGCGACCTTCTTCAGCTTTTTCTAGCTTTGGTCTGACTCCTCTTCTCCATCTTAGCTTACCGCATTGTTGTCTGTGCCTATATAGATTCCGTTTTAGTCATTTGATTGCAAAGCTACATGCATATGTTCAACTGGATATCATTTGAAGATTTTATGACGCACTTTTGGGTGGTTTATAATTCGGGATGGATTTCAGAAATGCTTGAAAAATATTGTTTTTCGTGCCGTGAATTGTAAGTCAGAAACGTAACAGTGCTCCATGACGCCGTGTGACCAAAATCCACACCAAACTGAGAGTTTTATGGATGCAAGGGAAGGTAATGTTGATTGGTTTTGTCCGAAGTCCGACAATTTTGATTATTTACGAAACCATTGACTCAAAAAAGTAGAAGAGGATTTAGCACAAAAATTAGACTCCGTTTTAAACTGCTCGAGGGTCAAGTCAGTGGGATTTTGAATGGATAAAACCACTCGGTTCCCTCGAATTTCTATATAAACCAAATTACGGTCTTGTCAGGTCGCTCATGGGGACCATAAAGTGCACGTAGCTTGGGCATCCTTTTGCAATTTCATACAAAATTTCACCATTTCGAGGCTTTTTAAAGCGGGTTGTTTTTCATGTTCAAATCGGAGTTGTGACGGAGTGCAATTATCTCAGACTGGCAACGCTGTCATTTCAAATACGTATAACCACAATCGGCTGTCAAAGTTGGGGCGTGGCATTTTAGGTATCCTTTGGTGTACAGTTCTGAAAAAATGTAGACTGCGTAGAATCAGGAGCCTGCGAAAAAATTATTACAAATCTTCTCATACACATGGCTTTTAAAAAGGATTTTGGGGCATTTTTCAATCTCACCATGCTCCTATCTCACCCCATCTCCATTTATTTTATATAAGTTTCAGATAAATGTATCTACACGTCCAAATTAACTTTGCATTCAAAGTTTGTTGAAATATGTTGTTGTGGTAAGGTTTCCTCAATTATTTTTGAAGGCATCCATCACCGTAGTTCTATTCAACTCTAACTGAGTTTCAAGTAGAAGCGTTTACACACCAGTCTTTACTTTTATGAAAATCTATTGAAATGTTCTTGAGCTTGGTGGGTGAAAAGACGGCTTAGCGATTTATTAAATCTTGCCTTCCATACGTATCACACACTGCTGTGGATAGATCCAAATTAATCTTCTTTTCCCTGTCCTTTGAATTGACAGAGAAGCAAAATTAATAACAGCTCAATTCGCATATTTTCAGTTCCATGTCCATTAACTCCTTTTCCTTTCGCAACTATGTGTGTACGTACGTAGGTTCTACGACCAGATTAGATTGAATCGCTAAAAAAATAAACACCTTCGCTTACTTTTTTGAATTATGCTGGAAGGAAGAAAGCAAATTTGCATATATGCTTGACGCGGTGAGGGCGTTTTACACAGGCACATGCGAAAATTCCAAATGACATCTCATTAATTTCATTCACACCCACGACAACCTTCAGCATTAGCCCTGACACGCATTCCATCCAAGCAATATACACAATCCCTGCACTTGACACAGCCTTCTATTATTATCCAAATTTTTCAAAATACCGCGCGCCGGCCGTCGGCCGCCGGCCTTTATTGCTGACAAATTTTCACTACAGGTCGACTCGACATTGCTGCATACCAGCATACTCGTACCAGGTGCTAATTATCCCCGACACACCAAATAAAAATTCAAATTCACCACAAGAATACCGCCTTACCAAAGTCAAACATGATGTCATCAACGAACCAGGAAACCAAAGGTTCACCTGGGTCACCCTCATTCGGTATTTCACCCGAAAACCTTCTAATTAAGTCACTGGAACAAGGAAATTCACGCAAACCGCCACGCAAAGAACTCCGCGCGAAAGAGTGATTAGCATTTAAAAAACTAATTAACAGGTTGTTACAATGCCCACCTCTCCCAGATAGTGATCTCTGCTGCGGAACCTTGTATGTGCTGGCTTTCCTCTACGTCTACTGGGACCGAAGCAACAACAAAAAAAGTCGTTCCTCTAATATCCACCATCAATTATCCGCACACATACACAGGTTTATTCTCTTGTTGTTCCACCCTTCTGTGGCTCTGTCGATCATTTTCGTCAACTCAACGCTAGGCTGCAATTTGAATAATAAAAAAGGGAGAACCTAGCAGCGGTGCTAGGAACTCTCTGAGACCGGGACCTGGAATTATAGCCGACAATTAGCTGAATGTATTAATTAAGCTACAAATAGTACTGCTGCAACTGGGATTCCACTTGGGTTGATGCAAGGGGGGGGACAAGCGCCCATCTCTGGAGCGCAAAGAAAAATTTTGAGCAATTTTCAAAAATAGAAGAAATGCGCTGACCGGAATTGTTATTCTATGGAAGACTAAGAGTGCCTATGCCTACTTGGAACGGTATGTTTACTCGTTTATAGGCCGGGAATAAGCCCGTGGTACCATGGTTGGCACATGAACCTGGCGAAATGCTTTTTGGTCACGAATATTAATTTTATTCGTTTTTGACAGGAGCAGCATATAGCTCGCTCTGTGTGGTGCCGAAGGAAACGGAAGTAAGCTGGTAGATTGGGTTTCGAGGGGAAATGAAATAGCAGATTTTAATCTAGCATGGGCGTTAAAATTGGAATTTATTTTGTTAAACATAGGCGTTGGGCGGGGGCTGGGGAATGCGTGGTATTTGACTTCCGATTGGCTTTTGTGACGGGAGATTATGAACTTCTAAATTCGGAGTGTGATTCGGAAATGGGATTTTTTTTTTTTTTGAATGTGTTGTTGGCTCTCTGGGAATGGGAATGAGGAACGATATGTGGCATGTGCTGGAATCGATTAAAAAAGATTGCGGAAGTCAAATGCGTGCTAAAGAATATAAAAGCAGGAAAGCGTGAAACGTTCGAGGACATGCATGGGAAGGTATGTTTCAGATATAGTACTTGTCTTGTTGAGAGGCGGTTGTGGCAGTTGAATGACTTCTAACTAGGTTTACTAATCATGAAACAAAATGTTTCGTTTACATGAAACATAAGTTGTTAATCGCTTTCTGTACTAGATTGGGTTTTTGTTTTGCTGGTTTCAAGTTCTTTACAAGGAATAATTTTCTCCATAAATTTGTGATTATAACCAGGTCATTGGTTATAATCAATGGTAGAGATGATCAAATGCAAACAACGCAGTGGATACGAATAGTGCGCGTTTCATACATTTAGTTCGAAAACCATAGGAAAAAGCATTTTTCCTACATGAAGCTCTGCCACCCTCAATTTTCTTCTCATTACAATCCACAGGCTTTTGAAACCAATGTGTATTAGTATTTTCTACTTGCTTACTTACACTGCTTCTCCCTTGGAATATAGGGCGTCAACAATACTTCTGAACCTCCCTTCCCTTCTCCCTGGCAAAACCATGCCACAAATATTGTGATCCTCGTAGCTGTGTAGGCTGTAGCTGTTTCGCAAGAGCTTGCGGTGGTCTACTACCTTGAAGATTCCCACGGTGTGTTTATATTGTCGTCGAGTATTTCCATGTTTCACAGCCATAAATAAAGCGGACTTGACATTGAATTCAAAGATTTTTATCTTCGTAGTTCTTTAGTACAGATAAAGGAGTAAGTTCAATGGATAAAAACAATTGTATCCTATATCGACGCTCAGTTCTTGAACTAACTCCTCTAGAATGCAAGAATTGTTGGTGTAAGCCTTGGCTTTTAAATAATCCCGAAAAAGTATGATGCCGGCAACTCATGCGTCTTCACAGGCCATATCACTTCGACCATCGGTGACGATAATATTGCATTGCCTACAACGTACCAGATGTAGTGGGACCCAAACACCCTCTCTGCACTGATTCCGCATCAAACAGTTGCTCTAGATGCTCTGTAGATTCTCAGATCCCCAAAAGCGGGAGTTCTGTTCTTCACAAATCCATTAGTCAAAATGGGCTTCGTCACGCATATTAAGTTGCGGGTCAGAGCTGGTAATTTCTTTCTTGAGCCTTGGGTTGGCTAAAGTACCCTGTTGTCCTGATGATCGCAGACCAGAATCAAAAGAGTCACCGGTATTTTGCATGGGAACATATGTATTTCTTGTACATGTTTCTGATTATAAGTGAATAGAACTTTTGAGCTAAGGGTTCTAGCATCTAATGTGCCAATTGTCTCAACACGAAGCTAGAAGATATGCCAATTAGAAATTGTAATAGAAAGACTAGCAGCGTGAAATACCTCTTCGCATGTCAGACTTACAAGATGCTTCCACAATAAAGTACAGAAAACATTTTTCCCACGAAACTTTAACAACTTGTAACATTTTCCCTGAGCTCAACTTAAACTTATGAAACTTAACTCTATTAACTAATTTCAATTCACAAAAACACTCAAAAACCCCCTTGACTCAGTCGGTAGAACCCTTTCAGTTTCGTTTTCATACTTTTTCTCGTTGCACCCCCACCCCTCTTTTAAAGGGAAATTCTTGAACATCTTCCCCTCTCCTTAGTTTTTAATTTTTAATTAGCGGTATATTGTGTCAAAACTTATTTCCACTGAATTTTTAATTCTGTACTTAACTTAAACAAAAAGTCAGTAGAAAGGACGTTTTTATCCTCTGCTTTTCTTCTTCCTCCCTCCAGCGGAGAGCACTCTAAATGCATGTCCAATGTCCAACTCTACTCATTTCTTATTCTTTGCCACAGTAAAAGCAACATCCTCTACACAAATGCATCTTTTCAAAAACTTTTTTGAAAAGGGACTCAACTCTGAAAAGACAAAAAAACAAAAAAAATGTCGAAATGCACTGAGGGCGGAGAAGAAAAGGCTACAAAAACTTAACATTTTCATTGGAAAAAAAAAGAAGAGAAGTCTAAACGACAAAAAGTTATTTTTTCGTCCGCATTTCTTTCGTCCTTTGCAATATCTGGACAAGTAACAAATTTTTAAGTTTCACGTTGAAAATGGAGACTGACTGCACTGAGTTTAAAAACACACACGGAGCGACACAGAAATGTGCACCAAGTAGTAATAGAAGATATGGCAAAATAAGGACTCTATAATAAAGAGACATGACTTTGATATTTACCGGAAGAATAACTTTTTCGAAGGAGACAAACAGAAAATTTGTGTGCAGGCAGGCAGGGATTTTCTAAACAGAAAAGCGGTGGAGCCGATACCGGAAATAAGGTCAAAGAAGGTGAGGGTTCGGCGAAGGACATTGTAAAGTTTACTTAAACATGTTCAGATGTATTAAGTTTGAGGACTATCATCCATTGTTAAATCCACGTTCAAGAAATTCCAATCGATGACACAGCAGCCGCCATTCAACTTTTCTCCAAATTCACTATGAAGTTAGATAAGGCTCAGCAACGGAAGGAGACTATGCGTAGACCTATTTCAGGAAGCTAGTCACTAAGCGTCCTGACAATTTAGTGAAAAAGAAAACTTTGTAGATATACTTTACCCTATATGTACTCTCAGTAGAGTTTGGAACTTCATCCACAGAGCCTGCTACTTAAAGGCATTGGCGAATCCTTCTTCCCAAATGTCTCCCCTTCCAAGAGTTTTTCAAGACAAGACAAACTTAAACCACCCTACATAAATAGCAGCACTTCCATGCTTTAAAACGATTGAAACGGTGAAACTTTCCTTATTTTCCCTTATTTTTCTATTTAAAAAAAAACAGAAGGTGGCAAAACAACAACAATAACTTGCCTTGATAGATCACGCTAGATATTTTTTTAAAATTTTTTCAATTAACTTGGGGAAAACTTTTACTTGTATATCCACTCTGGATGACGAGCAAGGAAAAGGCATGAGATTTGCCTTCCATTGTTCTGCCAACAGGATGAGCTTTAGTTACCTAGCTTAGGGCCAATTACATCATCGACCAAGTCGAAACTGTATTACACGAAAATTGTCTTTCCGGCAAAAATAACACTTGGCAAATGAAAAAAAAGGAAACTTAAAAAAAAAGGAACCTCGGACCCAAGGATACTAAGCATAAAGACGAAAATTACACACTACCATGCTATGCACGCTACATTATCGCACCAGCAGCAGCAGCAGCAGCGCCAAAACACCACCCGCCGCCATCGGTCGTCGTCGTCGTCGTCCCTTTCGTCGTCCTCGGCTATAGCGTGAGGACCAATTTCAAAGTCAAAGTAATTTCCGGGTCGCGCAAACTTTTTCATTAAAACTTGTTGACTGCTGGTGAAGCAAATTTGTGTGTGCGCGCTACTTTCCTTCGGTACTAGTTCCGGGGGTAACACCGTAAATTCTGCTATTGCTACTGCCGCTTGATGATTTATAGAAAATTTATTTTTTCTTCATTCATTTCATAGCGCATACACACATTCACACACATACATACATACATATATGTATAAACATCCATACACTTGTTCAAACAAACACATGCTGAGAGGAATCCTGCGAGTAGCAGAATTGAAGTTCGGTATAAAGTTATGCGACAAGAAATTTCCAAATTACTTTTCACAACTATTTGCCACGTTTGTTACACACACCGCCTTGCGTTACTGCTTAGTAGTAACTTACTATTCCTTCAAGTTTTCCTATTGTCCTGGCCAAAAGTAATCCTGGATTGGTACGGAAGTGCAAAAAGAAAGGAACCAACGTTAAAATTGACGTAATTTGCAGCCAAGATGACGTAAACGACTTATTCATAGTTTTGAAAAGTTTTCACGTCTTTTTTCGTTTATTCTACTCAGCTACTAGCATCGTCGTCCTGTGAAGGAATTACGACGGCGAAAATTTATGACATCTCAAGGAAACCAAAAAAAACTAATTCTAACTGTAGTAAAACAAACAGAAAAAAATTTGTCTAAATAGAGTTTGAGGAGGGGAGTTACGGGGTAGTTAATTAAGACGGAATTTGCAAGCAAAACTAAGGCGAGTACTATGTATCCTCGACCTTTGTCACCTGTTGGAAAGGATTGGTTTACCTTAAAAACTAGGTCAAATAAAATTAAGTCCTTCAAGCCTTTAGTAGGCTCTAAAATTTGTAATATGAGATACAATGTACATAGCGTGGAAAAGAACAGTTTGGAGTAGGCGATGTCCGCACCGATTAGATACACAGATATAGACCAGGGCGCTCACTCCCTCGTTCGAAAGTGCTTGACTGAATAGTAGCTCCAATACAGCTTGAAAAAAGCTAAATATTGCCGGGACTATTTGCTGATCAGAGTCGAGTTGAAACTTCGTTGAAGAAACTATGAATTATCCAGTGCATCCACATCCAAAACAACTGGGATGAGAAGTCCAAACGTTCTTAAAGAACTGCGGCGATTGGAAAATACCAGGAGTAGAGAAAACCATGCTGCGCGATTGCTGATGCAATTTGGCTTTCAGGGCTAAAATCCTGGAGGGTACGGGTGTGTATCTTAATAGAATTTCGACGAATGTACCTGTCAAAAAATAAATAAATAATTTTTGGCTTACATAAGGACGGTGAAAAGTTTCCTTCCTTTCAAGTCACCTGACCCTGAACGCATAATGAACTTCATCAAATCTAGAAATAACCGCTGCTAAATTTTCAAATCAAAAGAAGTATGGGACTACAATATATCCCTGAGCCTTAGTTGCAGAGAGTTATCAGGTTACAAAGACTGTTCGAAGCCCACCTTAGTGGAACAATATGCTTTCTCTTACTGCAAGGAGCATTGTGACACAAATAGCCTGGAGAGTGTTACGTACTCTGCTATCAACGATACACGATACAACGATATGTGTATAAAAAACTAATAAAAACTAGTAAGGAGTATCTAAAAGCAACTTTTTTCGAAATGAAAAAGTGAAGGAAGCAATTTACCCGATTTCCAGTCAATGATGATGACTCTGTACAA
The DNA here is from genome assembly GCA_946965025.1 of Blera fallax. Lineage (NCBI taxonomy): Eukaryota > Metazoa > Arthropoda > Insecta > Diptera > Syrphidae > Blera > Blera fallax. The sequence continues at coordinate 2,058,120 of OX337245.1, forward strand.
CATACGGATTCGTGATGTCCTGTGTCTCTTAGACAACAAGTAGACGACAAAGTCGTAATAACGAAAATGCGATCACAAAAACTCGTACAATACGCTTCCACCTTTCAGTTATGACTCATCTCGTAACGCTCAACACACGCATCGCTGCATATCAACTCCTGCAAATGAATTTCTATCCACATCTGCAGAATTGCCCTAAGGTACTCTCGTCTCTTTCATCTTCTTCACCCACTTTCATAATCCCACCCCGATAAAAGAAATTACGCAGTATGTCCTTCGCAGTTGACATTGACTGGCCAGCCTTCATTCACCCCAATGCCAGAAAACTCGTCACTTGCACCAGTTAACATACCAAAGTTGATGGTCTTCTTTCCCGCATTTTCATGTTAACATCGTGTTCGTCACTTCCTGGCAAGACAGACAGAGATGGGTGAGCGAAAGCAAATATTTAAGCAAATCACGCACCGAATATGCAAAGCAAGCCAACTGAATCGAGCATTGACATTCATCCCGGTGGTCCATGGTCCATCCGACCATCGAGAACCCCTTCAACGAGGGCATTGAACAGCCCCCCCGCTCTTGTGACATCTGTCCGAAAATTTATTTCGCATTTAAACGCAACAACGCTCCACCGGCTACGATATGCCCTCTGTATCATGGTGTAGAATTTTAAACTTAACTCCACAAGTGACGCAGTTCTTATTTGCCTCTCCAACGTGCAGTGCGTGCTGTAAAGAGGAAACAAAAGCAAATGAAAACGCAGCCACCCCATTCGATTCGTGTCATGTGACGATTTATTTGTGCAAGGATATTGAAACTGTACACGTAGCACGAGCGTCCTTCGATGCGTATTACATTTTCTCCCTCTCACATGACGACGAACTTTCGAATTTGGATTTCCGAATTTCTGTATGTTTGTCCCTTCACTGAACCGTACAGCAGTTTGGCGGCCGCATTCATGCTGTGTACATTTAATCCTGTAAGAAAATCTATTACGCAATATCCTCGAATTGCGTCATAATTCAGTGGCAACAAGCCCAACCCGGTATGACTGTACACCCTTTTAATGTTGAGCAGGACCAGGGTTGATATGGAAACGAAATCGAAAGACGCCAGCAGGGAGCTTCAACTTCAAACTTAAGTTGAACAAAAGATGCCACACAGCAAATGCGGAATTACGGGGTAAGGATGACGAACTTAGAAAAGAAAAGTAAAAAACCTAAAGACCCACATTCCACATTGAATTACAATGAGCATGACGATGGAAGGTACAGTTTCATGAAAAGGGTGGAAACGCGCTCTACCTGTATGGCATACATTTTTCTTTTGTTCCGCTTTCTAAAGGCCATTTTTTCACGTATTAATCCGAAAACATGAATCCTTTGAATGTGTTTAGCTAAAAAAAAATACATACATATGTACACATATTCCAACGAGGAAAAGTTAAAAATACCGACGTACAATGATTTATTTCAAGCTCTCTAGAGTTGTTATCCTCACGGGTGGTTGGATTTGAATAATGGCAGGTGTGCATAATAAAGGCAGGAGGATGTTGCAATCCTTGAATTAATGAAAAAGCATACATATTTTCTTAATTTTTGATTGAATAATAAAATAAAAAAAAAGCATTTCGCCCAACGTGGGGCTCGAACCCACGACCCTGAGATTAAGAGTCTCATGCTCTACCGACTGAGCTAGCCGGGCACTTAACACTTACTTGTCAAAAGTTGTAATTTACGTTGCAAAGAGAATCTTACGAACGAGGTCTATAAATAGATCGTGATTAAGATATGTATTTATACAAATTCACCCTGCGACAATGGAACGTTTTAATAGGCAATTCCATGGAATTGAGTGAGAAATTTATAGCAACAGATTTGAAAGAGAACTGGTGCCTCACCACTTGTTCTAAGGAGCGATCGATATGGCATGTATGAATGGAATTTTCTGTGGAATGCTGTACTTTCGAAAATACATATGTACACAAAACCCTTCCACGAAAATGGCGGATGATTTAATTCCGTCAAATGAAAGAGCAAATATGCCCGTTACACAAGGGCACAAGAGTCTTAAGACACTCCTTCACTTAATGAGCTTTAGGTGTAGACGGTTGGGTTTGAGGCTTCTTAAAGGTGACTGGAGGGATGGAGAAGGCACTTCTTTACTGACTCAAGTGACAATAAGAAATAATCCAGATCGAGTCAACGATGGTTCATATATTTTCAATCAGGAAGTACCATTAAGTGGATGGGCTAGTGCAAAATATGTTCAGAAATAAAACTACTCTTCGAGGAATCCGTAGGACTTAGAAAAATGAGACGAAAATAGAAAAACTTTTTATGTATCAATGGCAGCGACCTAGGAAACCATGGAGGAACCGTGGTATGGACCATGGCATGGAGCTTTTGACATGATTGTGGACAATTTGTGCAAGAGAGGATGTGAAGCTGAAGCTTTGCCAGATCATGAATTGCATGAAATATTTCGTAAGACACCACACTTCCGAAGCGGATCATGTTTTATTTTATGTCAGTGCATTTGCAAAATATTAAAAAAAAAATTTTCCAGCTCAGGAACTTTGTGAACGTTTAAGTGCACCTCTTATACAGGTCCCAGTAGAACCTTAAACTATTTTATCCGCAACATGATGTGTGTGAATCCAAAAACATTTAGTATTTCGGTGTCAAAACTACCAGAATACTACGTTTTCCCGAGTTTGGCTGACAACATTCAGCATTTAATTACGCATTTAAGGAGGCGCTTAAGATTATCCCCTAAAGGAAGCCCTTTATAAAGTATGATTCTGTCACTTTCTGACTCTTCATCAAAAGAAGCTTTTCATCTTCAAGACTCCTGAACAACATTTCATGTTCTCCTTTCAATTCATCGTCTTGAGAGTCCTCTTCTTACGATCAAAATCATTATTCATTGATTCATAGGAGCCCTAAGGCGCAAACTCTTTATTGTCCTGCGCGGTCAGTTCTAACGCGCACACACAATACCTCCTATGCTTCAAGGACTATAAAAAAAAAAAAAAAGGAAACCAAAGCCTATTCCACTTATTCATCTCGTTTACATTGCCCACTTCCCCTTGCAACATCCTTCAGTCAAAAAAAAAAAAAAAAATCGTGCAATGGACCTTAACAAGAACGATCCTTTGTTTACATTACAAACACCAACCACTTTCAGTAAACAGAACCCAGCACAAGCTACATCACAATGAACAGCAGGGTTATGTGTAAGAAGCTCAATTAATATGAAACGGCACGCAGGAAAAAAATTGAAAAAAAAAAAATCTTTTTCTACACGAAGGACGATAAAAAAAAATTGCATAATAGTACTTTTCAAGACAAAGGAAGATCCCTTTTCGCTAAGATGTTGTTACTGGAGAGCTATTTGCTATTACGCTGTCGCGTTTGTTTCCTTCGTATTACCTACCCTGTCATTGTCGATGAATAGAACGCAGGATAACACCACCAACCAAAATGAAGAAGGGACCAACAAAGAAAAAAAAAAAAAAAAAGAAAAAGAAAAAAGCCAAGCCAACCCCATGAGATCAAATCACTTTCGTCCTTTCATACACATTTATTTATTTTGCTTTATACTTGCTGCCTTGAAGGATGAGTATTGGTTTCGTGAAGTTTTTCGATCAATTTTGGGATTATAGAGTGAGTTCCACTGCCTGATGTGTATCCACAAAATATTAAAGTTCAGCATAGATAAGAAGCTCAAGTGTTGGAGGCAGCGTGCAAACGTTAGCCGAGCCAGGTACTGCGAAAAAAAATATGGTCGACCTTGTGGAATCCATTCGTAATTTTGTTCCACCCGTCCGCAGAGGACCGCATTTTAGCCGAAGAGTACATGGAGGTCTAGAGAATAGAGGATAGGGTGTGAAGGTTACTTACACTGCCGCCGTATTGAAAGATGAATCAACCTTACGTCACCCATAGTTGACGAAGTAGTGCTGCCGATGTTGTTGGACTGCCCAAGATTGAAACGAGGGTCAAGCTTACTTTCTCGCTGCATTTACCCTCGGGATCAACAACTCACACAACACCCGGGGGTTTAGAGAGCTGCCTAGACACCCGCTTTTCGGGCTTTCGAACACTTCGTGTGATGCGATGACGAACAACTTTTACGTCTTTATAGCTCTGTTCATCAATCTTTTTCATCTGTCCGTCTCAACCGTGATCAGAAGCATGGAATATCAGAAATTTCATTCTGTCTCCTTCAAAACTAGCGGCATCTTTGCGCCGATCGAATTTTCGACGAATCGTACTCAAATTTGACAAACGAATAGGCACGCATGAGCAATTACATGCGTCCTAGTCGTACACCTTATTCTTCTTTTTTTTTATATTTTGTCCATACTTCGCGATAGGGGGAGCAGCAATGAATGGTGATGGTTGTGAACAAAGACAAATAGCGGTTCTTAGGAATGGTATACTAACCTATAATTGATTACGTCACATAAGGATTACACAAGTCGTTACACAAGCTTCTTGTGCTGTGCGTTGGCTCTTACCACATTCAAGTTTGGTCCTTGCGCGAGCTATTCAAAAGGACGTGGATATAAATTTTCGCATTTATTTATTTTTCTCGTTTTTTTTTTTTTTTTGGCCAGCACCAGTTGTATAGCCTGTGCTGTGTGCGTAAAGTGCTTCAAGAGGAGGAGATGAGGCTAGTGGGAGAGTTGTGCGTTGGATTATGAGTCCTTTTTGTCGCTGTTTTCAGAGTTTTTTTTTTTTCTGCTTTTTGTATTGCCTTGTGACCGGTGTGATGAATGGCGAGGATTGTTATTGAGAGAGTGAGTAGGATTTCCTCTCGTCCTTTTTTTTTGTATTTTTTTTCTGTGGCACAAGGGTGACCAATTTACCTTTTTCGTAATTGGATAAGCAGTATCGCTGGTGGGGGGACAGAGAGGAGGAGAAAGATGTGACGGAAGAAAGTCTTTAAAAGAAGGACACAACCACCGGCGTTCAAATGGGGATAATATGGATATTTGCAGAGTTATTATCTTTTAATAAAGCTCATTGTAGACGACTAAAAATAGAAGTAAGCCGATTGTTTTTTTTTCCCCTTAATTCCAGGGGAGAATATGGTAGTTGGGTTGATTGTCGTCAAACTTGGCATTTACCAGTGCTTGTGCGGGAGAGATTCTTCGTTGCGGTTTTTTTTATCAGTTTGTTTGTTTTCTTTTAAAGTTGAGAAAATTCCTCATTTAAATTTCAAACACACTCCCACCCCCCACCCCCCACCCCCAGTGAATTGAATTTTTCAATTTCCTTGACAATTTTCTATTCATCAAGCAAGTGACCCATCTCTAATGTCACTTAGAGACACTATACCTGGAAAAACATCTCCGATGTCCTTGCACAAATTACATTTATTCACATTCTCCTCTTTGTTCCGTTGCTTGTATCCAATGGGATGGGATAAAGAGGGAAAAAACAAATATCCCGTAGGTGGATGAAATGAAAATACGGCAAAGAATTGAATTTGACAGTTTGATAGGTCCCAGGCTCTCGTGGATGGAGAGGTTCCATTCCATCGTCTCTGGCAGTTCGAATGGTTTTCAATATTTTTTCCATTCTATGTTTCTCCAGTCGATGATGGTTACGACAATTTTCAAGGGGATATCACGGAAATAACACGAACAACACAGATACTTTCTGCTTTGTACGTCACTAGTATTTGGTTTCATTCGAAAGGTGGTGGTGGTTGTTGTTATTATTTATGCTTACGTGCCTGGCAACAGGATCTTGGCATATCGACTTTGAATTTCGCAACCATGAATTTTCTATGGGTTCCGCCTCAGTTGCAATGGATAGGAATAGGACGATGTTTAAAGCTGATAAAATGTATTTAAATGCGCACACAAAAATGGAAATTATTTCAGGTCCTTTCCCTCTTGTAGGCTGCTCAACTGTCAAAATCACACAAAAACTCGGAAGAGAGGCATCGCAAAAATCCAAATTATTAACGCCTGTCATCCTCACACACACAAGAAAGTCTTTCGACTTCTGTGTTAAGTCCTGTTATGTCCTGGATGAATGCCAGGACGAAGCAGCTAGCGAGTGTATGGCGGAACAAAATAAATCCATGGAATGGAAGCGATATGGCATTGGCCGCGAAAAGCACTCTCAGAAGGACTACGGAAAGGGAACGTTTCATTTTTATTTCATTCTTTTTAATTCGTTCAGCGTTTCCATCTGTCAGTCAACAGTCATATTGTTGATGCCTCTGATTTTCGTCCTACAACCCTCCATTCAACTATGCTTATACACATTTTTAGAATATACGAAAAGGGGTGGTGGAGAGTAAGGCTAGATTTTGTATTTGGATTACTAATAGAACGACAGAGAGAAGCAATTGATGTATTGCCATCGATTGTTGGGGCTGTAAATATTCGATGTCCTTTTTCGATCCGTTTATTATCATCATCATTATCTTAAAAGAGGAGTGTTGTGAGGACGGGATTTGGATCTAGTCTTTCTTAGACCTTCGCCCATCATTTATTTCCAAAAGATATGGAGAACATTTATTTGAAGAGTTCCTTTCTTCGAATTCAGCAGGATTCAATAGACAGTTCGTGTTCCGCTCTTTTATTGTTCGCTCCCGAATGTGGAAATAGTCATTTGGTTGATATTTCAGCCCATTGAGTGAGTGATGTACGGGGGAAGCGTATACTTAATTCAAAATCTGCCCACGATTCCCAGAGGATTTTTCAACCCTCTCTGCAATGTATACCCCTCATCGCTATAAAGCAATTCAGTGAAACTCTAGTTAAAACTCTTGTTGCTGTTGCTCGATACGTACCGACCACCAATCTAGTTTTCTACTTTAGTCCTCGAATCGTGAAACCGCGCAACATAGCATCGTTCGCGGGGATCGAATACCTCATCTCTTTTGCGGGAAACGTCGAGAAAAGGGGTTGGTTGGTGGTTGTTTCTGACCCATCCATTAACTTCATTTTCAACAGAGTCACGTACAATAAATACCCTTATTGTGCTTCAAAATCCTGTTTCCTGGCTATGATGAATGAGTGCATACGCAAATTTTTTCTTGTTCCTTTATGCTCTTACAACCCTCATTGATACAATGGCCAACAATGGACATTGCCTAGAATTCTCGACCCTCTTCTTTTCCACGATTCACTCTAACTCTGTTGCCATGGGACAGAAATAGAAATCGAGAATCATAATTTCAATCATCAAGCGTTTCCATGCTGGCATAGCAACAGTGTCCTGTTCCATATGCGAGAATGTGTGCACCTTTCTCGATTGCATAATAGCATATTTAAAATTTCAACAAGTAGCAGCAGTAGGGGTTGAATTTTCTATTGAAAACGAGGGTAAAGACGAGTGTATGTAGCAACAATCACCGGGAAAATAATATATCACAACCCCTCTATGCTGGTCGCCATGTGTTGTATTATAGGTGGAAGAATAAAAAAAAAAACTTAATCCTTCGCGAAACACGGGGAAAGTGGAAACAAGGGATTGGGGTTGGGGTTGCAATTGCTGCTACTGCTGCTGCTTCATTAGCATATTTCTCGCGTAGCGGTGAAATAAATTGAAATCATAATAAGAGAATAAAACACTTTTTTTTAATGAAGAAAGGAAAACAGACCCGCGGGACTTGTATGCAGCACCTTTCCCCACGGATTATTATGCAATCGCGAAAGGACAATGCCGGTGTACCCACTTTTCTTTTTTTCTCGTTTTTTTTTTTTCCTGCTTCTTTTGCATTTTTTACGGTTCTTTTGTTTGAAGATGTTCTTTGTTGATTTGATTCGCCCTTCAATGCGCTAATTCACGTGCATTACGGGGTTCCTTTTATGACGGATGAGAAATATGTTTTTTTTTTTTTTGGTTTTTGATAAAGGATGAGTGCATGGGTAGAATGAATGTGTTCTGAAAGATTAATATTTCGAGGAATAATATAAGTAGGTTACGGTTGAGAGAACGCCGGTGTTGACATCTTGTCTAATGTGACATTGAGATGGTATCAGCGTCCTTAAGCTGAGATAATTTGCATAACTTTAAGGAAAAATGAGAATATCTTCTATCCGCAGCGCTTTCGTCAGATTTAGGAATGACTATGATCCATTTTCGGGTTACCTTGACATGGCCATAAGTAGAAAAACGGACTCTCTGTGGCACAGAGTATTTTCAGCCACTTGTACAATTTAAAGAAGTCTTGAATGGGGCTCGTAAGGTTTTTTTATTTTAAGCCAGTGATAAGTCATGAAGACTACCAACAATAAACTTAAACTAGCCTTGCACAGAGTTTGTTTATTTTCACAGAAACCCAAGGACATGATAAAAATGTTATCAAATAAATAACTCTTCACACTAGATGTCATTATAGACATAACATTGCTCATTCAAGTGCTACATTCATTCATCGAGTTATTTCGATTGACAGCAATTATCGAGAATTTCATTTGAATTTCATTTCACATTCTCAGTCCTCCTGACAAACGAATATTTCCAACGTAATTTAAATATAGTGCACTTCATCTAAAAGCGCCCCAAACAATGAGACAGTGCTCTACATACACTCAAGTGACAAGCCCACAAAGGACCTAAAAGCATTCCAAAACTAGTGAAACAGAAAAAAAGAAACGTTCCATCATAGTCATCAGCAAAACAGTAGCGAGCGGATTGCACTCGAAATCCATTACTCTAAAATTCGTTCACATATTCCCGACTCGTCTGGGTTTAGGCATTTTTATTTTTTACCATAAAAAATCTAGGAAAACCCCTAGACAAAGGTTTCTTTTGTTTGCAACAAGTTTACAAAAAAAAAAAAAAAAAACACGATTCAAGGATATTCAATCGCACTAAAGCGAGACAACCCATCCGCGGATAAAAACATCGCATTTCAAGTTTTCCCAAAATCGAAAGGAGCAGGGGTAGTTATCCCTCCTTTCTCTACAAATCGCGAACTAGATTTTATCTCTTGGCATACATACATAAATTTTTTTCGAAACAATAAAAGAGGATTCAATACGGATTTACTATTGAATTTACCATCACAAAGCACACACGCTGCGCTGCAGATATTAGTTTCGTAATTTTCCCATTTTCTGGCACGTGAAAAACGGTAGCACATCGGTGTCCTTTTTATTGATAAATCAACAAAGAAAAGAGGCGGCGCGCACAGCAATATTACAGCGCAGATTTAACCAGTGCGCAGTAATAATAACTGCGCGACGTGAGTGATGGGATTCGGGGGACGGAACCGGATACAAACAATAAAAATAGTTACCTCCTTGGAAAATTTTGTTTAGGTGCACATGGTTTGTAAACACAAAGCACAAACAATTGCAGTTCTATCCCAAGATAAGGGGAACTCATGTCCTTTGCAGTTCAAATGCAATTCCCGTCTTTGAATTTGAATTAGAATCGATGACGCAGCAGTAGCAGCAGTAGCAGCATATGGTAAACGATTTTCCTCGCATTAAATACGCGCACTGTTTATTATCCTTTGGAGGGAGGACACGAAGCATTTTTATGGTGGCAATAAACTGTTTTTGCGTTTCTCTTTCAATTTTCATTTTATATTACTTATTTATATATATTTTTCGTTTGTGAGTTTCTTTTATTTAATTTTTAACGACCGTTTCGAATCTTGACAAAAAGATGTTCGTTCCGATGTCGGGGCTTTCCTTACTCTGCAAAGGGTGTCAAATAGCCCAGCGACGACGATGGGAAGGTGATGGGGAAGATGTCCTTTTGAGATGATTTTTATAGCTAAATTTACTTAGTTCCCATTTTCTCAGGCAAGGCCATGCTATGGTACACAAATAGGGGGAAAAATTTGGATACGATTGAAAGGAATTTAATTTTGAGACTCAGCGATCCGGCTGAGCAGTTTCTTAACTTTTAAATGGGAATTTCGTTGGAATTCACTTTTCCCCGAAGTGGATTTGGTAGATCAAAAAAAATGGGGGAGCTAAACAGGTTGCAGGCTTAAATTGCTAACTTTTAACAATTCTCTGTTTATTAAGGCAGAGGATGGAAGTGTTTTAAGTTTAAGTGTTTTGAATGCTGCTTGTTAGCGGTCGTATCCTTTAAATAACAATTCAGTTTCACAGTATCGTAAATTGGATAATATTGAAAAACACAGTCTTTGTTTGACAGTTGGTTTTCGATAAAATTCGCAGAAGTCTCCACTTTTACCTCGCCCGCTACCATTGCATATTCGGCATATTGATTGCCTCTCCTTTTCGTTGCAATTTTGGAGGTCAAATGCAATTCCAGAACTATATCCTCGATGCGACAGTAAAGTCTTGGCCCCACCCCAAAGGTCCCCTTTTTTCAAGCACGGTTCCACAGCCAATCATAGTAAACACAAAGGCTATCGTAGCATTCAAATCTAAATTCAGCCCATCTCAAACTACAAGGCATAAATGTAGTGAATCGCCACAAAGCCTTTTGTCCACTTGTCAAAGTCCTACCAAGACCTACCATCGTCGTCACAGACACTACAGAATTCTATCAAGCGCAATAAAAATCCGTCTATCCCCTTCTCTATCTCGTCTAGCACTGTTCCTCTGAGACAAAAGTAAATGTTGTCCTTTCACTCCATGAATAGGCGGAAAATAAATATGAAAAAAAATCCACACTTTAAAAGTGGAAGGATTAAAAAAGAAATGCTGAAGGATTGACGCTGAAGGTATCTTGAGGAAGCCAAACATATCCTTCTCTACAACTGCTGTCTGGACGATGTCAAGAGTGTTTCTTTTTTTTTTCCTTTTTGTCTATGTCTACTTGTTTTTAATTTTCCAATCCGACTTTCGTTTTCCTTTCATTTTCTGCCAATTTCTCCGCGCTCACTTTAAATAAGTGCATGTGGCCCAAACTTTAAAAGGCCCAAAGGATACATATAAACCAAAAGCAGAGACTTGCTAAGTCAAATGGCCAGTAAAAGGTAAGAAAAATACTACATATAGCCAGTGAACGGTAGAGAGAAAGAGGACCCAGGGTGTTGCAATTATAATCAAGGAAAAATTATTTCCTATGTCAGTGTAAAGAGAAGTCTACACTTTTCTTTTTTTTTCTCCATCTCCATCCGTTTTGTCTACAAAGTCTTAATTTTTGTTTTCTCTTCCTACTCCCGGTAGAATTGCCTGCCTGGAAGCGCCCACTCTCTCTGTTGAATGAACCGAAAAATAATAATAATCCCCATGGAACAGTGTGGTATGGCACTGGTCGTCCTTCCGGTCGGTGGAGTTTGTTCCGACCGATTCCACTGAAGACTCCTAGGAGCTAGAATCTTTGATGGAGAGAAATGGATGCGGAAAAATGTTCGAAAACAAAAAAAACTAAAACAAAACAAGCAAAATGTGTGCAAGCAAAAAAAGGACATTGTTTGCCTGTGTGTAGAGGCAGACACAAAATGGTTGAACGGTACACGTACATACATATATACGTGGGTACAAAAAAAATTAGTTTCACGGCTCATTTTAAGGAAGCTGCATTGAATTTTCAATCAGAAATGAGAATTCACACCGCAACTGCATCTCTCTCCACGACTCCATGGGTATGGTTGAGTTTAGTCGGTTGTCGGAGGCAAACAGGGCTTAATGAGTGACTTTTCATGATTTCGTGTAGAGATTTTCAGCATTTCTGAAAGCATCCAAACCAACAACATCCTTCCTTCCGGTTCTATAATGAGTTCCTGGTGCTAGAAAGTGAGTAGGTACTTATTTTACTGATGCCAAAGGTGGATAAATAAATTAGAGTGAGCAGTTGAAGGTGTTCCTGCAAAATGGGCAGCCAAAGATACACTCCATGTGGTAGAGGAAAATTCAATATAAATCTCAACGGCTCCAAGAATATTTTTAGGTTCCTAGCGGATTCCCTTATGACTATGAGAGTGATAAATTATACAGGGCACCACTGGGAGAAGGTGCAATGACTAACTTTGAGATGTAAGAACAACAGATGCATTGATGAAGTCAGCGATCTTCGAACATGGTTAGGTTAGGTTAGGTTAGAAAGGGTTATGAGGAGAACCTCATAAAACACTAGGCACCAGAATGGGCCCATCGCGATCCCTGGGGAACCTCCATAAAAGCAAATGGAAACCTAGATTTTCGAACATACAAGGTCGGAAATTAGCGGAAAAACACATCAACAAACAATAAAGATGGATGGTGGAGCCTGGATCTATAATCACATTTAATGACTCTTAAATTTCTTTAGAGCCAAATACATTCTATAAGGCCCCCGGATTTGGTTTATACTCCAGATGAAGTCCTTATAAACTTAGGTCCATATTTGATTACATTTCAACACTGTAAGAAGGCCCTTAAAATGACCTTCAAGTGGAAAAGAGAATTCGTTTGGTCATCAAGCCCGAGAGGCTTTACCTAAATTTTTCCATGAGCTCAGGTCACCAAGAGAAAAGGCATTTTAAATTTAGGCCACTTTGATATCCTCCAAAATATATTCCTGGTTCGAGTTTTTTTTGTTGTTCGACCATCTACATACCCATAATCCGACTTTCCCATAACAGCATAAGAATCTAAGCATCTCCCTCCTTCAATTAAATAAAGAAGCAAACAGTTCCCAGACATTTCTCCAAATAAGTCCTTTTCCCTCTTTTACGGAAAGTAAAACATCTTAAAATCCTGTGAATGATTGCAGTAATTGCTCGAATGCCGCTATGAATGATGTAAGATGAAATGGTAAATGGGCGGGTAGGCAGAGAAGGAGCAGAAAGACTCCACCGACTCATTGATTGCCTCCGCAATCATAATGATGAAAATGACACAAGCACAGCCCTTAAAGACAGAGAGATAAGGCAACCTTCTAATGAAAACGAGGCCGTCGTATTCTCAAGAGAAATACGGACGCCGCGGATCGCTCAATTGAATACAAGATGATTAAGATTTGCACACCGAAACCGCGGAGGGATGGCCGAAGGATGCGAATAGTAATTTGAGGGATTTCTTTCTTTTCTTTTCTCTTTTTTTCTAGAGATACTAGAGGGAGAGAGAGAGTGAGTTTTTGAAAAGATTTCAACTGTGATGGCTTTATTCGCGTAATTTTCCAAATGAATGGTTACCAGAGAAGAAGACAAGATGACGACCAAAGCAGACTGAGGACCAAGCAGTAGGGCTAGGATTTGCGTTCTTTAATTGAAATGTGTAATTACTCATTCAGGAGTCATCCCTTCGACTCTTTCTTCCTTCTTTGCATTTCCTTTTTTCTTGATGGGGCGGATTCTTAGCGGGATGAGAGTTCCTGCCAACGCCAGTAAAAAGGATCATCAGCTAGTACTGCTAGTGTTTCCACCATCCGGTCTGTGTTCCTTTTTGGAGTGACATAGCAATCTGTTTCATAAATTATGAAAGGACATTTATTACCATCACGGCAAAGCGTTAGCTGTTTTTTGGTGGCAACGGGCTTATTTGGCTTTCATCTCATCCTTATAACTCCACCGCTTTTCGTCGGTTTTTTTACCCTCAATTCTGTAACAAGGAGTAGATATGTATGTATGTATATGCGTAAATGTGAGATACTCGGTGAAACACAGTGCCTTTATTATAATGGCAATGATTTGTTCGTTGAAGATTTGCTAGTTGAATTAATGAGATATTGAGCACAGTGTTCGTAGGTGGATGGTATTCCTGACACCTAATTGGTCACATTTCATTGTGATTGTTTTAAATTGTTATGCCTACCCTCTTAATTGGGTTGTAATACAAAAAAACACAACACAGTTCCAAAACGACACATTCTAAACACTCCCACTGATGTGGGTGAAAGTATTTCGAAACAGAAAGCCAATTATTCAACAAGTAATCCGCACCAATAAATTCCCAGAATTATGTCCTGAAAATAAGATACTTTCTCTCAAAAATTACATGCACGACCTAAAGTCAAATTCACTTAACCAAATTGAGCTGTCAAATAGAAGACGAGGAAATAAATTCAAGTACAACAATAACTAACAAGGGACATGATCTCGTGCAGATTTCACCCCATTCTTGCAGTTTAACCCTCGCTCCAGCTGACAAAAACATAATAAAAACAAAAAAAAAAACAGAAGAGCAACAACAACAAAAAATTCTTATACTAAATATAAAACATGGAAAGGTCAACTGCTTCCAGGACGAAAGAACTGAGCAAACAACTTAATTTCATTACGTGTGCTCTCTTCCGTAGATAAAGTGAAACATCGCTGCGAATAGCAAAAACAGAATGAAAGGACGACAACGAGGGCAAGAAGAAAAAAAAAGCAAACAAGTGAAATTCATTTGAATATTGTTGAATAAAAAAAAATTATAAACATTCACATACACAAGCAGTAACACGAATCAGATTCCCGAAAAAATCCCGAAGGATATATGGGGAATGCTTGTATGGAACTTCAGAATTCAGAGTGCTCCCCCGCATACTCATGCCTCCCTCGCAACACACTCTTATCCCCTAAAGTAAGTGAAAAAAAAAAAAATACAAAATCCCGAAAACAAAAAATTTGCAAATCCCCAAACGTATGTTTGTCACATTTCCGTGCTAGTGGTCCCAGTCGTCATTCTTCGTAATGAATTTCACTGGAGCCTAAATGGGTGGTTCATCTACGAGTAGAATACAGTCGAGAGCAAAAAATAACATACATTGTCGGTTGGAAAGTTAACTCCTATCTTTCTGTCAACAAGACTTAGGTTCGTGAAAAGGTTCGCTGTATTCTAGAGGAAAAAGTAGCTCCGTCAAGTTAGATTGGATTAGATCGGGGGCGTGCACTGAACGCACTTAAAATAGGGAACATCTACCTGCTGAACCAACCCGAGTTTGTCATGAAGCGCTGAATTCAACTGATGTGTGGGCCCGTTCCCATTTTTCATCAAGAAAGTAGGCCTCTAGGTGGATATTCGCTGAAGGATTTTTTCTGTCTCCTTCACGCCGATGCAGCAGCGCTAGGGGAAACTAGTATCACTCACCAATTTTATCGAATAAGTAGGATCCTAGATGAATTTCCAACGAATAAAGACGACATACGCAGAGAAAGCGAACGATCCTTTCCTCCCCCTGCCTTTCCATGAAGTTTCTACAGAAATCATTCAAAACGAGGCCTTACCTTTGACGTGCCTGCTAATAATGAGGTGTCCTGTGTTGGCACCTACAAATGAGCTTCCTTTTCTTTCTAATTAGACCATTGAAACGTTCGTAATCCAGGCCAGATACGTCTAGTAATGCGGTACGTCATCGCCATCTTTCCATCAGCGATTTATGTTGTCGATCGCATTTAGTTTACGTTCCAGTTTGCATGTATGTACATATGTGGCTATATGCGCGCCGGGATTTCACTTCTTTGGTGAAGTCGTTAAAGTTGTGCCATATGTGGCGAATCCGACGATCACACAATTATCTGGAATGTCCCTGGGAGCCCTTAATCTTAAGCATTTGTCAGAAATATCGTCAGACTTATGTAGTAGACACTTACCAAAGGATAATTCACTAAGCTTGGCCGGAGGTACGAGAAAATAGAATTAATTCAAAATTTTATTTTTCGAAAAAAGAAACAAAACCAAAAAACACAACGTGCCCTTGATCTCCAAGCTATCCACAGTGCATAATGCGGCTTCAACGAGCCTAAATTTTTGTCCTTACAATAAAAACAAGATTCTGGTCAAATACTTCTTACCATCACTGTATGCTAATGCCCGTTGTGGGGGGCCCGAGAAGTATGTTTGTTGTTTCAACAAAGTTCTGTTATCCTTGCTGTGTATTTTATTTGTACTACAAATAAGATTGACAACTCACCCTATTTTTTGCTGCTCTTCATCCCTTCCACCACCGAACAGAACAGAGACAAAACCTGCAACAATTTCACATATGTGTATGTATGTCCTGGATTGCGGCAACCATGTGGTGTGGGTTGAAAAATTAATTTGCTTCAATCTCCCGCTGTGATGGCCAAGCTACCTCACCCAAACCCATCATCAGCCCGTCACCAAAGCCACACCGTGCATAACCGCCGTCTTAATCCTTGCACGACAACGCTTACAAAAAAAAAAAAAAAGAAAAAGTGGCAGGATGTGAATATGAATCCTCAGCGCAAACATTCTGCTTTGGTTTCGCCGAAAGGGGAATGAGAAAAGATGGAAATGAAACAATTAATTTCACGTACACACCCGCACCTTGCACTTCAGTTAGTTCACATCGAATTAAATGGCTGCTGTTGGTGGCGGTGGTGATGGTGACGTTCTAAATAAATATTTCGCTAAATAAACATCCTTTCTGTGCGTGGCGCCCTACCTCCAAAAATAAAACGTAAATTCACAGTGTTAGTTACCTCCACCAACATCAAGCATACACACACATCAGCTACACACATATGGTATCCTTTTTCTTATGCACGACTGATGATGAAAGGAGAGGGCGACCGACGCTATGACGATGATTATGATGGATTGGTTAATTCGCTTAGCGTATGGCTGTGGGCGGGGTAGCACCAGCAGCGAAACACCAAAAATAAATTTCTGAAAAACAAAAACAAACAAAAAAAAAAAACAAAAAACAAAAATGAATGGAACAACAAATAAAGTGAAAATGGGAAAACATGTCCACGGAGTGTCCTTCGCGAAACGGTTCCCTTGCATTTTGAGCGATGATTTAATCAAAGTTGCACGAAATGACAGTCCCACGTAGCAAATATGTGAACATGTGACAGGTGAGTTGATCATGAATATTGTTTATTTGTTGGAATGTCCTTTTTTTGGTAGTGCCGACGTTAACGGATATGCTTATGGAAGTTTTGTGTTTTGTTTCGGAGCATACACGTAATTGTGTTTCCGTGCTAAGTGAAGAATTTGGTTGCTGATTTATATTCGTCATCGTTTTGCTGTTGGAGTACCTCAAGAGAGTTGTTTGGGACACCTGATATTTTTATGCATGCCTAAAGGAACGATCTGAATATCTATTAATCTTGATTTTGGTTATATGAAGCGTCGAGCAGGATAATTTGAATTAATCGTCGTTTAGTCTCTAGACATTTAAAGAAGTTCTTGACAGCTTTATTCCAACAGACTTCACCGAATAATTTGTGGTCAGTGAGTTTAGTTTCTTAAGAAAGCCTTATCACTAAAGCTATTAAATTTTGTCCACAACAGCGTGTTTCTGAGACAGCCCTAATCTACAAATTTCATATTCTCCCAGGCAGTTTTCAGTCACACAGTCCAACAGCCTCTGCAATTTAACTTCAAGGGCATCCTGGACTAGTGAGTTCATTTTCTCTGAGGCATCAACGGAAAATGTCCCAACCGCAGCCCTTTCTGCTTTTCAAGATAACCTTCACTATTTTCGCGAGTCTTCGCAAGTTCGTGTTTTCCAAGTTTGCCTTAACCGAGGAGTGTCCTGCTTTCCAAGAATAACTGGAGCTTTAAATGTCGTTTTCCTCTTTTCTGTGACAGCTTTTTAGTCAATAGAAAACGCATCACGTTCCGAACATTAGGAGCCCCTAATCTAAGTAAAAAAAACATCGCACTACAAGTACTAAATATCTTTCTTCTCCCAATCTCACAGACAAAAAAAAAACACATTTACGAAACGTTTCTAATCCATTTCCCTTAATGAACATGTTCTCTTTTTCGAAAAGACATAATGGTCCATGCGGCCTCAGGAAATAAATCTAGTCCCAAGGCACTCGATTGTATGCAAAAATTATCGTTACTACCGAAAGCGACCTCGCCTCTCTCCATTAGCTACTACCTGCACTGATGCCAGCCACACCCTCAATTTACCTCAACGACAATAAAACTCAATATAAAGCCTTGACTTCACCCCTAGCTTGTCCGTATTGCCTGTTTCCGTTCAGTGCCAGCAATTTACTCCATCAATCTAGCGCCAGTCATTAGTGGAAAACAGTTTTGAAAACCCCAAAAAGGCACACTTAAGGTGAGTTTACGTTAATTTACCCTTCCCCCACCGGGGGTAGAAAATTAATGAAAAGCACCACCACTCTTTATAAAGTCTCTCTACAGGATAATTCTACCATAGAAATGATGGTGGGCTGAGGTAGGGGGCGTTCTATGTTTGCCTAGCAAGTAAAAACTTAATTTGCCAACAGTGATCGAAATTAATTGGAAATGTTAAGCCAGAGCAATAAATTCCCAAATGAACATTAAAAAGGAGGAATCCTTTTCGCCATCTAAACGTATACACACATTTATTTTCATCCTGTTCCTGATAGAGCACCTCCTCCTGCTCTGTCTTTTTCTCCATCTTCTTTCTACATCAGTCTCTGTATTGTCCCTCCCCAAAGCACTTGAGAATTTTGTTTTGTTTTTGGTATTTTGGTGTGCGAAGTAAACTGTGTAACTGCAGGATATAGAATCCTTAAAGCAAATAAAGTACAATTTCGCTTCAATCCTTTTTTATAGCATAGCATAGCATAGCAATGACAACACAATGCCTTGCCCAGCTAAATAATCGACAGAAAGATCATAGTAGCATGGAAGGACATCAACCCTTGCCACATACATACATATCGAGGACACGTTTTCAAAATTTCTCCAATAAAATAGGCATTGAGGCAGCGTTGATGGCTAATGTCCCACAGCAACGACATCGCCGCCATCGCCATTACGCGAATCAGCTTTAAGGCTTTTATAACCAAGATAAGGAAGCTCACACACAAACAACCGAACAAGCAATCGTTTTATGATCGTCTTTACTGCGTGTAATCAGTGAAATCGCGTCATTATCCTTCATAAATTTTCCCATAGCATCAGCCGTAGCTATATTCGTATATCCTGACAGCTATTCATCGGTAGCGGTATGAGTGGGCTTCATTGGTTTGGATGCGTGTATTGAGGACATTACATTGCTTTGTCGAAATATGTTGCAATTCACCTTGGACCGTTTAAGGAAGTGGGTCCTTACATATTTCGCGTTGCCATAGAAAATAATAAAATTAATCCAGAATTCTCGATAGTGCTTCCTGTAGTCCATGTACATAATTGCTGGGAAGAGAAAAATGCCAACATCCACCATCATGGACCATTGTCTGAAAGTCGTAAAATACTTTTGTGTGTGTCTTGTCCTGGACAAATGCGTGACAGTAACTGACGATAGTGGACATAAAAATTGTTCCCCATGACTTTTTGCGAATCTGAGTTGAATGACTGAACATGGAAGACTGGGTGACGTACGGTACGATCGTAAATTATTGTCCAATCCTGTGAGCGCGCACCGACATTGATAGGCCGACGATGGTAATTAAAAAATTTCGCCCATTGCGTTGAATGTGTGTTGCTTATTTTTATTAAAGCCGGGGCTATAAAATTGTCTTCTTATGTGTTGGCAGCTGTCCAAACAGAGATATCCTATGGCAGGGAGGATGAAAGTGAATAGATTTTTTTTTTATAGGTGTTCAGAATGGCAAGGCAAGGACGTCTGAGAGTAATGGAGGTCTGGGAACGATAAGGATGTAATGATGGGTATTGTAAATTAGCTGCAGAAAGGCGAATTAATTTTTATTAGATTTTTCGTTGTGCTATTGTTGTCCTTCGGCATTGTTCTTAAAAGCGGAAAACAGGAGAATGGTGGTATCAATTTTACTATGCGGGCTTTTTAGGCTTGTGTGAAACGAGGGCTTTCTGCAAGAAGTGAACGTACAATGGAACCTTTAAAAAATTATACATACATACATTGAAAATGCCAGTTTTGAAGATGCGTATATCAAATAAAGTTGCTTAGCTTAGCAGACATACATATTCATACGACTTTCGACAGTTATGTAGCATATAAGGGTTCAGATACATCTGCTCCTTAAAGAGACCATTCGACAGAGTTTCGAAGGCATTCTCCGCAAATTACCTTGCGAACTTGATGCCACGTTACTGGATGCCCGATAAATATTACATTCCTTTGAGGTTTCGATTCAACAACTGTCAAGGAAGTGATACGTGCTTACTTGGTACTGGAAAAAAACGTGAAAACTTACTTTCTGAGGGCACGACATATTTGCGCAATGTTGGTCTAACATTTATTTATTCCTGACCAAAGCATGAGGTGCAGTCGCATAATGAATAAACTAGGAGTCTTAGAAAAGACAAGGAAAGAGCTCAGAACAGGAACAGTCAAATATGAGCAGATCGAAAGGCTGAATGCTGGAGCCCGCTGGTGTACGATTCGCAATGGAACATAAAAAGGAACATAAGCAATCAACTCTACCTTTTCCAGCAGTTTGGCAGTAATCATGAGGCAATACCGTGCACAAAAAAATGTAATTTTCAACAGCATTTCCCCTTTGACGCCGTAAGATGCCATCACCCACCATGTTCCGCAGTACTGGTCCTAGCAATCCCTGCGGTACACCTCGTATCGCTACAGTCGGTAACATACAATAAAATTATGTGCTTTTACATTTCTTTCCAATTTAGTAAGGTAAGGCGGTACCCTCCTGTCGCGAGGTTGTGAAAATAATACTTACTAACATAGTTGGCGCAGCAGTTCGGGATGAACCTGGGCCTCAACCCAAACCCTTCCGTCTCAGTCTTATCTTCAAGTAACTGCTCTCAGTTGTCGTATTTGTTTGTTGGGCTACAAAATGTCTCCCATCTAACCAAACGGTATATATGAGCAGGAGAAATACGTTCGAAAATTTTCATTTACGTTGCCAAAGATAACCCAGACGAAAGCTTTCTCTGCCTAAACTTGCAGATATATCACATAATTTTCTATTTTCATCACTTGACCGTTAGTCCGTTGTCATGTGACTATCTCACATCGTGGCCCATTAGCTCAGTTGGTTAGAGCGTCGTGCTAATAACGCGAAGGTCGTGGGTTCGATCCCCCCATGGGCCATCTAAAACAGTATTTTACCCTCTCTCTCTGTTGTGACATTTATTTTTCATCCCATAAATTTCTATATATATCACACTCGTTCAAAAATTCAATTTCCTCGCCGCAGATCGATGGGTGAGCAATTTCGTTTTCGCCGTAAATCTCCCACATGTGTGTGTTGTGTACCAACATGAGTGGTATGTGAGAATCAATGGCAAAATCTATGTGAGAATCTATCAACTGTCAATAATAAGATGCTTAAAATCTATCACGGAGCACACCCTCCGACCTTTGCGCGCTCCTTGACTCCCTCAATCTGTCTCTGTCTGTCGCACTGGAAATGTTTATGCAAATAACAAATCGAAGAAAATATTTATTTCAATAAACGGTAACGGAACGCAGGCATTTTTCCTGAGCTCACCTCCTGTGAAGGGTATGCTAAATTTTTTCCACGTGCCAAAGTACCTTTTTTCCAATCTGAAGGTGGTGTGGCTGAGTAGCAGGAGCACCCAAGATAAAGGATCCCAAGCGAGGAAGATGAGAGATTTCTACCTCTATTCGAAGTTGAATGAGGAGTAAGAGGTGGAGGAGGAGAAGGAGGAGGAGAATCGTTGTACTGCTGTTGCTGGAAATGCTGGCATTGGCGGATTAAATTTATTGGCCCGGAATGGAGGTAATCAAATGAAGTCACCGCAGAATCCGCAACTTGATTCTTCGTGCCATCATCTCTAATTGGGTAATAAAATTCCAAGGCACATCTCTGTGCCGTGCGAGCATTTTTCCCTCGCGGTTAAGCTGCAAGCCTGCTTATAACGTCTTTCTATTCGCGATCGAAGCGATGGAGTGTAATAAAGGAGAGATGGGCGCGGGCACCCAGGATAAGTGGGAGAATAAGTACCTACGCAGAGCGCTCACTGATTAATGTTTCAGTTGTTGGTTGATGATGTTTTAATTTACATTTCGACGAATTTAACGATCACCATTTTGAGTTCGTGTGAACTCCATCTACCTTGACGATGTAGGATAGGCCGGGGGGTTGAATAGTATGGTGGCAGTGTCGGTTGCGTTTAATTGAATTTTCATTTCGTTTGCTGCGAATGTGATAGCATCGACATCTCTCCTAAAAAGGACAATAAAATTAAATCGAGGGTTTTTAATTTCAATTAGAAACCAGAGAGAGCATCCATCAATTGTCTTGCCATGCAATTAAAACAATCCTCAGGAATGGGGTTGTTGCCAAGCCAATGACACCAGGTAATTCCGATGCAAGGGAGTGCAATTCTAATTCCCCTATTAAACTGGAAAAACTAATCAGAGACAGCTAATAAACTTTTGACATTGCAAGGACGAAAAATCTTTGGAATCAATTTTACCCTACAAAAGTCCTCAAATGAAGAGAGTCCTCGTAAAGACTCCCTCTATGTAGCATCTGGAGTGCTACAATAAAAACTCCTTCGTCTGACATACTATACGGCGCTCTATGATTTATTCATTTGAGAATAAAAAAAAAAAAAAAACAACAATACCATCCAGGATCCAGTATACTTGCGGGAAATTTATGGAAGCCACCACCTAATAAAAATTGATAACACTCCTGTTAAAAGAAAATTGAAAAAACTGACAGAAAATAAGCAACAATAATACATCTCTCCGCCTCGTTCGTATTTCACATATCCTTCTGCTTCCGTCCGCCAAATCATCCCATCCTACTCGTATGTCGGTAAGGATACACATTTCGAAAACAAAAGCTAACCCATACCGCGCACGGTGCGGTGCGATTGTAAAAGAAACAATGAAACAATGCGCAAGAAGCGTAAAAAGGAAACTTTGTGACTCATATCCTGTAAACCCAACGACGACGACGAAGGCGATATGCCAGTGCAATATATGAATTATGACTGAGCAATAATTCATTGCATTAAAATTTCCAGTTCATTGATGGCTTTATTTATTCATTCTCATAGGTAGCCGTAGCAATGGCAAGCACGCAGGATACAAAGATAGATAGACGACGAACGACGAACGACGAACGACGAACGACGGAAAACGGACGAAGAAGGAAAACCTCTCCAGCATAAATCTCAGTGACCTCAGTCCAACGATTTTACTTTAATCACCAAGGATTAAAGGCAAAATGATTGTGTTTAGTTACCTACTGTGTGCCGAGCGGAAATGGCTGGCACGATAATAGTCCAAAAAGGGTTACAAACAGTCAACCACCACCAGCACCACCACCATCGGGAAAAAGGGTTGGCATGGAAATTTCCTGATAAATTACTTAAAAATCGCTGCGCTCAGGGGAAAAATCCGTTTCATACACCCCAAAGGTGATTTACTTTATAAAATATTGCGTAATAAATTCCTTCTACGCTGCTGTCTGCCTTCGTCCTTTGCTTTTTTTTTTTTATACATTCCTAGTGTGTGACCAGTGATTAGTTGGCAAATGGACTTCGTGCGACCGTTCTCACACATGAATGCATGAATCTAAATTGAATTTCCAAAGAAAATTCAGAGGAAGGGATCAGAAGGAAAAAAGAATTGCATATTGTGCAGAAAATATGAAAGAAAGGACCTTCTCTCCACTACAGTAGCACCATCCAATTGACCTACTTCTATGCCTTCTTACTCACTCTATTCGAATGAGTCGCGCTCGTGTTAACATTCGGGGGCAATTTACTTACTCGCTTTAGCAATAAACAGACTGAAGAAAAGGGAAAAAAAAAAAATGACATAAATTGTGCTCCAAGGAAATAGTATCATACCCACCACTGTATATCCTTTTGCTTTTCCTTCAATTTTCTTCGTATCGACTTTGGCTATGGGATTCGGCTAATAACATCCTTTGGGAGTTTCGCTGCCAGAGTAGTGATATCGGAGGTGGGGCTGTAGTAGTGGCGGATCATCAGGCGTAAATCAAAAAGTGAGGGTAATTGGAGAGAAAGTCACATGAAACTCTTCATCAATATGCTGGTTAACTGGTGATGCTGATGCTGATGCTGATGGTGATGAAGGAAGAGAAGTTCCTTCGGATAATAAGTATGATGGTGGCTCATTATCCCAATCAGTTGTTGGCAAATTGGACAAAACTGGTACGAAGAGTGGCAGCTTATTGATCCCAGGCAGGGACAATATTAGGTTCCATATTCGATTGGACGAACACATTGTGCTAATTGCGAAGTTTTATTCATTTTGTTGGACACATTTGGAAAGCGAATAATTGTGATGAGAATTTTTTTGCCACAATGAAAGTCTTGATTGTTTCCTCGATCGGTGTTTGCAAGGACGATTGTATTTAAGTGATACTGTACGCTAGGGAGAATGATACCTAATGACCCCAAACGTATATTCGCTTGTGGTTACGTATTAAGTTACGAAACAACTTTTGTATCCCTTAAGTCCTTTTTAAGGTTTCCACAAAGGTCTAGATACATACATATATGGGAAATATTATGTTTATTGGAAACAAATTCATGAGTTTTGGATGCGTCTTGGCTGAATTAAGGGGTTTTTACATTTACATTAGAAATCTGCATTCTGCTGATCGTCTCCGTTCTTTCAAAAAATTTCAGAGACCAATAGGCTTTGAGCTGAATATTTCGAGAACCATTTTTACAGACGACCCAAAATATTGTTATTAGGTCGGGTGAACCCTTGTGTCAAGATGGTCTATCATTGATCAAAAAGACCGTAGACATTTAAATCGATGCCTTTTGATGGGCTTGAAACCCAGTTTGCCGTCAATGCCACATACCAAGCGACCAGAATCCATTGCGCGCTGATGCTTGTATTCTCATGCATAGCGCATGTCTACCCTTCCAACATATGTATGAACAACTAGCCTATCTCACACCCAATTTGACTTCCAACTCAAATTAGAGATTTTTACAAATGTCCATCCGCTTCTAAGGACTTAATTTCAGGACAAAAGTTACTGACTACGCGGTTAACTTTGATGAATAGTCCCGTGTAAACAACCCTCATTATCGCTCCAAGTTATCGTAAACACATATACACACATACCCAAGCCTGAGACATACATACATTTCTCTTTTATGCTCGCAGGGTAATTTCATCCTTATTATCCTTTCGAAATCCATAAAATTTTCAATTTACCATACCGTTACCCCCTTTCAGTATCCTGAATACTATTTCTACCATTATCCAAGCACAGGAACGAACAAAACAACAAAAAAAGAACACAGCAACCATCTACCATTGTTCAGTTTGGGTCAGAGGCAGAGAGCTTATCCCAAGCATCTGCATTCATTTGATGATGCCCGAAATACTTACCAGGCAGCATTACCCGTGGGCGGCTGCACAAGCATCCCCCTCCCTCCAACCGCCTAGCGCCACTCCATCACATTTATAAACCAAAAAAGGGATCATGGGCAATCGCCTCTCTCTCACATAACAGTGAATTATTGTGAAATGGACTTTGGTAAAAGCTGCTCTTGTTTCCTCATGCTCCTTTTGTTCGGCTTTATATGAGAGCCTGTATGTGTGTGTGTGCGCACTAAAAAGTGGTTGAATGGACCTGGCACTAAGTTCAAAGATGGATTTATTTCGCAGTTGAATAAGGTTTTCCCCATCCCTTTACACTGCAGAAGGACTCTGAGTAATACAAACCACTACTGCTAGGACCTGCAGGCAATTTTATAGCAATGCAGGTGAAACGACAAACAATGCTTACCGGCCGACCAAAAAGACCAAAAACCCTCACCATTATCATCACCACCACTACCACTCCGACCAACCGACTGACGAGCGAAATGAGTTTCGTTATCAAAATACCGTACAATAAGGATTTGGCTCTGTTTTTGTGGTAATGGCGATGTTGGTAATGGTCGTGGTGAACTGTTATTACAGGAAATTGCATTTGCACAAACAATTTTCGAATTTGATGATGTTGTTAAGAATAGAAGGAGGGAGGAAGTGGGCGGGCCAGCGGGATTCAACTTTACCCGGCAGCTCCTAGATCCTTTAAATAAAACAAAGCCCCACGACAAAGGAACAGTTAGCAGGAACCTTATCAAACATTCATACAGCCCATAGGAGTAGGTGCAGAACTTTTTACTACCACCCGCTACCACTTGGAACTCTTGTCAGGCCTCAAGATATGAGGAATGAGGAATTGTATCGCCTCGACGTGAATAGAATTACATGAGAGTTTCCAATTAGAATGCTACCAAATGGGTAATTTACCTTATACAGCTCACTTTAAGCCAGACAGAAAAACATCCTTAGAGTCTTTTACTCCACTCTGTCTGTACGCTTGTGTTTGCATCTGTTGTGAGCCTTAGCCGTACCGGAAACAGAGCACTTTTCGGCGAGTTCACTTGCTTTTCACTCTTTATTTCATTTTTGACAAACAAAACGAGGGCGTAGGAGAGAAAGATATAAATTTATGATGGCTCCAAAGAGGCATTTTCATGGTGTAGATATTTCTCTATATCCTGTCTGGGCTGTCGACCTTCCGCATTCGGGGCGAACATCTCCAGTCACATAAATTAAAATTTTTCAAAGCGTTAAGATGTTATCCTCGTTGTTCTTCCTTGGATACCTTCCCTATGGTGAGATGATGGAATCTTAGGAGGTAATATTCTTCTCTTCTTTTGGGAGAATTCATTTCCGGTTGGGGATGAAATCATTTCTTTGTATTCATTTATAAACTTCCGGCGATTGCATTAGCTTTGGACATATACATATATTGGATATTCCAGTTGATTGCGGAAGACTAGGTCAGCATATATGTCAGGCTTGCTTTGTCGGTGATTTATTCGCAGGATTGTGTCACAATTTCTTATTAAACTGCCGCTCTCTCAAGATTTATAATGCGACTTTACATGTTCTGCTTTTTGGCATGAGTTATCAGTATGGTCCTGTCGTCTGCAGGGTAGTTTCATTAAAAATGATTTTATGTGGTTTTGTCTTACAAATATGGAGATAGAAATCTATTAAACAAGGTGAATATGGTAAGTTGTAAACTGAATGCAGAAAAAAAGGATAATTGGGGCAAAGAGTCCACTCAGCGTAGGACTTATGTTCTCTTTAAAAGAAGAACTCATTGAAAAACTTCTACAGGTCCATTACATTCATCACTCAAGGAAGCATTTAGCTAGAAAAAAATTCTATCCAATCAATGCCGACCAATTTCACCTGGAATGGATAATTCTTATATGAGGTAGTGGGCAATATTCAAACGAAGCTAACACATGCCCTATCAGGCTGCGTTTCTCACGATTTTCAGGAGAAGCCTGTTATTTACATTTTCAAAGCTTGGAGAGGCAATCACACTCTAGGACGCTTGACAGACATTTATCTCAGAGAAGTGATGAAGGTGTCTACGTAGTGACTGTATACGTGCATTTACTCGTGTAGGTTAGGCGACCTCTCCCCAGAGTAGTTTCCAATATGGTAGTCCGACATTGACTTTAACAAACTTGCACAGTGGGAAAACATTTTGCAGATTTGACATCTCTTGACAGTCTGTGATCCTGGTTATTTCTTCCAAAAATGCTGACAGTAGATGACTTCAATTCCGCGAGCTAGGCTGATGGTTTCCTTCGCAGTATTAAGCAAATTTCGCTCATCTAGTATTTAGATTGTGCTTTCAAATGAACTTGCCCCGTCATGAACTTGTGATAGTCTCTTAACCTTGGTATGAATTCGTGCTTGATTCGTGGTCGTGAATCATTAGGAAAACTAGAGCTTAGTGGTCTGGCACGACTGGTACTCTTACGTGGTTTGAACACTGTCATTATTGGTGTCTAGCCTATTATTGCACAACATTGCATCTCATAAAAATATTCAAAAACGATTCCCTTCTGTGCATGTTACCACCTTCAAGGCTTATCTAATAAGACACTCATTCACATTACCTAACTAAAAAACTAAACGCATGTCAAAATGCCAATCATCCTGTCTCCTCGGCCAAGCCCATTTCAACTCAGCAAAAGGTGTTCTACTGCCCCCCTTTAAACTTTCGAAACTGTCATCCCATTTCACCCCATACCTAGATCACTCTTAATCTAAGTTATATAATGTCATCTTCTACATGTACTCATCTTCGATTTGTGGTTTGAATTAATTAGCATACTATTTTGGTTGAGTGACCACCATCACCACCACCACTGCCACTAGCACCACTGCCACCATAATCAGAACCAGTAGCAGTACAACTGCCGGCTGTTTTCCCCACCTATACCCATCCTGCCCACGTCTGAATTATCATTCTATAGTAAAATCCAATTATCATCTCATCCCAGGCGATTTCTTGACAACAACACGTTGCTCTGATCCGACCCGCAAAGGGGGTCGCAATGGGGGTGGCGGCAAATAGAACGAGGTAGACCGATGTTACCTTTTTAGCCCCACCGACGGGCTTTGCGGTCAACCACATTCACAAATGGAAAATGTGCAAGTAATTAATTCGGTTCCAGCAATGAATTATTGCGGTCACACATTAAATAGGCTTTCATCAGGAGGGAGCATAAATAGTGTTGGATGTATGCGTAGACCTCTATTCTTGGCTGATTGATGATAACTACCGATGGAGAGCACCAGCAAACCTTTTCAAAGAATGTAATTATAAAGTCATCCGAGAGGAGTACAATCTTATTTCCGGCACTCAGTCTCAGGCTCCGATGACAAATGAGGTGCGCGCACTGATGTGCGAAAAAGGGTTTAATGTTTGCCTTTATCGCAAAGTAGAAGGGAGCGATAAAGGCGGATGGAGCCTAAGTGAGTTGTTTCTTGATGTTGACCCTTGCCAAGTGGTTTTAATTTATAATTTTTTTTTTTTTTTTTTTTTTCGAGAGAAATGACTCCGACATTTTGATTAATTATAGAAAATTAAAAAAAGTTTTTCACCCAACGTGGGGCTCGAACCCACGACCCTGAGATTAAGAGTCTCATGCTCTACCGACTGAGCTAGCCGGGCAGTTGTTTCCTACCTATTTGTAGGTCCTGGTCGATTTCGTGGCGTTCAAAAAATAAGTCGCAGGAATAATAAGCAGGTACATAGGCCACCAGCTTGTAGAAAAGTTAAAGGTGCTGTAGATTCTTTACAAGTGAGATCAGAGTTAGGGTGGAGTTCTTCCGATCGAAGGCAGAACAGAGAGTCAGATGTCATAAAGGTGGATTTCATCAATATAACTCTCTGTCTAACCATGGAAAACGTTTGCAGTGCTTGGCTACATCAGAATTCTCTTCAAAATATAATTGATGCTAGCTCTTCGTCTCCATCATAACGATGACTCCAGTCCGAAAAGCTTTAAAAACAAAAGGATTCATTGCGAGTTTTAAACTCCTGCTTGCAGATTCTTAACTACCATATCAAGTCTTAAAAAAGTTCTCGAAATATAAAAAAGCCAATATAAATACTATAAAATAGTCTTGAACGTCTAATAAGGATTTAGGACCACCATTTCATTTTAAATTTGTTTCCTGCCTTTTCTTTAGAAAATCTGTAATTTTTCCAGAAAATTTACAAGCTGACATAAAAACCCCAGTTACGTTCGTATCGGCGAAAGAAAACTATCAAAATCCGAATGGGCGTTTATTCTTCTGCAATTGCCTCTATTTTTACGGTCCCATTCCGAGTTATTCAAAAACTTTCCAAAGTACCCTATTTCTATTTGTTTCTGCTTAGTGAATTTTTTTTGCACCGTGCGTCTTTCTTTTTATGATCCTCGGTTGAAATAAAAAATTCCGAGAAAAATGTATTTTTTTTTTTCTGTTCGTTCAACCCTTTTGGCCATGGGTGGTCTACAACAGCACTTCTGACACTTCCATCATACCCTCGGGGTTTTACGAGCTATTTCTAAACTTTATTTCCTGCTCGCCAGAAGGTTCCACCTCCCAGCAAGGCACCCATCATCATCATCATCATCATCATCATCATCATCATCATCATCGTCGACGTCGTCGTCGTCGTAGTCTCCATTTTTGTAGTCGTCATTGTCGTCATCATCATTCGAATCACGGTCACGTACTCTTCGGTTTCTGGCTTAATTCAAAAACATTTGAATCTTATTAACTCTCCAACTTTGAGAGGAGCAGCAGAGACCAAGAGAGGCGGGTAGTTTACGACTTTGCCATTATTCAATCGCTCGAAAACTAAGACATCATTCAAATATAAAATGAAAATAAAAATTCAAATAGACAAAGGGAGCATCCATCGAAGGCGGAGCTGTTAGAGTGTGTGGGGGACATCTTTAGTGAATTGATTCAAAAAGCGCAGCGCTTGGTGATGATTGAGCATGATGAAGACGACGACGAAGACGATGATGATGATGATAATACCGAGAGAGACCAGATCGGAGGATGCTCTTGCTTCTTATTTCTTTTTTTTTTTTTTTTATGACCCACTTCAGTGTCCTTCGTTTCACTTGTGGAACTTGTATTTATCAGAATATCTCGTTTGTTAAGTGGATGTTTTGAAGAATATGTTTGTTCCTCTAGTATTCCTTCGTACCTCCTTAGTTCGGATTTTGTTTATGGGAATTTTATTTGAATATTGGAAAGTAAGTGGGTATAGGTTTAATTTACACTTAAGTGGAGTGGTGTTAAGGAATCGATTTTATTAAGGTTATTCAGGCTCAGGTTGCTTGGATTGGAGTAGTTTAAGCGAGCGGTTGAAAGTCAAAGATTGGAAGCAGAAAGTAGCGATGTTAATTTTTACAGTGTCCTTACGATTGAAATATGTGGAATTCATAGCAAGTAATTGACTATGCATTTAGCTTTTGTAGCTTATTCCCCAACAGTGCTGACTGAAGTAGTATCTATACTACCTTTCCACAACGTGAGCACCCCAATGAGGGTCGCTCTGCAGTTATTCATCGATATCAGATGTTGTCATTGCAATTTTCCAAACGAATTCAAAGATTTCGACAATCGATAGGGAATCTTGAAGCAAAGGCCGACATTTCATGCAAAGTGATATCCCAATTTTTGTGCTGCATAACTACACATAAGTATGGTGGATGATTTTCCCTTCGATAAGAAGAAGGTAAAACTTCACATTTGGTAAAGAAGGAGATGGTAACACTTCGTGTTCCCCTTCTAGAAGGATGAAGCTCGTTCAGTGCATCCTGTTATATCATACTTCGTTCACAAAACGTGCCTAAAATATTCAAACACTCGTGCATATGCCTTTCTGTGTTTATGGATATTACCACTGCACAACCCAATTGTCTGCATTGCTTGCAAAACAGCCTTCAGATTTAAATATCTATTCGAGGACACACACAGAACCGTTAAACATCCTGTCGGAGCACAGAACTGGGGCGCACAGAAAAAAAAGAGAAAAAAAAAAACCCGAACGAAATTATTTTTACGAGCACCGATAAAATTTGCACCCCAATGACATAGAAACATAAAATTTCTATATGCACAGGGAATTGACATTCAGACAGAATGGAGGCGCGAGACGGTGTCATCACCACTGCTGCCGTCGACGACGACGCCAACATCGCCACTAAACCCCCAACACAAACAATGGAAATTAGAAACGCATAAAACCTCCGCGCAGCCGACACAGCAAACGGAAATGGGTCCATTTTCTGTCTATTCCTGGGTAACCTTCCAATTTATTCACATTATTCTCTAGTCGCAAGTTCGTTTTGTATGCCACCCCAAAAAGCGACTCCCACTCTATCACTCCCTCTGTCTATTGTCATTTTAATCACTTACAACATTTATGACGTGCCTCACAATTCAGCTTTCTCTCGCTGCTGACGACGGCGAATGTGTGCAAATATCACCTACATTGTGTGTATTTTCCCTATACTACGAGTATCCATGTGTCGATATGCCACTGTCTCTCTCGCCAAGGGTTAAGGCTTAAGGAAGCGTACGAATCGAAAATAATCGTAAAATTTTATGTCACTTTATCGTTGCGCAGCCGATTCGTCGAAAAGTTTCGTTCCGTTTCGATGGCACAGCCACACCATTGATGTCGTCATATGTTGTCATAAAATTCAATGAGGTTTCGATCTTGCGGTGTTCGAGGATTCAATTAGCCGTACCGTAGTTTAAGCCAGCCCCTCTCACTCCCCCTTGCTCAATAGACTGACTACCAGCCTAAGTTGTTTCCGCTGTTGTTGACTTAAATCGGAAAAAAAATACACGAGCAAGGAAATCCTTGAGCAGGATATCACATCAAAAAAAAAAAAAAAAAGAAGCGGGAAACTGAACGTCTAAAACATGCTGTTTGATGTGTGTATGTATCCTTGTTGTAGATTGTTATATGTAAGGACAATGGTTTAGGGGGAAATGGCGACATAAGGAAAAAAAAAGTAGACATTGGCCCATGGGGGGATCGAACCCACGACCTTCGCGTTATTAGCACGACGCTCTAACCAACTGAGCTAATGGGCCAGCTGATCCATTCGTGTCAAATGAAGTACTAGACTTTTTTTTCTGTTATTTGATTAAATTTATAAAAAATATAGACTTACCCATGGTACGTATCTAGCGGAGATTAACTAAAGTTAATCACAAAAAGTGATGTGCACCGAGGCACAAACATGCATGCCTACGAGTACTTGAGTCCCAATCAGGTTTCAAAATAATGAGTGTATCACTCCAACTAATCACTGAGCAAAACTGATAAGCGTCTCCATGAATTTTATCAACCGCGGAAACCGATCCGAGGTCTTTCTGACCGGAAAGATACAACTGACAATTGTTTGGTGAGCTTCGCAACGATCTACTTCTTACTGCGGATGTCTGACACTACACAGTGTTGCTAGTGTTGAAATAGTCCACACTTCAAAAAGCATGCAAAACTTCAGTGCTTATTGTCAACACAGGACTGGAGCCCCTATAGGTAAAAAGTGACATAATCCTGAAGTATTGCGAGAAACCGTTTCGGGATTGGAGCGTCTGATTATGAAGAGTTCTTAGTCGACTGGAATTCGAAGTATTGGATACAAAAAGTAGCCTCGTGGCGGTGCAAAAAGATAGAACAGCGTCATGACAACTAAAAATAACCTTTTCAACTCACGTAAGAATAAAGAGAAATGAAGTCAACGGTGTAAGCGAGAAGCGGTTTTATCCCTAACTCTGAGGAGAGTTGGAAAGCTAACGTGAGAATTCTTGATTGGATCCCTACCTTCAGAAAGAGATTCGATTGAAGAATCTTTCTGGTGTTCTACCATTCATTATTCTTCGAAAGGTTTGGGTCTAGATGAACTTAGCCATTATGTTCCCTGCACCGCTTGCGTGCATGAAAAATTGATTCATATTGAGTACTGTCTGCAAGCGATGGTAGGGCTTGGGAATCACTTGGACTTGTAATTATGTAATGTGTAGTAAGGCTTTTAGATATTTTGTATCAGAATCGATGTTTTTTCCCTTTCTTTGAATACCTATGCAAAAATACCCTTTTCTAGAATTTTTTGATTAAAATATTAGTCTGCCTCTCGGAGAATTCAATTACTCTCTATCAGAATGAAAAAAAAAGAAGTCTAACGAACAATTTTCAATTACTCTGAACAAAGGATAATCCTCTTAAAAAAGGGATATGTTAACATATCCTGATTTCATTCACCAACATTACATTCACTTTTTGTTACGTACTACGTACATAAATGCTTGCTTTTTTGTTTTATCTCACAGCATGGTTCCATAATCGGATCGAAGGATTGTATTGGATCCACATACATATACACAGATGAAAAGTTGATTCGTTCACCCACATAGTACATACATACACCCATTTTACTGTACATATCCAAATAATATCATCAATCAAAATCAATTTCCACGTCCTCGAAAATTCCTTCTGCAGCACTCTCTGCCATGAGTCATTGTGTTGGCTCCTCGATTTGGATGACATATCGTCCAGGATATTCGATGAGTAGGTATAGTATGTCATAGGCCGGCGACATTTTTCGCCCGGCATCACATCGTTAATAACAATTTAATGCCATAACAGTGAACAAGTGACGGCAGTGAGCGGGTAGAGGTTAGAAGTCGAACTGAAGGCAGTGTGAGACTATATAACGCTGTTTAATAATAAATTCGTTTAGGACGACGGAAATCCATTTACGAAGGACAAATTAATCCTTCGGATAAGCCCAAAGTAGGCCTAACAGGGACACAAAACATCATTGGCGGCTATACACTCTTGCAAAATTCACATTGGACTATAAAATCTTAATTAATTATTAAAGGTCCTCGAGAAGGGATTTTCGCCAAAGTGGCAGGTTTTATATATTCATATCTATGTGCTGAATAATCCTATTCCGGATGATGATGGTGACATTGAGGTAAAGATGAGACTGTGATGGGTATTGAATAACTTAGTTAACTTCCTGTCAAAAGTTAGTTAGGGTTTGACAAGCAACAACAACAACAACAACAACACAACATGGCGGTAAGGAGGTAAAGAGTTGAAAAAGTTCCTTGCTTGGTTAACCATTAAATGTGAGATTTTCAAAATTAAATGGGTTTTGCTGCGTGTCCTTGGAGAATATTTAAGGAAGTGCCGAGGCCCACCTTCCTTTCCCCATTGATCACCTCGAGGTATGATTTGATTTGGGATGACAGTTGCGCAAATAATCAATATTGTTGAGAGAGGACAGGTATGGGTGACGTTAAATTACATCCCTGAAGGTGTTATCAGCGATATAGGGTGAAGGATACCTCCCATGGGGCCATCTAACAAATATCAACAGATACACAAGTCTCATGGAAAAACTTTCCGGAATAGTTTTTTCTATCTATAGCGGAGGGGAAGAAACAAATGTTTTTGAATTAAGTCTGAAAACTTTGTTTCCTGTAAAATGACAATAATTCATCGAGATAGATCTCTCATGCAGAGTCATGAAGAGAAATATCAACCCTTGGGGGCTGGATTGTCCCTTTATTAAACTTTGAATCTTTTCCAAAACTCAAAGGGAAATTAATTTTCGATTGATAGATACATAGTATGGCACCCTTTCGAAAGTTGTAAGCTAGATCTGTCTGATTTCGAATGCTTGGGCCCCATTTACTGTGTAGGAAACTAAGTTTACCACACCTATATTCATAACGGATGGTTACATACCTATTTACCTTGAAAGCAAAATCAATATTGAAAGACAGGTAACCTTTCACAGGAAGACACTTCCCGTCGTAGTGTAGAAATTACTATGAAGTTACTTAATGAAGATACCTTCCACTGCTGTGCCTCCCAATTTATCTTTCGACTTCAGAACATTACTTCCTTTTCCTTTATTAATCAAAGCCAGTACCACCAGAGGCTAGATTTCTATTGAAAATTCAATGATAAATTAACTCTCCTCCATCCTGTTCCTGTTCTCCGATGTTATTCATCCAGCTGGAAATTGTAAATATTAATACATTTCAAAAATGTTTATATTTCTCTCATTACACTTTCCTTCAATCCCCCCTACTCCTTCCTAAATGCTGCAATAAATAACACAAAGAAAAATCTCTTTTTCACTCCCACCATCCACCCACTCACACACTCTCATCAATCTCGTCTTCTCAGGAAAAAGATCGAAAAAACAGGGTCTCCTTGCGCGTTCGAGAGTGTTCCTTTCTTATTTGTAAAACCTCACGCACCAGATTCGCCAGAAAAGAATATTTTTTTTTATGACTCCACCATGCTCTTCCATGATTATAAGGCGCGCTGGCACGGCCATCACCACCTCGCTCGAACCAAAACGATAGAAAAACGTTTTACGACTTTTAAAATTGTCATTAAATGTGCGCCGTCAAAAAAAAAAGGAGACGAAGACACAGCGAGAATGTGAATCCTACCCCGTCCTGTGGGCTGATTAATATCGTTGATGGAATACCTAGGTTGGCTTATAGCCTAGAAGAATGCTGCTCTCATCCCCCAATTCAGATAACAATACGCAAGGATTGTTGTTTCTTTTTTTTTTTTTTTTACATAATATCGAGAAAGATGAGATGTTGTAGAGAAATATCCTCCAAAAGAAGAAAGTCATAATGACGGAACCGTAAAATTAAACAGAAGCAAATGTCGTCATCTTCATACCTCAAGGACAAATGCAGGACACTGACAAGGATCATGTACAAAGGCCATGGCAGAAGTATAGAGGATACTCGTAGATGAAGAGTGAGGAAAAGAAACTGATTTAATTAAATGGAAAAAAGGAAAGTAGTCTAAAGCCTGCATGAATGGTGAAATGCAAATTTTACGCCTTTTCGGCATACTCAAGACCAGCAGGCAGTAGGCAGGATGTAAGGGGCCATAGACCTCGTCGGTACTTCTTTTTACGTTTTTACGACTTTCTCTGACTAAGTTTGAAACGTTGAGTTGATTTTTCTTCTGCTGATGGACTGTGCGGTGTGTTGCAGAAATCTGGGAAGGGAAAGAAATCAGCTGTTAAAAAAGAAACACCCTTCAAGAAAGATAGTGATACGAATTAACACACAAGCCGAGCTCCACATGTCTCTAAGAGGCGCAGAGAAAAATATATATTTTTGCGCTAAGTCCCCTTACAAGACCAAAGCCTAAGTCCCAACAAAGAGATCCCTACATCTTGTGAAAACATTCATGTTAGTGAAATACTGTTTTCACAAAAGGACTTCTCAGTATTTATATCCTCCAGGGAACACTGGGAAGACTACATGCTCTTCTTACGTATTCCTGGTCTCCACACTCATAACATAAGACAATCTAATCAAAGCTAGGCTATCTTCCAAAATCGCTGTCTTTCAATAGCAAGCAAGGCTTTAGATCAAAATATATGTACATAGAGCTCATTCAGCATACAAAAATCCAGGACGAAGATGACGCACCACTTTTAACACTATACAGCCCCACCCCTGTTCGTCACCACTGTACTCATCTGTAGAACGAGATCCTTTTGTTTTATTATCCCGGCCAACTGATTTATTATAACGATGCAATAATAGTAAAAATTCCTTTCTTCGTTTGCATTTTTCACGTCCGAACTTTCTTCATTTTACTTTACAGAAATTTTCCTCAGAATGCAAAAAGAAAGCTTACATCATCTGCTTTCTACACTTTCGAGGACCAAAAGATTTATACTTTTTGTAGTTGGAAAAGTTTTTCCTCTCTTTCCCTCCCTTCGGCTGTGTTCGGCTTACAAAGAATGCACAAAATTTAAACCATGATCTCCGCACAGAAAAAGGACAATTACATCGAGTGAATAGTCCACGCAGTGCTCTCCCAGAACCCCCACAAAATCCACCTTTCCCACTTTTACAGCCTAAAAGTTCAAACAAGTCGCAAAAAGCCGGCTAAAAACACTGAATCAAAAAACTTTTCCACTTTACAGCAAAAAAAAAAAACGAAAAGAAAGGGAAAATTGCTCAAAATGATCAATTATTCTTGTTGTACGAGTTGAAGTCATTAAACAGACGAAACTGAG
This sequence comes from Blera fallax, assembly GCA_946965025.1. NCBI lineage: Eukaryota > Metazoa > Arthropoda > Insecta > Diptera > Syrphidae > Blera > Blera fallax. Next base: position 2,095,306 of record OX337245.1, read on the forward strand.
TAAAAAGGGCAAAAACTGAGTAAAAAAAAAAAAAGAAAAACACCGAGAGAGAGTGAGGTAAATCGAAACAGGATGTTATCTGGAAAATTTTTGTCGCTTTTTTACTGCACGGATAAAGCGTAAAAAAAAACAAACTCACACGGAATGATGGATGGGGATAAAAGGGTAAGAACTCCATTGTTGGGAATAATTGACGGTTAAAGCGATGTTACGCATTGACAGCCAAACGCTTTAGAACGGTCGAGTCGAGCCCCTTTTCTTTTTAAAAAGGTAGGCAAACAATTTTTTTTTCATCTACGTCATGATGGAGAAAAATCGAAAAAGAAACTGAAAGAGAAAAAAAGGGGTGACTCCCTGCCCCCTCTCCGTTAAAAGTTGTTCGCCACCCACTCTCCCTTCCTGCTTGGCTCATAATTTTTCAAAATTGAATTTAAAATTTATTATTTTCTTTTTTCTCGTTCACGGAATAACAAATGAGTTTTCGAGTGTAATTTGGACAAACTGTCGAGATTTTGTTGAGTTGGTTTTTTTTTTTTTTTTTCGTCGTCTTCTTCTTATTAAACGGAAAATAGAGCTAGCCATATCCGCTGTGCTATGAAAGGAACGGTAACAGTCCTTTGCTTATCGCCACGAAGGACGTGGCATTTATTAATTTTTTTCGATTATCGCACGCAGTCCAGTGAGAAAAAAAAGAACACAACGCCATAAGAGGGAACAAGAGAATACATTTTTGGGCAAACAAGGGAGAAATAAAATTAAGATATTAATCCGAATTTATGGCCCTCTAAGGAGGAGCCAGGACTAACGAAACGACCAGTGTACCTGTGATAACGAACGCACATTTGCCTTTTTTTATGCATATTTTTTTTTTTTTTTTGTTTTTCTTTCAGGGCATTATTTGCAAAGGTAATGGAATGGGGAGGAGGCAGGCGACTTAGTGTCCTTTTGTTGTGCATGGAATATTTTAATTAAATCGTTTCAAGGAGCCAACGATTCTCAAGGACAGGTAAGTATCCTTGGATGAAATTTTGTATGTCCTATGGACAATTCCATCATGTGCTATTACCTTGAAATTAAACGAAAAAAACTTCGATTTAGTCACGTAGTCGCGACGATATTCCGTAAGAGCTGGTATAGAGGCACAACTGGAAAAGTACAGGTGTGCATAAGTAAGCTGCTCTGGCACTACTTTGGAAAGACTAGAAAGACTACATAATTTGTTTCAATTGAATGGTTCTGAGCATAATCCAAATGAAGTGTAAAATAGTGTAAAAACCCCTAAAGAAGTGTAATGTTTTCTGATCGGACCACAAGGATCGGAAGCCGACCGACTAGCTTGACCTCCGTTCACAGTACAGAAATGTTTTTATGCCTGTACCTAAGGTACCTTGCTTGCGCAAAATCCTTTTCAGAATTATTTATCTTACGTATGGTAATCTTTTTTGGCATTGAACGACCCCTCAGAAGCGAAAATACGATTCCGCAAGAATGAAATTGACAACTCGGACCAAGTGTCAGAAGAATGAATTCAATCCAATCCATATTCCTTCCTGGTCGAAAATACACACTTCATTAAGAGTATATTAGACGACGTGTCTATTATGAGGTTTAAATAAGGCCAAATAAACTGACCTTCTTCCCTTCCGCACCACTTCGATACGGAATTCGATTTATGCTTCGAAAGATACTTTTTTAATGTTACTCCGATCAAGAGAGGGTTCTATATTCCTTAAAACAAATCGCATGCGTTATTTCCGCTTAGGAAGGCAGATCATAGACACTTGATCCAGTCTGTTTGGACTTCAATTTATTTATTTATTTATTTTTTAGAGTTGACCCACCACCAGCATGTCAATTTTTCATCATTCTGGTACAAAGATTAATTTTAAAAAATTTCGCATTAGATGAGGAAAATTGCGTCTCCTTCTCCCAAAGTGACAACTTCCAAAGGGAATACAAATCAGGAATCTACTTCGCATTACTTCAGCCGCTTCCTTGTCCTGATAAAATCTTCGTCGTACTCCAGTGCAGAACATTTGTTACAACCTACCCTCCCCATTTCATTACCAGAAGAGTCATGAATCATGCATTGTTTACGTCCTTTCCTCAAAACACTTTCTTCCAGTGTTCCGGCTTCCGCTCTTTCTCCCAGTTTTAACACCACGACCATAAAATCGCGAAATAAATCAAATAAATTTTTTTGTTATTCACCCCTGATTTATCTGATTAATCCCTTATTTACGATTATGAATAGATTCAACATAAACGATGATTTTCTAAGCGAAAAGAATAAAAAAAAAATAAGAAGAAAAATATTGTTATCCTTCTAGACGATTAGTCGTACACACTACGACAAATCATGCGTGACAAAATTCCAACCGAACTCGTGTGTATTTTGTTGTTGAAAAGTTTTTTTTCCTTTTTTTTTGCTACTTCATCCTCTCTCTCACATGAGACACAACTAAAAGGATAACAAAATCTACCAATGAAATGAAAGTAGCCACCACGTTGAGAGAGTATGACAATAAATAGCAAAATGTCCAGAGCACATTATAAATAATTGCGTAAGTATGATAAATGTCCTTAGATCATTCATTTATCATTTCTGTTGCTGGTCTTCTCGTTCTCTTTGTGTCGACACGCTTGGGAAATAAAAGGGGCAAATACAATCCTTGTGGACGTCCATGGGATTAATGGACAGACATACACACACTTGAGTGGAGCCATGAGGTAGTGTATAGTGAGCAGGGAGATGTCTTAATAAATTAAAGTCAAGCGTACACATAGACGCAAAATAATTGAAATTGAAGTTTTGTATCTCGTTCGTAGATGAGAATGTATCTGATGAAGTGTTTCACATACTCTTAGGATTATTTGGTCGCTAAATTGTTTGTAATTGCATATCTTGAGGTGTTTTGAGATTTCTGATCAGAAATTGGCTCATTGGTCGAATTGACAAATCGCCGAAGAAAGTATGAATTGCGTGCAGGTTGTGCTTAGGACAAACTTGTGCATGTAATTATGACCTTAAAGGCGATTTTCTTTAACGATTCTTTGCCTAGCTAATAAGTTTACCTATCTCACTGATGTTTGAGGTTAGTCATCGAAAAAACAAAACGTTGTAGTTGTAGATACATTTATTCACAAAGTGGTCTTTGCATAATTTGCTAGAGATGCCGGGATTGTTTAACAGTCTCATTACATTCATTAGATAACAGCGAGCTTTACGCTGTATATAGAAATTAGTTATGACAATCGTTCGCTTCGAGGGAGGAACATAGAGTCCATAATCAACTGCTCTCGCCGCAGCCGGTGCACCGTAATTAGTGAAATAATCATAAGAAACTGCGGACATGAAAGTGTATAGGACACATTGCATCAAAGTTATTTTTCGAAGAGAGAACCTTTCAACATCAAAGTAAATGACAGATACGGCGACGTTAATAAATATCTATCAGCAGCTAGAGGCTTCCGCAATAGTGTCCTTTTAATCAGATTGAAACCTCAACTAAGTATGTATGTACATGCATATATGTATATTTGCGTCGGATGTTCTATAAAATTGCCAACGCCATTCCGTCAATCACAAGAATTTAACCTGACATTCACTCCCAACATGTTAGGCCTTGTAAAGCGTAGAATATTGGTAAAATTTGTTCAATACCAAAACCTGAAGCAAAAACCTAGCTAAAGTTGCCTTGCTGAGAAAATGCAATGAAAGAACCATATACAGAGTCAACAAGGAGCTGATAGGTGGTCGTAGATAACGTTCACATCCAACGAATAATTGGAATGGTCCGCTGCTAGTTTCCCACGGAATTCCACAAACCTTCACTAAAAAGATGGTCAAACATTCTGCACCTAGTCATCTAATATTCCGCTGGGTAAGCAACGGAACGCACTTACCATAATGAAAGCAGAGAAGGACAGTCTCAAGATGATCAAAGAAATCTCAGAAATTGGGAAAGACCGGTTGAATCCTACACAATGGTGCCCGATTTGCTTTCCTGAATACCGGCTAAAAAAAAAAACACAAACGTAAGCTTCTATGCAAGGACACCTTCGCTGAGCCCAAACCACTCGATTCCGAATGATCAAATTTTCTATTGATTGAAATTAAGTTCAAATTAATGACAACAAGTCCTTTCCGTACAAGTAAATTATGACTTTTTCTTTCACGCAAATAAGTTTTCAAAATTCTCCAAGAACGACATCCTCTGGTTCTATCCGTTTTCCCTATACAAGATTTTTTTTTGTCACAAAAGATCCATACCATTCGATTGCAAAAATTCTTCACAATCTCAGATTTCCAGTTCACAAAGGATAAAAATGAAATCCACACATATCCGCCCAAGGACACATACACTCTCAATTTACAATTCTGCACAAAAACATACCGAAATACGAAAATACGAAAATTTCTCATTCATCGGTTCCATCGTGCGCCAAAGTTGGAATGTGTTTCATTTGATTGCACTACAGGCGCACGAGAAAGGAATTCTAGTATCCAATACTGGCCGGAGGAGGAAAAGGACCTTAGGACAATGACAGAAAGATGCACATCCTTTACTACGCAATCGAATTAGATCGAGGTGTATGAGTGTGGGGTAGCGTTTACCCTTTGGCAAATTTGGACATTCCCAAAGCTCTAGGATGAGTATACGAGTAGAGTCCGACATTCAAGGATATTCACTTGAGTTCGCATAATACGCAAGAGATGGATGAAAATGAATTATCAGGGAACCAAATCAGCCTTTGTTGTGCACTCACACACAGGGAAAAGGACACAAAAGTCCTTCTGTGATCGCATATCGAATCAAAAATTGCCGAGATTAAATTTTGAATCCTTTTTTCCCCGTCGGTCGTCGTTGTTGTTTGTGATGGCGCAAGGAGCAGGAAGAGAGAAAAATACATACTTTTCGGCATACACGCGCTGGAACAAAAGGGTTTAGTTGTGATATTTTTCAAGAGAGTGGGTGAGAGCGGCAGAGAGATCTGTAGCCCTGATTGCTGCTCCAATCTCCAATCACACACACAAAAGGAGCTTGTAGGGCGTGGACGATACGAGTATAATAAGAGTAAGGGTACGGGTAAGGATTTCCAAAAATTTTCGATTGAAAAAGGGATTTTCTCAACGGGCGGTGAGAGGTGGTGGTTTCGGTCAGTTATGAGTCGGTACTGCTTATAGACGATGAAGGATTTCCATGTGTCCTGTTCGTATAGTATGTAGCCGAACAGCGCAGCGGGGTGAATAATAAATATATATTTGTCCATGTGTTGTCAACGGGTGGTGGTAATAGCAGTCGGGCGGGGATAAAGAATATTAAAGACCGACAGGGTGAAAGCCTGACAAAATGAATTTAAATAAAACTCAATCGGATTGGCAATCGGAAATTGACATTTTCCAGCTGTGTGCCGGGGCTTAGTTCTTTGGTTTTTCATTGAAAAATAAACACACATTCGTCGTGCAATCAATTCTGTATCCTTTTTCCTCTGAAAAACACGAACAGGGTTTCTGTGTATGCGAACTTAAAGCTTTAAAATGACACTTTCCGAAAGGATTAACCAGTGAAGACGGTAGGCTGATGGTTGCCTCCGAATCCGTATCCGAATCCATCAATATTAATAGGAGAGAAATTCTTTAGAGAGAAAAACGGAACAGCAATCCATCACTGTCATTGGGAGTGAAAGCGGTCTGCCCACTTACCAGCGAAGGTCAACTGAAATGGAATCATCAGCAAGGAAGCAAGAAAGGAGTTCGTCGTTTATGGGGCTATTTTTAATCTCGTCCAACCCTTTTTTCGGCTTCTTAACCGCGATGACGGCGACGGTGTGAAAACTGTTACAAACCTTCGGTTAAAGCCATTAATTTGTAACACTTAGCGGAAGCAAAACCATTCAATGGCTGGGCACCTTTCCACCTAGAAATCGCATAAAATGGGGACGACGACTTTGTGTCAAAATGAAAGCAGGAAGAAATCAGGCGTCGTTGTCGTCTTCGTCGTCGCAGTGTCGTCAAGCTCGAAGTAGCACTGTCGTCACTAGCTCATCAATCTAATCGGTTAATGTAGTCGGTTGGAGGGTTTTCCTCCTTCTCGAATCGACTGATTTTGTTAGGATTTGTGACGGTTAACGCTTGATCTACTCCCTATATACATAAACATTACGCTCTGCTGTTATCCTTCGCCCCCCCGATGATGGTCTTTGAATTGATGTATTTTTTTTTCTTTCATTGGAACGTGTGTATGTGTCTATGTTAGACAGGATTAAAAGTCATTTACTTAATGTAGTTCTTCCTTCTTGTTATTGCTGTTACTGTTGGGTGGTAGTAGTTCTTGTTGTCGTTTCGATGTCCTTCCTGATGTGTTTGTTTTGGCTTTTATCAAGCGTTAGCGATAAGACCGAAAGTGGATTGTGTCAGATTGTTGGCTCGCATCTAGAATAGCGATGAAGGTGGGATGGGTGTGAGGGTTGGTGGCGGCCAGGAGAAATGGAGACATTGAAATGAGATTGCAATATCATTATCATGCCACGATGACTGTCAACTATCGATTGACTGATGTTTTCTGCTGTTTGTCATTCATACTGGTATAAGAATGAAAATATCCTGTCTACGGTCCATATCTTTTGATGTGTTTCTTTTTTTGGCATTTGACAGTTAAAAGCGGTACATGTTTATGGAAATGTCATTGCTATGTGACTTAAGTAATTAATCAAAGTTTGGTTGAATACGTTTGTCGATTCAAAATGTTTGATGTCAGAATTGACAGTTGGACTGTGGAATGACGTTTTGGGCGGGGGACTGTCAAAAGATAACTACACCCTCTTGTGGAAATGTTTTACATCAATGATATACATACATACATGAGTACATACATATGTCAAATGTTATTTGAAGTTCAGCTGTCTATTTGGAGACTTATTTAAGGAGCAGTAAGTGCGCAAATGTCTGCTGGTATCGTATCGATAGATGGCCGCACTGAGAGCTTAGAATTGCGCAATTTTCCTTGAAAGGAATCTGATGAAGTATTTGACGTCGTTTGCATGCGTCAGAAGCATAGAATGACGTTCGATAGTTGTTTGAGAGCGTAAAAGACGAATGTCAAGGTTGCAAAGTCCGAACCGAAGCCTGCAGAGATGAGGAAGGAAATGCCTATAGTAGGCGTTGAGTTTTTAAGAAACGTTTCTGTAGACCGTTAAGCCCCAATGACGAGCTGTTTTGGAAAGTTCTCTGTCAATTGGAATTATGACAAGTAACCGGCTCCCGACAAGTAAATGTCTTTGCCTATCCTTCGGTCCTGTGTGACCTGGTTTAAATTCAACAACATTTTAGCTCGATTAAACAAATAAAAGCTAAGAGTATTTTCAACTCACTTCATTAGCTTCTGACAAAGCATGCCTTATTCAATAATGCAGCCAGGATTTTGCTGACGTTATCTTGTACTCTATATCCCCCACAAGCCATTTATACATATGTTTATACATAAGTAAGTCAAAAGTAAATTCTCGCAGAAGTTTAGAAGTCGCCTGCGATAAACCAGCTCTCAACTACTTATACCCTCAGGAAAGATGATTCCTACAAGTAAAGGAGTCTCTATCTTATTTTCAAGACGCAAATTTGGCTCACACATCTCTTCTGTAATCATCTGCTTGATAAAAGCATTTGAGCTTCAGATTAATTGGCTTATTCCCGTAACTCTGGACATTTCTATGGGGTTTACTTGGCTTAATTCCCATTGCATGTGTGGTACCAAAGCATTATCTCTAGATCCAGAAAGAGTTCAGACTGTAAGGCATCGGAAGCAGGGAATCTTCGTTACCTCCGAGTCAGCTTACTAATTCCGTTCCTACAAAGTTTACATATTCAGCAGATTCTAACATAAAATACAAAATCCCCCATAGCTTTATAAAACCAGTCCAGACTGGATTTCACTTCGACTTCTTGGTAAAACCCAAAATCTTAGGCCAACGATTGGCCCACTCAGTAGGTACACCATTACGATGAAAATGAACCTACTTCCCAAAAACTGTTCCCTTTACATATACTCATCAAATCATCTTAAACCTGATAGCTGAAAACATCCAATGCGGCTTATATGTCTGTAATTTAGCATAAAATATTTAAATATAAATCCCTAATGCAAACAAATGACCCAACTCCACCACCCTTATAAGAGGATTGCCATGGTCATTCACCATCCGACCATGTCCCAGTCAAAACAGGGACGAAGGAATAAGAAACAAAAGAAAAAAAAAGGCATCACCACATCGCATCAAATCTATAATGAAAAGGAATTTCAATGAGAAATGATTTAAAAAGATATCCTTTTCCTTATCGAATGGAAGATGAAGATATTGGTTGGTATTGGCCAATACCGTCATCAATCCACTCGCACGCACATAAACATATTAAATGCAAATCGATCCCAAAAGGATACGCGCCATGTGATTTGTTTTAATACAAATACGATGATGAACGCAATTCATTCATCACATTGATGGCTTCGGCGCACGAGGCGGAATCGAACGAATCCTTGAAGTTGCAAAACAAAGAAAAATGCACAAGGGGGTTTTTGAATAAAAAGAAACCTTCCTTCTCGAGTCTCCCTCGCCTGGATGTAAAATAAAATACTAACGTCGACAGAAAAATATTATTTCATCAATAAAATTCACTCATCGTGTCGTTTGTCGTACTCCGCCGCCATCGTCATTGTCGTCGTCGTCCTTTTGCACCGCTTTAACCGTCATACTCTTGTGTATGATGAATTTGATTGTTGTTTCATATGCCACACATATTCACCATTTTAATATGATGATATGTATCCTTGTGCTTCAGCCAGACTCTCATGGAAGCCACCGAAGAACGACAGGAGAAACAAAGCATTGCAATAAAAATCTGACAGGATATTGGGCTCTTGGTATGGGATACCCATTCAGCCCCCAAGTTGGCAGATGGAAACACCAGAATCCTTTACATCGCGTCGCCTCGATTTTATGGGTTTCCATTCATTACTGTCTTTCACCATCTTCTGCCACACATGACAAAGACTACACCGCCAAACCATAAAAATGTCATTTACAAAAGTGCATAATACAGCGATTTTCCCACTCCTAGTCGCCCATCCACCCATCCGCCCATCCACCCATCAGCTCTTATAACCTTGGACAGAAATTACTCTGAATCTTTGAATCCTTTCCACTTTGCGCCGGAAAGAGATGGAAAGCGTGGTATATTCAACACTCGTCCTTCAGTGCTTATGAAATTTGCGGCGGGTAAAATCATTATTTCCTCATATTTTCTTTTCCCTTCTCTCTCTGTGTGTCGTCGTCCCAAAAGGATTGAGTTTTCTTCATATTTGCTTCAATTTTTTTTTTTTTTTGCGCACAGCATTTGAAAGTTGGTTGTATTATATATCCTTGATTCGTTCACAGTGATGTTTTTCTTTTCAAGGAGTAAACATTTTTTTTACGAGTTCATAAATCTCTTTCTCTTTGTCGTGCAGTGTGATGGCGCGCAGTGTATTCATGTAGTCGTACCCGTTCCGTATGCACGTACGAGTATGTATGTCTACTTTGCAGTTGTTGTTGCAAGGACTTCATGAAAAATGAAAAATTTCCTCGCCCCGTATAACAATATTTTCTCAAGAAACATGAGTCTTCTATCTGACACACTGGTGTGCTGGCGAATTCACTGCACTGGCGAAGATAAATTGATACTGGCAGCGGGTGCGGTGCGGCGGCCCTGATGTGCAGTGAATGTTGAGTTTTTGATGAAATACGTAGATAAAATAATAAAAACGAATAAAATCTTTCAAGTGAAAAACAGTGGACGATGGTATGAAGGAATTGGTGTAAAAAAAAAAATTCAGATTTTAATTCGAACGATTTGCTTTCTTAAGTTTACACTTTAGTTGGATTCTTACGCTTAGTCTAAGCTTAAATCCTCATCAGAGCTTCATTTTACAAGAGTCGGTCTAATTTTGAAAGACCCTCAAAAAAGCTGAGGACTAAGTAAAAATTGGGGACTTTTCGGCATGATTTCATTCTAAATCAGGGTAAAGACGAACAAATTCTTTATCTTATTAAGTCCTTCAAGCTCTGAAACTTGTGTAAATTTGGAACTTCCTTGGGAGGAACTGATTAAATAAGAGCGCTTCTCATCAAACAGCTAAAGGTTTCGTTTTATAAAAAAACATTATCCCGATAATGATCCACTGCTTTTCGAAGACAAGATTTAAAAGACACGGTCGGATTGGATTTTTTGGTTCCCTTCTTTGAAAACTTTGCGGAGAGCCGACTGGTAAGTCTACACCGACAGGTCATTGGATTTCAACTGAAGTAGACTCTTAAAGCTTAGTTTTTGAGACTTAATAAGCAACAAATGAGATTTTTGCAGCAGTTGCAGTTACACTAAAGGATTATTTCGCTTTTTAATTAGTTATTCATCAACCCACCGTATTCTTCAGATCTGGTCCCCGACGATTACAGCAAAAAGCCAAGCGATTTCTGTCCGATAAAGGGTTACATTGAAGGTATTTATGTTTAAACGGGATATCTAGAGCTAGTGCGGTGACTCTCTGTTAGGTACGTGGGCATATGGATATCGCAGGAAACGAAAGGGGTCGTCGGTGCATGCCTCGCAAGCTCTGCCTTTTGTAGCAAGCCTAATTAGTTCCTTATGAAAGCAAATAGAAGATGAAGCCACCGATCAAGCAAACCGACGATGAGTTTATCTAGACACGTGGGCAACAGCCGACTTTGGCAGAAAGAGATCTATGTACATACATACCTACTTACATGGTATTTCTCTGGTGGAACTTAGTAGCCATAACACACGGGCTATCTCCGATTGGTATTCATGTGGAACAGCACAACAGCCTCGATGTACATTGCAGAAAATGTAGGAACGAGGAAGAAATTGAATCTGTTCGAATCCTGCTGTGTGATAGTCTCGACCTATCCGTCAGAAGAATGAGGACTCTTGGAAGTTACTTCTTTTTGGAACTGAAAAACTTAAGTTATGTTGAGCTGATGGACCTTCTAAGGTTCATATCACTCTGGGTGGTTCTAAGAGAGAGAGAGAGGATATATCCTTTCACGGCGTTCACGTAAACTGTCGGTCTATTAGGTACAAGGCATCCAATTGCCTGACTGAGCCTATCTTCTATTCATATCTTCGGCGGCAAAGATTCAAACTGTTTTTAACAAGGGATTGAGGCAATAAAGAAGCGTTGTAAGTGTTGAGGTTCCAAACATTTTCGAAGGCGTTCTAGTTTCGTTAGCAAACATCAAACATCAATATTGAGTGCAAATACCCCGAAATGATTTTTTTTGTTTTTGGGAGATTTTGAGCTCGATATAAACGCATTTCGAAGGTCATAACCTCAATTACACTAGCTTTGAGCCGATTTTGAAATACTTACTTTCATTTAGTAAAGGCACTTCGCTATCTTCTTAATTTAAAGTTGCCAGAGGACAATTTCCTTTCTTCAAAACGAAATCAAACGCCTCACAGACGTCCATAGATTAATAAGGAATTTGGACAAAAAAAAGGCTTCTTGTACAAAAAATATGTTCGTTTTTTAAAACACAAATAAATACCTTAACAAAACAGTCTTAGTTTAAGAATTTAACTTAACAAAAAAATTCATAAAAATAATTAAACCAAAGCTTACAACTAGTTCCTGATCTTATGACTATCGGGCGTTTTTTTTTTCTGATAAACCACCGTTGGATCCTTGGAATGATAAACAGCGAAATATCAACTTAAATTGTCTCACTTCGTTTCCTCTATATCCTCCTTGTACAGCTCTTTGAAAATTAACTTTTGTATCTTTGTGCGAATTCTTAATTTCTGCGCTGAATTCAATTGCTTCATATACGGATGTAGACTCAGCAGATAGTGATAATCATCATCTTCAGGAACCGCTGAAGTTTCCATTGTTGACGATCCATTAAAGTTGCTATCCTCCGAGAGACGTTGTCTTTTTAATTTTAACGAAGGGATGTTATTGTGATTTGTAAATGACGATGATTTATCATTATAGAGGCTGGTGCTGTCGGACATACTGTTATTTGTGGAGGGATGGTGTGGTGAACGTTTTTTGCAATTAAAATCGGGACGTTTGTGGATTTGTGATTTGGGTGGATCTTCCATATCGTCATCATCGACGTCATCCTCATCGAACTCTTCGTCACTATCTGGGATGCGAATGAGACCATTTGTCAAATCGGGTTCGACAAGGGTTTGTTCGTATTCCTGGGGATTTGATTGAGAAAAGAAGAACATTGTATCCTGTTCGGTCTTTGGAAGACGATGACGCATATGCTCGGCTGAAAGGAGACAAAATATTTTTTTTTGTTAGAGTCCCTTTGGAATTTTCAAAAAAAAAAAAAATTCTCCATGCACACTCCAAACTAAACTTGATGTCTTAATTGATCATTCACCCTGAAAACCTGGAGGGATGACTTCCACAAACCAATTCATCGGATAAGATCCCTGTTAGTCTTGCTCTATTTATTCGAAGGAGAGAATGTAGAAAAATTTTGCTTTAAAACCGATAAATTAGTTGAAAATGGAGCACAAATTAGAGGATATACAAAGACCTGTGTGCATCCTACAGGTGTGCACACATAGTGTGCTAAATCATGGTTCTAAATTCCTTCCGAAACAACCATTTTCCGCCCGATTCCACCCGATTAAGAGATTCCACCCCGATTAAGACTATGAAGAATAACAAAATGGTGGGCATTGATGGACCCATTGATCAATTTTTCAAAGCAGCGCCAAGTAAATAGTCGCTACTATTGAAACGCTACGGGGAAATCAGGGCTCGTTAGTTTGCCGATCAATTCAAATGGTACCAAAATTCTTTCACTCAACAATCAAAACATTGTTCTACTCACTACCCTTGCAAGTTCGTTGAGTCCTTAACAGCACACAAACTCGTATCAAGGTTTTACTCCTTACCTCTCACTAAAATGCTACAGCACCAACTCCAATAGGAAATCTCTCACTCACTTCAACCACTCCAAGGATACCTACAAAGCCAATCACACACAACTCTATTCACCACACACTCTCATTTCCAGTTATTCATCGATGTTTTCCTTGCACTGTACATACCGGGAATTAAGTAACCGCTTATCCACCTGTTCAGACAGTTGCATAAAATTGCAGACCAAGCATCTGTTCAACAAGTAATTCACGCACTTTTGGTACCAAACACTCGCCACTCGCAAAAGCCACCCCCACTCGCAAGAGTCACCTACATTTGCACCAATAAACTGTAAACATCGTAAAACTCACTTAGAAACAGCAGCGCATAGTAGTGTATCCACTTCGACTCATGCTGCGATGGTTGGATCAGAAAGTCTCCATTGTCTCCCCTCGGTATCCGTTTGTATTCCACACGAAAATTGTCACGCAAACCTTTCCATTTCGCCTTCAATACCACCTCTGTAAATAAAGAATAAGAAAAAAGCAAAATCCCCAATCAGTATACAGTGAGTCATCACCAAGAGCCGTAGAGATCAACCTACTTGGCAACTGATGAATGGATGACAACTCTTCCCACATCTGCTCCAGAAACGGCTTATTGCAGTGATAATTGCGATTCCATATCGCGGGTCGATTCTCCACATCTTTGATGAATTTTTCCACGTTCAACACAATCGATGAGTTGCCCTTTAGTGCCATGATAGCTGTGTACAATGCCACCCGGTGGTTGTTGCGCGCTCGCGACACTCCAATGAATGATTGAGAACGTTCAGCAAGCGACGACGGCGAATGCTTTCCCACTAACTACGCTCGTCGCTGTGTGCGTAGCTACCCAGCCAGTAAGCCTATATACCTATCTGTGTGCTCCTTAGGGGCAGCAACAGCAACCAGCAGTAGCAGCAGCAAGAAATGCCGAATGCCCAGCTATACGAAAAAGCAACCACCACCACCAGCACCGAGTGTCAGCTGGCAATCTACAAGGAATGCGATGGATGGTCTGCGTCTCGCTCACTTGCCTTTTGTATATGCCTCCCGGTTTGTTATTGCTTCGAACTGACTTGGCTGCCTGTCGCGTTTTTCTTTCTACGTTTTTTGGGAATATGTACCAACCGGCGTCAGTTAGTCAGTTAGTCAGTCAGTCAGTCAGTCAGTCAATCAGGCGAACAAAGAACGACCCGAAAGAGGAACAGGAAGATTCACAGAAACAAGAAAAAAAAAACAAGAACTCCAACAAAAACACAAACAAACGATGGCTATGACAGACAAGTAGGACGAATAAAGAACAGAGAGAAATGCAAACCTTCTCTAGCGGAGAGTCCACGCTCAACTGAACGTTTCAGCGTTGGCAGGCAAGCTATGCAGCCATCCAGCCAGCTAGAGCTCAGTCGTCATCGTCATCATCCAGTTCCATAGAAAAAACGACCCAAACCCAAGCAGCAGCGACATATGTACACATACAGTTCGTGGACACCTCAGCTCACAGCTGCTGCTGCTGCTGGTGCTGGTGCTGGTGCTGGTGCTGGTGCTGGTGGTTGCTGGCATGGTAGAGCAGGGAAAAGCAAAATGCACGAACAACAACGACCGACGCGGCGACGATGAAACGAGCAGCTGCTTGGCTGCGGGTTGGTGAATTCTCACTTCCAGCCACCCATAGCCGAAACACGCTTTCGGTATACACTCGCTCTTTCCTTTTTTTTGTTTTTGCTGGATTTTCTTCTCTCTGTGTGCGGTTGTTTTTTGTTCTGTTCCGAAACAGTGAGTGTCGAATACAGTGGTAATGAAATGGAATGTGACAGGTGTAGAAGGCTATTCCTATTGAAATCTTTAGAGACGAAACTAAAGTTACAACGATGACGAGACAGGCGTAGACTGTATTCGAAAAGCGATGATAGAAGCTTTTTGCTAAAGTGTATTAATCTTCTGACGTTTGTCAAGCATTCCCCAGAAAGTATTTCGTTCAGTAGTCCACTGCATTAACCATCTAGCGTGCACGACGAAGTTGCGAAATAAAGAAAAAAAAATTGCAACAAAATCTAATCCAATAACTTAACCTACTCATTAGCTTAATTTAAAACTGATTGTGACTGGTCTTCTCCCTCTGAGAAAAATGATTCTGATAGTAGTACTAATGGATGGCCAAGTCAACGTCCACGTCCGAACTTAATCCTATTTCTCCAAAACCCAAGTTTGTGGACATTTTTTCTGCAGTGTCTTTCTAAGGTCTGACGTCTGAGTTGATATCGTTTCACAGACATACTGGAATGTACCTTTAAGAGACTACGGAGATTTGACTAGAGAGAGACAAAAAAAGATTTGACTAATATCGATTTGGATTAGATTTGCTAGAAGATAGAAAAAGTATGAGTGTGGATTGTGGTCAACTTTCACAGACGATGTACGAACTGTTCTTAGCTCACATCTTATTAAACAATTTTAAGCATTTTAACCGGATTTTCTTCCGAAATGCTGTCTTGAACTGTCGAGGCCATTAGTTAAGATGATTTCTCACTGTAGTTTCCAAGAATTAATCCATTGTAGAACCCTTAAGCATAGGGGAATGGCTTTCAATCTTTGTACCAACTAGCGTTCTTTGAATTAGTTCAGTTGTAGTACAGGCTCGTTCAGACCAAGTTCCACAGTAAAGGAGACCTTTCTGTGGTGTACCCTGGTGTAGCACTGTTATAACATTGTAGTGTCTCCACTGTTTAGCTAGTAAAACTTAGCAGCTAAGCAAAAATTGTTCACTCCCACAATGGCTACTTAATCCAGTGATACATCGCTTCGCACCACCACTGTTCATCTCTTTGCGCCCTCTTTTATAAATTACACCAGCTATGGCTGCCGGAGATTGAGTTGAATCGACATCGACCGACGGACAAACGATGGCATAGCCGACAATACGAAGCAGGTAGAAAAAGATAAACAACCATAGCTTGCTGCTGCTGTCAGTGACAGTGGCGAAGCCCAACCAACCATTCCAACCAGCTATGTGTATCCCACAGATACACTCTGCTGCCGCTGCCAGTTGTTGGTGTACACTCTCTCGCTCGCTCTCTGGATTATACACAATTCCGTCTGAGCATGGTGTACATACGCCGATACAACCACCACCATCATCATCCATTCATCTACCCGAATAGCGAGTTTCACATAGCCGGGCGGCGGCGTATACATAGCGCCTGGAACCAGCAAAATCAGGCTGAAATCATCATCCAACAACTATCCAACCATAGCCAATGTGCCGCAGCTGAGTGACAATTCGAAGTTTTGAAGGAACAAAAAAATATAAAAAAAATGCAGAGACGAAGGCAGCCAAAAGAGGCAAGTACTGTCAGCCGGCACTCGGCAGAGTGAAACGTTGGAAAAAGATACAAAAAAAAAAGAACTACAACAACAAAAAAGTCAAAGAACTCTCTGGCTGGCTGGGTCACTTGGCAGTAGTAAGCTGTACAATGTTTGCTACTGTGGCGATTCATATACTAAAACCACTGGACGGGGAAAGGGGTGACAATGTTCCCAGAGGAGACTTGGGGAGAGAAGTGGTGGAGGATTAAGGCCAACAACTGCGGATAGCTATGGTTGAAAGCTGAGAGGCACATTCGTAGCGTGGTGTTATGTGCTTTGTTGAAGCCATTCAGTACGGTCTGGCACAAAAAACGGGGTCAAGGACAAATCCTCATTGGTTGCAGTGTCCTAGATCAGATTTTTGTCCATCGCGAGTGGGCCTCCTTAACTCGGGGCAACAATTTAATCCGATTTGAAAGTGCTTTAAACAGTTCCCTTTGACATCGTCTTGGCTTCTATTCTTTTGTATTTTTTTAAGGATGGGTTAAACCTTTTTCCGACTGCACACTTACATATGTATCTGCTAATATGAACTCGTATGTATATGTGCGTATATCAGTGGAACTGCTTCAAGGCTAGGAAACAATGTCAATCTCCACTATGACGGCCTCAGACAAATATATGAACTTCCTTTCTATTCAATGAGTCAGCCTGGTTTAAGTGAGCTTTCTACTGCTTAGATCCCTCGACCATGACCTGGCTAGCACTTAAATACTAATATTGTGCCTTAAGTGCACTTAAACCTTTCTCAAATGTTAAAGGCCAGCTTTAGGCTTTGTTTCGAAATAAAATCTGTGAGCACACGTTTTCAAGCCCGGCTTAAGAAATCAATCTAGATATTTATGCTAAGACATGTATGAACAAAAGTATTTACAAAAGGTACTCCCATTTGCAAAGATTATTCCAAGCGATGTCCTAAACAAAGCCTCTGACTTAACTTGATTAGCTATGTACATATGTACATACGTATGTATTTCTGTGGCACATTCTTTTCTCGCCTAAATCCGTATTCTCGCTAATGACGTTGCGCTGTTAATCGCTTTAGCACGACTCAGACAAACAAAAAATCTCGCTAGAACGCCAGCACACGCACACAGGCACCCTTAGCCATTCGTAGCTGCCACAGAGCACAGCTAACAAAGAGACTTCTGAATGCCGGCCGGTCGCACCGCACTCTGAACATGGAAAAGGGGGCACAGAGATACGAACTGTTAAAAAAGCAAACAAAGAAAAAAGCAACTAAAAAAAAATCTACACTCAGCTCAGTATTTGTCGGATTCAATTCTGGAAACGCAGACGCAAAGTAGAAATGCAATCCAAGTCAGCTGAATGATGCTTGGATGGCGATTGCCTGTCTACCTGGGCTTCGATTGTTATAGTTCTAGATACATAGATATTCAGCCGGTTCTGCCTGGCTAAGCGATCATTTGTCTCTGTTTTACCTGAAAGCCGAAATCGGAGAGGTGAACATCTGCCGCTTATGTAGTGCGGTTGGGTTGTAGTAGTTAATAATTTCCGACAATTTTTCGGGGGAAGCAAGGTGATAATGACGGTGATGCTGTGTGCAAAGGATGACCTGAAAAAAATACCAGCTACAGTAGGCAGAGTAAAAGAAATTAAGCAACCAGTGCGGCTTGGAATCGAATGGTTTCTTTGTTGATGTACAGACCCTTGCAGTACAGGTTCATCAATCAACTCATTGATGCTAGTGGAAACTTGTAGACACTCAACTCCTATTCCAGAGAAACTAGAACCGCAAATTCCAACTTGTTAACGGTTTGCGATGTTTTAATGTCTTGCGGATTTGTAGGAATACGCCATTGCTGACGAAACCACACATTTCGGACGCACTTTGACTGGTTGTCCCTTCATGTTTCTAGGTTCAACTGTTTTCAGGAAATGCACAGGCGTTCTTAGATCAAATTAATTCAAAGGATCTTTAGGTTTCCGCAGCAGCTAAATATAATCCAGAAATACGATGACGAAATTAAGTTTCCTTTCCTTGTCGTCTTGATTACACGGTCAATGAAAACCGTCAACAACGCGTTGACAGTGTTGATCATATGTATCATATGACATGACCACTTTGGGACAAATTGTCACGTCATTATGACGTCTGAAAGTCAACGTGTTGACGATTTTCGTATCTTTAGGAACATCTGTGTTAGCAGCCTAAGCTCAGAAAACTCTTACTCCTGAACACTGAACAAGATATAATCTATAAAACTTCTACGAAATGAATTTTTTAAGCAGAACCAGTGTATCCAAGACGCTTAAGCGATTTGTATCTACTCAGTAGCACTCATCAGAAAGCTGGGAGTTAGAGTTATTCTTTATTCATATTCTTATTCTTGCAGGTTTTCAAAAACCCACAACATTTGAGTCAATCTTAAGAGTTTCCAGTCTTGATCTATGCAATGCAATGCATGGACCATGAACCCTTTATTTATTTTTTCTTGGAAGTTTCTTGTTCTAAAGGCAGCATTAAGTATATCAAATATCGGCTTAGTTATCGTCTCAGCT
This sequence comes from Blera fallax, assembly GCA_946965025.1. Taxonomy (NCBI): domain Eukaryota; kingdom Metazoa; phylum Arthropoda; class Insecta; order Diptera; family Syrphidae; genus Blera; species Blera fallax. The sequence continues at coordinate 2,114,174 of OX337245.1, forward strand.
GATAGATCGTGTAGCTAGTAAATATTTCAAACCCTTTAAAACTTTTGACACAACTTACCAAAACGTTTATTTTCTTCTTAAAATACTTTATAAACAGAACTTAAGTCTACGTGATACAGTCAACAAAAAAGACTAATCGTCTACATTTATAGGCTCCCGTTTTAGAATGCCTTCATTCTGGCCTAACATTACCATAGGAACCTGTACGTTGAACAACGTAGTTGACGTATAAGCATCCCTTTGCTCTGCATGCGTTTGAACAGCACTATTAGTCATTGTCGTCTTATTGGCCAAGGTTGAAGTAACGCTCTTGTTCGACATATTTTTGCCTGGACTAGTTACTTGAGCACTATTTACCATGACTGATTCAACTTTATTTGGAAAATCCTTGGTATCACCGAAAACCTCCTCCAAAATTCGAAAAACTTTTCCTTTGAACAAAATTTTCTGTCTCGTATTCATTACTTTCATCTCGGGAAGTAGGCTATTCAGGAACTCGGAATCGGGATCCTTTTTATTTTGCTTGCTTACCAAATCCTTGAGGAACTCTTCAGGGTCTATAATTTTTCGTCTTTTGGCAAGTGGACTCGATGGCGTTTCAGTGTAGTCTGGTTCTGGGGACGGAACTGGCTCCTCTTCGATATGAACAGGAGACGGTGAATTTGAGTCGATAGTTATTTCAAAGGTACAGTTGTCATCACATTCTGAAACATCTACTGAAACATCTGCTGTTTGCTGGGTATTGTGATAGTTTTCTTCCATTTCTGTCGGTGTTAAGATGCGAATTGGTAAGCATGGTAGGCCTGGTGAGATGTGTTTTGTTAAGAATTGTAACTCATCGTGAAGGTAGTAGCGCTTATGGCGATTAGGTCCGGAGGGAGTTTTATAGATGTTCACCGAGCGAGCAAATGCCGTGCGAATATTCCGCCAACGTTCCTTGCAAGATCCAACTGAAAGAGAATGAAAGATGAAGGATGTCTGTCACAGATTAAACCTGTTCTTAAATAAACTTGGTTGACAACGTGAAGGAAAAATAATTCATTTGGAACGGATGGTAAGATCTCATGTAGGCGTGGCATTTCACAACTGATAGTGCCTTTTAAGAAGTGAAAATCATAATGAAAATCTAAATTTTCGAAAAAAGTGTACATACATATGTATTCGTATACTCAAACAGCTCTTCTCAACGATGTATTATACGCTTATAGTTTTCACTACCATATTTGCTTGTACTGGAGCTACCTTCAAAATGCCGGTTTTCTGAAAAACCACATCGTGGTTGTGTTTGGGTCATGAATTTATATTACAGGCGTAAAAAACTTACACGTAGCTTTTACAGGTTAGCAGCTAGAATATGGTGACAGACGCATGAGCGAGGACAAGTTTTACAGGTTAGCAGCTAGAATATGGTGACAGACGCATGAGCGAGGACAAGAGTCCCGTGATCCTTTCGAAAACGATCATCGTCATCTGATATTTTTTCATTTACGATTTATGCACGCACATGTACATATTTCCAGAAGATATGAAACACATTCTCCACAAATAAAATTATCCTCCATACTATAATTTAAAACTGTATTTCACCGCACCAAAACAACAAAATATCTCCTGGCAACTCTCCGTGAAATAATTTGCTTTTTTTCATTTATGTACATCACAACATGACATCATCACAGTGTAGACTTACCTGAATCATTCACCTCTTTGGCGATATTTGCCCATGCGCGATCCACATACTCTTTCTTTAGATAATTCGGTGACGAACGATCGTACATACACGGATTGGCTTGCACCAGACAACAGAGTTTAGCATTCAACGTATAATACTCCATTTTCTGATCACTCATATTGTCCTTTGACATTTATCATAAAACAATAAAAACACTTCCCGTACACACAACCAAATCGCACGACGTCATTCGGCAACTAAATTGTTGAAAACACCACAGAACAGGGAGAGTTCACCATACAGCGTCGTGCCAGATACGTGCGATATCTCACAAATATCATGGAGTGATGAACGCGCTACATTGCATTGGTGTGTGCAACATTTGCATTCATGGTAGTCGCAGCACCCTTGTTGGCCTCTTGACTATCACAGCTACGGGAGGGGTGGAGTTTGCCCTTGAAATGGGATCACTTGCAAGAATGTCAGTCAGACAGTCACCATCGGGAAATGGAAAATCAATAATTCTCATCGCAGCTGGAAGTTGATGAAGCAATATGTACACGCGAACAGCTGGGGTTTTATCACAAAAATGCTAGTGCGCATGCCAGGAGAAGAAAAGAGAGAAGCAACAAGCAGAACAACAAAGCAATGGGCGATGAACAACTTGTAGAGTTTTGGAGAGAATCTTTGAAATGGTATTTGTGCGTTGATAGTTCGTTTCTGGGTTCATGTGTACAGTCGCCAACAGAATGATGTTTGCGATGATAATTCCATCAGTGATGTCTGTGTGATTGATTGTGTCGTGCTGGTAAGCGGGTTGGGTGCGTAATCGAGGCGAGTGAATCCCACACACACAGATGTAGGGAATGAGTCAGGTAGGTATTCTGTATCTGGTGGTGCTTTCGAGTTATGTATTGAATATGATAGAGGCAGGTAGTTATTTATTGGTTTGATGATATTTCCCAAAAGTGAGCGAGATACAAATACAATGTGAGAAGAGCACTTTAGGTCATGCTCATGTGTGGGAGTCGACTAATTGCCTAAATACTTTCTCGTCACTATGAATGTACTCATGAAAGAGGCTCAGACGCACGTTTCTGCACACAAAACACTGCGCCGAACTTCCTCTTCCGACGCTACGTGTTCTGAAAAGCGTTCTACAGCACATGATTTTAGGTCAGGTTTGGACTATGTATCTGCACTTTTAGATACATAAGACTAAAAGACCCCTTCTGCAATGAGGATCTGAAAGAGTGCATGAATAACAATTTAAAGAAACAGTTGTGGCTCCAGGCTTATCGGGCTGTATTGTTCGATGGGAATAAGTAGTAAGACCGCTAAACAGAAGCTATGAAGTGTATACGATACAACGAAAAGTAATTTCCATAGAATCGAAAAAATCTTTTCGCCCTGAGGCAAGTATTGGTAACTTTAGGGGAATCTGCCCGCCCCATAGAAACCAACAGCTAAAAAGTGGGTAACCAATGAGCCACGCTCTTGAAGACCATCAACCTTAACTACATATGTATGTATGTTTATATGAAATTTTGTGTAGAGATCTGAGACCGCAGTTTGAAAATATGAAGATCGTCAGTCTCTTGTATGAATGGGCCCAAAACAAACTTGCGTTCGGAAACTGTTTCAAAAAACCTTTTCAACTGAAGTTGTCTCGCGAGTGTTTGGAGCTGTTTCAAGCCGATTTCGAACCTTGTTCGGCAAGGTTAGTGGGGTTCACCATTATAAAGCCGAAATGAAATAGAAAAAAAAGCAGAGCTGATGTGGATAAGCAGCTCATCTCATCTGTTCCCCAATAAATAATCGAGAAGACAGATATTATTTGAAGGCCCTGAGGAAACAAATCTTAATGAATGAATGAATGAATTTTATTTCGTATTAAATTTACAATAAGGTTGCCACACAATTTACATACAGAGATTCGATATCTAATTTTATATCTTTCAACTGAAACATTATCTTTCGGAACTTTTAAAAAAGGAGAAAGGTAAGAATAATGACTCTGAAGGAAACTACGAAAAAACCTTCAATATTAGTGAAAAAAAAAAAAAAAAAAAATAAAAATAATAATAATAATAAATAAAATAAATAAATAAATAAATAAATAAATAAATAAATAAATAAATAAATAAATAAATAAATAAATAAATAAATAAATAAATAAATAAATAAATAAATAAATAAATAAATAAATAAATAAATAAATAAATAAATAAATAAATAAATAAATAAATAAATAAATAAATAAATAAATAAATAAATAAATAAATAAATAAATAAATAAATAAATAAATAAATAAATAAATAAATAAATAAATAAATAAATAAATAAATAAATAAATAAATAAATAAATAAATAAATAAATAAATAAATAAATAAATAAATAAATAAATAAATAAATAAATAAATAAATAAATAAATAAATAAATAAATAAATAAATAAATAAATAAATAAATAAATAAATAAATAAATAAATAAATAAATAAATAAATAAATAAATAAATAAGTAAATAAATAGATAAATAAATAGATACATAAATAAATAAATAAACACACAAATAAATAAATAAGTAAATAGATGAATAAATAAATAAATAATTGAAAATAAATAAATTAATTAGTTAAATAATAAAGGAATACATAACTTAATAGACAAACGAATAAACATATGAATATATATATAAACAGATAAACATATGTACATACAATATAGTAAATTTATAAATAAGAAATTAAATAAACAGATAAACAGATAGATACATGTTGTTCAAGCATTTAATTGGTTTACAAGAGGATTGTCTGAAAAAGCACAGTTTTGCAAAAATTTGTCCGTCAGCTTAATGATTCTGTCGGAGATCAATTCAACATTCGATTGGAGATGAAGATCAAAGGTAGAATGGTATCTAGATAGATTAAGCATCATTTTCAACAGTTTGTTTTGGGATACTTGTAACTTCCTTATATGGCATATTGCACAATTTCCCCATACTTGGCATCCATAAAGTAGTATTGATTGAAATACTACTTTATGGATTACGATTTTGTTGAAGCTGTTTAGCATTGACTTCCTGTTTATAAATGGGTAAAGCATTTTGATGGCAATGTTTATTTTATTTATGGTGTTTGAAATATGTTCTTTGAACGTCAGTTTTTCATCTAGATGAATTCCCAGATACTTCACACTTGGCTTCCAGTCAACTCTTACCCCACACACGTTAAGGGGATTGTTAGGAAGATAGCAACTCTTTCTTTTTCGACTGAAAAAGATTGATTGCACTTTTTCTGCATTGATTTTTATTTTCCACTTGTTGAAATAATTGACTAATATTCTAATCGCATTTTGAAGATTAGTCTCAATATTGAGACTGAACTCATGTGATGAGAATATGCCTGTGTCATCAGCGTAGATGGCTGTTTCACATGCTGGGAGCCTTGGGAAGTCGGAGGTGTAAACATTGTAGAGCACTGGACCAAGAACCGAACCCTGGGGTACTCCTGCGTAAAAGTGCTGTAAAGATGATGATTTACCATTAACGTAGACTCTAAAACACCTGTTAGTCAAAAAGCTTTGTATAGTTTTAACTAGATACAGGGGAAATCCGATGTGAATCATTTTGTACACAATCCCATGGTGCCAGACGGAATCAAAAGCTTTCTCGATATCGAGCAAAACTAAACCCGTAGATTTGCCTAATGCACGGTTCCTCTTGATATGCTGACATATTCGCAGCACTTGATGAGACGTGCTGTGGTGACTCCTGAACCCAAATTGCTCATCAGGAAATATACACCTGTCATCAATAAATCTCATAAGTTTCTTTTTAATTATTTTCTCGTAAACTTTGCTGAGACAACTGAGTAGACTTATTGGCCTGTAACTATCTGCAAATTGAATTTGCTTCCCAGTCTTCAAAATCGGTACCACTTTCGCAATTTTCCAGGTATTCGGGAAATACTGGAGTTTCAGGCATGCATTTATCAGGAAAGTTAAAAATCGTATCCCTGATTTCGGTAATTCCTTGAGATATAGATTTTTAATACCATCAAGGCCATCAGATTTCCTCGCTCGCAAACTTTTTAACACTTCCTCGATTTCCATTCGAGATACATACTCGTCTGGGGATGTATCACAGCTTTGGAGATTGAGGCCATTATAGGCTTCATTTACCAGAGAGTTGGTGGCTGTATCACCGAGGTGCTGTGAAACGGTGTGGTTCTTTATAAAGGTTGAACCAAAAATATTGGCCTTGTCAATGTCCGTGTGGAGAACTTTACCAGAGCTTTGTAGACTAGGGATTCTTCTATTCTTATTCTTTACAATCTTGACTACATTCCAGAATGGCCTTGCACTTTTGTCTAATAGGCTTAGTTTCCTATTCCACTCATTATTTCTGTGCATTTCAATTTCTGTAGAAATGAGTTTATTTAGGTACCTCATCTGGTCGCGAAAGAAGGGCAAACGATACCTTTGCCATTGTCTCTTTAAAGAATTTCTGATTCGTATGAATAAAAGAACGCGATCTGGGATCTTGGTGAAGAAGTTATTTCTTACTGCTTTTGGGATACTCAAGTCAATTGAACTATGGATATGCTCCGAAAAAGTTTCCACAAGACTATCTATGTGTTCCGTGGAAACATTTTCTAAGTCTGTTGAAATATTTCTGAGTCTCGACTTCATTTCTGAACGAAATTGTGCCCAGTTTGCACGTTTAAAATCTAGATAGTATTGCACTGTTTTTTTACCCGATTTAAGAATTTGACAAAAAACTGGGTTATGGTCAGAACTAAGTTCGTTTAACGCAACCGGCTGAGAGAGTAAACTTGGTGAATTTGTAATGAAAAAGTCGAGAGTAGATGGGAGACCTCTCGAACCAGCTGGAATATATGTAGGACTAGACGGAAACAATACAGAAAACGGAAACACATTTGACAGACTTGAAAGTAAATTACCACATGCATTCGCTCTATTGCACCCCCAGTCCCTGTGTCTAAGTGTCTTAAGTAATGGCAAGAAATGTAAAGAGCAAGTGACAGCCTGTGCATGCCTGTGTACAGATTTATGAGACCGTAGCTTGGGGGAGTCTAGATTCTTACTTGAGTTTTTTTTTACTACAGTTTCACGAACTTTCTTTACAAATTTCCTCACACCAGCCGTTGAATGGGCACAGCTGTCACTTTTGAAATATTTTTTTTTAAATTTCTCAGCGTTGTCCAAGCCAAGGTTTGGAAATAGGACAAAAATCGCAGATCTAATTTGTGTCCTTTATGTATAAAAAAACAACGTTTCGATGGTTCCGTGAAAAGAAATTTGAAGGCTGAATTTGTTTCCATTGCTCGTGTAAAATTAAAACATTTTTGGTGGTGTTTTTCTGGCAGAAATTTATGTCGGCATCAGAAACATAAGCAAACATAAGCTTCTCATCAGTGAGTTGCTGAAGAAAGGATTAAATTTTTGTTAAGATGAAATTACTGCTTATACATTATGAAATTACTTACATGTTCAAAAAAAAAACACGTGTATGCTATTTCCATGACTCCTGCTTCCTCATTCCAATAATAGGCCTAAGCTGCTGCCACAAAAATTAAAATGTTAAGCGCTTAAGCATAAACCACATTTTCAAAAAGATGGGTCCCTTGTTTGCGATACCCTCATCCATTTGATTCTATCATATATTTATTCGAACTCTAGAAACTATGGAAAAGGACAGAAAGGGCGCTACCTAGTTCCGGATTCAAAAACGTTATAAGGTTTTCCTCAAATCATGTCGTCTCTAAAGTATGAGAGATTATCTCACGTATCCTTGCGAAAACTGTATAAGTACATACAAATTTCAATCAAGCACTGCTCATCCCTAACTGCCTTACTACTTCCACTGTCACATGGGAACGGTTCTCATTTCCATGGAAACTGTCTTCATTTCGGTATCCTTTCAAATCGCATCGCATTTCCGTTCGAAATGAAGGAAAGGACAATAATACACTCTCGTCCATCCATACAGAAAACATATCAATTGGTGTCATTACCAATACGTGTAGAAAATTGAATTCCACCCAAGTGGAGTCCATAACTCAAAGCCTCTCTTTTGTTCAGGATATTGAATGTTCTTTTGTAACGTGTCAGGACAGCCACTCTGTTTCGGGAGCTAAATTGAGTCCCATAATGAGAACTCATAAGCCCAAATGATGACAGAAGAAAGGTGGCAGCGGTAGGCTAATGTTGGGTTACACGTTGCACGTGATCTGAATGCAGATGGGAGGTGATAGATTCCACCATCACCACCACCGCCACCGCTACCGCCACAGCGTAAAGCATTTGCCATTTGAGTTAATTTCTGGGAAATTTCCTGTAATCATAGATAATTGATTGCTAAACAATGACTGGCATATTTATTTCGTCCTTTTTCATCTGGACATTCGCTCACCCCATCCAAAGGTCAACAACAACCAAGGCCGGATTCTACGGATGCGGAAGTAACATAAGAGACTGAGAACAAAAAAATACCCCCTCTCCTTGGTAGTTATTGTCATGCTAATAAGGGTCCTTGCTAACTGGGGCATATTTTTATGCGTAGCCCTTTTACTAATAAGACTACTCTATGCCTCCCCCCTGCTCAATATTTACTCAGCATTTAGTGAAACGTTCGTTGTTGATATGGTCTTTCTTCGCTCCTTCCGTGGCCAGTGCCACATCATCGCCGAGCATAATTTCTTCCCCCAAAGAAGGAACCGAAAGAGAAACTGTCACATAAATTATCACCGAAAATTAAGTTATTGTGACTTGGAGCGGCGACAGACGGCGAGATAGTGCCAGCGCGTACTAATACTCAAACAACGAAGGACAAACTAATCTTCGGCTAGGCCTGGTGTAAGCGTTCAGGGCACGCACAATAAATTGAAATGCGGACGGAGGAAAGGGATAATTTTCAAGAATTCTTCCAGGGCCGGGTATTTATGGTCGGTTGGCGTTAATTAATTGGTGTGGATAGTAAGATGGATACACAATAGAAGTGGGACACCATTTCGCTTGTGGTGGCTGCGAGGGCTGGTCCGGTAGGTGGTTGGTGTTATTGTGCTAGACTTGGGAGTAATAAAGTTTGTTGTTATGGCACTGTTTTCGGGATGACAGTAGTGAAACATGCAGAGAATGTAGTCGTTCAGTGTGTTATCCTTGGCAGGCAAACACAGGAGAGAATTGGATATTTTGCTCAATTTGGTTTTATTTGCGTGAGGATGACAAGCGGAAATATAGTTATGCTTACATTTCCTTGTGAGGATTTTCTTTTTTTTTTTTTGGTTTTTTCTGTGTGAGAAACCGTGATGGTGATAATCTTAACGATGTGCAGACGTTTAATCTCCACTGGAACTCGTTAATCCTCCGCAATGCGGATGCTCAGGTCAAACCAAGGGCGAAAGGTTTATTTCAGCGGCAAATGCTTATGCGTGGAGCTTAAGTTTTTGACCAATAAGGCTTCAAGGAAAATTAGGTTCACAAAATGCCTCATCTATTTCTGCCTCATTTAACTGAAACCGTTAGACCTATGAGATCAGAGACAGGAAGAACTAAATGTACACATGTATGTATGTATGTACTTCGAAGTTGGAAGATGACACGATGAGCAGACGTTCCCCATGAATTAGGCACATACAAATGTATGTACCTGCTACTGGATTACAATGGTCTTATATGTACAATCTGTTTGTAGAAGGAATGGCTCTCGATATATGCATTCACCCTCAATGGCTTCAAATAGTTAGACATTCTCAAAATCTGAGTCACATTTTAAAAGATTCAAAAGTGGATAAAAGGGCGACGTATAAAAGTAATTCAACACCTGAAAAGCAGCCACCAAGATTCAAATTCCTTGATGCAATGCAACTGTCCTTTACTGCATAAAAATGTGCAAAACTGAATCTACAAGATTTGGGCGCTGACTCAGTGGTTAATGAGTTGGATTACTGAGCAGGGCGTTCGATATTCGGATCCCAGAAAACACCAAAAGTTTGTTCATGATCCCACCTCAAGCGAATGTCTGACAAACGTCCTAGAGTAATAGCTGTCATAAGAAAGCTTCTAAAAAACAGGCCTTTGTGTGAAAAAATATAGCGTGCCCAACGTGTTAGCAACGTGGCAAGCATTTTGACTAACAGAAGCTAGGTAAGGTAGAAAATTCAGACTTGACAACTGCACAGTGCTGTAGGTTGTACCCAAGCTCTTAAGAAGGATGGAGAATCCTAGATTCCATTCCATGCGGACGCCATGAACAGGAGACACCACAACTACCATGTCAGATGAATTTTATTACAAATAGTTCCTGTTCACCCATCCAACCCCCGGGTCGCTTTTTCACCAGAGGATTAATATTTACTCAAGTTTTAATACATTTACAAGGACGCTGCAAAATAGGCTGTTACAAACTTTGCATTCTTAATATCCCCTTCGTCCTTAATTTCGTCGCTCGGCTGCTATTTAAATATCTATCGTTCCTCAATTACAATTTCAATTTTAATTAAACCCAAAGAAGCAGAGGACCTGGTGAAGCAAATTCAATGAAGTTCACACTCACACTTGTATCCTGGGGGAAATTACTCTTATTTTCTTTTTTTTTTCGCTCATCTTTTGCCTCTTCCCGTTGTTTGTATATTGCCGTACACCACTTCCTTTGCAAAGATTTAATTTTGCGTGTACCTTTCGCAGGAGGAATTAGCGAATTCATTAGGAACATGTTCAATTATTTAGTTCAAGGGAATTCGTCGGAGACCGACATGGCCAGCGCGTCATCGAGTGGTATACCCACGCAGGATTGAAGGATATTAGCAGGTCCGAGCTAATTAGTAGCCATGACTACACGAATAAAGCAAAATTACTATGAATCTCAGGTGGAAATGGAATGTCTTATATCGTAATAACGTGAAAGAGGATTAAACACTTTACACTCACAAGCGTATAGCGATGGCAACGGTGATGGTGGTGGTGGTGGTGGTGGTGTTTTTCGGGGAAGGCATCAGGAATTCGCTTGATTGCATTTTTTTTTTCTCATTAATTAATTATAATTGCTAGCACTACTTCTGCTGCTGCTGCTGCTGCTACTGCTGCTTCTAATGGTGGTGGGTGGCGATTGTTATTGTTATTTTTACGAACGAGAGGCAGAACGAATGGAATCTAGATCCAAATGGCAATTAAAATTCCATTCAAGAAGTAGTCCTGGCCCACAGGGGACGGAGATAGAGAAAGGAAGACGACCGAGACGGCTTCTTGGATGTGAATCTCTTTCTCGTTTCGTTTGAATAGGAATCCTGATGGAGTGAATCAATTAATTTTGGATTATTATAGAGATGTGCGCGTTGTAGTTAATTGTATTGTTTTTCTTTTCACTGCTATTCTTCTCGGGGTTAGACTAAGACGGAAGATATTTTTGTTGGAGCTAAAATATTTGAGGGTACTTAAAGGATTTTATTTACTTGGGAATAAATAATGGCAGCTGATTGCAAAGGGGAGGCTTAAGGTTTATTTATGAATATTGTTGCGTACAGCACTTAAAGTGACTTAAGAATTGGTGAGAAGAAAAATACGCGCGGGGGGTGTTTTCAATTTTATTTTATTTTTTTTTGTAAAACCAGTACTGTAGCTTCGATGACGGTATCCTGACCCAATGACACTAGATCTTCGTCGGCAGCGTGGAATTCGTTTCATGTTTAGAACTGGTTCTATTCAAAATTTAAACCAGCGACCAATAATTATGGATGGCTCCAAAAGCGGTCAAGCCTCTAGTACCCGCGTCTACATGGAGGGCGGCTTCATTACTAGTTAGTCAATAGTCCTTCAAAAAATGTCCACTTTGCTAAAGAAAATCTGCAATTTATTAAAGGCCACCATGAGTAGCTGTATACACATCCATATGTATGTACATATGTATGTATCTCAATCGTGCACATGAAAATATGTTTCTCATCATCTCTGCGATTTTCAAATCACTAAACAAAAACATTTATCGTTCGTTTCATTTAAGTAGAAAACCCATTCTTTTACAAAGCGACCAATCTTCATTTTGCATCATTGTCTGTGTGCATCTTTGCCATCTCCACGATGTATCCCTGCGGGCTACCGATGATGTTCATATTGATGATGTCGATTCGGAGGAACAGAAATAAAAAAGAAAAAAAACTTCACTGTAGACGAAGCTTATTCTTTCAACAGAGATGATATTCCATCCATATCCTGTTTCGCCATTATAAAGCATTTCATATCCAATTCCTGCAACTAATGGACAATATACACACCCACCCCATTTGTTGATTGTGCCCTAGCTGGTCGTCCTGACGATGCATCTTTTATTTGTTGCAGCTGAGGAACAACAGTGTATGATCGACAAACGTCGAAGAACTTTTTCCTTCAGTCGTGTAGAATGGAACGATGGTTTCAAATAAAGGGGAGTGGAAAGGACTACCATTTAGTTTTTATTTTTCTATCAGCTTCCGTTCTGAGTGTCCTCCTGCCATTTGCTTTGTTTTTTATAAGAAATCTAGCCAACAATTTTTGATCGGGTGTCAAAAAATGAATTGGAAAGAATAATAGATATTGATTTACCCCTCCTTGTCGCCCAGTAATCGGATACATTGCCTTTTGTTTTGAGATGCTGGGCCACTCTCACAAATTGGCGCCCCAAACTTTAATTTTATGGCTTCGAGTCAATAACGGAAGGACATTTCACACGTTTGCAACTTCGCAAATGTAATCATAAACACTTTGGATATATTTTTTTATGACTTATTGGCATCCTTTTAACCGATTAAAACCGATAAACATCACCCAAACTTTCGTATTCCGTACGCCCATCCCCTATGATTTATTGAAATCGGACATTCAAATCTTGACACCCGAAAAAAGGGATATACACACCCAGAAAATCCTTGAATTTTTATTATTAACATCTGAATCGAATGAAATTAAAATGAGAAAACGAAAACGGATGCAAACCAATGGGCGGAGATGGTTGGGAGACGACGATATGGGGAAGGAAAATCATAAATCAGCAAAAATGGACCCCAACACAACACATTCATATTCTGCCATCAGCTCAGCTGTTTTCTGTTTGTTGGGGGAAGGGTGGCGTTCACACCCTCTCACTCACTCAAGACGGAAGTGGAATTTCACAAATTTCTGCCTATCAACAGTTTTTAACGGGTCATAAATAAAAAAAAAAAAGAAACTGAAACCGAAACAGAATAAAAGAAGAAAAATCACCCCCTCGCCCGAAATCGAAGGAAAGGACTAACCCCAAGGAGGCCAGGGGATCATCGCAACGAATATGGGTTTTATTGAAGAATCGTGCGTATATACTTACTTGCTGCTGGCACAGTTGGTCTCGAGAACGTAAATCACAGCTTTCGACACTAATAGGACCGAGAACAAAAATTAATTACAACACACACAGTGAGGCTTCTATCTCACTGTGCCATCAATTTTCAAAAAACCAGGAGAGCTGGAAAGGGGGCGGTTGCCTTTCTTCAGAAAGAAAGAAAAAAGAAAAAAAAAAACAAACTTTCAATATATGCTTCCTTTGGACGGAAAGTACGAGAAAACATAAATATCCTTGAACAATGTTCTCCGCTTCTTTGTGTATCAAGATGCTGTAAAAGGAGGCAAAAGATAAATTTCAGCGATGGCGTCATTGGGTGCAAAAACCGATGCCATAAAATAATAAACACATTTTGAGCTGTATGTGGCACTTGGATGGGCACTTAAAATGGCTCCAAAGGTGGTGAAAGAACGGCTCACATAACCATAAATATTTTGTGTGGTGGGAGGAAAGAAAGGGTTTTTTCCGGAATTCTGGGCGGAAGGGCGGGTAAAGTATAATACACATCAGGAGTTTGGTTGGGGGGATAGAATCGTATCGTTATGAAAGGCGTTTCCTAGAATAGCAGATTTTCCCATAAACTATGAACTCATGACCGCTCGAAACGTACAAAATTATTCTTATATGTGAGGCACGTTTGTATTTCATTAGTACGTCGAAAGAATATAGAAAAGAGGCAAGCTTTTGAGCCTTAGAACGGTAGGCAAGATTGACATTGCCTGACTGGCTGACAAGGTTAAGAGAGTTAAGAAAGCTCGGCCTCCAATCCTCTGCCGAAGGCGATGAAATTTGAATTCTAGCATTGAAACATTTACTCATTAGCAAAACTAAGCATTCCGTCAGGTACCGGCCAAATATCCAATGCCCTTAGTTGGTATCTAAGAACTGCACTATCCAGTTAGAGACTGAATGGGCTTAAATGTTTACCTGAACATGCGCCTCTGGCCTAGAAGACTGCCTTCCAGGGATCAATGATTATTTGGGACTCGAATCAAATAAAATCTCCTTAGACCTGCTTAGGTACAGAACAGGCCATAAAAGCCACAGTCCTATCCTCATGGAGCTCGGAAATCGTCTAACTTCCATCCCACACCACATGACAGTGTCTCCTAATAGGGCCACTCCTTATCTTTACAGATAAACGTCCTAATATTACCTCAGGATCATGTGCAGTACCAATGATATCTCCTGTAGGCTGTGTGGTTCTTTGTATGCCTTTAATCGTTTGTCCAACTTTTTTTTTTCTGGTTACCCAAAACCAACCAGAATAGAATTTCTACTTCTTCAGTGTCACTTTGAGAGGGATTCACATTCTAAAAACTCATATACTACACCCAGACGCACACACGCATAGGCAACAATCTTTCTTCTGCAAGGACGAAATATCTCTGGTGCTCTGCCAGCCAATACACCTGGGCTCTACATTTGGATTTGCAAAATCCATCCAATAAATTTCCATTCTAGAGCTTTTGGATACAATAGTACAAATACACACACAACACACATGCACACATAGCACAGTCATGTAAATACTATTGGTACTAATGGAGGGGCTCTGGTTCTGTTGCTGTACTATTTGGTGTGGTCTTGTGACGAATATCCATATAGCAATCCTGGAGTTGGACAAAATGGTAAACAAGAGTGCGTACAAAAGTCCTCGTTCCATTTGAATTTCATTTCAGGTGAAATAGGAATTTATATGCCTACGTCGTATGGTTTAGAGTGAACTGATAAATTCCATTTACTACAGGAAGTACACCGGTGGGAATGGTCTCGACACATTGGAATGATACGGAGCAATGAAAGCAGGAATGGCCAGGCATAAATCAGACAGGATGGGTGGACAGCTGAAACAGCAACAAAAGCCAGGAATGGGGAATTGCTTTTGGGAGGATGCGGCTTCATGCTTATTTTTCTAAATTTATAATCGGAACGAAGCAACTCGAAATAGTAGGCTTCACACTAAAATAGTTCCATACTAAGTGGATGAATAATTCATTTTGTTAAGTGTGAGGCCCCCTATAGCAAAGCCTGTCATTTTGACATTGATGATTGTATCTACGAATACCACCCTCTGTTGGTAATTTTCTTTGACTTTGAATAGAAAAGTAATTTCAGAAAGTACCTGCCGCCTGCTGGCAAATGTGCTTTTTTGTGCAACGATTAATGAACCCCTTTTGGGGGGATGAGAAGGCATAAGGTGGCAATGCCAGTTAATGGCATTCGCTAATAAATCGTCCAAAAATTCCACCCCCACTTGTCGCAGTGCTCCATTGTGCTACTTTTCCTTAATTTCACTGAAAGTAAAAGCATTACGGGTTGTTTTACCGTCTGTAGGGGTACTGCATCATGCGGAAATTTGAAGGCGTTCCGCACGGGTGCTACTTTTTCCGGTCGATGGACATAACGCGTACTACATACGTAAGTGAAATCCTACATAAATCTTTGAGAGGTGCTGAGCTTAAGGATTTCACAAAGAGACGTGCTCGGTCTTAAAGAGCTAGCGAGGTGGTAGAGGATTAAAAGACTTAACACGATTTCTTTTTTTTTTTTTACAGAGTTTTCCATAATATTGGTGAACACTTGGAAAAATCGCAATTTAAGCATTTTTATAGGTAGGGGTAGTTTTTTTGCGATGAAATGAGAACCAAATTTCGTTATTTTTGAGTAAAAGACCTTTTTGAAGGGTTGGCTGCTATTTAGAATTTGCCGCTGGGCCACACTTCGTTTCAATTACTCGGGTTCCTTTAGGGAAACTTTAATTCAGGACGATAGAAAAATCACTGAATATGTGTGAAAGGACGTGCAGTACATATAAGGAAATAGGAAGGAGGCTTAAATGAATTTGAGAGAGACAAGTGGATACACTGACTATACCTCACTGTTAAAGAGAATGTCAAACACTTGCTTTTTCTTAAGCCAGCGATTGCTTGACAAAAGATATAAAACTTGGTGTATCAAACTTGGAAGACATCCTTTTATAGTTGGAAGCATAGGATGTAGTCCATTAAGGCACAAGGCGTATAATGGATTAGTATCTTGCTAAAGAGTTGTACGAGTACGCTGCCCTGCGAAGGGATGCTAAGATGGGGGCAGTGCAGGTCTGGTCTTCTTCTGTTTTACAATAATGAATTATTTGCAGACAGAGGTGTGTAACTAAAAGCTGCTCCTTATATCGAACTTGTTTCTATTTAAGGAGTGGCCTAACCGATGTAAGTTAAAAAATACTGCGAATGCCTTTTGTAGGCAGGCTTCCATATCACCCAGTGCAGCAATAAGTGGAAATATCTCTTCCACTTCCTTCGTCTCGAAAGTGGACCAAATTCGTCCCACATCTCCGACTTCTTATTGCTAAAGAGATCGGATACTCAGTGCTGGAAATACGTAAGTCTCTCATCACTGAAGCGCCTTCGTTTCGTAAAGAAAGGGGCTTGCAGAGTGTACTAAATTTGAGTACTCCGGTTGAGTGTTTCAAACACAGAAAAAAGGACTATGCATTTACTGCTTCAGATGCTTTTTTACGTAAAACTGTCCTTTTTCATATCTCAGATAATGTACTGAAAGTAGGTTTGATTATCTAGCTGGCTTACGTCGTCCAATCTAGTGATAATATGTACTTCAAAACTGACAGAAACCGCCTATTTTTCGACGTGCTACCAAACAGTACTCAGTAAAGGTGGATATTTTTGTTTCGGTGGAACAACTTTCCCTTTATTACAAAACCATTAGGCATTGAGAAAACCCCATAAATCGAGGACTTGTCGATATATTGTAGAACAACATTTAATCTCGGCGCTTCACATCAGCAATGTACTTTCATGCGAATCAACGGATCAGCACCAGAAAAGAAGGTGGCGACAGTACACAGCCTTGTGGGATTTTGCTACGTGTAACTTTGGATCTTCATTACTTGCAAGTTCCCTTATTCCCCTCCTAAACAAAAATAGCCGAGGCACATGTTTTAACGAAACCACTCCTTCATACAATAAATTGTTTAACTTTTCCAGAAAACGTTGTAAATTCTTTTATATTTCCTGTCAAAACTCACCCCCCATAGTAGATAAGATTCCCAGGCAATCTGCATTCGGGTGTCAAAAAATTGATTGCCTACACTTTTCCTAAGCCATCAATCAGTTTCTATGGCTTGTTTCATGGAACCATTGTATAGATAGGTATATCATCCCAGTCTCAAGTGCTTAATCCCCAATATATTCCGTTCACGTTCCTCTTTAGCATCAATTAGACAGCCACTCTCATCTTATGATTAAATCATAGGCACTTCTTCAAACCAAAATTCATCCCTTACTCCCAAAAATCCATTGAAATCTAACCTCCACCCCACACACACACCCACTAACCATCCCTCAGAACTTCCAACTTCAGATTGTAATCGCGCGATTTTCTCCATTTCGTGACTCCAACACCGTTATTAATCATCGTGTGTTACATAACCTGCATAGGTATGTTCAGAGCCTCTACTTACCCTCATCTACCACCCGCAGAGCAAAAAAGGAACAAGAATAAAAAAAAAAAAAACGAAGAGAATTACCGTAAGTACAAACAAAGAAAGCTAGGGGTGGGTAGTAGGCTTGGTAGTAGGGTAGCTGTGGAATTGTAATTATTACATCGTATTTCTCTTCGTCTTTTCTCTTGATCTTGGTATTAATCATGGTCTTGTTGTTCCTGTTGTGTGTGATGTCCTTGTTGTTGGTGTTGTTGCAGTCATTATTGTGTTTTACATGCGTGTGTGTTGGTGAAAGATTTACTTTACTCCGTTGTGTTATGCCCTTTGCCATTTCATGTAACCATTCTTACTCTGACGACGTATGGATTAATAGATGACTGACTGGCAGCCTGCTTGCTTGCTTAGGTGACTGTTTTTACCATGAAACGTTTCCTTTTTCAGCTGTCCCCCTACTTCTGTATCTCTCCATCCAACATCCAGCTGCTATGGGGTGGCTGTCTACTTTGGATTGCGGATTGAAAGATGTTGAAACTCATATGCCTAATGATTATCACGATAAATCCTCCCTCCTCTCCTGTCAGAGGGTGAGAACGATTATAGGAGCCATGGAGTGCCTACCACCGTACCGCACCGCACAGTACAGTGCGCTGTGTTAGCACGAAACGCAAAGTTCAAGTGGGAATTGTAGAGCTTACGGCGATGATGATGTTGATGAGTTGATGCGAACGAGGATACGTGTGTTTGTGTGGCAGGGGATTGGGATAAAGGGATGAAGGTGCGGAGGTGTTACAACCACCCGTATTGTATAATTAAAAAGTGTCAAACATCGGTGGGTATACAGGGTGTACGTACAACATGGGGAGAGAGTGGAGAATGGTTTCTGACAGTGGGTTGGAGAAAGTAAAAGACACCATCTGCGCTTTCGAATGTGTCCAGGAAGACAAGCCAATAGGATTCGATGGATTGAAAAAAAAAATATTCGCACTACGCCACTAGGGAACTAAAAAAACATGGTCTGTCTGGGCAAAAATGCAGGGGTAACCCTTCACGAAACCGATGTCAAAACCTACAGAGATCTGCGAGTGTGCGTCCAACCATAGAAACGCTCCTTCATTTTTGTACTACCTTTCGGATTGGAGAATCAGAACACTAAAAGGGTGGGCTTCTCAGAATACTTCTCTATTCAAGTCCTAGAGTGCTCGAAGCCGGACTACGGCACTAAAGTTTTGATACAGGAAACCTCAAAATTAATTGCGGAAGATCACAAATATATACTTTGCCCGTAGAGGCGTACTAACCAACACAAAAAAATCAAACACGCAGTTCAATGAAGGTTTACATCAGTCAAGGTCCAACAAGGTTTACATCAGACTTGGATTAAATTTCAGACGAGTCTTTTGAGCCTTGATCTATGGCTCAATATACTGGTAAACAGTAGAAAGCATGATGTTTCCACTTTCGTCCTTGCAATAAATATGTGACCGTAGAATATCGAACGGTCTATCTTGACGAATACGCATAGAAATCACGACGAACATATGTATAAGAGGACTCTAGCAAGGTCACTCTAGCAGAGTCACAGTTTGCAAAACAACGTATTACAGAAAAACTCAATTGGGAATCGCATACTATTTATTACGCCAGGACCTGTTCGGTAGTCTTTTTCGTTACTTTTTTAAGACACTGTCGCAACTGCTACCGATAATTTCTGCTGAGGAGGCAGAGTTTTTGGAAGGATAAGAGGAACACTTTCCCTCGAGATTGGAATGGGTGATAGAAAAGTAGACCCTGTACACATCATTTCAATCTTCATTTTCCTTTTGTAGCGCACCATCCATCCACCTTATAAAAAGGGGTTACGTTGTATGTATAGTGTTATGTTTATTCATGCACCGCTTTTCTGTACGCTCGCGAAACTGGGGGCCTTTGTAAATGAGCTTCTTTTTTTTTTTTCATCACCATCATCGTCCTTGCCCTCCGACATCTTCCATTTTTTTCTTTTTGTGTGTGCGCCTTCTTTCAATTTATGCTTATACCACACACACATGCCAGGGTGATGGTGATGGCTGGCACTTGAGAGCCTCTGCCACGAAAATTTACATTTTTCGTTGTCGTTGTCGACATCGTCATCGTATAGTTGCTCGTAGTCATTGTCCTTTGTATGAATCGCAACCAGAGTTTCACAAGAGGTTTCAATGAGTGCGCAAAAAAATTAAAAAAAAAAACACTCCTGAAATGGAGAAACACAAAAAACCGTTGAAAATAATTACAAGGATCTAAGGATCTCAGCGCGCCGCCCATATACCAATTCCGCCCACACACTCATTTTGCATAATTTGTTCCTTCGTATTCGTCTGCAGATTTCGTCCTCTTAGTCCTTGTCTTTCGACAGAGTTGCATTAATTTTATCATATCGCGCTTAGTTGTGTGTCGCGCTCGCCCAAGAGAGTGTGTGATTAAAAATGCTGCATTGCGGAAACTTTTTTTTTCTTTTTCTTTTCCTCTTCTTGTTTTTGAGATACTTAACTGTGGCTATAATCTTTGCTCCTTGTGCAGTCTTGAGGTTCTCACTGGTTTTTTTTTCGCTCGTAATTTGATGGTTTTTCGCGGAGTTTTTTGTTTTGTTTTAATTTTGGTGAAGAAATTCATGTGTGTACCCACATGTAGAGGTCGCGCGGTTTAGAGTTTTGTGGTTTCCGTCCCTTGTGATGATGTACAAAGGAGAAAAATGTAATTACTGGGTCTTGGTTTGGTTTCTTTTTATGCCGAAAGGATAATGCGAAAGAGTGCAGTAAGACCGCGACCGATCTTTAATTACATTCTGGAGAGCAGACGAATTTCTTTTGAGAGATTCACAGTCGACGAAGGGGGAGAAAGCCAGACGTCATTATTTTAGTACACATGAATCCGGTTTAAAGGACCGGGTATTTATTTTTAAATGGATTTGAAGGACTCTTGGGATGTGGTGGTATGCAATTTCGAGGACTGCTTTGTTGGGCGAGATACTTCGCGATGTCGTCTTAATGTCTTGCAATTTTAATGGTTTTTTTTTTTTACAATTTTTCATATGTGTGCGGCTCATGTTGGTTGGTATACTCTTGGCTACAGTATGGCCAAGAAGTACATAAGCTGGGGTTAGGATCAAACATAAGTCGTTTGCATATCCTTGATGTCAATCACTCGTAGTAGAAATATAATATTCTTAGCTAAACCATGATAGTGTTTCAAATTATTCTTCAAGAGGACATCTATCGTCTATCGTCGAACGCAAAAGTCTTCTTAAATTCATTCACATTCTGTTGGGATTATAGCCTTTGATCGTCTGTCAAAGTTTCATCTCATCTGTCAGTCTGCATACTAGGTTAAAAACATTGCAGCAGGAAAAATAAAAAAAAAAATCCGAACATTGGATGGTGCTCGACTGTTTTGAAGACGCATTTTCCACAATCTTAGCTTCAACCCTAGTTTTAGGAAATCTAATTGCAATTTATTCAGTGCTTCCGAAGCATAGTGATTTTAAAACCTAGACTAGAAACCCACACACGATACACGAGAGGCTCTTATACCTCCAAGGAGCGACTGTTTGGGGCAAATTTAGTGCAGGAATGATGATTGGGCCGTGCTTCGAGCCACAATTTCATCGTTAAAGGGCTAATTGATGGGCGAAATGAAAAAACCTAGACAACACGTGACTTTGTTAAGATGATTCTACAAAGGAAACAGAGTCATCGTATCACACTCTTGGGCCATAAGTCTAACATAAGGGAGTTAGAGGGTTCAGGGCTTCTAAAGAACTTGAGCCCCTTTCCAACGAACCCCACAGAATTTTTTTTAGACGTGCACAATCTTTGTGGTATGTAGTATCTGCTTAAGTACTATCGCTGGACGACAACAAATTTATATCTCACCTTATTCTATACCAACCAAAAATTAATATGCAAGGTGAGGTGTTATCTCCAAGCAAAGTTTGCAAGCCAACATCTCGGTCAAGGATCATGAATTTCGCACCACGCAGATTAATCAAAGAAGAAACTTACTTCCTGAACTCTTCCAATTGTAATGGTTGTAACTTTTGTAGGAAACGACTCCGACTTGGAGCACGTTTTTGCATTCAAATGGAATGTATGTACGTTCTCGTAACTTAAGTTGGAAGCATAATCGTTGGCACCCGCCCTCACAGAGTAGTAGTAGGCAGTGTGTTCGCCTCTATGCTTTATGAACTCGTAATAATTTCAAAATGGAAACTTTTACCATTTGTCATTTGACTGTGCAAAGGGTTAGCGGGTTACGCCGGTTCGCCTCTACTCTAAGCCCGGCATCATTGTTTGATAAATGAGGTTAACAAATTTTCCTGTGACTTTGCGCGTTGCTCTCCTGTCTATCCGCCGCCTCTCACGCTCCTGACATTCATTCACTTGACTGAGTTTTCTTTTACACAAGCCAGAGTACCGTGGTGAAGGAACACCCTCGGAAGGGGTATTGGTGGCAGGACACTGCGCTTAATAGAAAAGGGTTACTTCGTCCGCACTTTTTTCTTACTTGTTCTTGTTGCGCTGAGAAGACATTTCGCGGAGTAGAAGCTGCTGTTCGAAAGTTTTTTTGTTTTTTTTTTTGTTTTTGAAAAATGATTCCAACCTTTGAGGTTAATGGAGTGTTAAGATTCTCTGAATAGTTAAAAAGTCAGAAGCACTGGGGCTGAAACAAAAGAGCAAAGCCAGCAGACGCAGTCGAAAGGAATCACAGATGATTTGCATATTCTTGAAGAGGTCCTCGTTAATATTGCGCGAGCGAAACAACGGGGCGAATACGTAATGTATGTGTAATGTGCAAGTAACGACTAAAATATGCGAACGAATTGCTCATCATATTTTAATGGTGTGACATGGCCGGGGATGGGGAGCTGCATTTAATTTGGGTATCAGATGTAACACTGTTAATCCCCTAAATAATTACCTGCCTGGTTGTCCGTAAAATGGGCAAAATTGTGTACCTTGTGGACTGTGTATGTATGTATGTGCATTAATTTCCCCAAATGGAATTCACCAGAAATACCAGATAATCGCATAAAGCCCTCTCCGGGCTCATGCCAGAGACCACACAGACAAATCCTCATATTGACTGAAGTGGACAGATAGCACTCAAAACCGATTGAATCTGGAATCAAATTTCATCACAATTCATGGAAACGAAACGGCGAAGAGCCGGCAGAGGGCTACATGATTGGACAGGAATTACAGGCTCAGGAATTTCATTCGAATTGAAATTACAAGTTAATTGCATAATTCGACCCTCGTTGCTAAATCATGCATAGTTTGTTAATTAACACACGCATACAGATGCATAGATGGAAAAATCTCTTCTCCTGCTCACAGCCTATGGAAGGATTGTGCTTATATGCATGCATCAGTGCAGCCGACGCCTATGGTGATCGATTTTTATGCATTTCGGATGCGTGCTGAACCGAGCTCTCCTTTTTGCGTACAGTGTTCCCATTACTAAAAGGAAAGGCTTAAAGGCTTCCCTCGGTAGGGAGAGTATTAACGACCATCTCATAGATGAGGGAAGGTATGCATACGCTTTGGTAAGTCAAAAAGTTAGTTAGTTCCAGTTAGTAGAAGTATCTCATCGTCGAGAAAATATCTATGTAGCTCAGCATGATTACGTGTATGCAGGATCAGGACAGACAGAAGAAATAAGCAAAAAAATAATAACGACTCAAAATAAATCTCCGACCGCAAATAGGAGGAATTTGTCTGAGACAGGCATTAGAAAATAATAGGCGTATGCCATCTATAGGTTCAGAAGTCACCTTCAGTTCATTGTCCTGAGCTATTTTATGCTGACCTTTCCTTCTATTATTCTGACACAACCACAAGTCCAGCCTTCGCAGAGTGGGTCCTACGTTAGATGGATATTCACAGCAGCTTCTTTGTGCAACTATAGATAAGGCACACGTACATATGTGTCTTCCAAAAGTTCTACAGACTTCAACGGAAAGGACGACAAGTCAATAAGACTGTAGATGTTAAAGAAAATGAAAACGACACCTTCACTCTTGCGAGGCTTTATGCCTTAGGCTAGGTTAGGTTAGGTTAGGTTGGCTGTCCGCACGAGAGTGCAGACACAGTTAGACCAGTAAAGATTCTTTGTGATACTATGGATCAACCCATTTGGCTACTCAGGGACTAAGAAAACCAACCGGAGCTTTTGATGAAGCGATGGATGCACATGACGCCCAAGGACGTCAGATCGCCAAGGTCTTCAAGGAAAAGGGACCCTAAATGGAGCATTCTTTTATGCGAGAAGGCTGGGCTCATCCCTACAGCTTCTGCAGAATTCGTTAGAAAAGAGGCCAAGTCTTTTGGCATGTTGGCCGGTAAGTAGCAGGTGAACTTGCTTTTGCACTCGATTTTCCATTTAGTTTTTAAAAAGTTGTGAGCAGACTCATATAACCAACAAAAGTGGCAACACTCTCCATTAGGTACTCCTGAATTTAACACCATAGCAACAGAAACAACAAAAAGGACTCATCATGGCCACCATGGCACTGGCCCGCCTGTATATTTAATCTGGGCGCAAAAACAAGGTCATAATTCAATTTTCCCTATCTGTCGTCTATCATCCATGATGTTGTAGAGAATGTCCAAAGTTAAATTAACTTCGGCAACAAAATAATTAAATATCCCGCCAGATGGTGACTCGTTTACGCCTGTGGCAGGTATACACAGGCACAGACACCCGCCGTATCATAGACATAGGCCAGGCGGTAGTTGGGGGCGGCGGTTATGGCGACGGTATAGCTCAAGCGGATGCTGGACGGACAATCTAAGTTTTCATATTTTCACAAAATTTTATTTGCTGTGTGTGCCGTCGGGGCGGTGGTACCGGTGGAGTGGAAAAAACGATGAAGACATCTAGAGTGGGATCCCCTTTAGCTCTGCATCCTTGTCATCGAATTCCAGAGATTTCCATCCCTCCGACTACTCGGGGTTTGCTTCCTCGGGCTTCTGGAGAAGTGTCTCTGCTCGACTGTGCGAATAACTTCATTTGGAAAAGTGCACACAAACTGTAAATTTGCATATTTTCAATGGCGTCCCTCTACACACATATACATATGTATGAATGTGTGTATGTCCCGTTCGGTCCTTCGAGCCGAATGGGGTGAGTGTCTCTCACTTGAATCGATTTTCTGCTTGAGGTTAACATTTTGCACATTGGTCGGCCGCCTTAAAAAAAAAAGAGATAAAAAAAAAACCGCAAGAGCTACGGGATGCATTCCCTGCACATAATCGGCTTCCGCTCAGATTTTATGTACACCATACCGTTATATGGTGCACTCAAGATTTATAAGTTTTAATTTTAGGCCAGCAATGTGGCGGCCAGTTCACCGCTAGAAACCGCAGGCCTACCACCAACTCTGAGTATAAGAGTTTCTGTCGGAATTTTTTCCTTTGCATGCAAGGGCCTGCTTCCGAAAAGTCCTGCTGTCGTCTCGTCACATACCCCAAGTAATGGGAGTTGGCAGTAATAGCCTTGGCTACAACCAAAATGAGAGAATGGGGCTAGGATTTAGTGTCACCCATTTGCGCATTATACGCCTCCAAAGTTTCATGTCGCTCTGTCGACTGTTTCGACTCAAGGGCCCGGCCGGTCTCTTGCCGGGTGGAAGTAATAAACCTCTTAAATAGCTGTTGGCTTCAATTTTGCATACTCACTGTGAAAATTCTCTTTTAGCTGGTGGTGCTGGTGGATTCCTACACCAACTGTGCCTACTCATCATGTCACAACTGATTGGCAATGAGCCAGCATTACTGCCTAGACCGACATTTTCATTTTATTTGCCATTTCGGAGGAACGATTCGGTCGGATGGTCGGATGGTCGGATGGTCGTATAGTGGATAGTTGCCTTCAATTGCAAATCCCCAATTCCATGTCGCTTTCGATTGTACATTTGCTGTTGTGCGGTGCCACTGGTTAAGCTGCTTGGTAGCACCATGCGTCGGCAGTAAGCAGTTTATGGACAACATTCTTGAAATTCGTTTTCGTGTTGGTTTCATTTTTTTATTTTCAGGATATTCCCTTCTAAAATGAGAGTGCAACATTTTTATTGTGGAATTTAGGGTTGGAAGAGACGATAGCATAGTAAATTGTATCCTGCCGGTTTCCTCTTCCTTGAGCTGAGTGCATTTTTTGAGAGTGCTGGGTGGTTGGTAGTCATTCCTAACCGCCTGGGTAGTGTGTGGTACAGACTTTAGTTTACTTTTATGGTTGGAAGAGTTTATATCGCATACGAGAATTGTAAAATGAATATACAATCACATCTGGATGTACACTTGAGAAAAGAAGAAGTTCCCTGCATTCATTGCCGTACATCCTTGGATTACGAAGGACTTACAAACCGAATCGAGAAAAGACGGAAAAGCGCAATCAGTATTAATACCCCGCTGTGAACTGGTTTCGGTGGAATAAGCATTCAGTGGTTGGAAAATGAGTTACATCACCAGTCTGGGATCATTAAAGTTATAATGATCGGGTCACATGATATGGAGGAAGCTGAGCGATTAAATTTATAGTTTGGATGTGATACAACGACTTACCGCTATTTGGGGTAACTACAGACGAGCTAATAAACATGATTGTAGATGGTTATGCAGTACCCTTTTCAGTCTTAATTTTGTACACAAAATGACTTATGGAATTGTCAGAAGGACATTCACTAATTGCAAGAACTTGAAATGCCAACATATTTTAAATGGAAGGTCAGTAATAGTGGACCGCAATAAATTAAGCATTCGTTGCGGCCGACACGGGTCTCACTTCCCGATCGAAACATTGAAGCCAAAACTGTCAAAATCAGAACCGGAAAAGAGCCTTAAAAATATGCAAGATTACGCATATTCCAAAGCTGTTTTGGGCGGTTGTCTCCTCTTCATAAAGCCCTTTGGAGGGTGCTTCTGACCTGGTCGGTGTAAGTTCAAGCCCCGCCATGGCAACAGTAATCACACCCACCAAACACAAAGAGTAACGAATAAAACCTGAGTTTCTCTAACTACTAAACCAAAATACGGAGTTGCTGCCGGGAAGTTCAAGACCGTTTAGAGTCTGAGGGCTTCTGGGTTTTCGTTGCCCTTTTTTTAGGGGAAAAAGCCCGTATGTGTGCATAACATATTCTGAGGATATAAACCAATTAAGCAGGATTCAAAGCCATATCAATCCAAAAACTGGAAAAGTGTTCATTTTTGCCTCGAGAAAAGTTGCCTCGAGTTAAGTTTCCACTGATGCTTGAGTGGCATTTACGCTCATCCAATGAAAAGTTTTAAATGATGTGTCGAAAGTGACAACTGAAAGATATAGAGCCTTGAGGTTGGTATTATAGAACCTTATAGCCGATAAGACTCCGTGCGTGCACTATGTAATTACACTAATCCTGATCAGCCCCTCCTATCTAACATCACAACAAGTTCCGACAATCAAATTGATGCCAGCTACCTTCCCTGTGGTAAATCCTTACAATTACAATCCACAAAACAAATCTGAGTAATTCACTGAATAATGCAGTCTCCACGCTCTTCACGTTGTGTTGAAACATCCACTTGGAGTCTTATTACATGATTTAGATGTATCGCCTGCCAAACTCATGTAATTACACACATGCTAATGCACATTCACATATACACATACATACCCATCCACGACCGATTAATTATTCTTCCTTGAATCAAGCTGAGCTAGCTTCCTTCTGATTCTCTTCGTACTCCCCAGCGAATACACAATTTGGGGCTCAACATGAATAATAATGTTAGACATCGTCCTGGTGTTAGTGTATTTTCCTTGAAAGTGTAGGACAGTAAGACATTTTAATAAATGTTACTTTTGGCGAGAGTAATTCACACCAGAACGGCAGCCAAGGATCCGCCAGCGGCCATCAGCAGCCGGTGATTCTGTAAAACTATATCAATTTGGCAGAGTTG
The DNA here is from genome assembly GCA_946965025.1 of Blera fallax. Classification (NCBI taxonomy): domain Eukaryota; kingdom Metazoa; phylum Arthropoda; class Insecta; order Diptera; family Syrphidae; genus Blera; species Blera fallax. Next base: position 2,141,656 of record OX337245.1, read on the forward strand.
AACCGAGATCCTGACCTCCCCCCCCCACCACGTGCAACACAGTCGTTTAAAAGCAAACACACAGAGATTTGTATTAGGATACAGATTAATCTACTTACAGAGAAGGCCTCTCCCGCCTCCCTTCGAAAAATAGGAAACAAAAACTATGACCTCAATGAGGAGGGAAAGTTTCTTCCTTGAATATTAATCCTGACCAAAAGGATAAATGGGGAGGGGGGAGCGGCGTCCACCAACGAAAACAGAGACTTGTGCGGGATTGGAAACTTACAAAATATCCTTCTGAGAAGGAGGAAAACTCGAGCTAGAAGTTTCAGCGTACGTTCGGCGGCGATGTAATTACATAAATCTACTCGGTTATTGACTTTTCTTGTAGCATCAGGCGACGGATAAAGAGCGTGCGGCATTGAGCCTGGATAATGGAGTAAAAACACATCGAAAACAGGAACCAGGAACCCGAAAGAAAATAACTTTTCGTAACACACTCTGTTTTTTTTTGCGCCCCCCTCTCTATAATCCTTAAGCGAATGAATTGATGAAGAATGAATGGATTTTAGAGGATTCTGGAGATTCAGAGGTTGAAGGGCAAAACTAAAAAGTGTTATGGATATGGATGGTTATTAGTCGTCGTTGTTGTCGTCGTCTTTGTCGTTGTCCTCGTCGTGATCCTTGGTTCGCAAAACAATTCGAATATTTGGAAAGGAGGCGGCGGCGGGTGGAGGAGAAGACAGAAGACAAACATACGCGCGCTCAAACAACTGAAAAGTAATTCTGTGGAGAACTGCGCCTTAGGTTCAGCACAGACCGCTATTTTGAAGAACCAAGTAACGAGTCCCTTAGGGAGATCGTAATGCTTGTTACGATATCGGGTCGTGGAGAGGGAAAAACAATGGATTTTCGAAATATTTTTTTTTTCTGTCTTCTCGCAGAGCTATTGTCCTTAATTTGGATTCAGGTTCCTATATTGGAAGGAGGATTCTCAATTTTCAATACCCTCCTGACATTCCTCCCATAAAAAAAAAGAAACAAACACAGGGACTGAGTACTAGAAAGTGGATTATTGAAAAACATATTGAAGTTGATTTTTTATAAGGTGCTTTGCAAGATGTTTTTTTCCTTGAATCTAAATGGGATCGACTGATGGGGGATTAATAAGAAATTCATAATTGGGGCTAAGTGGAAGGAACTGAAAAATCAATTTTGAATTAAATCAAACATGTGGCCGAGAGGTTATTGCAAATTAAAGAGTTGTTTGGTAAGACATGACTTTATGGTGTTCCAACGGAGTTTGGCTTACCGCGTTGTTCCGTGTTGGCAACAAGGCGCTTTTTCGGGAATCATTCGTTCGCATTGATTGTAAGAAATTGTTTGGGAAGTCCACGACTAATTTTATTACTTTTTCGGACTTCAGGAAGCGGATTCCGCAGCTAAAAATTTACAACCCCTGGTTCTTCAGGACTTTTTCGTCGCCGGTCTATCGTATTTCTTGGAAACAAGCTCTGTTTTTTTCTGTGCTTCCGGAAATTCCATGTCTTTCGTAGAAAGTCGCTTCAGTGGAAGCAAACGCTGTTCTTCCCATTTTATTGGAGTTCCAGTGGGCTTATGTAAGAATTCTAATCGTCAATGGAAGACCTTATTGAGGCAGGTCCTAAGAAATTCTTCCTCATGATCGCAGTGTAACCTGAGCAGAAATAAGGAAGATCAATCTTAAGTACGAATTCAAGAATTCCTTGCATTCTCAAGCTATTTGAAGATGATATGGTTATAGGGTTGAGCTCAACTTGACGATTACTGCAGAGGCAGTATTCCTTTGCCATATGGTTAATGGCCATTGGGAGGGAAGTATAACCTTATTTTGTCGTCATTCATAGACCCCTTACTGGTTTTGGAGCCATCTGTGAAAATTCTATTACAACTTATTCGTGAGTCATATTACGGTTAAAGCCAGTTCTGACTATAACGAGTGGCTCAAGTCTCAACAACATTATTGGACGACCAGATTGCCATTCGATGGGCTATAAGAGACCGCATAAAGTCGTACACTAGAAAATAAGAAGGGAAAGGCAAAGGGTCCCAACACAGTGATGTAGTTCGATACCCTTCTCTTTCCTTTACATTTCTTCCTTACGGCATTAATGACGGACCAAATTATGAACAGTCTCGGTGGTGTATTCTGCGATCTGTATAGACAAAAGGTTAAATTAAAGTTATCAAGGACCGGGCTAGCTGGTAACATCTAACGCCTTGCACTTTCAGATTGTCCAACTGTCAGCCTATCGATTCGATTTTTCCCAGTACGCGTGAATCCACTGCCATGCGCAGAATGGCAGAATTCTACAAGCACAAGCCATCCACAGATATACTCAGCTTACAATTCGATATTCGACGATAGTAATACTGGAGCCACAAGTCAAGGAAACAGTAAAATGCGTTTCGCTTCGTAACAGGTTTCTACTAGGCTTCTAAAGAACAATCTGGATGTAACCCTGTCACTTGTGGTGTAAATAAAGGCCGAGCAATTTTTCCAACCATCTGAAGCATTTAGAATCATCTAAGGCAGATAGAAGTGCTGATCCTTAAAGCCTACTGGGGATAAAATATCTCTAGAATCCGCAAATAGAAGCGAAAAACCCTGGAGCCTCTAGTTCAACTTCCACCGATTATTTGATTACCGAGGTGTATCTATTACGAACAAAATTTCTTTTTATTTCTTGTTTATTTTAAACCACCCTAACATCCTTTCCCATCGGGATAAGCTTGAACAAATTTGAAAGGCAACACCTTGATGCACACACTCTGAATCAATGCTTGTTTATAAAAACTCTTTTCTCGCTGACAAACAATGCATTCCTGCCATCAAAGGTACTTCGCCATGATGCGAGAAGGTAGAAGCAGAAGTATCATCACGTTGCAAGGATACTTCTCATATAAAAGTCGATCCCAAAAAAATTATTATAAAAGAAAATTGCAAATTTATGCTGAATAACAGCTTTGTAATAATCCTGGCGTCATCATGCATCGCTGCGCCAGCATGCAGTTGGTTGCTTCTTCCAAACCAGACGCGGCCGACATACTTACCGACAAACATGATGTTAACATGAATTCATATGCATCTGAAAGGATTTTCCATCAGGACGACGATGATGATGAAAAGATGCGATGACAGCGACAGCGAAGAGGTGGTATGAAAGGACCCACTATTCCCAAATATGTACACGACGCTCTATTGAAGGGCGACAGCGATTAAAAGCGATGATAATATGCATCCGAATGATGCAAGGATCATGCATCACACCATGTATGTGTGCAGATTCTTCAGCAAACGACAAAAATCGGGGAAAACCGGTGTTGGAGTATTGTTCTATTCTTTTCTGGCAGGTGATTTACACAAAAAGGAAAAAAAAATATCCAAAAGGACCCAAAAGGAGAGACACAGACACAAAAGTGCTTGTGATGACAAGAGCATTTGTCTCCAATTTTATGTCCTTTCTTCTTCCATGTTTTTGTCAGCCTTTGTGTGTTTCGCAACGAATCTCTTTAATTATCCTTCAAGTGCATATACATATGTATGTACGTGGTGGAAAGTGTGTCTGGAAGGTATGTGCATTCACACCTTTCAGCACCGAAAACGAGGAAAGCCAATTTAAAGTGTTTGTGCTCTGCGACTGTGATAAGGACTCCACCTTCTCCTCCTGCTTCTCCAGTTTTTGAAACCTGAAAACATTCGCATGTTACGAAAAATTGAGTCCCACCTCGGCAACACCAAATCACTTACCACGGTCGTCTCAATCAAAGCAAACACAAGAGTTGAGAACGAATGAAAGCAAGGAATAAAAAAAAGGAAACCGATCCTTCCTAAAATGGACTTGCAAATGAATTTTGACTACCATCGAAACGCCCACTGAGCAAATAGACCTCTAAAGAGCTGCTGTTGTACTCTACCCACTACTTTCTGTTGCTCTGCATATGCTGCTGCCTGTGTAAGGATAATAAAAAGGATCCATTTGCTGCACAAAGGATATGTATAGAGAGTAAGAGGGTGGAAGACGAAAAAATAAAAAATAAAAATGCACAGAAACTCGAAACACATTAACAAACAGTAAAGAATGCGGAGAGCGTACAAAAAATGGATATTCCACTGCTCAAAAGGACCTCTCATCTTCGTTGCACTGTAAAGCTGTAGATTGCACAAGCATAGGTATACTCGTACATACGATGAAGTGAAATGGGAAAAATATATATTTTTTTGTTAGAAAAGAAAAGTAAATATTTCCCAGCGTCGTGTCCTGAGTGGGAGTTGTGCATATGTCATTCTGAGTTGGTTTTTCCAGTTCGTCTTGTTCGTCCTTTTGTGCATGCAACCATCCTGTCCTCTCTTTGCGTATGTAATCATTTTGTAATGCGAATCTGAGTTGAGTACGAGGAAGTTACTGTCATCCGGGTGCTTCAGCGGGGGTAGAGAAAAATGCCCATTAACAGAGAGCACAGGAATAAAAAAAGGACGTTTCTTTTTGGTGGAGAAACAGATTTGATATGTGCACTTATGTGAAGTGGTTTCGACCGGACGAGGGATGAGAATGCTGTCGCTTTTGAGGACAGTTTAAAACGGATTTAAAAGTGAGATTTAGGTAGGGATTTGTGGGGATTTAAAAGTCATTTAGGTGCCTTTGTACCCAAAAGGCTTGCTGGTGAGTTCAGCGTTACCAGAAATTGACGTCTACTTGTGTATGCAGGGGTGCCTTTCGCATCCTGACATCGAACTTAAACATTTGTTTTGATGACATTTAGTGCTGATACGAATGTTATGCTTTATAAATCCCTATATCACTGCTGAAAGACTTTCCAAAAAGCATTAGTGGCACTTTTCAGTGTTTGCTTGCCACGGAACAAAACCAAATAAAGGTAGGATACGCCGAGCAATAAGCGCAGAGTAACCTTGTCATTGCCTTAGATACATAGTACATATGTATGTATTTTGATAGGCTTTGGCACTCGCTTGAGCTACTTGTGAAATCGGTTGAAGGCTTTTGTGGGTCACATACATACATATGTGTACCGGGAAAAATCTGCTGTTCTAGCCAGTTTAAGAGGCTTAATTAGCAAAGAACTGAGATCAGCATAACAACTGGTTTGGTGGCCTTATACTAGATACAGGAATATATGAATTTCTCAGGTATTGAACGAACGGCTGGGAGAAAAATGTTAGGTCCACGTCCTTTTCGGGCTAACTCCGCTCCAGGAATTATTGCCGGCTGTGCGAACATGGCAGTAAGACAAGAAGCATCTCTAGCATTTTTATTGGAAACGCCTTATTCATACCGATCATCAGCAATCAATTGCAGAAGTTTTAAGGAATGAGGTAGAGATTGAATCTGTCCGTCACTTGCTGTAAGACTGTCCTGCCATTGCCGGCAGACAAATGGAGACAACTGAAACGTATGGAAAATTGAGCTGAAATGCTTTCTGAGAGTCATATTTTAACCTGGATATGTTTCAGACGATTAGAAGTAGTTATCTTGAAGTCCCCAATGGACTTAGTCACATATGGTGTACATAGAGTGCCATTAACTCCCCGTTAAAGTTTGTTAGAACTCTCAAATCTAACTCATCAATCAGAGGACTCTACTAGAACAAATCGACAGTAACTTGTCGTCCGTTCGCACTACCCAAAGTAAAGAGAAATCAGAGGGTTTCTGTGATGTGCTGAATTCGGTGATGACGAAGGCAGAGATTCTTCTACATGTTATTCAAACCTTGTTTAGGAGAATCCCTAAAAAACTGTTCCTCTCTCATGATTTTTTATCAAATTCGCTTGAAGGTCGAATTCACTTCAGCAGCAATCTGCGTTGATATTTACTTTCCCTTCCAACCCATTGCGAGTGGCTTTAAGGATAAATTACATCGCCTCGTGTCACATTTGATCCTTGGCCAGGTACATACATGCCAGACAGGCGCGATGCTGCACCATGACATTCAGCACTCGCTCTTTAACTCTCCATCATTTTAAACATGTCCTTCTTTAAATTATATCCAATGCCACTTTAAATGATCAATACACCAGTCGCATCCTTACAGGAATTACACACAATACGGGCTCCCGTCGCCACCCAGCCCCTTCGAACCATTTATTTAAAGCAAATGCAAAACTGCAACCATCGTCCCATGAATCACATCTGGTTTTCATGGTTTCCCCCACATTTTGTAGTCGAACTTAACCATAGAGGTACAGAGAGAGGCAGTAGGTATCTGTGTACACACAAACACACATCCTCTCATTTTAATATAAAGGACATTTCGAAATTTATTACACTCAGATACATATCTGACAGAAAATTAATTTGTGCTCGTTTTGATTTATGTGTTTTGTTGTGCTGCGACAACTGGTGCACTACATCATCATCATCATCATCATCATCGTCATCATCGTCGTCGTCGTCGTCGTCGTCGTCGTCGTCGTTGTTGCCATCACCATTACCGTGATCATCATCATCATTGTCGTTGTTGTCATCAGAGTGTCCTCATGCACCCGGAACACTTCCCGTGGGGTTTTGCCTCCTTCACAACTGGAATAACATTTAAAATATCGATTGGCCTTCCGAAAAAAAAAAAGAAAACAAAAAACGAGCGACTCCACTACTCCAAGAGGGATTTTCCAAATCAAAGGGAACCCCTTCGAAGGGCTTATTACCCACTCTGTGCGAATTTTAAGTTATAACCGTCAGAGTGGGCGGCGCGGCGGTCCGCCTAGTGGAAGGTGTAGGGTAATTTCTCTGGCATTATTTTGTCATTAGAAGGAAATTAAGTGAGTTGTGGTGTGCCGCATGGTTAGTCATGTTTGAAAATTAGCAACACTAACAAATGAACAGCTGTGCGTTGTTCCTGTGATGAGAAGGAAGCCAGCAACTACGACGACAACGACTATGGTAAAACGACCTCTTGCGACAGTGTAATTAGAGAGACATAACTCCAGTTCCATGCGCCTGTGTTTCCAACAACTGCAATCCTTGTGATTTGAGTCTCTTGGGAGGATACGATGTACGAGTATGTGTGCTGCAGCAACCACTGAGGCGCATTACCTTTCAATGGAATCGATTGTTAGTCCTGTACTGTACTACGTGCACGTTTGGTATCAGTTCCCGTTGGGGGGTGCGCTTATGTTCGAGATCATTATGTAATTTCCTTTCATTTCAAAGCCGAGTTACATTTAATATTCTCCAAGTGAAAAGCCAGTTTAAATGGAATTGCCGACATTAGTATGAATAAGTAAATAGTCTTCTGAAAGGCAGTATAAATAGGTCTGGGGAGAGAGGGTGGCGGCACGGATAATTGTCTGCAAATTAGAAGAATTTTTAGAACACTTCTAGACAGAGTGAGTGAAATGTTATCAACTGTGTGTGTACTTTAGTTAATCTCAAGGGGATTTGCTGCTTTATGTCACCATTTGGCTTATAAGCGTCATTTGCTGGTGGTTTCTGAGAGTGAACATAGGTAGGCCTCAAGGCAGTATGACAAAATATCACGAGGAATGCAACAGCTTGGATCGTAGATCGGGTGCACCGAGGGCGAAGTTCCAGTCTTCACCTTTTTCAACACACTTTTTCGCCAAGACGTCATCGGATCTACTCCTCTACCCCCCAGCTGAAATCTCTTTCACATCTACAGAATCTGGACTTAAGTTCGTCGGCGCTGATTTACGCGACAAATTCCATTTCTTCTTTGCCGACTTGAGCTACCGATTTTTTTACAGCCTCAGCGGACAAGACTTCCTTGGCCCGTTCAAGCTGCGTCCTATCCCAAGTGCTTAGTGAGTTAACGTCACATCCCGTGAATTGCTCAACTTTGCGCTTTGGACTGTCGATCTTACATCGAGCATTGCGCATCAGTAGCCTGTTTAGCTGGTGTGCGTTCCTACTACGCCCTGTCTGCGCGACAGCGGAGGGATCTGGAGGAGGTTGGCTGCTTGAACAAAACTGATGCCATATTTAGGTTCTGTGGGAAAATTAAGTGCGTGGGCGAATTGGATTAAGTTTCTGGCCGTAAAGTTCCCTAGGGATCGCGATGGGGCCACTATGGTACTTAGTGTCTTATGATGAACTCGTAACACTATATAAACTAACCTAACCTAACGGCAAGGGCTCTCCAAATTGTGCGTTATGCTGGCGAAGTAATTTATTTCCGTCTCCTGAAAAATATAGTTTTGTCGGACACAACCAGGTACCAATGGATCCTCTAATTTGGTTGTTCTCCGCACTTTAAACGTAGGCACCTTGTACACTCAAGGTGTTACTCAGAAAGTTAGGACCGCGTTGACTAGTTACATTGAACTATTGGATGACAACGCTCAACACAAGATTACTTTCGAATTCCAGCCCGCAGTCTTTAAATATTCAGGAAAACTCAACCACCATTTGGTCTAGAAAACTGAAAGCAAAGTACAGAAGGCTGCTGTGTGTCTGAAGGACACTTTTCAGTGTCCGGTAGCCACATGGCTCAAAACGCCGGTGAGATATTCAGGTCTTTAGCATTGATTTCGACACAATCCTAACGTTGGGCCGGAGACGTTTCTGACGCCTTATATATTTTTCGGCTTAAAAATGAACCCTGGTTAGATCAGCCTTCAAGTTGATCTCGTAACGCCTTAGCTTAGCCGCCTAATAAACATTTCCAAAGAATATTTCTAAATGGAAGTTCAACCACCTTTCAGCTTTAAGAAATTACCACAAAGCATCTGCGACAGTTCTCCATATAAAGTGATGCTGCTATGTGAATTCCTCATTTGCAAATCATTCAGCCGTCGAAAAAGGACTCGATTACTTACAAGCAAATACCCTATCACCACTGGTGTCACTCGATACGGACGACATAACAAATCGAGTGCAATAAATCGATTTCACTTCTTCTCTTCACGATTCTCATCTGTCCCATCAATTTGTTTAAATTTCATCATCCTAACTCCTGCCTTCTCCTACTTCTTCCTTACTGCAGCAGCAAATCTCCGACACTGGAGCTTCCCATTAAGTGCATTTAATTCCATTCTCTTGTTGTCAATGTCCTAACACCGGCTGCATCGATTGAGATTGGTCAACACCTCTTTGTCGGTTCGCCAGTCAGACCATACATACATATATCTATCCATCTCGAAGGATTGTTGAAATTTACAGCGCATTCATTAAAATGATACCAACAGTTTGTATGTACATAAGTGGGTTCAAAGTCCAGGCAGGAGATACAGCGACTGAACTAGAAATTTAACTAAGAAAAAAAAAAAAAAAAAAAAAAAAACAACCCTCTGCCTTGCAGGAGCAAGTGGAGATCTAGTAACTGGAAATAATTGATCAAAATGGATAAAAGGGACACAAAGTGATGGCTGATTGAGTTTGATGAGCAGGAAAACTTGATTAGAGAATGCGATACTCAGTCGTGCATTCGAGAAGAGGTGGAGTTAACACACACAAACCCACCACCCTGACGCCAATGGTGTCAATTCACCGTTCAATTGATTCTCTTCTCGTTGTCATCATCATCGTTATGATTATCGTCTGCCATTGTGCCTTCAGCGTTATCCACTCTCATGGAACGTGCTAATTGCATAAAGCAGATGGAATTTCATCAGCATCCAGTCTCTGTCAATTAAGCACCAATGCGCTAACGCCCGAAACGTGATAATGTGTCCCGAGTGTCCTTAATTTTTATATTTGTTTTCTAAATCTAATTTTTTCGAACCCGCCTCCCCCGTTCCCGCCACTTCTAACAACACCAGCTCCTAAATCAACAATTAGAAGAGAAGGACGAATTAAGGACGGGCGGTGCCAGGCAATATTGCTCAAATAAACGCCACAGATACGAGAATCCCGATAGCCGACTAGGTGGGGTAGCAAAAGTCAATAAGTGTCGAACAAATTAAATTCAATTACAGGTGCTCTCCGCTTCAGGATATTACAGCGATAACAGGAGAGCAAATAGAATTTCATCAGAAAAAAAAAACACATCAACCCCTAAGAAGAGAAGAAAAAACAACAAAAGCGAGAAAAGGAAATGAAATAAAATCCTTTGAAAGAACATGAACGACAGCAGAAAAAAAAAATACAATTGCCTCCCCAGCACCAAAGAGACTAGTGCACAACGACAACACAGAAACCTGCCAAGTAGGAAAGTGAACACATACAAAAGCATCCAGCAAAAAAAAAAAAAAAAACGACCCCAAAAACCATAAAAGGACAATAGCTTTTGTAAACTTTCAATCATCAAACTTTATCCTTGTCAATTTAGAAAAAAAACGACCTCGTATCCTCCATTGGGTTAAAAGGTAGTCGAAGGATAAACAAGGTAGCGGTAACTATGTATATATGGTACGGTAAAGCCGTCGCATTCCAATCGAATATCACAGAGCGGTGGTGGAAGTAAGTCGACAAGTGAACTCCTTTCCTTTACACACACGGGTCGCCCATGACAACCACACAGCCCGCAGGAGCTGCCAGTTACCCATCGACGACGTACTCAGAACCACCACCCGGCAAAGTTGAACCCTCCAATAAAAGAGGATTTCCAATAAAATTAAGACTTCGCCTAGCTTTACGCTTCTTAAGACAAAATCCTTATCTAGTTTATGGGCGATGGTTTCTTTACCTTTTTTTTTTGCTTTTGTTCTCTTGGAGTACCGATGGGGATGCACTTGCGTACTTTACATGGTTTCGAGGCGAATTCAAAACTAATTCAAATAGTGAGTCGCTAAGACAGCCTGCAGTGGCTACAAACAACGTCATTTATGGCTTATTTAGGCCTTAATCCTACTTAGTAGACCTGCGACCCTTGGAGGGTCAGAGCCTGAACTGTTTTACGGTCTCGGGCTCGCTGCTTCCAGTTGGCAAGACGAAGTTTTCTTGCGTCCGCGATAACTTGGTCCTTAAACCGGAGGTTCTGTCTCTCTTGTCGTCTCGAACCAGTGGGGTCTTAGCTGGAGCGTTGTCGCCCATTCGCTCGATGTGAACGAGCCAGTGTTGTCGACGGATTTTTGCCTTCCGGACTACATCCACATAACATCGCTGTTATGCCTTCTCCTTCATCCGCCCGCCTCACTGATAGGACCGAATATTCGGCGTAGGACCTTTCTTTCGAAGGATCCCAAGATCTGCTCTGGCGTCCTGTTTATCGTCCAGCTTTCCTCTCCGTAAACCACGACTGGCAAGATCAATGCTTTGTAGAGCATAATTTTGGTCCTTCGGGTTAGGAGCTTGGACCCAAGTTGTTTAGACAAGCCGAAGTGGCAACAGTTGCCTAGAGTAATCCTGCGCCGAATCTCCACCAGGGTGCCTTTGGTGGAGTTTACGTTTGCCCTGATTTAGGTTTACGCCTTCAGTACCTCAAAATTATGGCTGTCGATGGTGACATTTTGTCCAAAGCGATGTGCGACGGAATTGTTTCTGGTCGACAGCATGTACATACTTTGTTTTACTCTCATTAATCTCAAGACCAACTCGTCTAGCCTCTTCTTCTTCAGTTTTCTCAAGCGTGGATTGGCATACCGCATGCTCTTTTACCGGCTCCTCGATCTTCATTTAGTATCAAGACCACTGTATCTGGTGGGAAGTATTGGCAACTGGTTTCCAGATAACTTGAGAGAGTTCACAGTCATGAAAGAAAATTGTGAAACCTGCACAATTTTAGATTCAGTGCTAAATTTGACGGTGTATCCTCATAAATTTTTTACAGTTGAACTGCCTGATCCTGATCCGTCATAGCTTGGTTTGGAAATACTTTCTCGCCAAGCATCTCTTTGACTTTTAAGAAGAAGAAAAGTTCAACAAGGTCAATTACAACGTCTTTAGATGAACCTTGCACTCAATCGCCCTCCCTTTAAGCCAATCACAATATGATGATTTAAGCTTTTCAATTCCTCTAAGGACAACGCTTAGGAAAACCATGCTCATCATTTGCCATGGCCACAAAGTTCATCCATGCAGTGCAGCACTCGCCACCCAACCAGAAGTTTCAGACAGAAACACAAACCTTTACACTGTCGAATCGAATTAAACATAGCAAACGGTTACCCCGAGAAGTAATGGTGGTACACTTAAGCAAGGCAAACGCTTGAGACAACATCCACCCACTTACCAGTGCGAGTTTAGCTATCAAACTCTCCTGCAACTCTGTGTATTTGCGCAGTCATTTCGTGAATTCGAATCTCTCTGCGAACTTAGCAACCACCCCTATTACCACCACCACTATCACAACCCCCACACAGAACTACTTGGCAATTTTAAGTTTAAGGTTCATCAAGGATTTCTGTGAAAGACTTTCAAGACCATCGTTGGTCTGTTCCGGTACATTATTGTACAATTCTGACAATTTTCTGAGCATAGTTTGCAAGACAATAGTCCTTGGATGGGAGGGTGAGTAGCACGACCATTATGTGAAAACTTTAATCGGTGTTGTTTGTGTTTGTCGGTCCCGCGGGAAGGGCTCTTAAGATTTTTCGGAAAAGATTTACCAAGTGGAATCTGCACTTAAGAAGATTTTAAAATCACAAAAAATATGAGTGTGGGGTGGCAAGGGAAATGGCAAGATTAACCCTTCTTGTGTGAGTCGACTAAAATTTGTTACACATTCCTGGAAGTTAAACATTTCACATTAATATGAAAAGCCGAGCAAACTTTCACAAGGACACGCGCGGGGTAAGTGCTTGATATCCCTTTAACAGACCATAAGGACAAGAGACCATTAATTTTTCCGCCCAATTTTCTGGTTTTGCTGTTTGTGTTTGTTGTATATGTGTGAGAACACGTGCTGAGTCGATTCGCAACCTCAAGCGAGTACGAGTTTGCCATTAATCGTATGGTCTCTACATGTCATGGCTGCATAGGGACTGAGCGGCGAAGGACATTTTCGGTGTATCACATTCTGACCACAGCTGGATGTTTGTAATCTCAATGGATGGTGGTATACTACTTCAGTGTGGCATTTTAGGGTACTTTAGTGAATTCTGCTAGAAAACGGGTTTTTCCAAGAATTGGTAAAATTGTTTGATACTTGATGGATATATTAAGGGATCCAAATCTGTAGTTACTCCTCAAATAAAGTGCACAATTTTGAAGTTATCAACGTTGTGACTTTCATTATGGAAGTAACACTAGCACTTTTCGAAAGTTAAGCAGCGGCAGAGTCTTAGTTTGATACATGAGAGTGCTGCACCAATATCAAGTAGGTTCCAATTCTCAAATCTAAGAATCTACACTATAGCTATTCGATTTTAAACTGCTCTCTTATACCCAAGGAGGCACGTAGTCCACTTCATTTTATATAAAAACGTTTTTCAGCTTTGACTTTCAATAAAAAATAAGAAAACGAGTTAAAATGAAACTACGTCTTACCTCCAAAAGGGTCAGGTTTCATAAAAAAAACCCCTTCACTTTACTTACTCATAAAGAGCCATAAATCACCATCCAAGGCTATAGAACTCCAAAATCTTTACGGCAGCTAGGCATATAACATATCTTCATTTCCTAGTTAAAGCCTGCCTATTGCTATCAGCTGCCGTAAATATATACATTTTTTTAACGCACATAACTTTTATCAGGACTTCCCATCGATTCCCTGTTACGCAATAATCCTTAGCTAGAAAAAAAACCGACTCCTGCTCGCACACAACTTCCAGTAAATATAGGAACCAATAAAAATTTCCCACTTTGTCATCGAAGATAATGGATTCCCGTACCCGTATATCAATAGGTCCGCATCAAAATGTGCACAAATCTTATACGATTTTTATGGAAAATTCCATGAAGACATCCAATATCCCATCAACCCGATAAGAACTTTGACGACTTTTGATGGTAAAAGTTCTTTGCACACGAGAAAGAAACCCAAAACTAGAACCTAAACTTTCCAGGACCACCAGCCCCAGAACGCTGCCATAGCTAATAAAACAAATCCAATTATTATCACATACTTCCCATCTCTAATGAATAACTTAACGGGGGGCGGGCAAGGAGTACCCCCAAAATACTGCCCCAGCAAATCTTATTACATCAGATATTGGATGTCCGCTCGTAAAGTTTTCTCCACCCCCACTCCCACTCCCACTTCCACCCCCTCACTCACTCATCCCCATCAAAGGTAGAAGACTTCGAAAAAAAGGAAAGAAAAAAACTTTTACTACCAACTAAATTCTTATTCATGACCCAAAAATTATCCTAGAATCAAATAACAGACTAGAATTCGAACCACGGGTCGAGGAAAGGGGCCGGGCGGTTGGCACATATAAGGCTCGTGTAATGAAAAGGATTTTTCACAGATCAAAGACTTTTATTGTGTACGCTGTGAATACAATGGAGCAGCATGTCATAGCACCGCAAACTTTTTAGAAAAGATTATCCAAACTGCACACAGAGAGCTTGGTTAGTCTACCTGCAGCACAGAGGAAAAATTCGAGGGGAAGCCACCCCCAATCCCCTCAAGTTTTTAGGGCTTCAGCTGGTATCACTGCTGACAATCTTCCTCTTCGGTGGCAAGTTCTTATTTTTTATGAGCACCAAATTTATCAGATAAGCAGAAGACGAGCAAAAAATTTTATGATACATCATAAACGAACCCCTCGCTACCCCCGGCTGCTGCTCATCATCATCATGAACGTATGTGTGTGTGTCTATATGTGTGAGCAAGTACGATTGTGATAAATTTAGTGGTCTCGGACCAATCATTACTCTCCGCTTCAAAAAGAAACTACAGAGGATTTTTATCATCTTTACGATCCAAAACGTCCGGATATACCCGGGAGTAGCTCGCAACCTAATCAGTTAATCATTGGAAGCTTACGGCGGGTGGTGGTCCAATCGATCGATTTAAAGAGGATGTAAATGCGAGCGCTCTTTAAATACACCTCTTTCGAGATTCTTTGCTTGCGCGCGCTAATGAAGGCAATTGACGCGCGAGCTACCGAAACCAATTCATCTTGCAAACACCCCCACCGACCCATACGACGAGGACGACGACGACGACGACGACGACGACGACGAAAATTGTTTCATCTTAAAGAGAAAAAGGAAGAATTTTCAGCCCTCAAGGGATAACCTCGCGCTAGATAGAGAGATGGCTAAATAGCTTTTGGACCGGAACTGCGTACCGCAGATAATTCTCAGTGACACGGTGAAAAGTGATTTATATTTTATGGTTGCTTGGACAGGCAACTCCGACAGGATGACAAAGGAGGGAAGAGGACGAAGATTGTCAGATGCCCCTTTCAAAGTGATTTTGAAATTTTTGGATGGGGGCCCACCAGCAGTCGAAGGAGAGTGGAACATGGAAACCTAATTAACATTAAAACCCGTTCGGGTAGAACACACCATCGCGCGAAAAACAGAGATATCCTTTAAGAAATATCTATGAATTCATGATGCCTAGTAAGGGTTGTGGGGTTGTTTCAATTAGGACAAGGCGTCGCGAAAGTTTAGGGGTCGGGGGAAGGAGAATATGACTATGATATCGTTATCTGGTGTAGAAGCGGGTTAAATTAACTGATTGCAACGTGTTTCTGTAAATAGTGTCAGAAACAGGGAATTTATGCTGTGAGCCTTGAATTTGAGAGTGAGAATTAATGTTTGTATAAAATTGAAGGGCCTCTGGGAAGGATGAATAATGTAAGGCGTAGTGTCACTCATCCCACTGCTATACTGAGGTTCGGAATTCTGAACCCTTTTTCTTTTCGCGGAATTGAAATGTCTGATGGTGGATAGCCGAAGGGGAGTTTCAAATTTTCAGAAATGTTATATTTTTTCAAGGAAAACTAAACAGACTGGAGGTACGACCATACGCACATATCGTGCGAGGTGGGACTGCTGCAAATCGATTGGGATTCTTAACTGAAGCTTTAGTTTAAAATATTTATATAAGTTATGACTCCAGTTTTGCCATCGATACCAAAAGTCCTTTGCCCTCTGATATCTGTCCATAAGCTTAAACCCCTTATTATGGAACTGTAAGAAATTGCGTAGCTAGTTTTCGAATACGTGCAAGTGTCGCGGACAATAGAACGGGTGCTGTAGGATTTTTTTCAGGTGGACATCATTCCAGTTTGATGTGCTTTTCGAACCAAAGAAGCACCTAAGACTTGCAAGGAGTTTTATATTTTACTGGCCCGCAAGCAACGTCTATTGATGTAGAGTTTCTCTAGAGTAGACCTACGGAGTTCGTCTGTTGAAGTTGTCTTGAAAGACTTGAAATTCATCGTTTGTAGCTATTTCCAAAAACATTAAAAACTGCGGTTAAGACTCCTCGAAGACCTAAGACGCGCGATGAGGACTGTCTTAAAAAATACGGTGCAAGTTGAGTCATAAATTTGTCTTACTGCCGAAGCACTACAAAAACACGCTACGTCTTAAGGTATGTACATATGTTGAAAACTCCCACCACCTTGTATCCATTTAGAGCTTTGATCACAGTAATAACATTTTCGTTCTAGGAGCGCTGACTCTGAGTTGAATTCGGAGATCTGATTTAGCAAGCTTTAACGTACCCACGAATCTGATAAGAGAGAGATATTTAAAAAATAGGATGTGGCCCCCAATGCCAGGTGTAATAAGATTATCGTTAAAAAAGTTATGAACGCTTAAGTCGCTTTAACGGCGTCATATCCACATTCTCCCTCATCCACGAAACACTCTTATCGTCAAACCAATCCTCGCTAAAAAATAAAAAAAAAAGAAGAAAACCCAACCTGCTGCTTATCAATTATTCAACACCCGTCGTTGTCATACGGTATTTTCTGGTATACTCTCCTTTTTTTTAGTATCCATATCCATTCGTTCCATTCAAAGTGAAGTATCCGATTTCAATGCGACATTTTTTTGCGCCCGTCCATTTCTGCTGGCTCTTTGTGCCACCATTACGTTCACTGTCCAAACATCCTTATCGGAAATTAATTCATTTTATGTTAGCAATTAAAAGGGAAAAAGGCACACACAGTTCCCAAAAAAAACACAAAAAAAAAAACACAAGGGCAGTTACGAAACAGAAAAAATCGCAGGAAACAGATACGGACAACAAACCCCCTCCTGCGTGGGCTCGTTAAAATTGCTGCTGCATCATGCGGGTGTGATATGCGATACGCTTATGCTCTGTTGTTATGGCTGCTGGGGCCATTTTTATAGATGCACACTAAAAAAAAAAGAAAATAACAACAACAAACGAGCAATCCATCCCTTCCTCCTGCTCATCTGTATTGTATCTGCGGTGCTATGTGCATCAACTTAACACCCCATAAACTCCAGAGGTAGAGCCCCCTAGCTGGCTACGTGTGCTTTTGTGAATCTATCAAAGGGAAATTAAGAAAATGAAAAACTCAAAGGTTGACATTTCGGGGCTTTTTTTTATGTGATGCCGCCGCCCGTCTATGTGTGTAGGGCGTTTTTGGTTCTTCATTAAACACGGGACACGGGGATTCGGTGGGCTTGAGCCGTATCTGGTTTTCGGTTTTACGATCCTTCTCACACTGCGCGGCGACGAATGAATGGTTACAGTTACACACAGGGTAATATTGCGATATTTTTCTCGTTGTTTATTGTTTTGTTTTACCATTGTTTGATTACTTACTCCGTTTAGCGAGTGTTTGTTGTTCTTCTGTGTTTTTACGCCTTCGACGGTTCGTTGCTTTTTTTTTCTTTTTAAGAGCCTGATACCTGGTTTATGGGCTTAACGTACTTAGAAATGGGTGGGGTGTTGGGGTGTTTTTATACGTTTTTCTAGGTGGGGTTTTTTTTTTGGCGTAATAAAGTAGCATTAACACGGTATTAAAATTTAATTTCGCGTAAATGGATAAGTTAGGATCTAGTTGGGTAAACAGGCTTACGAGCAGTAGGGTGCTTCAATGTTTTTTTTTTTTTATTTAATTTTAGTTTTGATGGTTCAATCGATGAGAGCTGAAGAACAGAAATATGTACGTAGGCGTCCTTAACGAAAATCAGCAGAAAGAAAAAAAATTTTTGAATAAGGTTTTGTATAACACTAACGATTAGAGTATATAATCAAGCCCAGGCGCCTCAATATCCGTATATATAAAATCAACCAAAGCATCGAATCATGAATATTAGCACACTTACGGGGACAGGCTTTCCTGAGGGCAAGTTCATTTCCAGCTTCGGTACCTCTTATGCCAACTAGACAATTTAAATTCTCTTCCCGTCTTTGTCACTAGTTCTTAACTTCACCTGGGTCAGTAGTTACTCCATCTGAAGAAATTGTGGGACCTAAGGTCTTCTCTTTCGACTGAATACGTAAGTACTTCGCAGTTTTTACAGAATGTTCAGCACATTGTTTGAAGTTTCCGTAATAAAAAGGTTTTCTAAAGACGGGGTGGACTAGATTCGTGCCAGATATTCGTCGTTTGTTTTCTACGACACTCACCTTTGCTTTGCTACACTGCAGTCCCTGGCGATACACAACAAGGTAAAACTTGGATGGGTCCCCGGTCATCAAGGGGTTTTCAGGCAACGAATCTGCGTTCGTAAAACCTGAACCCTACTGTGCCATTAACTAGTCTTCCACCACAGCGCTGCTTAATGATTGGGAACGCAAACTTCGTCTGGACCACTGGGAAAATGTCCCATGGTTGAGACAATCCAAACTACTCCTACAAGGATATACTAAACCTCAAAGGGTAGTATCAGAAGGCTGATGGGCTTTCTCACGGGCCATTGTGGCCTGATATACCACCTTTACAAACTTAATTTGAGCTCAGACACGGAATGTAGGTTCTGCTCGAAGGAGGACGAATCATCCAAATACATTCTCTGCAATTGCCCAGCATTACATTGGTTAATGAGACGTACTTTTTATAAAGAAATATGTACGCCAGCGGAAGTGAGAAACTCTGGTACTAAGGACATACTGTCCTTCATAAGGGAGGTACTAAGTCTCCTAGATTGATTGTACTCTTATGATGCAATAGATCTCTTAGGTTGCAGTGTTTGCCACGTGGGAAAGGGTTTTTTCAAAAAGAAGAAAATGACACTCACCTTCCCTCTAAGGCTCAGAAGCATGGACATAATTGAGGGAGAATGCACGATTTGAAAGAAAAGTTCATTAAATGAATAATTCGTCCCGATTCATTAACGAAATAAAGGACTACATAGAGGCAATGACGTAGTCAAAAAATAGAATCAATTGCCTGAGACCACAAGAATGTGGAACCATCAGCCATCTGCGGTAGAGGAAGTATGTCACTCAGTAACTTGGGTTGTTACGTAAAAGACTTTAACCAGCTTGCCGTGCCAAACTGGGCGGAAGAATAATCTTGTATTGTTCAAAGGACCGTTTGGAAACTGAAAAGTCGAATCACCAAACCAAAGGTCAATTCCACAGTCCCCACCTTATGAAGTACAGATAGGTATGGTGTAAGATAAGCTAGAACGCTTTCTAATTCCATTATTGCTCTTTACTGTTTTTCAGCTCCAACTAATCGGGCTTCAAAAAGAAGATCACAATATTCCTGATAGATCCAAAAATGAATCCCAAAATAAGATTAGAATTCCGGATTGATTACGGAAGGATCTCAGTTTCCTCTTTCTCCATGAATAGTTACTCCTTTTAGTAAGTGAGTGATGAAACCTTTCTCCGTTTTTTATTTTGTTTCCTTAAGAAAAATTTCTTACATCCACGCAACGAAAATCCTTGATTTCCAAGCAATACACCCTAACTGACTAATTTGAACCATTAAATCGGAAATCAACACCTCGAGAGAGAGGAGAGTGTAGCAAACGATGAACCTATGTAAGTGAGTCCTTCTCAAAAGCCTAATATTATATATTTTAAAGCTATACTCTGCATTTCATATAAGCTCTATGAAGCTCATGTATGAGTCAATGTCTTGAACAGTTTGTGGTTGTCTGTCATATATAGCTACACCTCTTCCACATTTCCTGGAACCGTACTTAAAATTTAGGAATAGCTTTGCTTCCATCAACTTTGCCTTGTTTGAAAATATTCGTCCTGATGATAAACAATCAGCGGCAAATTTTGAGTTCAATTGTTGCCTATTCTGGCCGAAATTTGAACCATGTTGTACAAGCCACGTTTCCAAACCCCGTTCATAGAAGCCAGCCCAATCACTACAAAGAAGCAAAATTAAAGATCAAAGGTTAACCCAATTGATGCCAAAACTTTTGGCCATAACCACAAAATCACAATCGGAATGTGGTGATTCCGTTTGCCACGTACTATTACTTATTCACATTATGAGGGAGACCCCCTTTCTTATTCAAATGGCCATAAAAGGATTCCTTGCCATTCTCATTGAATATGTGGATGGTTAGTAGCAGTTAGAGGATATCCTTATGCAATTTTATGACTTCAAGTTGGGAGGTCTCCACTCATATTACCATCGACCAAGTGTCTATGTTCCCTCATAAATATCCGAGATCCAATAGAATTTAATTGCCATGCCTTTTACCACTCTCCACTCCAGTCTTTGTGAAGGCATTCAGAAAAGAATAGGGAAAATCCATTTTTTTTTTTCACTCCAACGCTATAATGAAAATCGGATTTAATGCTGAAATTTTTCTATATGTGCGTTTTCATCATTGTGAATGGCAGGATTTTCCCTTGCTTACATTTTTTCAATGCTCTGCTTTGGAATTCCATGCACAGAAATACTACAGAGATCGACAGCAGGACAAGGCAAAGTGGAAAAGGAAATAAGTAAAGGCATAAGCATAGAGCCGTGCCTAGCGCCACTATAAGAGAGCAGTAAACGGCTGTCAGAAGAGCGCTACAGCACCAACAGTAAAAACATCCATGAAATGCCATTAAACAAGATCTACAACTTTTAATAAGCAACTAAATGAAAGAATTATAATGCCATAGCATCAGCAGCTATCCAACATCATCGTTATTCTCTTGAATGGAATTTACTTTCATATCCTGTGCTTTGTAAGCGGAATTACGATGACGGCAACGGCAGGGGAGGCAACGGCACAGAACGTGGATGGTGGCAATATAACTATCTAATATAAATGACATTGAATTTGAAAGGAAATTGTGGCAATTTCAGCATAAAAAAGTAGTAGTTGTCAAAGTGGGTGGACGAGAGAGAGAGAGAGAGGGGCTAGTGGGGGTGATGGAATGAACAAATTAAGTTGGTGGTTATGAAATATAAAAAGTTTAAGGCATTAAGCTCCATCTAAACAATAAACAGTGGCTGAGAAGCTGCTGATGCTACAGTATAGACGCAAGAAGCTAACCATCCTATGACCCTGCTTATGTATCCCTCAGTAGCACCACGTCGATAAGACACCACAAACATATGAATGGTGCCTCAATCTAGTTTCAAAAGTTTGTGTAGCTGACGAAGCTACGAACAAAATTGTGTGAAATCCCCATGGTACAAGGTAAGGTGGATAGGTTGACGAAGGAAATTCCCCTACGCCACACTCACCCATTGTGATACCCATAGGATGAAGGCCACCCTTGCTCGTATTAACAATCTTTTACTTAAGTTCCCTGGTTTCAAACCATTTTGAGTCTTTTATAAACCTACATATATCATCTATGGGTTTTTCTTGTATTTCTTCAATATCCTGAAAGAATTATCTTCCAAGGTAGATGCCAGGGCAATGACAGAGAAAGTGGGTTGTATCCTCATAAACATCCTCGTCACCGAATCCCCTACAAAGGTCATCATTGCTAAGCCTTAGCTTTTTCATGTGGTGCCGCAGAGTATTGTGCCCTGTAATCACACCAATAAAGGTGGACAGGATCCTTCTGTCTTTCTGCAGTAGTTTCTCAATTCTAGCTTTGTTGTATAATGGCCATAGTACAGGTCCCTAGGGAGGTCCATTGTCTGTTTGCTTCTGCATAAGACTTAATTCCTGCTTCGTGAATTACCTTGCACGGTGGGATTTTTACTGATTGATCGGCTTGCTCTAGGCCCAGCGGAGAGCCGTTTCTAGCCAGTTCGTCAGCCTCTCACTCCCTGATATACTCTCATACCCAGGAACTCGGCAGAGTTTTACCTTGTGCTGTGTTCCAAGAACCCTAAGCTCTTTGCGACAGCACTTCACAAATTTGGATTTCACTTCTACAGCTGAAATTGCTTTTATGCCGCCTGGCTGGAAAGGTGATATCCTTTCGTGGTATCGTCTTCATCGCAGTCTCACGGGCAGCTATTGTCACTGCTAGGACCTCCGCTTGGAAAACACTGCCATGGTCCGGAAGTCTGACGGATTTGGAGAGGCACAACGCGTCAGACCTACACCCGTGTCCATTTTGGACTCATCAGTGTAGGTCGCTATTGTTTGTGTGTCTGGTATATTTCTGCTTTTCCATTCCTCTCTGCTTGGATAAAGAATGCAAAAGGGTTTCACAAAGTCCAGGTAAGGCGTTGTGTAGTCGGTTGTTGCTACAATGCCCAGGAACCTATTTAGGATCTGAGCATGACCTCTTGCGTGCAGTTTCCAGCTACTTCATTGGCTGATTCTCAGAGCATTTAGCTGCAGATTCCTGTGTATACGAATCTAAAGGGAGCAAGTTAAGGATAATCTCGAGTTTAAAAAACTCGCACATATGTATCTCATGATGCGCCGCCGATTAAGTATAGAACAGATCATATGTGATCCAGGGCCTAGCTTCTCACCAACATTCCTCTTGTGCGTGTTATATTTCCTTCTACGCAAATGGAAAGTACTTACAGTTTAACTCCATATCCGAAAGGATAAGCTATGCCCAGCTATGAAACCAGCAGATGTCACCCTATAAGAGGCGTATCTTTGACAACAAAACTGCTTTCATCTGTCGAGATTTTTTAACATCATTTGGTGTGATCACCACTTTATCGAGATTTCAATGCCTGAGCTTTGTTAAGACCAACCGGGAAACATGGTTATCGACAAGCTTAAGACCTGACTGTAAGAATTGTCTACAATTTCTAATTCGAAATTCAGAATGACAAGGCTTTCAGATTAAATTCGCTGGTGATGCACTCTTACTTTCAAAGTCACTACAAGCAAAATAGCATCACCAATAAATATCATCCAAGGAATACTATGTGTATCTACAGCAAAAAATCGTCAACTTTTTGGTGCAAAATCGAAAGAACCTGGAACACGTTACACGTTTCAACTTCCTTAAAGTCCTTGCATTGCACCCATTACCCAGAAAATCAATTATTAAGTACAACTTTATCCCATTGTAATATTAAAATCCCTTTGGAATCCCTCTTTCTGTGGAATCCAATTTAAATTCCCGCATCAGCTCACATCAACCCTATACATCCGACAAAGCCACATGGAGTGTACCTACTTCATATTCGCAAAAAAAAAAATCCACACCACCTGTGACAATATTTCACCAAGAATTTCCCAAAAAAAAAACACACACACCCGAGAAGCATGTTACCAAAAACCCTTGTCCGGCTTATGTAAATCCTGCCAACGGTGGTTCAATATTTTCATATTCCATCCACTTGCATCGTATCCTGCTGAGCTGAGTGTTGTTAAAGCAGGAGATACAGATGATTCATGAATTTCTTACCAACTTTTCAAATCCTTCTGGTTAACATTTTTTATTTATTTTTTACAGTCAATCAAGCTGAGGGAGCGATTTCTCTGTCACTGGGTGTAAGGTTCCGTCTTACTAACAAGTCGACCTGCAAAGATCGATTTGTCGTGACAAAGTGATTACAATAAATCCGTCCTCATTGCTCTTTGTCTATCGATACTCGTAGTATAGCAGTCAGTTTGAATTACGAATCAAATTGTCGATACAAACGGAGACAGACGTAGATACTTGGATTTGAAATTAAGAGTCTGCCGCAATTATCTGATTGCGCATGCGAGACTGTATTTCTTGGTTTGTCTGCGCGACAGAGAATGCAAATGCAATTCACGATTAGCAACTATGTTGCTTAAATTGGTATGTGAATTAATCGTAGATTTGTATCTGCAACATGCAACGACAGCGGGAGTAAATTGATGGGCTGCGGCAGGAGTTTAATGGTTTCATGACCGACAGATTGATTTCTGCTTACTTTGTTACAATTGTTGGTCGTATCTAGTTTTTTTTTTGTGGATCTAAGCATATTGAGTGGATAATAATGGCTTGAAATGATCGTGTTCGTGGCCCACCAAATACAGGGGTAGAAGTGTAAAATTCAATTAGGATTGGGTAACGACTGCGCTATAAGTGCTTACTGACTGGAGCTAGGTGTTTTTGAATAGTTCTTTTGTTACCAGTCGTGACTTTCAACAGACGATCGACATAATTGGTCCATTTGCATAGTTTATGAGAAGAATCCTAGCGAGTAAGAGAGAAGATTGCCAGAAAATCTTGTGTGTTTGCAAAGCTAGCTACAAATATCCTCCCCATCCCTCGGCGTCATAATTTTCCAAATTTCCTATTTCAATCCTTTTCATTCTATATAGAGCTTAGGGTCCAGCTTCTCGCAGGTATTCTTGTTGAGCGTGTTGCCGTGAGCATATTTTTAGGATCTTCATTAGTTTGCTTAGGTCAGTCGTCCTTATAATATTTTTCGAAACTATTGGTTTCAAGGGGAGTTTTTGGGTTTTTTCTTCTTTTCTGAGATACTCATAAGCCCAGAGTAACCTTGGACGTTCCGCCTCCCTGATCATTGTAGCGTTTTTCAGGCGGGAATCATGGCGATTAAGGAAGTCCTGTCCTTGAGCTGAAGTGTGATGTACTGTCTGTCGGGGATATTACCATTTTTACTAACAGCCAAGTGGCTATCAAGTCCCTGGAATAGTGCTCTTGAAGACTTTGGCGTTTTCCATGAAGAGAGTGCATGTACTTCAAGTACTTTCAAGTCTTTCAGTTCTTGACTTGAAGATGATTTCCAATTGGCAAGTAAGTCGATTTTGAAGACTGCCATTGCATAGTTCCTAAACAGACAAAGACTACAACATACAATTCTTGTATGAAGCTCCCATTCGTCCTATTTTACAAACAATTTCAGTCTCATAGTCAATTTCCAACAAAAAAGAAGAACAACCAACAAGAATACGTCCTAATTGAATTGAACTCTTTTCAGATATTCCTGAGACGAGTTCAAAAAGAAGGACATTCTTTCCTTGATTAAACCTTAATCTGATAAAATCACACCATAACCATTTCAATATAATTTACAAACCGATCAAGGCACCCAACCCACCCCCTGTAAGACCGATCCAACTTGCTCAGCCGGTATGAAAGCATGTTGCATATTCAGCAAGTTTCTTTATAGATTTCGGGCCCGCAAAACACACTCACATCCAATATTCCACTTCAGCACTTTAAATTCTCCCTCAATCCAATCACACTAAGTAAAGCAGCCAATATCCTTTTCACTGCAAATCCATTTAAATTTAATCCCGAAATTGGCAACTTCACCCATTTAAATGTGTTTTTGCGTTCGCTTCACTCACTCTTCGCTCCCACAGGCAGCAGATCTCAAATGAAAAGAAGGTATAAGCAGCAGTAGCGTTTTGTAACGCTGACCACATGTGTTGTATGTTAACGTAATCCACACCCCCTCGCCGCCCACCCGCGCTGGATAAAAATGTCCCTCATTCTCTGACAAATTGAAGTCCCATTTAGTTTCATCTCAAAACAGAAAAATTTGTTTGTCGCAGAAGAGGAAATGTCAGGACGACAAAAAGAAAAACACCCGAACGGAACCCAATTTCTTAACAAATAACCGAATGCGCAGTTTTGTTTTTTTTTTTTCCACTGTGTGTATGTAACATCCTACAAAAGGGTCTGTTAAGCAATTGTCCTTGCTGCGACAGAGAAAACACCCCCATTTAAAGTGACATAACAAATATACCGCATTAATTCGGAAATAAATAAAAACGTGTCCGGTGGTATTTCTCTTCGACGGTTAAGGCGATATATCAAGCCTCCGGAGGGACTAAGGCGGCACGGGCAGTATAGGAAACAGATAGTTGTAGTATTGCTGACCGCCATCATACCCTGTGTCCCCCCCCCCCCATATTGCTTTATAACACCCTCGTTGAATAGAAAATGACCATCATTGAGTGGAAAAGGACGAGAGTGTGGCAAGAAAATTTCTTATTTGCGGGCCGAGCTCACAGATAAACGGTTGACGAAAAAAAAAGGTTATCGTATACGAAAAAAAAAAAAAAAACCGGAACCAAAAACCGGAATGATGATAATAAAAAAAATAGCGGAAGAGAGTCGAAACTTGGTGAAACAAGATGAAGGACAATTCTCCTCTGTGGGTGGTTGGCCATGGAACAATTTCTCACCAGCAGATCTGAAGCTGTGGTTCAGGAGGAAGTTGATTTCTTTTTCACAGATAACTTTAGAGCTATATGAACGCACGCAGGACATTTTTCGTCGACAAAAAATACAAAAAAAAGGAATCACACACATACACGAACAGAAGGAAAGGAAGCGAAAATTTATTGGCGATTCCTTGACACCGCTTAAAAATTACATAAATCCTGGTGTTGGATGAATTAAAAACGCTGGCTAACAACGGTGTGAACCTTGGGAAAGGACATCCTTAGACGGGCAGTAAGAAACGGAATTTACATATGTACGTATGTATATCCGAACGATGGCTCTAAAAAATCATCGGACATTTGCCTTAAATTTTCGGAAATGGAGGCTTCATCGGAATGGATGACCTTAGAAAAGCAAGTCCTTAAAGAAGTTATGCAGATTCATTGTGCTTTCTAAGCTGCATATGTGCCAAACAGGTGGCCACTGTGAAATAGTAGTAAATTTACTGTGGCATTGAAGCAGGTTCGAAGGCCGTCTTGGAACCACAGCCACCGAACATAAAACAGAGGACCAACCACTGCATAAAAAAGGAGTAACTGTCTGGCAGGACAATGAACGGAGGAGAGTCTGAAAATTCAGAGATTTACTTTGAAAAAAAAGTCCCAACTGCGTCTATAAGCAAAGGAACTAACTCCTTATTGAAAACCTTCGGCAGATGGAAAGTCATATGTGCAAGGCGAGCGAATAGGAGAGAAGATACAAAAACTCTGTCAAAACTATACCGCAAAAGACCAGCTTTAGCCATCGTAGATTTAAACCGTCAACGAGACTCAGTGCTGAAGAGTTCACAGCGCTTCCTGTAGGAGTTGCAGGGACTTGAAGGAGGGCGAAACTACATTCAGTTTCCTCTGTATTTGTCCAGAGCTAGGGAGCTTTACTCTTCGACGACGTTACGAATATTAGCATCAGAAGCAACAGCAGTGCCTTAGTCAGAGCGGTATCGAATGGACCTACGATATTTTGATCGAAGTGGATCTTTATTCAGTATACCCAACCACCTCAAGCCTAACCTTTTGCCGAGTATTTTTAAATTTGTTTATGAGGTTCGATTCTGTTACATCAACCGGCATCAGCCATGTCAGGTCACCCGTGACAACGTACGTCTTGTATTTGGACCATAGACACAGACTTCAAGTCCCCATTTCAGTCTCCTTCACCGATCCTGTTTTAAGGAAAATTCCCCTCTGAATGTAGACGAATTCTTCTTCCGTCTGGTGTTCTTCAACACACACTCTGTTGTGTAACTTCCCCCTTTTCATTGACATATTGAAGGATGTCCTCGCAGGGCAAACAGAAAAAAAAAAAAAAAAAAAAAAGATTTAATGGCGAACTCTCAAGTCGTACGTTTGTCGTATGTAAATTACTATCAAAGCGAATTGCATTCAGTGTGTGTACGCTGGGGGATGGGAAGTAACTCTTCTGAAGAAAAAAAAATATAACACCACCACCCAAAGCTGCATACACAGCAACCAAATAAGGACACACAAAAATATATTCCTTGCACGATTTATGGAGATTTATTGCCAGCAATTTACGCTGTGAAAATTGCTCGAGGATTTTTTTTTTTTTTTGCTTAAACTTTCAATATGTCACATTTCATCCTTTATATCCTTTCTGGTCGGTCCAGCAGTTGAAGCGCCTCTATAATGCGTTGTTGTTATCGCTCTCACTTATCATCCAGTGTATCTACAACTCCGGTTCAATCATCATTTCTGTCAAGTTGGCAAGTTCTTATCTCGAGATGCATTTGATCCTTTATTCTATTTATAGTACTTATGTCCTGCTCGTCGTTAGATACTATCATCATTTTCATCAGCTATCAGACAGAGAGCAGCACAGCAATATATTAGTGTATTAGGATCAAGTGAACGGACTTCAAGGATACTGCAATCGAATTTCACACTCACTGAACTGTAAAACTTGAATTGTTTGTATTTCACTCAATATTGCATGAATCAGCAGCTCCTCTCAACCGTATCAGTATCATAGTGTGCACATTAGGTACGAGTAGAAGAGTCAGATTGATGATGATGCGAAAGCATTATGTACCTTAAGATTGCATCATGAAAATTTGAACTACTTTCTACTTTCAGGAAATAGAAATAAAAATCTCCTCCCCTTTCACATGTTTACATTATCCTTTGGGGAAAGAAAAAAATCATGAATAACGCACGTCAATACCGCCCAATCATAATAATCATCCATAGGAAGCTATTAACAGGCAGTAAGAGGCTGTAAAAACATCATAAGCACTACAATACAGTTACACTCAAGGACGAAACCATGAAAAGTCCTAAGTGGGTTTTCATGTTTGCTCTCGACCACCTTAATATCAGTCTTTTCATACACACACACACACACACACACACACACACACACACACACACACACACACACACACACACACACACACAACACAACTAATCCAATAAAGCGCCTTTTAGGAGGTCGCGACTTTGTACACTTTTATCCGTTCAAGTAGAATATCTGCGTGGGTGGTCAGACCCGACCACAAATAATGGCCAAAGTCGAAATAGTTGTCATAAGCAGTAAATTGGAAATATTTTTAAGAGGCTTTCATTATTGTTGTCCTCGTCCTCGTACGTAGATATGCGCCGACGAATGGAATGCTTATGTTGTTTGTTGTAGCCGACATAATCGATGTTTATCGGAGAAGAAGAAAAAATTGTTTTCCTTACTTAAGGCCATCCATAGGTAGGGGGTGAATTAATACATAGCCAATCAATCGAGTAGGTCGGTGAAGGGGGTGCTATTTATTTATTTAGGCGGGGGTGGGATATATTTTGTGTGTGCACTTTGTTTGGGGAATGTTCGTGAAAGTACTTTAGAAATTAGTGTAGATATTGCTGAAGTAAAATTTGCTTTCAAGGATAATGTTTTAGTCGTACTTTTTACGTTTTGGGGGAGGAAAATAAGGGCAAATAACTTCATGACGCAATCCCACAAAATTCATAAATAAATTGGAGTGAAAACGATCTCGTATGACTCCTGCGATTGTTAGCATTTCCTTAAGTCGAATATTCTGAAGTTGAACTTCATAGGTTTGAGTGTTCACGGGGATACTATTACCGCATTCTCAGTGGTTTAGCTATCCTCGACCTATCCCTATACCAGTTGTTCACTTTGAGCAAGAACCAGATTCGCTGAAGAGTCTTTTTTTTTATGTCGGGGCGGGCACACCCTCCTGGGGCACTCAGACTCAAATACTGGGGGGGGGGGGATGTTAATCAAAGCGTCTAGAATAGGGCCAGGCATACTAGGGAAAGCTCCCAAGTAGCCGAGACAGACTGTTCCTTAGAGTTTGGCGAAAGCAGCAGTGGCGTATTTACGTGAAAGCTTATTCCACCACACAACCGACAGGAGAGATCTTGTCATTGCCGTGTAGGTCCAGAGGACTTTCCTTGGCGATAATCCCCATGTCTTACCAAATGCATCCTTGTACTGAAAGAAGACCGACAGCTCTAGAGGTCTTTAGCTCGACATGTTTCGTCCAAAGAAGTTTACTATCCAAGAATACTCCTAAATACTAAGCTTCCTTGGAGAGTCGATTGGATATGCCTTTTAGAACAGCCTGTGCCTGACCAGTCAATTTTCTCCTTCTTGTTGGGCTAGTGCTGTCCGTCTTGAAGAAGAACCAGATTCGCTGAAGAGCCTTACTATCAACCAGATATGTAGGTCCCTTGTAAATGGCCATGTTTGCCAGTAAGACAATGCTGATTTAAACTAGTTTATCCTACCTTCAGTCAAATATGTTCTGTGACTACGCTCTCATTTGGTTGACTTCTTGTCCAGCGCACTATACTCTCGCAGACCTCAAGTAATAGTATAAATGAACGTCATTTCGTAGATGATTTCTACGAATTTATGAAGTGTTACATGACCATATTCTCGCATTCAGCTTCCCAAACCATTTTTGCTTGAAAATATCTGGACACCGCACACTGAAAGTAGATACTTGGAGAGCTCGCAGGAAATTACTTTCCTCAAGATACCTTCTACATATGGGTAATTCCCTAAGCTCCGTACTTAAAACAGTTTCCAACTCTGATTTGAGTCGAACTAAACATCGCATTGCTACGTCTAAATAAAATCTCGAGCCACATTCATTTGTTTGTCAAATAATAACTTCAGCAGTCAATCTCGTCAAAGGATGCCCCCCATACAGCATCACCATTAAAATCCCGAATTCCTCGACCATCCAAATACACTCGACTTCAGTCACAGCTCTATGATCCATGAAATAAGAAAAGACCACAAACAACATGCATAAAAGATTGACTGGCCGTACAACAGCACCACCCTTACCAAAATGACCATATTATTCCTTTTCGGACCAAACAAGGAGCAAAAAAAAAAAAAAAAACTCCTCCTTTGTCGTCCTTATTGTTTGAATTTGTTTGAATGCTGAATGATGCCAAAATACTACGCAGATACACAGCATCTAACGATTCAGTTCGTTGAATTCGCATGAAACCAAGTATCCTTTTCAATTCGATTGAAATACATTTCTCTTTCTACAACTGGCTACCGCTATCTGTATCTGAGTATCTGCAAAGAGAAACATGTAAATGGAATTGCCAAAAAGATAACCTTTAACAATACATTTTATGTTGTGGTTATTATCCTTCCGAATGGATATCTCACACATCAGCATCATCATCATCATCGTCAGCCATCACAGCAAAAGGGATCATTAGAGCAATGCACACACACACACATATGAGTAGACAGAGTAAAAGTTCGGAAATGAAATTTGAAATTCATAGACTATGTAAACCGAACAATAAATGAACTCACTCACAGGACTATAATGACTTACATATACCAAGCAGCCGCCGATACCCTGCGAAACTCCTTTTAGTCCACTTTTTTTTTCCTTCTTTTTCTTTTTGCGGACAAATTTGAATTTTTATACCCACCACTGTGTCTATCGTTCGCATTCATTATGTTAAAATATTCATTTGTTCCTTATGATGTCCTAGAAATTGCCGAATCATTGAGGACAACGACGACGTTATGTAACGCTCTTCGAGGGGCTTGGGGTAAAGAACAACTTTTAGTTAGTTTTCCTGGTCGAGTCCCTTTTTCTGTCGTGGAAAGTAAATTTAATTAATCGCGCGCGCATTGGAAAAATTAAATTTTGCTCAGTTGCCTTCGAAATGGAGCGTAAAGCGGCCCAGCTCGTCCTGGTGAGCATACAAATAGTAAATTATGACGCAATCAGAAGTTCATTCGACGGTTATTTGTATGCAATGGCAGTGTCTGCTAAGAAAATTAAAACCACTGGCATGGGGAATGATTTTGGGCAAAAAGCAATTATCCTGTAGACCAGTGCTCCCTAATTTAATACCAACAACATGCAGCAACCGCTGTAGTTCATGCGGTCCTGGTATTCGGTTAAAGTTATTCAAAGAAACTCATCGCTCGCGGGTACACCAAACGAGTCTCAGACCGAGTACTGCACCAGCGGTAGAGCGTTAAAATCAACCTTCCTCCTCTTGAGTTCGGTAATTTTTACGAGCAAAGTCATCAATGAAACGACGACGCGGCTCCTTGAGTTATTATCCTTTTTCGCACAAGTACCCGCTGACTTATGGTCCAATTTCAATTCTGTAATAAAGTATTTCTACCCCAATCCACTGCAGAGTTGAGAAGCTTTTTAGTTCCTACAACGTTTTCACTTAGAATTCGCTGATATTTTTTTTCGGGAGAAAGTTTTAGCTGAAGTAGTTCCCCCGGGGGGATGCTCTTCAGAAGGAGAGGAGAAACTTTTCTGTGGGTTGTCTGTAAGTTCTCTCAATTCATTCCCGGATTGGAATCTCATTTGGAAATGCGCAAAGGCTTGTTAATGATGAATTTGCATCTTAATTGAGGTTTGGTTAAAGAACGAGTAAGTTCTTGTTCTTGACTGACGAAAGAGTTTTCGTTGTAAAGGACTCTCTGGGAGTTGAAAGTATAAATAAATATAAGGCGTGACTTCAGGGAGGTACTGTCTTTTTTTTTAAATGATATCTTTTGTAATGGTGAGGTTAAATGATAAGGGGATGTTGGAATGGCGGTGCAGTGCATTGGAAATTTATTCTACTTTTCAAGCAGAAGCAAGGATACAATCTTTTTCTTGATAAGACGAAGGGCTTTTACGAAAAGAAGGTAAAAATGCTGTTGGATCCGCAAAGAGGGAACAAAGGGATCTGCGATAAAGTGAATAAAAGGTGGCACGCTAGAGGTCTCTGTAACTTAAGTCACTTCACTCTGTAACTTCATCTACATCTTTGGTACAAAAAAATGAGTATTGCTTACCAGTACTGCGTGGGCGCATTTTTTTAACCTTCGACAGGAGTCACTTTTGAAACACGTGTTGTTTTCAAAGGTGTCCCAGGTTGTTTTATACCAATTTACGTCGTGTTAGATTCGACTTTTTTTCAGGACAACAAATGTCCACTGATTAAAAACTTGTCGCCACAAATAGTCAACAAAACCAAAGAAAACAACTGAACGCGTGTATCTCTTCGAAAGACTCCATTAAAGTTTTTTTTTTTCTTTTTTAATCTTACATCCTTCGAGTTGCCTGAAAACAACTCCGTTGTCATTTGAAATTTTCTCCTGCCTGACAGGTAATTTTCTCTAAATACAAAAAAAAAAAACTTTCATGAAACTATCAGTAAACAAAAAAAAAGTCAAACCATCTAAAGGACTTCCACATTGTGTTCCACATAGTTGCACCATCACTAAGGGTAGGTATTCGATAAATTATTGAAGAATAGAAAAAGTGCAGACTCTCTCGATCCCCAGTGTTATCTCACCGTAATGTGCTACTCATTCCCCAAAGCAAGGACATTATTTACACCGTCAGCGGCACTCCTGATGCCGGGAACCAGGCTGCACCGACAGAAACAAACCACACACACACCTGCCTGCCTGCCTGCCCTCACAAACTGGCAAACAAAATATTTAAACACTCATTTAGTTAACTCGAATGAAATAGAATTTTTCGTTGTCGTCGACGGTAGATGGAGGCGGCAAACTTTTCCCATATGATAAAATGAACTAAGTTATGCTACCAGAAGTCCACCCCCACACCACTTGCTCTGTAACCGCAGGGCGTAAAAACATCGAGTATGAGGTTTGAGGGGGTCTAAAAACTTTCTACCCTGTATGTATATTGGTGTGTGTGTGTTTGTGAGGGGTATACCATCGGGGGCCGGGTTAAATCGTAACTTACTTATCAGTTCCTTTTGCGAAATTTATGCACGTATCCTTCGCAAACGATAAAAGTAAACTTTGTCATACGTGAAAGCGCAACTTTCGTCTCCACACACAGGAACACACACCCCGACCTTCATGGCACCCTTCATAGTGGAACATCTGCTTTTCTACTAAAATATCATTTGCTTATCCATCCAATAGAAGACTGGTACAAAATATAATATTAAGGACGATGACTTCCACTGGCACTGGCACTGCCACTCTTCCACTTGGAGGAGTTCCTCATTTGCCTGAGTTTTCACATCGTCAGCGGCGCCTTATATTTGGTGGCCTTTTGAGTGTTGTCGTAGTAGAGCTGGAGATATGAGATAACTTATCTCTGATAACATATGTGCCAAGATATATATCCTGGTTAGTAAAAGGACCATTGCCAATGTCGCACTTTCTAATCCACAGCCATCCACCCTCCGCTTCCACCGTCATCCATGCAATATTAAACGAAAGCGCACACAAAAATATGACAGAGTTAGGCAAGTGGAAGTTAGGTTAGAAGACAGAGTTTCGTATTTTTATTTCTGCTGGTCTCAACGGGGCTGTTAAGGTAAATTGGTCTTTCTCGCCCCCGACAACGACTACCACGACGACGACGACGACGACTACGACGAATGGAAGTTTATCATGTTTCCAGAACGATTGAGTCTGGTGGTGTGCGAGATGAGGAAAAACTTTCTCCAGAATTTTGTAAATGAATGAAGTACAGCTGAGCAGGCGATTCTACCAGGGTATATCACTTCCTTCTTATCGTTCACTGTTCGTCCTGGTGTACTCCTATTTAAATGGAAAATCTTTAAGGTAAACTCAGAGTAAGTGTGACTTACTGTGTGTAGAGGAACCTCTGAAAAGGTATGAATTTTCGGGACTAAGCTGACATTATTACATCCACCCAAGCATAGAAAAAAAAGAAAAACGAAAAAGGAAGAAGGACGAAAAGCAATTTATTTTTACTTAGAAAAGAAAGTGGCAGCGAAAAACAGTTGACTTGACGATGATGATGAACATGATGAATATGTGTCGTCCTTGGACGGCATGAATGAATGAATGAAATTGAATGGCGGACAAGGACGAGGGTGTATTCCAGAAATAAGATTCCCTTTTGTGTGAAAAGTTTCCTTGATTAAGTACCACGGAATGATGGTTTAAAGCAGCATTAGGATGGAAAATTCAACTATTTTAGGGAATTATATGACGGATTAGGAAAGAGGAAATGAAAAGAGCCATTTGGAGCGTTGCGTCTCTAGGGAGACACGTTGGTGACATCATCTGGAAGATGATTTCCTCATACCTACGAATTGCTTACTTTAGAGGCAAAGTTTTTTTTCCCTGGCAGCGGATAATTTAATATGTGCCTCAATGTGCCTCAAGTACAAGTTCGAGTTGTAGTCATTTCAAGCATTGATGGTACGGTATGAAAAGGGATTTGATAGCTGCCTGGCTGTCGATAAAAATAACAATCTTTCGTGATATTGTAAGTACCGCCAGCCAGTCAGTGGCTTGGCATATTGCAGTGACTTCGGCCTGAAACACGCTGCAGGGAATCGTTATGTAGGACATCGCAATGCGTCCACTCTAATCCGTCCAGTATCTAGTGTTTGAAGCCTAGGCTGAAATTAATTTCAGTAGGCAGGCGGGAGGTGGTGATGCATCTTAGGTATGTTGGCATGGCCAGTCTTTCCAAAGACAAGAGAGAAGAAGGCGAAGCGTGGTTTGAAGCGCCGATGTTGAGAGGTTCTCAGCGCACCTGTGATGCGCCACGCGTTGCATCTGTTTCAGCTTTGATTTCCTCTCCAAAGCGGTCCACGACACCATTGCGCCTTAACGACGTACATATATAGCCAGTGCATTATATTTGGTTGTAGGCTCACCGCTTTCTTACATGAGTACAGGGCAACCATTGCTTTTTTGACACGTTCGTTGACGTTCTCTTTCCAGTGGAGCTTCCGATCTTACTTTAGTCCCAAATAGCTAGCACTGTTTGAGAGACTAAGAGTAGAACCTCCTATTTTGGGAGATGAGAATCAACGGATTAACACTAAGGCTGCAGCCTTTCATTCAGTTGACTAGCTTACTAAAGGCGAGTTGCATGACATCGTACCTATAGTAGTTCGTTACTCCATCGTCCTACATAGATAGTCTGCCTCCAATGTATAGTTATTCCGAGCGACAGTAGTGCAGAGCGTCTTGTTTCTGGAGTTAGACAGAATGCAGTTGTCATCCGACGAAAGGACAATATGTTCCTCAGCGGGAGAACCAGAAAAGAGGGTATCAACTCTAGCAGGCACAGATCATTTAGAACACGGCAACAAACTTTCCTAGTCTGCCCGATGTCTTCGGATCACATCAACATCTTTTATGAAAACTACACAATTTCGGACTCCAGATCCCTCGTTTCAGAGCTTACAGGATCACTCATTTCTGGTAACACCCTACGCCGTATTTAAAGCTCCTCGTTGCATCGATGTTGCAAAAACGGTGCTGAACCTTCCACTTTTAAAAAAAGGCGGAACCGGCCATCGTCAATCCATTCAAATGACGACATCTGTAGATACCGACTTGCTATAGGTGCCAGTAAATTCCTGAAATTAGAAAGATTCAACGCGCTCTCCATCTTACCTAACACAGCCCACATCCAAAGGCTCCATCCCACGTTAAACTATTAAAAGTCAAATGAGAGGTTGAATATCAAAGTACCTCCACACATACACAAGTATCGCATAAAAGTTTACATCGCCGTTATAGCGTTTACTTTTTGCAATTTGTTGCTCCATAATTTCACATGAATACCACATTATACCCTCACATAAGCTATCGGGCTTAAAATGAGATACTTTTGAGTCTACTCATGTGTTGTTATATGCAATTATGCTGCCAAAAATTAAAGCCTCTTAAAGCGCCCCCCCCAGAAGTGAATTCTTAGCAGAGTTGCCTCCGGGCTCTCGTCCTCTGGAACGGCCTCCACCCGCTATGCCATTCATGCAATAATTGCGCCAGTAATTACATCATTATGTGTCTCGTTATTGCTATCCCATGTGCCTGCTTGACAGTGCTGCTCTCTGTAAATGTGTGTGTTTGCTAGTCTCCTGGCGCATGCTGCTGTGCCGCTACTTCGGATGCTGTTATGGGTTTTTTGTTTAGGGAATTTTAAGGACATATTTTCATGGGTTTTATTATCTCCTAAGGACATGTAAGTATTTTTACTTTCACGCGTAAATCATTTGGTCTATCGAGTGTTGCGTCTCTCTTTCTATGTATGTGTGTGTGTGTGTATGGATATGTAAGGACAAAGGAAAAGAATTCACTCTGGTCTGCTGCTCAGTGGATTTTAATACTCACAATTTTCGCATAAATAGGACAAGTACACAGTGATATCCTTGCTGGGATGAATCATTGCGCTGGACATTGTTAAGAATGTTCTCTCACAGAGGGAAGAACGTAAAGCAGAGACGAAACAGATGGAGCAGAGAAATGTACTGCTGGAGTATGGGAAAGATTTTTTATGGGAATACCGATTGCATGCTACTACAAGGATGGACAGGACGACATGAAATGCGGTCAAAGTGTTCCAAAGGAATGAGAGTCGCCTCTGTCCAAGGGATCACGTACGGTAAATATTAAATTTGTTTGTCTGTCCCCCAACTGGGGTTTGTGTCGGCTTGCTTGTATTATCCTGCTGTGTTTGCATGTCATGACGACAGACTCTTGTTTAACGATTAAATAGTGCGTGCCTTACCAGCTCAAGCATTTGCATTACGAGTATGTTTCCCCGATTTAAAGTTACAAAATAATTGCTTAAAGCGGGTGAAAGGAGAGAGAAAAAAATCGGTTCTAGGAAGGATTTATATGGTTCTACAGCCACGCTCAGTTATTATCCTGACTAGGGATTGTGTGTGCATTAATTTTTTTTCTGTTTAATCGGAATGGTGAATTCGGTCTTTGGCTGCATTATGCGTGCAGAAATAAAGCATAAATTAAAGTGAATTATGCTCCTGCCACTCCGATAAAAGAAGGTTACTATCCAGGAGGTGGCAGGATTAATGGCTAAGGTTAAGTGATAAATTTTCTATGCTGACTCATTGGAAACTTATAAAAGAAAAAATGCATAGTAGCCTACCTCTTGTTCAATGCAGAATGACTCATAATGCTGAAGAGCGTATCGAAACTTGATTGGTTATGAGCGCTTCTATCGGGAAGCAATTTTGAGTTTTTTCTTAGATGTGCAGATCGATTTCTAATGATTTTTCCGGTGTCCTGAACTCGACGTTAGCGTAATTTCGAGAAAACCTCTCGGAGAGCACTAAATAAAGTTAGGATTACGTAAGGCGTATCTCTGTAGAAGGAATTGCCACGATATCGGCTAATTCTTTAATGAAGCAGCAGGACACCCCGCGATCGTTGATTCCGCTAAGTTTTGGTTGATTGACTACAGTAGCCCAAAGAGGGTAATAACTCGTATTTCTTAGTCAAAAGGCAGCACATTAAGAATACCTTCAACTTCACGAGTTCAAAACACATTCTGGAGGCAGTGGTTCGCAAAAATTATGACCGGTTACTTCAGGTGGAGAGTTCTATTATGTTACAAAGAAGATAGTGGAAAAGGGTTCCGTCTTGGGCCTCTTCCTATGCAGCATTATGTACGATCGCATTTTTGTCTAAAAATAGCTCAGAGTTCTTGGATTCTACGGATGATTTACTATCTGCTAAAGACTAACGCAAGGTGGAATACCGAATCAAAGGAGTTCACCAGTCTCGTCGTAGATATCTGAGTAAATGGTGGTAACATGTCAGCGGCTGCAACCTATGGAAACTCCTTGGATAGAAACCTCTACTGCCGTGGCTCTTACCCGTTTGATTTTTTTCTCGTTTATACTCGGTAGCTGTTCCCCGGCAATGCTTGGGCCTGCACCAAGCAAATGCACTACCAAATGCATCATGACCACCTCCATTCGAAAGTGAAGCCCTGTCTTCAAACACAAAGACCAAAGCAAGCGTAAACTATCCAAAACAGGAGATCCAATGCAAGACACATACCTTGAAGTAGACAGAATGAGCAGGCTACTAATGTAGGTAAAAGAATTTCGCGGCTTGTTAGACCTCCTTTCAAGTTATCCTTTTCTATTTTTGCACGGTATAAAGCCCTTAGAACTCCTTTGCGTCTTTGCTGGTCTTGAAATTTGATGAACTGGGTCTAGTTCCACAACGAATTGAGTTGAACATAGCTTCAAAATTCATCATTGAGAGACGTTTAATCAATCAATTTCTCAGTTAAACAGTTGTCCGAGATTTCCGCATTAGAGTTTTATATTTTAATCCGTTTCAAATTCGTGAATTCGTGAAGGACCCATTCTACTGCTAAATCATCAACGTTACCAACGTTCTCTTGCAGCATTTCCTTTATTTTCCTAATCGCTCGTTAGTGCTGACTTAAAACATCCTTTAATTGCGAACTAAATTACAGTAATCATCAACGTCTTCAGGAAGTTGCCGAAATTTGTTGGAAAATTCAAACCACTTAGCATTCATAATGGCAACCGACGCGACGCATAAACCAACACATCCTTCGTAATAGACGAGAATTTCCACATTTTCTCTGACAGAAGCATCGTAACGAAGCAACTAATCAGCTCCCAATAAAACCACCGACGACACTTAAAAATGCCGTCAAATTAATCCTCATGCCGCGCCATCAAATGCGATTTGTCTTGAAAGCTAATTAAGATTAAATTTACCTTCCTGCTTGCGCTGCAACCGTCCTCCCTCTACGTTGATTGCGCCCCTAAGTCGATGCTCGCTTTGTAAAGCAACCCAATCCAAAACCACACTAGCACAGTAGCTAATTCCGCGATTCTCTCTGGGATACAAAACTTTGACAAATTACTCGGAACTCGATTGGTGAAACTTTCTCAGCACAAAACACCACACAATGCAAGTTCCAGGACACGGCTCTCTAAACATAACTCTCCACCCAGGCACTCCCTTCGAATAAAACATTTGTACGCGACAATACCAATTCCTGTACTCTATGCTGCCACACTAAACTCAATTTGTAATTAGTTTCTGGGCACTAAGTTGCTCCCATCATTCCATATATACTCTCGGGTTGTATCCTTCAATTGATGTGTCGTGTGCAGAGCCAGAAGCAGCAGCAACAGTAGCAGTAGAAGCTTCCTGCTTCGAGTTCGAGTTCGAGTTCGAGTACTTCGCCGCCTACTCACACCGCTGCCAATTGAGCGGAAGTGTCGCTGGGAAAAGTTTTATTCGCCGCAAAATGCTTCATTAAAATTATTACTCTGTTGGTGAAATGAAGTTATGCTGCCGTTGGCATATGAGCAGCCTTCAGAATATTGTTTCCTGGCTGGTATGTGCTCGTGGGGTGGGAGTACAGGACTACAGGAGTATAGGAGCAAACGAGCTCAAAAAAGTAATAACAATGCAATTCTATGGAATTTGACACACACCAACAACTTTGTGACTTTATGTCTGTCATTCTCTGTACTTTTGTGTTTTGTGTTGGTGAAGATGTTCTCGGGGGCAGAGCTCATACATAAATATGCAGATTTGCCATGAACGCAGAGCATCAGTTATGGTGCTTGGAATTTGTCATTGTAAGGTGACATGAGGTTGCTTGATGTTGACACAATGACACAAGGAGAGGCACTCTCGTTAATTTTACAATTTGGAAATGTCACCGCCATTTAGTGATGAAAGCTGAGAGGAGAGAAGGATAAGTTTATGATCTGGGGTGTTGCTCTGTGGGATGGGTTGCCAGGATGATAATGTGCTTTGTAAGCAGCGCAATTAGCGAATTACGTAGGTTGTGCAAGAGTATTTTAGTGTTCACTTTGAGCTATAAATGGAATTAGGCTCTAAATTTGAATGACTTGGCTGAGATGTTCTCAGATGGAAGGTGTTGGCAGTGACGAAGGTGGGTTTTGTGAAGTGGTAGGAAATACGAAACATTTTACCCATCCACCACCTGATGAAATTGAAAGAAAATATACAGGATACGTTTATCCTACCTGCTGTACTTTTTGACGATCCCTTTTCGGGCGCCAATTCACGACGGAGTTGTGATCTACTTCAGATGTAGAAAATTTTCAAAAATGTAGAGCCATCCAACTTCACTTCGATCAGAATCGTCTTCAGTTTATTAAGTGTCCTTTTAGCTTGTAGCAGTCCTGGATGGACCTCTAAAAACGCGGATTTTGAGTCAATTTTTATACAGCATCTTGCAAGCGGAGATCTTGGCAGTGACAACAGTCTGACGGAAGAAAAACTCTGCAAAGGCTGCGGTGACGAGGGAGTTCTTGAGGACACAACCCACTTCCTTTGTCACTGGCCTGGTCTCTAACACAGGAGGAACAAATTGCTTAGGAGTTACTTTTTCCAGGACCTAGAAGAACTCGCTAGCACGACATCAGATAGGATAATGAAATTCATCAAATCCTCAGGACGGTGTTTGTATGCAAAGACTCGCTACAGTAGTATCGGAGAAAAATTAGAGTCAGAATTGGGTTTCTATGGGCAAGGGACAACCTTTCCACCAAGAGGCATCGCAATGGGTCAGTATTGACCTAAGTGTGTCGGAGAGTAGTTCTCTCCAACCCCAATGATTACCAAAATGGTGTCCTGTTCAATCGATGCGTCATATTCTGACTATATCCCTCAGCGTATTTTCAAATGCAAAACTCCAATCGATTGATGTTAGGAAAGACTCCTTTATTCTATTCCATTTCAACCACTTAGACTTAAACCACTTTCCCGCCTAATATATGCACTGGCAGAGCCTATTCTCGCAGTCACCACCTATCTCTCCCTCCTAATCGAACATTTGCACACGACGACGACAATGACGATGCCTTCAAATAACATTGTGCCAAAATAAAATTGATTCGGTCGTATCACTGATTATCCCTTGGCGAGGATGGCTGTTTCGGACGTAAAACACCCACCACTCTGTCCCTGGAACCAATCTCTAGTACATGTCCATAGAGCATTGCCGACAGGAATTTCGATTGGTTTTTTCCTCCTTCAGTGGTAGAAATTCGTCCTTTCGGACTTTTTTTTTTTGGTTTTTCTCTTTCCATGTTTGTTTGTCATGTTCTCTCTCTGTTTTATGAATCCCCAATCAGCTGTGCTCGTCGTCGTCGTTCAACTGTCGATAGTCCTCACTACACCCGGCACACAGTGTAACTTCCTGCATTAGATAGAAGACCATCACTCCTCTGGCACTTCTATGTTTTCAGATTTCTCTACCACTGTTTCTGTTTGGTATGCGAAACAAAGTAAAAGGATCCAAATTAATTCCACTATTGGAATTCTTTTTCCATTTGAATAGCGAAAGCGCGGGCCAGCGGTACGGAGGGGCATCAATTTTGGCAAAAAGAAATTACTGCCGGCAATGTTGGTACTTTGAGTGTTGGCAGAGAGCTATAAAGCCCGAAGGCTTTCCGGAATAAGTTCCTCTAAGAGTCCGACAAATTGATTTCGACTTTTATTAGATTTCTCTGTGTGTACGCATAGCGCAATGAAGTTGAACGGACAGGATCAGAAAACATTCCGCTGCCGGAACTGCAGAAATTAAAACGCATAAAACAAAAACTTCCCAAGGACTCTCACTCTCTCCCTCTCTTTTATCGATGGTTTCGAAAGGAAAATCGATGACAAATTACAGCTTTTATGTTGACTTCATCTCATGGCTTTCTGACTTTTTCGTGCGTTTAATGAATCTTCCGCAAGGACTTTGACATTTTAATATCCGAGGCTTTGCTACATTCTTTTGATGGTCGTTTGATGTATAAAAAGGAGTATCCTCCCACTTTGCTATTTGCTCCTGTGGCAGCCTGGAAAAGTTTTAGTTGGTTTCGATTTCGATTGAATCAGAACGCGGTTCGTCCTTTTTATTTCTAGAAAAAAAGAAAAAAGAAAACGTGACTCGTTATCACGCAAACATCAATTGTCGTGACATCATTTCTTTTAATTGAATCTGCACAGCAGGCGTTGTCAAGGGGTGGCTCTCAGGCTTCCGGGGTTATGAGATGATTTTCCGCCTGTTGGTTGCTCCTTCTCCTTAAGGAAACCGCACAGACGGGGGAATAAAAAGTCACCCCCTTTTCCACTTCAATCTCTCATCAGTTAAATCAACAAAAAGTGTTGTGTCGTAGTGGGAATTTTTTTTCTTTCCAAAGTCCTTTGTCGCTTTATAAGGATTTCATAAAAAACGAAAACAACAAAATAAATAAACGCAACACGCGTTACGTTGATCACACGTTGACTTAATGGAGAAATTAGGCGAACGTTGTTTTTTTTTGCTTTTGCCTTATCCTTCCTTTGCTGAGGTGCGTCCCTTATTTTGAATTTGCTTTTACCGTCATAAATGTACGTGTACGTGTAGAAGATGATAGCCGACTTAGGTACGCGACAGGAATACACACTTTTGCCAACAACAGAAGCACACATTACATTTAAGGCTAATTTAAGAACTGCTCTCGATAAGCGTTGATGTCGTCCTTGTTGGTTTTGTTAAGAAGGAAGCCGAGTGCATTTGTTGCTGAGATCAAAGGAATGTGTTTGACATTGTTTTCGCGTTTCTTATGTTGCCTCCGACAGCTGGTTGTTGCGGAAAATGCGTTATTTATTTAGAACACCTAATGTGCTGATTGTAAAATGGTTAACAAGATAAATCGGGGAGAAGGGTTCGGCATTTTACAGGATTAAAGATGGCGAAAGGACACGTACATTTATGGAGGGTTTGGTGTAAATTTGGTTAAAGCGCTTAACATTTTTTTATTTACCAGAGTTGGTGAACAAAATTACACCCTTACCTCCCCCTGGTTCGTGATATATGAACTCCTTCGTCTGCCCAAGACAATAATGGTTTTCAAAACTGAGTTAACGTGCCGGCTCTTGTACGCCTTAAAGTGGATTTTTACTATCGGGGTGAATTTCTATAATAGCGTGCTGCCGGATGGACCAGGAAAAAACTG
This sequence comes from Blera fallax, assembly GCA_946965025.1. Classification (NCBI taxonomy): domain Eukaryota; kingdom Metazoa; phylum Arthropoda; class Insecta; order Diptera; family Syrphidae; genus Blera; species Blera fallax. Next base: position 2,185,203 of record OX337245.1, read on the forward strand.
GAGGAAAAGCTGGCATGTACTTCAATGACTTTTGCAACGATTTACAGTTGAATTCAGACTGTAAGCAAGAAGTCTTGAGCTTTGAGTGAACGCTTGATGACAGTCAGCTTGGTCCTTGGTTTTCTCATTCCAGTTTCGGAAGCCAAGTTGGTTGATTTTTTCTCTGCTGCGTTGTCCCACCGGCGTAGACTGCAAGATTTTTCGCTCTGATTTACTAATATGTGACAGCCATCACCGGATAACAACCCAAGTTAAGTGCGCCTGTAGACTTACTGACAAATTTTAAGTCAAAGTGGGTATCCATCAAGGCCTTAGTTCTGAGCCCATTGCTATTCAATCTTCTGATAGACCTTCTAACCCGCGAAATCCAAAGAAAGTTTACCGTGGACGCTGCTTTATGATGATGGCATAGCGTCCTAGCAGATGACAAAACGACCCTGCAAGAAAGGCTATCCGTATGGGTGAATGCTCTTAAGGCCTATGGCCTATGTTCTGTTTTAGTGAAGACGACGGCAGCTCGGCAGCTAAAAATAGGTGACCATTAGGCCTGCAATGATGTATGCTGGGCAGCACCTAAGAAACTTAAACAAAAACCTCATGCTGCTGAAATGCGCATGCTCAGGTGGGCCAATGGAGTTACGCTGCTTGACCAAGTCAGGAACAAGCATATCAGAGTCAACAGTAATCTCATACCAATCTGTGTAAAACTCCAAGAAAACCGCCTCCGAAGGTATGGGCATGTTACGCGGAGACCGGAAGACCACACAGTAAGACCAGCGATGGACTTGCCAGAGATAAGAAGAGGACCGGGTAGATCACTCAAAACCTGGAGCAACACCGTACAAAAAGATATGCGGGAGAGGAATGTGGATGACCAGACAATCCAGGACAGGGCAGCCTGGCGATATCGTACAAGAAGAGCTGGCCCTAAATGGGACTAAGGCTAGGACAAAGAAGAAGAAGAAGAAGATTTAGTAATACCCATACACTTTACATTTCCTAGCAATCCAAGATGCCTCGTTCACTTCTTTTTGACTAGATCGATGTCACTCCTCTACAGTCCGTCGCGTCGGTGCAAACTCTCTTGTGGATGCAACTAAGGCTACTTTGTCACTCGATCTTAGCAAGGGTGTCATTTACAGAATCATCTGAGTAGGCAAACATCCACTCAAAATCCGTGAAGTTATGGCCGTAATACAGACCAGCCAGAAACGGCGAAATTGGTACCAAAAACTCATAGAAAACTACCTCACAAGAATCGAAGTTTTCGAAAACTCCCGTGGCATACATTAGCATGGTCCAACGTCTAAAATAGTAAACAATTTTCATTGAACTTTCAATACTTTATATTTTATTCAAATGAGTAACCGAGTCCTTGCAGTAAATTCAACGAAAATGGAAACTGAACAGAAATTACAAAAAGGGCCCGTATTGAGTTTACAAAACGAAGACTTTACTGGAACTGACATTCGCTACCACAAATTCTGCCAAAAACGGAACTCGATTGCAGCTTAAATTTGCTTCCGGTAAATTCTGCAAACATTTTCCTTAATTTTCCTAAAAGCCACTGCCGAATTCAATTTGGCATCAATCCTGTAAACGAATTCGCATTGAAGCGCCTATATTCATGGCATATCCTTACATTCAATGATAATGGTTCTTGGAACACTCCTCATGGAAGAGCATAGAAAAATATTTCCCATTTCCTTTTACATCCTCCACGCTTGGTTAAATTTTGAGGCGAAACGCGCGCTAACACATATTTCTGTCATATCGTGGTGCCCGCATAACAGCAAGCAGGATGCTATTCGCATTAAAGGCAACGGAAATACACACACACACACACACACATATTTTTTTCTTTCTTTTTATTGTCCTTATAGATTTTGTATTCGCTGCGGAAAAATGAAAAACTCAGCAAAAACTGCCAACGCACACAATTCAGAACTTTAATTTTGTGGAAATTATGCATACACATCCTTTTTTAAAGATTTCCGGAATGAAATGCAAGGATATCAGGAGCAGAGATCAATGCCGAAGTAAAAAGATAAAAATACCAAACCCAGCGACCTACCAGCATCGCCACTGCCGCCGCCGCCAATGCCGCAGGCCAAAAAGGGATCCTCTCATGGAGTTCAATTTATTTACATTGAAATTGGAAGGAAGTGTCCAAATATAAAAATGTTCAAAAAAAAAGGACAACAAAAAAAGAGAAATTCAAAACGGACACATTGAGACGTAACTGCGACAGTACCTCGTTTCTCTCTATCTCTTATTCTATGTATCTCTAGGAAGGAACTGAAATGAGAATCCTTACAGAAAGCAATCTCAATATGGGTTTGTGTGCCTGTAAACTAGGAAGGACGTTTAAGTCCTATATTTTGCCATTTTTATCAAATTTATAATTCCAATTTACTTGCAAATGGGATATCCTTCCATGGCTTCTGTTGCCGGGTTAGGGTTTTCGGAACAATTTCACTGAATTTCCCCATTTGTCTTGTAAGTGTACACTCGCATGTATATGGGGATGCAACGAGAAAAGAAATCCAAAAGCAGTTGCAATTCCGTGACGAAGGATATTTTTCCGAGTGCAGTTTTGCCTGATTGTTTTCCTCTATCGTCATCGTCTCATAGTATAGTTGATTTTCCTTCCTGGTGGATTGTAAAGAAAAGAAATCCTTGCTAGCTGGCTCTGCAATGTTTTCCATTCTTTTCCTGTTGAGTGGGTGGAGTATGGAGTACGGAGGAGTCTTTGCGAAATAATCTTCTAGCAGCTATTCTTCATGTCCTTTTCGATTTTCTGCTGATGATAGTTACTTTTTCGATTCTTGTTTGACTGGAATTGCTGCTAGCTGTCCGTTTGGATTCCCTCATTTTGTTCATTGTTGAGATATAGAGGAGGATATACGCCTTTTTCAATCAATTGAAGGAGGGAAGCATTTCGTTTCTTGAAATTCTTAACGTTTCAATTGAATTGAACTTGAAATATGTCGAAGGGATGTTCGCTGGGATTGGGTATACACATGTGTTAATGGGGCGGACTATACAATGTCGATGGGACATGATGGGTGGGAGTGGAATTGGAAATGGAATTTTGTGTGTGAAATTGAAAACTCTCTTAGTTGCATTTAAGTGAAACGAAGTCCTTTGTTAGATATCGTGATTTGAAATTCTAAATAGAGAATGTGTACCTGGATTTGATGAAGGCATGCTGAGAACTTATTCGCTTTGAACACGTCGAAGTCTTTGCAAGAAAATTACGAAACCAAATGAAGAACTCACGATCCGGTATCATAGTGAGCTACATAAATTACTGTTAATTTTCAACGTGTTCCTCTACGAGTATAACCATAGAGCGATTTTCATCGTTTTAAGCCTCAAGGAATTCAAAGAAGAAACCGGTCCTTAGTTGATTGCTAGCCAAAGAGGAATCGTTCCACACCCCCATCTAATCCAGAACCCTATGCTGCATTTATACTTATTCTCCTTTGCAAATCCACCACAATCTTTTGTCTCGAAAGCGAGTAGCAATCCCCCTTTTAACTGACTTTGACTCTGGTCTCACTAGATCGAGTTCCTTTACTCTTTGTGGGCCAAGCAGTCCACTGAAGAAATTCACTGCCGCGATCAACACAGCTGAAACCAAATCCAAGTGTGTTCGGTCCATATGAGGCAAAGCCTAAGTCGAATCTGGGAAGGAAAGATGGTCAAGAATTACCTCTCAAAATCCGCATCTGAGCTGGCATCATGTGAGATTCCTCGATCTATCGCTTTGATGCAGGTCAAACAGAAACGTTATCGGGAACAAGTTGAGAAGCAAGAGAGTCACCAAATTTGGGCGAAGTCAGGATGGAATCACTCACTGCCTACCTTACCTACGATAGGTTACGTTATGTTAAATTGGCTGTCCACACGAGAGTGTAGACACACTTAGACCAGTAAAGGTCCTTTGTGATACCATTAACCAAACCATTTGGCCACTCAGGGACTAACAAAATTAACCGGAGCTTTTGATAAAGCCTTTTGATCGCCAAGGTCTTCAAGGAAGGGCAATGGAGCATTATTTTATGCGACAAGGCTGCGCAATTACATAGGAGATGAAGGATGGTTTCCTCTTCCTCCTCGTCCCTACAGCTCCTGCAGAAGTCGTTAGAGAAGGGGCCAAGTCTTCTGGCATGTTGGCCTATAAGACAGTGTCCAGTGAGAACACCGACAACGCAGCTGTGATCGCTTTAGTTTGACCAACTCCGCAATACGTTTATGATCCACCTTAGGTCAGATCTGAGATGAGACACGTCGAGCTGTTTTCCCATCTGAGGTTGGTCTTGCTAATAGCATTCAGCTTTAGTAGATGCTTACACGTAACTAGGGGCATATTTAGGATTGCGTATCAGACAGAATCCTTAGAGTAGTACCCTGTCTGGCGAGTTCGTCTGCCCTGCAGTTACCTGAAATGTGGCTTGGCACTCAGCATAGATGAATATTGAACTGCTCTGTCATCTCCATGAGAGATAAACCTTTAAAGTAAAGGAGCACGTTTCCAGGGACTTGATTGCCGCTTGGCTGTCAGTGAGAATGCTAATATCCCTGACAGATAGCACATTACACTTCAGCCAGTGCAGGGTTTCCTTAATTGCCATGATTTCCACCTGAAAAACGCTACAATGATCAGGGAGGCGGAACGATAGTTTTAGGTTGACCTTTTCGAAGAAAACACCACATCCCACCCCATTTTCGGTCTTAGAGCCATCTGTGAGACCGTGAACTGAGCTGCCATCGATAAGGGAAGAACTGTTCCATTCATCCCATTCAGGGATGCGGGTATATAGTCTGTATTTTCATGTTTGAAGTTGAGGAGATCAAGAATCGAGGAGTGGCAAGCATGATAACTAGAACACTGAGAGGAGGCTTTCAGACGGATGGCCGCACAAGCAGTAATCTGTTTACCGAATCTAAGGGTAGCATGTTGTGATCTTCGATAGCTTCACGAGGATTTTCATCACGCTTGCTACAGCAAGTGTCAGCATCATCACGACATCTTTCATTTCTGTAAAGTAAGCATTATCAGAAAGCCATCCCTCCTCGCAGAGTAGTTTAGCTCATCGTGCGAGTTTCAAGAATTCGCTTACAATTTGCTTAATAATTCAGCTCCAGCATGTGTACGTACAAAGGTAATCCCTTGTAAGAACTTGGAGACAACCATTCCATGAGCAAACTACATTCACATTTCTTTAAATTCCTCTTCCTTGCACTGATAACCGGCAATTTTCAAAGTACAACTAGAGCACAGCAATTGTCCTTGTTAAACTACCCCGTCATAATGATTCTTCCCCTTCACTTCTTATCCAGGAAAAAAAAAATACATAAATCCAAACGAACGCAAATTGTAAAGCTTCTCCACTACAAGCTGAGGAGTAACAAATCCCAACTTCCTTTATCCCTTCACAACGAGGAGCGAAACAAGTGCAAATACCCACGCGAATCCTCACATATACCCACCTACTGGCACAGTGTACGAGTACGAGAGCGATGCGAAAATAATTGAAATATTTGAGCAAAAGGACGAGAAGCAACAGCAGAAGAAGAAGCGCATTTCACTTCATTTATTTTATATTTATTTTCCCATACCAATGTTCTGTATCCGTTCACCTTCCTTCATCCAGCATTTCATACAACATTGAACAATAAAAATGGAATTCCCGAGAATCCTTCGACAGAAAAAAAATAAAATAAAAGGAGATCATCTGCACAAAAGCTAAAACCCAACGTGATACAGCTGTACAGAGCCCCGGCTTCATCTCTAGCTTTGCGAACATGGGGAAAGCAATGGAAATGCGTGCAGGGGCGGGCAAAAAAGTACCATGACAACGCATCCTTGCACACAACACAACCTCCTCTATACATGGAAATCCTATGAAATTCTACTCAAATTGGCTTTTATTACGAGTATACTGCCAGCAAATGTGGGGGCAAATCATGTTGGATGTTGATGAATGCACCGCTCCCGACCTAATAGGACGCATTCCTTTGCTTTATTATGTTTCAATTTGGAAAAGAAATAGAAAGGTGGGAGGAGCATATGGTGGGTGAAAGTCGATGAAAAGAAAAAAAGAAGAGCATCCTTGCAAGGGCGGAATTTAATTTCACTGTTGCAACCAACCGGTAGATCTCCCCGTGTAATGAAAAAAAGGATAGCAGGGGTAAAAGGAAAAAACTCCACAGCGAGACGAGGAAGAGCAAAAGGAACTCAAACAATTAAACATCCGTTGAAGGCAAATTGAAATCCATCGATGTAAATATAATAACCAATATCCGTTGGAAAAGTTGCTTTGATTTCGCCCAACAGCGCAGCGATGGGGAGTTGAATAATTTCCCAGGATCGAGGAATTCATTTTCATTTTTAATCCATCATCAGAGCAGTAGCGTACGGTAGACCGAGCAATAGGCAACATCTTGCCTATGGTTATCCTTACAGATGGGAGAGATGAATCAAAATGGAATGCTTTTCCCCATCCTTCTATTATTTAATTATTTCTCTCTTTTTTCCCCTCCACAATATTCATCCACCGCATGCCCCTTTGAAATACACTGCCTGCGGTGCTCTGTATCTCTCTTTCGATGTCCTGTTTGCATAATTTTTTAATTAACGTTGATTTATTGAAAGGCCGAGGTTGATTTTTCCGAACGTGTGCACTGTGGTGGAACAAATTAAAAACTCAATTTGCTAGAGTGGAATTATTAAATGTCCTTGCGTTGACTGACGTTTTCTGTTGGGTGTACGCTTAGGATAATAAATAGAATGGGAGCCGTGCATAAGAATTAAAGAAAGTAAACTGTGTTTACTTACGGTTGATGTTGTTTTATTCACGAGAATAATTTAACTGGACGGATGTCGAAAAGGATTAAGATCAATACAAAAGTGATTAAACAGTTTTCCAATTAATATGCAAAAATCGAAGTTGTTTTTTAAGTAAACATCTTGACAAGGACTAATGGGAAATTGGAATGACAACAAAAAAAAAAATTTAAAGTTGTTACAAGGTAGTCGCAAATGAAGTGAAGATTTCAACACGTCGTCGGCAGAACAAGAAATCTAACAAATGTGCATCGAAGCAGAATAGAATATCTTAAGGAACTGTCAAAACTACGACGACAGTCGTTATGTAAAATTGTGCCGGAGAGAACTTTGCCTCGTGATGGTTACTCAACGTTGGTACAGTGTGGGTTTGCCAATAGAACTTTGACGTCATACACTTAGTCACAAAAGTCGAAATACACATAGGGGTAATGTCTCAGATAAATTTCGTACTGGGCGTCCGAAGACATTAAATGCCCGACCATCCCTCGTAAAGTGACACCCAATTCTAAGACAAAATTCACTGAGGACATCGCAAATACCAACGGCAAAGAAGTTCACCCAGAAACGGTTCGAAGAGTTTTGAGATCTGGAGGATTTCATGGAAGAGCTCCCTGATCAGCAAGGTCAACCCCGAGTTTGCCAAACGCTGCATTTCTGAAGGTTACGAGTTTTGGAGAACTGTGCTATTTACCGACGAAAATAATTAAAATATTTTCGGATCCGATGGCCGAGGGAAAATATGGCGTAGACCAAGCCAGGAAATGATTGCGCAAAATTTGGTGCCAACAGTAAAATAAGGTGGAGGCAATGTCATGGTTTGGGGTTCGATGGCGGCGGCAGGAGTGGACACATTAGTGTGGGCACTATGTGTTAAAACTGTTTCAGAACTGATAGGATCAACCCTTTATTGAAGCCGCAAGACACCGACAGAACTTGTTTCTTGACGAGTTTACCCTGGTATCTTGGAAAATATTATTACTGTCCATCTACGCGGATAGGTCAAAAGTAGATATAAGTACGATTGCTGGCCTATACTCCGAAAGCCTTCATACACAAAGCTCGCTAAGGCTACCTGATTACAGCAGTGTCTTCCAAGCGAATGTTCTGGCAGTAACGGAGGCAGCCAACCTGCTGTCAATGATAGCAATACCACAGGATTATATTACCATATTTCTTGATAACCAGGCGGCCATAAAAGCAATTTCTGTAACCAAGCCCTCCAACGGATCAAGCCCCACTCTGTCATCTTAGGAAGCGAGTAGAACGTAAGATTCGTATGAAGGCAAATAACAAATGGAACTCCCTACTCATGGGTCATAATCTTCTAAGATACCACACTATAAAACTAAGTCTCGACAATGACGACATATGCGATGCAGAAAACTACGAAGACACACCCCACTTCTGTGTCACTTTCCTAGCCTTAGTCAGTTGAGGAACAGAACTTTAGGAAATTACTTCTTCCAAGAAATTTCCGAAATATCCACAATTCCACATATTTTCAGGTTTACCAGATCATCGAAATGGCTGGACAGAGTTGTAAATATAACGAGAAGGAAGGAAATGGACCAGTCCTACAACAGCAAGGACGTACCCCTAAACCGAGCATCACAATGGGTCTACGCAGACCTTAGTGTGATGGAGAACGGAGCAATCCATCCTCATTAACCCATCAGCCTAACCTATAAGGTATGAGCTAAAGTTTAGTTTTTCAAGTACGAAAAAAAAACCCTACAACTCCTCGAACCCAAATACTCTTGCTTGGATTGTCATTGAGGCCACTTAAATTAGAAGCAGAATGTCAAAACAGAAAAGACTGTGCTCTATGTATTGTACAGGACTTCGTTCCATCAGAGAGATAGAGGATCAATTATTTAAAGAGACTTGGGTACGTCCATGAACTTAGGCACACAAATTTTGCGGACTACTGATAATTGCTAATGAGATATGAATCGTCTAGAACAGTAAGAAAAGGGCTTAGATGACGCAAGGATGTCCATCCCTACCATCGTCTAGCGTTCATGAAATCAAGAATCGCATGGTATGCAGTGCGGAGTACTCCTTCCACCATCAAGTTAAGCAAATCACTGCCAGGGACAATGCTAAGAATTCCAAGAAGAATTGCGCAGTGTAATCCCGCCCAATAAAAGGGGAGGTACATGGAAATAGCGAAGAGGACATTTCAGTTTCCCTTAGTTCCCTCTTGTCGTGGACAGGAAGGTTATAGAAAGGTAGCTAGATTATACTAATAGTCCCGTAGAGGACTGTTCACTCTTCTTTTGGTTTTCTTAGTCCATTCCTTTCTGAAAGGGTCACATTGAAAGGGCCAGCCTACTGCATAGCTCATTTCATAAAGAAGATCTCCCATAGAGGCTTCTTATTGAAAATCAATTTGGAACCAAATTATGGACAACCTATCTTCACCTTGTTCCATTACCTTGCATATTCTAATTCCCACCCTTGAACTGCATTTTGACCCCAACACTGGGCCATTGCTACTAACTCCTCTCACAATTTCGCCCTTGATGGTGAGTGCCAGCTCCAATTAAGTAACCACGAAGCATTAAGCAATGCACCACTTAACGTTGTTGAGGTCATATTTCCACATATGAGTCTATTTGCGTGTTTGACTCTCCCTTTTGCATTTGCAGGCGCTTTTTCTGTAAGCTTGGCATTCTCAAAAGCAAGAAGGTGCTACAAGTTCACTCTAACACCCCTCAACTTATGTGAACGCCTTTCAAAGTACCCTTTTCTGCAAATGCACTTCACCACATGCACACACTCGCCACAATCTACCGCCACCAACCGACCCGAGCAGCAGCAGCGTTTATGAGCTCCAAGGGCAACAAAATTTATTTCAACTTCGAAATAACCAACATGCATTCGGGAATTACAATAAAACTTTCTGTGTGTGCTTGGATTCCGATCCGCGCTATAATATCCTTTGCAACTGAGTACAGAGTGTGCATGCAAACGATTGCGAAAAGGATTAAAAGATACACATGCCTCTCTCTGGCACTTTAAATGGCGGAGGCTGCAGGAACGATATTTCGGCCAGAAGTTGATGTCATTGATTTTTAATTTCAATTTAAGGCACTGCTCTCACACTCACACATAGACACACAGATGAGAATAAGCTGAGCTTCTTTTTAGGTTGATAATCCCCACCCTGGCCCTAATTCGACACAAATTGCGACACCTCCCCCCCACAAACAACACCATCGGGCTGCTGGAGGGAAAATTCAGATATTAGATATTCACCACATTGTTTGTATCCGCATCCGCATCCGCACACGGATCTACGTATCTACGTATCTACGTATTTACGTATCTACGGAGCTACGTAGCTACAGAGATAACTTAAGATTCTGCACATATATTGTGGGCGCTGTGCGCTGGTGTGAGAATGTACACAAAGGCTTAGGGATTAATTTGCCATAACAACTATTTTGCACATGGAAATCTCATGTTTTGCTAAGTCCACCCCCACCCCCTTCGGTTATTTAGTAAGCAGGGTAATTAATTCGGGTAAGAGTTTTAGTCTGCATGCGTGCTCCTGCCTGTGTATGTGTTCAGAGGGTGTGTGTGTATACTTGAAAATTGATATTTTCCCATATGTTCAGTGAAGGGGACTGAACGACTGAACGACTGTACGACTGAACGACGGGTGAAGGGATTTACATCGGACGAGAGTCAGAATTGTGGTCAGGGATTTTGTGAAATCAAAGCTGCTTGTGTGTGTATCAGGATGTGTATGCTAAAGCTCTTTTAATTAGTTGCAAACAAAATGACACTAAAACTCCACTCGAGTTGGACATTTTTTTTTATGATTTTTTCTGCAAGCGCAGGGAGGTTATAAATACTTAAAGTTTACTGTGGTTTGGGGGCATTAAGTTATTGTTATTTGAAAATCTTTGATATCGGTGTACAAAAGCACTTGGAGAGGGATAGCGTATTAAGAGCTCTTGGTGTAGTTCTCTATATGTATCTACTCGTACACTTGTCGGGCGGAAGAGATCGTAAAACTGGGATTAATTAGATTTAAATTAAGTTCTTTGATTTATGGCTGTGTGCTTAGTGTGTATTGTTTCGGGTGAGGGCTTTTGCAGTTAAAGTGAATTGCTTATCGGTGACTGAACACGGGTCATATGATATATGAAAGAGCTGTAAAACATGTTTATGGGATTATTTTGAAGTTCATTTTGTTACAAGGGATTCAATAATTTACAGGATGTGTAAGAGCTTCTTACCAAACTAATGGAATGGAAGCTGTAAACTTTACGTGAATTATTTCTTACATACTCACGGGGTACGTTGCAGGAAAATACATTCTACAGGGAGAGAAATCGATCCATTTCGCTGAACAGATTTACCACATGGATAACTCTGTTTTCATCAATTAGCCAAAAACCATGTCCTGCTACGTTGGAAAGGATTTGCGCTGGATAAGAAATAAACAACCTCCATTAACCTCCATTTTGCTAGCTTAGAACACAACACGAATAGCTGCTATAATATAAGCCATATGTCCTTATTGGATGTTTGAACTCAATAATTCTGATTAAATATTTCCAATCCTGCATCGTCGGTAGGCGAAGATCTTGCCGTAGGTAGCGCTTTCACTGACAGCCAAGTGGCAATCAAGTCCCTGGAATCGTGCTCCTTTACTGCGAAGACCGCTATCAACTACCATCTATCTCTTATGGAGATGCCAGAGCAGTTCAACATTCACCTATGCTGGGCAGGGCAGACGAACGGGGAAAACGACTCAACGTGTCACATTTCACGACAGATCTAGCCCAGGGTAGATCATAAACGTAGTGCCGAGTTGGTCTAACTAAAGCGATCACAGATCAGCTGCGTTGTCGGTGTTCTCACTGGACAGTGTCCGAACCAGCTGTCCTCGTGGTAGCGGGAGTGACCCCTATAGACCTGCTAGCAGCAGAAAAAAAGTGCGTTTACGATGGGGATTGAAGCAACAGTAGCGGAAGCGAAAGAGCAGACCAGAGAGAGGTGGCAAAGGAGGTGGAACAGTGAAACCAGGGGAAGATGGAGCGCGAGGCTGATAAGAGACGTTGTTGCATGGACGGAGCGGAAACACGGTGAAGTGAAGTACTACATCACCCAATTCCTAACCGGATACTTCAACCGGTACCTCTGCAAAATGGGGAAGAAAAAGAGCGTAGCCTACCAGTACGGATACTCCGAGGAAGACGATGCCTACCATACCTTCTTCGTCTGCAGTAGGTGGGCATTGCAGAGGAGCAGGCTTGAATCGGAGATAGGCAGCCTCTCACCAGACAACGTAGTCCAGAAGATGATCTCGAGTACCACCAGTTGGAACAGGATCTGTGCTTTCATCGAAACGGTGCTAAGAAAGAAGAAAAGCGAGGAGGAAGCAAACATGCCCTCAGAAAACAATTCTACAAGAAGTTAAAAGCCTTACCGGCAAGAAGAAAAAATAAACCCGAAACAGAAGACGAAATGAAAAAGCCCCGGTCCCCATAGGGGAATGAAAACGACACCTCTCTGAAGTAATGCGAAAGCGGTGCCGGAGTGGAAGGTGTAAAGAAGAAAAAAAAGGGCTCAAAGGTGGGTTTTTGTGGCGTGTGAGTCCCACACTACTTGAAACAGAACGGGCCTGTTTCTCGTGCGTATTAGCGTTTTACCTCCTAGGCAAAAAAAAAAAAACTGGACACTGTCTCATAGGGCAACATGCCAAAAGACTTGGTCTCTTCTCTTCCCTTTCGGTAACCGCAACTCAAGTAACTCGGTTGTCAATGGAAGTTTTTTTGTCTGAGAAGGGATTAAATCAAAAATGCTTATCCTTAAAATAAAGGCAAGGTCCTCGAAGCCGAGTTTGCCTAGTGTGCAGTGTCTGGTTCAAGCTGGCTTCGGACAGTTACAGCAGTATGTGGTAAATGGAATGCCTAATATGCCTTTCACTTGGCCAATCCATCTTTTTAGATAGCAAGTAGCCTGGGATCCAATTAAGTGGTCCTACTATCTTATTGGCCATATCTTCCTGGATATGTTACATTAACTTAGGCTCTTCCATTTAAAGCCAACTTTTGACAGACAGTACGAGAAACTTTTGCTCTCAACAGCTCCCAATGAAAGCAAGACTTCTCCGCATCTGGCCAATGTGTCAGCTTACTGAATGTAAATATTCCACGCAGATATGGCTTTTAGAATATTAAGCCACAACAGGGATCTGTGAATGGCCATGATCCCCATCTAGAAATCGCTACAATCCAAACGCAAAGAGATCCTTAGCTTCAGTTCGTCGGAAAAGACTTGGGTCCTTGAAGTTTAAAATTTCATGTCCACTTCCCCGTAAAAATGATAGTACGCTCTATAATTCGAAAGCATTTTTTCATACAGCAACGGGCTCCCAACCTCCTATGTTAACACGTTGATAACAGCCACCTGTACTCCCATCCCACACTACACCAGCGACATCCTTACAATGGGAACTCAAAATGGTATATGTGTTCCTCATACGCCTTGTTCTTGTGGAAGAAACATTTCACGACACGTTATTATTTTCTTATTAAGATATATTTCCACATTTGGGGGGCGCGCACGTTTTTTAGATAAACATTCCACATCGGAGGCATACAATGCCTTGTAGAAAGGCATACAGCAATTCACAAGAGGTACTATCAATATTTGAGATGAATATCAGGAGAAGAAGCAATTTAACTTGAACAACTTCAGGGTTGGGACCTGCCTAAATACATAAATTTGATGAGATACACAAGGAACGGTCGGTTAATACATATACCTATAGCAATTATGGGAACCACGTGTATTCATGGTATCACGTATTCAGCTTGAAATGCCTAAAGCTATGGCAGGTATGGTAGCATATCAGAACTTTCCTTAATTACTATCGATCGCCTCACAATTTCCATAAGTTACCCAACAATTTTGAATGTTTTTTTTTTCTCTCCTCTAAAGGTCCTTACTGATCGTACAAACTGTCAAAGTCCATATAATAATCGTCATAGTCACTGCAAAACCACACTTTGAATCCGTATCCCTTTTCTGTGGTGGAAATCAAATCGGATTGCATGTAAATTGAAGAGCCACCCCCTCAACCGAAAGTGAATCAACCACTCGACTCAACTCGACTGACAACAAACGTGTCTCCTCCTCATCCGACGGTGACACAGGATATTCGAATTGATGCTAGGTAGCATGTCTCGCCTTTCGTTTCAATTTGTTTATTTTCAATTAATGATGCATGAGTTAGTTTCATCTGCAAATAATTTCAAAAAGCGTAGATGCAGGGGAGGCAGCAGTCAGTCACGAACGAGATACTGGGATACACATAGACATAGAGAACCAAAACCAGAGGCAGATGATGATGATGATGATGATGATGATGGAAAAGACGACGAAGAAGAAGGTAGTAAGTAAGTACTACACTTCCGCCGCATTTAGATTTGATTTTGTTCAACGTTTCGAATTTTATTTCTCTCATTTCCATTCATTGAATCGTTTCACAGTCTCTCCTCATAGTTCGTCCTTTTTCCTCTCTCTCCACGTCTCGACGTCACTCGCCAAAGTGATGGTGTTTTGTTTTGTCATTGAAGAATATTCCATCCGGCATGAAGTGGAAGTAGAATAATACGAATCTAATGGATTCGTACTTTCGTTGTTTCCGGAAAAAGAAGCTTAACATTAAGTTGAGGAGGTGATCATCATCATTATCATTGCATGTCTGTGCTTGTAGTCTCTGCACAGAGCGTCCAATCCTTTTCAATTCGAATCGGGCACCTGAATAAAATCAATCAATTCGAATTGATTCGTTTTTCAGAAAGTGGAAGTGGAACTATTTTCATTGTCTTCCGAGCGAGCAATGTTTTTCATATGGCTTAAGGCTGTATCTCTGGCACTGGGTACAGAGGTATACTCGTATAGTGGGGATACAAAATTGCCGGATATCAGGTGAATGGAATTATTTTAAATATTTTTTTCAGGAATTGGTCTACGTCAAAACCATACAAATGTATTCAGGGGTTCAGTGGAAGGAAAACAATGTGAAGTTGGAACCTTTATGGCTGCCTAGGGAATTCCTTTCTCCTTTCTCCTTTCTCGCAAGTCAATCAAAGTTGTTTATGAAGAAGTTTTTTATGACAATTGATTATTTTCCACCAAATGGTTACGTAAAGAAATGTTAGTTCTAATAATGAATTCAAGCTCTGATTGAATGGTTAGGCAGGTGAGTGGGTTGGGCAAAGGAGGAGAAACTATCTTCCACGCCACACTCAGGTCAGGTGGAATGTAAATGGTAAATGAATTCTCTTCTGACTCTGTGTTAAGTACAGAGAATGCCTCTAATTCAAGCTGTCTATACATTCGGCAGCGTATCATAGCACCGCGATTGGCAGTCTGTAGTGCGGTGTCAAACCAACAATCTGTCTCAGTATTGAAAGGAGTAGAAACCTGATAGGCGATCCTCGGCACCATAGAACCGGACAGGTCTCATTTTACTACGGTGGAGAATTTCCCTTATCTCTCTCGAGTACTGATGTCATATATGGTTGAGCTACTCTTTCTCTCTTTAATCTAAGGATAAGCCCCCTTTTCAATCACTGTGCATCATACTTTTAAGAATGCATTCAAATTGATCCTTTATGGCTTAATATTTCCTAAACTAATCTAGACCATAAACTTGATCCTGAATTCCCGTGATTAATCGCAACTGCTCCAAATATGCCATAGTGAATCCGACTTAAGATACTTTCCAAACGTTGACATATCAAACCCAGCTTGCTATTGAATCTTTATACCTTTAATCAGTGACGATTGCCTTCTAAATGGACTCCTTCATGCCGATACCATTCGCCATGGGTTGAGCAGCTCACTTTTTTAGGCAGAACTTACTAGATATCTGACAACTTAATTATGGTCGGAATTTTCGCCTAACGCGTATCCCAAAATATCTCCACGTTTGCGTTGACGGAGGAGAAGATTCAGTCAGAAAACTACGCATCATTCGCCTAAGATGGCTATGACACGTAGAGTTAATGGACACCAATGCTCCGGCCCGCAGAGTCTTCGAATCTAACCCGGAAGGACAACACAGTAGAGGACGACCTCGCCTAAGGTGGTTCGCACAAATAGAAAGAGGGCCTCAACCAACTTGGAGTGCGCAACTGGAAGCAGTTAGCTAAAGACCGGGCAAACTGGAGAGGCTTGTTAGTTGAGGACCAGGCTTAACCTGAACTGTAGCGCCACCTAAGTAAGTAAGTAATTATGGTCTTGGCAATCATCACTCCTTAGCCAACCATTCAGTAAGAGAAGAACTGTTAGGGAGTAGACCTTAATATCTCATTCTCTTCCTTCCTGATCAAACTTTTAGTGACCACTATATCCACAATCATTGCGCTAACAAGACACATCTCAGGTATGATTTTCAAATGTCAAATGGCTCACGACCTTAGTAATATTTTTGATCGTATTTCAAATCCAGGAATAATACTTAGACCTCGCCTAGGACGCCACAAATCCACGCCTTTATAGTGCATCTGGCAACCTTTCATCCAACACCATCGTTGCGGAATGTTTTTCTACGTATGCGACGCGATTTTGTTAATATTTCCTGGGAGTCGAACCTAAATCTCTGGCTGACCAATTATCGCAACCCTAGTAAACTGGCCTTTCATGGATGTGACCGGAGCCTACCAAGTCAAATGCCCTTTTTCTGTCTAATTCACTCTTCCTTGAGGCCTATGCAGAGTTTGTACAAACTCACGCCTCTCCTCAGGTTGATAATTTTGCAGCACCACTGTTCGCCGGTATAAACTTCTTCTTCCACACACAACAAGAATGGTTCTACCACTACGAGCATTAAGGTATTAAAATTTAATTTCAATTTTATTATTTATGCTCTTTTGTAGCTGTGAGTTGTGAATAGTGGTTTGAATGGCATAAGCCTCGGATACAAACACCCACACGCCAGCCCGGTGAAACCCCATAATGGACAATTGGTCGACATTAAATTTAAATTGGCTCATTTGTGGTCCTCACATTTTCAGCACGTTTCATTCACCACCACCAGACCCATAGTCTCTGTCGCCCACTCTGTGTTGAAAAATCAAAACCTTAGATTGGTGCATAATTTATTTGATTGGATCCCTTTTACGGACACATACACACACATGCACACACACCAATGGAGGACGCCCGAAGGCCATTCAGAATTAACTTCACCATAATGTTGCGGCAGCATGCCATGCCCAAAGTACTTGTCCTCCCTCCCCTCCCTGCCCTTTCCATTGAAGCCATCGAAGCCTCTCAAACCTCTCAAACCTCCCAAAAAAACCGCACAAATTAATTGCCCTAATAAAATTTTATTTAAAATTCCAATAATAGATTGGAAGGCAAACAGCATTTTGCATCATGGGCGGGGGGTGGGGTAGGGGCGCACACAGAAGAGCATGTGTACCTTTCATTATGTTTGAATATGGTTTCTGTTTCAGGCGCCCTTCGCTCTTCTGCCTCTTGCTGGGGATGCTGTGCTGTCTATTTTGACAGGGGCGGCGGCGACGACGGTAGCGGTATTGGCTCCTACGGCATGAGGATGTATTCGATTAATTAATTTCATGGCTTTGTTTATTGATTCGACGTTAAACTCCAATTAAAATTCGATGGGACCACGTTGGCTATAATAATTTCAGAAATATACAAAAATGCGTTGTAAAACAGCCAACCAAGGACACTTGAGTGTGGGCAAAGTAAACAGACAATAATACAATTTTTTTTTAAATTTACAATCCTTGTTGGTAGGATATTGTACGAGTACCTACACCCACTGCAAGCCCAATAAACGATATAAACGATGTGAAAACGGGCATCGACTCCGGGCACCGGGTTTCTATAAGGAAATGAAAGGAAAAATCAATTTGAAACAAGCACTTGAAGAGCGAGGATATTGACCGCAAACTACCACCTCTGGGCCGTGCTAGTGATGCTGGGGGTGGTTCCTTTTTTTCGCGGAAAACGTAATTATCTTAAGCACATAACATTCTGAATCATTTATTAATATTTATGCTATTTCCTCAATCTTCTACGGTTTTCGATTGAAGTCCTTCTTCAAGCAACTTTCAACTGTATGGTCTCAACGATGAGTCCAAGGACTCATCCATGCGGAAACAAATGTTGCTCATTATAATAACGATGCACGATTTCGTCGATGAATGGACGTTGATTATGGATATTCATTGGAGAGGCAGGGGCCGCTGCATGAGCTGGGGTGGAGAGAGAGGAGCAAACTTCTTCCTTCCTCACTGGAATTATGTAATTTCACTTGAGAATTTTAATCGAATGTAAATTTGTGTCCTTTTTTAACAAGGAGGAGGAGTGGAAAATAAGTAAATTAAGCGGAATATTGTTATGGAAATGATGATGGTGCGTCCTCTTTTCGAATATGTATCTGTGCTTCGTTTTATTTTTTCTTGCAACAGATTGGATTATAGTTAAAAAAAAATACGAAAAATTGAATATTCGTGTAAATATTTATCACTCCTGGGAGGAAATAGGATAAAAAAAGAATTGTTGTTGATTTAATTTGAATTTGTTAACTAAGCAAACTGTGGCACATGCCTGCAGATTTACCACATTACGGTGACACTTCAAGGATTTATTTCTTAGAAAACGTGTTTAATTTAAAGTTGATTTCGGACCGAGTTCTACGTATTCCACGATTTTGTCAACAACTTTTTTTTTTTTTTTTTTTTTTGCAGAAACCACATGAGTTTCTGTGTTGCTTTCCTTTGCTATGGCTAGAAGGCGATAGAGCGTTAGAATGATGGAGACGGTCTCTATAATTCGTCCACACATTGTGTGGGCACTAGAACGGCACTTTTCATGGCTTTTTCTGTTCTTAAACTTAAATAAATGTCCTAACATGATTCAGCATTAATTTTCGTAAATATCCTTATCTGTCACAAGGCTCTGTAACAGATGTGGTCTAGAGAGTTCGGAAACTTATCGTGGATCAATAAAAATCTCAAAAATCTCTCTATCGCACAGAAAATTGGCTCTTCTTAGTTTCTCCACCCTTCCTCCCTGACCCGAATTCTCCTCGTATTTGTATAGAAGTGATTTGACCACAGTATAGGTACATATTGCATATGTATGTATACCTCTTGCAAGAAAAGAGGCAGTGCCGCGGGGGATGGGGGTGGCCGTGGGAGATGGTATTAGAAGGAAGTCTCTTAAAACCGTCTCTTGAGTATCCGTCGAACAACAAGGAAAAGAAAACTCCTGGAATCTCATCTTCTTTGGATCATACTTGAATTACTCATGTCCTTTGAGCTTCACTACTACAAACCTTTCGAGAACGCCTCGCCTCGCTGTCATCACCGTCATTGATCAGCGCTTCAGAGAAATTTTGGGAGGACATTTTGGAGGCCAAAATGAAAAACTGGGTCCGAAGATCATGTGGTTTCAGTAAGACAGTGCTACAGCACATACAGTCATTGAAAAAATAGTGATTTTAAAGAGTATAGGCAAGAATTGGGCGCCAATTTTTTACGGCAACTTCATTGCCGAGCTCGTTGATTTCATAAACTTTCAAGATGTCTTGCACATCCAATTGTTCTCAAAAAAACAACAGATTATTGCGAATCTACCTACGGATTTCTACCGAAACCCCGAATTTTCTTTATCCAATCAAGCCGACACCCAACCATGTTTTCATTAAAACTCCCAACAAAGTTTAATTAAGCAATAAAATTCTTAGAAGTACAAAAGTTTTGCCCATTTTTCTACACCTTATGTTGCGGCAATTAATCTTGGTTCCTCTTCATTAACTTCTAATTATGAAGATGATTTAAAAGGCTATGCGTACGCATCTGTCCTCAAAGTTAAGTTTTTTTTTTTTTGTCTTTTTTGTAAGCCCCTCTAAGCTGGCAAATATATGTACATACCTACCTACCTCCCACTCAATCTACGCAGTGCCAATTATTTTTCATGATTATTTCCGTTCTTGAGGTAAAAATAAGAAACAAACGACAAACGGCGAACGAAATCTAAGCCCCACCCTCTCAAACTTCCGTTGATAATTCGCGGGGTAAATTCCACCGAATCTATGTAACGATAAAAGTTTATTTTGTATGCGAATACGATCCATCCCCCTTCTCAGCACTCCATTTCCAATTCAAATTCTAAATCAGATTTATCTGCTGGGGAAAGTTCATTTCGCTAAACCTTCACCCTCCTCCCCCTCCCCCTTTGGTGGAAAAAGCATAATTTTTCCTGCCAACTTCTGGGAGAGAGGAGATGTATAAAATATGAATTTGTATCCTAAGCTGTTGATGTTACTTTTTCTCAGCACCACCCGGGTGGTGATGGTGGAAAGGTGAAGGATATTATTTACCGCACGTAGCATCATTTGTGAATAGAGAGCACGACGACAACAGCGGCAGTGAATGAGTACCCAAACTGTCAAATGACAACTGAGCGACTGTCATTTGGTTGCTCCCACCCCCAGTGTACGCTTCTCCCCTACCATCCTTCGCTACAGTATCTATATTCAGTACCGCATTAGGGAAATTTTGGAAAATTTCTCTTCGCCGCCGGTATCCCGCTGTTCAGCAGCAAATTTTTGCGTAGTTTCCGGATTTGGATGAAGGCGGCGGCGGCGGCGGTGGCGGCGGTGGTGACGGTTCCTAAGGTTGATGATATGATGCAACACACATCATAATAACATTTTCCACGTATTCGTCGAAAACTACTCGACTCAACTGGGTTGGGGATTTGCGAAAGCAAAAGTTACACACGTAGTTGCAATGTAAATGGAAATTTGTGTGTGGGTGGCATGGGGTTGGTGATGGCTGAGGGAGAGGGTGAGTGCTCGTAAAGTGCTCACCTTTGCACAAATTTCACATCCGTTCTTCTGGCGGCGGTGGTGATGGTGGTGGAGTATCTTGTGTGCACATATTTTCATTTCATGACACTTAAACAACAGGATTTGTTATTCCACATATCAAATCGAGAAATTTTGTGTGTGTTCTCTGTAGTTGCGGGGGTGGAGGTGGGGGTGAGTGTGGATAGGCAAAGGCACCTTGAGGAATTTCGTTTTCGTTTAGGTGTGGTAGGTTATCAATATTCGAATACTTTGCAATGATAATGGAGGATTGTGTATGGATAGCGCTTCAGGATACAGTGTGTTCAGGAAATCTGAGGCAGCAACATGATTTTAGATAAAGGGTATCTGACTAGTTTCACTAAATGGGTAAAATGAGATCTGGGCAACTTGTGCCTCCAACTACTAAAAAGGTTCACATGAACTCATTACTCGACAGTACTAGTTTGGTCAGCCAATTGAGTTTCACGTGAATTAGAGGTCACCTATACCTCCCAGCTACTAATAGACTTTCCAAGTCAACAAGTAATTACCTCTCCAGCGAGAGTAATGGTTTTAAAGTGCACACTTATTTTTTATCAATTTAAAACGAGTGTCCTGTACGGTAATTTTTTAGCCTCAGTGTGATACAATGTGTACCAATATTCGTAGTATCGAAATCTAAAAAGGAATGCGAAGGTAGCATGTCGAATAGAAAATATCAAGATTTCGAAATTTATATAAATTTTGAAGAGCAAGGCAAAATCCAATTTCGTGACTCTTTGAATAATGTACATATTTGAATTTGTTGTTTTGTTGTACACACCGTTATCAGGAAGATACTCCTTCGCACATGCACATCGATATATGCAAGCTCTAAAGGAAATTATTTTGATGTGGTAAGTAAACCTGGTGTTTGAGAAAGAGTACACGATTGGGTTGCAGATAGTTCCTCTGATGTTGAAATGTCAGAGCCTTTTTTAAAGGCATACATACATAAGTTTTATGGAAGAATCATCAGAATTGATTTTTTTTATTTTATTGATTTCGAAATACTTGCCACTAGAACCAGTTCGGGAAGCACTGAATGCACTGTTACAAAGCTACGTATGAAAGGCTTCCATTGAGTTCCAGATCCACTAGAGAGCTGCTACGCATTTGATCATGGAGAAAAGGAAAGATAAAGAATCCATAAAGTGCCCCGTCCAGGCAGCCTTTTTTTTGAAAAGTTTTTCTTGAAAACCGTTTGAACAATTCTTTTGTTTTTTTTCGATGGAAAAAACTGTTCTTATCTCCGTTTAAGGGATGTGACATGAGCCGTCTGATGTCGGACAGAAATGAGTTTTAAAATTTACTCCATAGCCTACCTTTTCCAAGGTGAAGGTTTGAAACTCAATCAAGGAGCTTGATTCTTAACCTCCCAGGTCGCTCGCCACTTGCGCGCGTCACCGACGCTAATGCCTTTCCTTAACGCGTTGAAATGTCGCCCCTGTGAGCCGAAGCGGTGCTGTCCATTCGCTCTTCATGTCCCATCCATCGATGTGCCTATGTCGATGTCGCCATTGAATCTTCTTATCTTTACTCCATCATCACATACGAGAACAAATGTCGCTCGAAATTTTTTTCTTGAATTGGCCAAGGATTTCTCCACTCCCTTTGCCATGCTACTCAATATTCAAAGCACGTCTAGCTATAGCCGTGCATTGATAAGATGAGAGCTACACGCCTTCACTGCTTAGTCTTGAATATAAGGTGAATCCCGAGCCTGAAGGTCACAAATCGGATCTAAATATACCTCCAGTTCCACACCATCCTAAAGAAAAAAAAAATTTATCACATGCGGCTTTGTTCACATATTTTACGAAAAGGCACTCATTTCGTGATTTAAAAGTTTTCGTCGAATCCTCCATACAAATTGTGTTTCAATGACAAATTCCTAAAACCGTCATTTCGTAAACAACATGGCATAACACGTGGAAGGTTGAACGTGTGCCCTCACAATACCACCCGTTCGTTCGCTCACTTTCATATTTAACTCGAACACAGCAATCCAAGTGTCATTTGGAGCATTTGAAAAAAGATAACAGCTCACCTTCACCTAACCTACGTAACAAATCATCTTCTAAGCATCCTCCAAGGACACACATGCTTCACCACAACTCTTCTTTCAAAGAAATAAAAACGGAAAACAAACGAATCTCACGCGGAAAGACGTGCAAAACGACTTGCTGTCGGGTATTTATGGAAAAGAAAAGAATATTTCTACAAATAACCGTAAATTTCCTTACCTGGAACCTTTTTTTTTTGCTTTTCACATGCCAAGGACAGGTATATAGTCCTGGTTATTGTATTATTGATGTAGGACGGTAACATGTAGTTTCGAATAATCTCCATCTTTTCTGTTCTTTTTCGTCTTCCTATTCGTTTTTTACTCATTTTTATCTACAAGTCGTGACCCACATGGAGCAGGTGATATTTTACTTTTCCAACCGATTTCCTGAAAGGATAACCAAAAATAAAAAACAAAGAAAACCCCGCGTTGTCATGTTCACACGTTTAGCCCAGAGAATGGATGTGTGACAATTTAAATATTGCGACTCTAGTTGTACCCTGTGAACATATCCCTCGTTAACCCGCGCGCACCCGAAATGTCATTGATTTCGTTTATCTGGTCGCCATGTTTACATAGAAATCCATTTCCTATGAAAAATCGGAACTGAAATCGTGACTTTTATGGTGTAACACGATACTCGTACACAATCCATGGGTCGGCTGAGGCGCTCCCAAACTCCAAGCCTTCTTTGCAGTGCGCGCAATTACCAAAATCTAGGGCATGTGTTGCCCCAGCACTAAACGCATGTCTTTGTGGTGCCTAAAGAACTCGCAAATGTCAAAGAGTACCTGTATAACGGTTGGGAGTGCCGTGAAATATCAAACTGAGAGTATATCCGTCGCCGTATCTTTAGAGTTGCAAAAAAAAAAAAAAACAAAAAAAAAACCGCAAGTAATCTTCGGACACCTGCTCCGCGAACACTGGGTGGACTGGGTTGGAGCACCTTCTTAATTGGAGGAGTGTGGAGGAGCACCAATTCGAATCTGGCGAACAAACAGAAAACTTTAATGGACTTACGACTGAGAGACGCATTATGAGCGCCACACTGCTCGACCGATGGTAATGGCAGCGCCACATGCAATCGGTGCACTCTTGTCGAACACTTGAGTTTGCAGGCGCGCAATCCATGAGGTTACACGAGGTCTGGAGTCGCGCTCACTGGTAACCAAGGTGCAAGTGCGAACTCTATTAGTTTTGAGGGCATCGGAGAATGATTTATGGCGGCAAGGTGGCGTGGCATGTAATCGAATTGTGTGAACGGAGATAAACTAGTGCGCTATGAACTGAGATGTGGTTGGGGTTTGCTTGCTTTTAATGGCATAACAAGGTGCGGGAAACTGTTAAAAAAAAGAGTAAACTTGCTTGAGATGAGAGGTTGAGTGAGTCTTTCATGTGAAAATGTGAATTAGGGATTTCCCCCCTTCATTAAGTAAACACCTTCACATGAAAGGCTGCTTTGTCATGCTATCCTATTGGAACTATTGGGTGAGAATCTTGTCAGAAAATCGGTGATATATTCACATGATAACTCGAACAGGAAGACAGATGGAAAGAAAGTTTAAGAATCGTCTAGGTGCTTTCGGCTTAGCCACATTAAAAATGGATCTGTAACACTAGAGTCCGCGTCGATAGTTACGTTGCCAAAAAGGATAGCTGCCCTCTGCCGCGAATATCTCAATGGTTCTCTACCCTCGACATCAGTTTTTGCTACTGGCAGACATAGATCTATACGGATGGCGTAGTATGGGAATGTCCGAAACTCGAGGTAAATTTCGAACGATCCTGTGGAGAAGGACAATACAAAACTTTTGCGCAACAGACCGTGTGTGGTCCAGGCCCCAGCTTCTACCGACCATTCGTGTTAAACTTAGTGACTATATGTTAAACTTCATTTGTTAAGATTCTCTAAAAAGTGCATTTAAGGCTTTCTTAAAATTCTGAACATCGAAAAGAAACCTCTTTATCTCGAAAACCTCTTGACGAAATGTCTTGTGGTAGCTCGGGGTAGGTTTAAATGCTGTTCTTTGAGTACAATTCAGCAATTTCACACCTTCGCGTCTTTGCAAACGACTTCTGTTATCCTAAATTTTCGCTTACAAATTACTTTTGCCCAAAAGCTATGAAATGACTTGACAAAACGGACTTAGTAGACCCTTATTCCATCAGTTAGATTACTGGCGTTTATTTTTGGAAGTGGTTTTAGTAAAAGAATAGCTCTCATCCCCTCGTTGCACCTACAACATGTATCTTTTCCCCTACGAACCGTCGCACCAGATACGGGTATGCCTGTCAGGATTGGTGTTACGGTGGCTGTACGTTCATGAGGCCATGTAAGAAATTTCCCATTATGGATTTTTTTTTACTATCGGCACTTAAAACATTTCCAGACCTGCTTCTAGTTACTTTATAAACCGCAATAAGAGGATTAAAAAGTACACTCCTTCATTCCTTTACTGCTAATATTAAACGATGAACTAAAAATGTTTACAAAAAACCAAAATGGCAAAAAGAAAACATTTTTCTTACAACTTTCCTTTAATACCGCTAATACTACCAACCAACCCACCCAATTTTATTAGTTAAGTGCACCTCCAGGATACTCTTCCACTCCCAGTTCACGGACAGCTGACACCACTTATTTGTGTGTTATTCCCTATACACGGACGAAAAGAGCGTGCTCCATTTCGGACACTAAACCACAATTTCCTGTAGCACGAAACTCCATCCGGAAGGTAGACCGACATTCGGCAGCCACAGCGGCAACGGCGGCGGCGTTCGGTGGAGCCTTTTGCCATCAGATTTAAATTGCCCACTATCTTCCGAAACAGAATTTCCATTTTCCTTCGAGCTCACGAAAACCATGAAAAGTTGTCCGTTGCCTTCCTGTGTGTCTGCCTGCACCATCGTGAAACTATAAGGAGTCGGAGGAGGACTACAAGTAGGAGTAAAACTCGCCCGTAAAGTTGAATTTCGATTTGAAGATCCTATCGCGCGGATGTTTAATTTCTTGATAGTCACGAATCTGTCGTTCGTTGTGTTGCTTTATCGTTTTTTTTCCTCTCTCTCTCTGTCGCTCCTTTTCTATCTTTATTCGGTTTTTTTCTTAGTTTTTGTTGTTCTTGTTCTCCTTTTTTTTCAGCGATTTTCGGAAGTTAAAGTTGCAAACTAATAATCAAAAGCGAAGAGTTTATCCACTGGATCCATCTCTGTATAGGAGGACCTCTCCTCATACACAATAGATACATAGATACATAGATACTTTTCTTGGTTTTGTGATTTTCCGCTCATGCAAAAATCTCATAAAACTAATTTTTGTCTTCCCATACTGCATTCGGGGTTACTTAAGTCGTCGTCGGCTGTACCTCGGCAAGCGTTAGGTGTGCCCGCGTGCGGCGGTGGCTATGTGGATGGATAGAGGTCTCCTCCGGCGCAGGGCTTCTCTGACTCTGTGACTTCCAATAATTTAATGCTAATCTCTTTTCGCGTATAAAATAATGATAATTCAAAGTCAGGCCATAATGTGCTTTCGGTTTTTTTTTACTGTTTGGTTAGACAGAGCCTTTTTTCGGCGCACAAGGCGGGGGGGCTGTATAATATGGCTGCTGTAGCGGCAGGGAAATTGTATATCTAGATGCGGCTGCAATAAATTGCATTTTGCAAAAATCGTGACCAGAAAATGTTAGAGAGCACAGATACGGGTGAGTGTGAGATGAGGCAGGCACATGCAGAGTGGAAGAGCCTCAAATTTTATTGTCGCACTTGGAATTTATGGAGTTCTGAATTTTGGTTATGGTCGTTCTTTGTTTTCTTTTGCGGCCAAACAGGAGTATAAAGAGACAGACAGAGAGCGAACGATGGTTTTTGGTTATATTTTTGTGGAACAATTTATTGTTATTATGTTTGTTTCAATGGGTTTATTTTATTTCAGGAGGAGAACGGTATGAGTTCGAGTTGCTACCTTAAAGTGGCTTAAGGCTTAAGAGATGGCAGACTTTAGATGGGTATCGTGGGGATTTAACCTTTTTTGTTAAGCATTTGCATGCAGTTCCGTGTTACTTTTTATGTGCGTTGCTTATCATAAATTTGATTTGGTTTCGTTTGTTAACGAATTCACAACGTCATGGGCTACAAGATATAAAAAAATGAAATTGTTTGCAATGAAATTTCGAAAAGTTCAGATTTTCTACATTCTGTAGCGCACAGTAAGTTATACACTCGTAGGAACAAATTCTTCTAAAAATTGTTCTACCTACCTGCGTTAATCGTACCTGAAGGAGACGATTCAACGGCAAAGTTTAGTGACAATATATAACGCCATTGTTGTCAAGTAATGCAGTAATGATCTCGAGACGAGATAATTATGCAATAAGTGAGCATTCATGCAGACGTGAATTGGTGTGAATGCTAGTCGTATGCAATCCGCAAAGGAGATCAGAGAAGAAAATCAGGATTCTACTTGATTGCACCGCAACGCGATCTCACCCTCACTCAGCGCAATCACTGAGGCTTATAGCCTTTAAGAATACAGTCCTAAGTATAGCCTGTGTGGTACACCGATGGCTCAAAGACAGAAAACGGAGTTGGTGCAGGCACAAACGGCCCCAACTTCAAACAAGCAGCTTCTCTGGGCAGCTCCACATCTGTCTTTCAAGACGAGGTTTTTGCCATTGAGCTATGTGCCAGAGAGTGCATCAGACGCAACTTTGTCATCTTTTCCGGTAGTCAGGTGGCGATAGAGGCTCTGAACTCATTTTGTTTTGAGCCTGGACGCGCTAAAGCAGCTCGTTGCTCACAATCAAATTACAAATCATTGGGTTCCAGGACATGGGGGAATAGAGGGCAATGAAATTGCTGATGAGCTAGCCAGACTAGCTCTCCGTTCTGCGTCTTATCCACCAGCCACATAAAAATGAATCTTAACTCATGGGATCATCAAGAGAGAATCTCTAAATGGAACTCAACAACCGGGCTACGTCAAGCCAAGAAATTCATCAATGCTTCTAATAGAAAGAGAAGGGAAAAAATTCTCGCACTAAACAAGCGTGATGCTAAGCTCCTCACGGATTTCCTCACTGTTCACTCCACTACCAGTAAGTCCTACGGACATGTACGACGGTTCTGTCTGGAAGATTAAGAGACTACCGAGCATGTCCTCGGGCCTGTGCGATTGTCCCGCCATGGCTCGAAGGAGAGAGTTCAGTTTCCCAAACGTAGTCCAGCAGTCACTCAAAAACGATCCTAAGGTTCCTCCACGACCTTGATCTTTCCTCGGGATAAATACTCCCTCCATTACTAGGAGAACTTAGGGAAAGTATAAAGATCTTTCTAGGTCGCAGTGCTTGTCCGGCCTTCGTAGGGATAGGCAGAAGGCCCCTCAGAGCCTATTTCTGGTGCCGTGAAGAAGCAATTCTATTATAAAGTAGCGCAGACCGTTTGAAAAACCGCCCATACGCGCATGTCAAGAAAGTTGGTGCACGTCCTAGTCCACTGGAGAATGATGACTTTCATAGCCACCTTCGATGGTGGAGCCATCTGGTGGAATGTATACTATCTGCAAACATTTCTCAACCCACTTGCAAGTCTAGCAACAGTCCCCTTGATACCATCTCACGATCCGATATTCCAGTTCACCTTGTACAAGTAAAGGTCGTCTATCTTTACGCTGATGTCCTCGGGCCTTTTGTTACTTTTCCCTCGATTTTTTTTTTCATTTTCTTCCTCCGATTTCTGTGCCAGTTTTTCCAACAGAGTGCGTGCATTTGACACCGCACTTTTGTGAAATTTGATTGAACTCTCAGTTGCATACACACAGCAGCAGCACTTCAGTGGAATTTGTGTTTGCCATAAGTCCTTTCCCACTCAGGCAGGCACACAATAGGATTTTCTTCCTGGAAGGAGCGTACAAAATGGCAAATTTAATTCCAACTAATGGATGTGAGTTTTTTTTTTCATTCATTGGAGGGTTGTGGAGTTTTTGAGACTTTTAAGCAGAGAGTTGCAAACCGCCTAAGACGGTTTGCTGTTGTACGTATATTCCTAGAACATGGATCCAAATTGCTTTTAAGGAGTTTCCGTTACCCCGTTTCTCTCGCCTCATTTTTTTTTTTGGGAGGTCTCCACATCCCTTCCCATATTGCTTGTAAACTTAGATGTTTGGCGATTATGCTTTTGCGGGTAAAGTGTGTTAGAGAGCGTGTGTGTGTATGAGATGCCCTTGGCAAATGTGTTTTCTGAGAGGAAAGGCACAAATCCTTCTCGTTGAAACCTTTTAGATGTTTAATTTTATTGAAGTGGATTTTTTTGGGATTTTTTTTTTTTTTTACGAAATGATATGTAATTTCGATTGAAGGATTTGGTTTAACCCCTGCTCTATGCTCGCAGCGTGTCCTCATAAAGGAAATGTTAAGTAACATTCTTTGTGCTTGACCTATGCTGTGGGCCTTTGATGATGAAGGATTTTGAAGGATTTTCCTAATGGAGGAATTACGTTCATCTCTCCCTGTTGTACCGAAACCGAATTGGGTTGTTAAGGAAGTTGGGCTTTGTTAACCAAATGCATGTGGTCATGAGAACATTATTTTGTGATTAGAGCCGGTCAAATCCCTTTGAGCGTAACATGCAAATCTACTTAGGAAAGAGTAAAAGAAACTTTAAACGGGCCGGACACTGAGTGGCATTAAGTTGTGATGTAGTTGAAGGGTTACCTTGAAAGCATTTAGGAGCGTTTTAGTATTATTTCAGCTTAGGTGGTGGGGATTGAATACGATTTAAAATATTATAATATCCTTGGGAAAAAAATTGTAGCAGAAGGCTCGTCCATGATTTGTTTTAAATATTTTCCACATTTCCAAAGGGGAAAAAAAAATACAAATCCCAGTCATTATTTATTTTTTATTCATCCTTTAAAATAAAACACACGTATGTATGTAGCTATACAAAGCACCACCCTAGCAATTAATTTGAAATTTATACGTAACAGAAAACATTTTACAAAAAAAAGAAAAAAAATCAGCATTCTTTGCATTTTCAACTCTCATGCAGCGTTTTGTATCCTTTTTTTCTGTGCAACTCCTATTTTACTGAAATAAATTGGCATTGTCCAAAATGTGCGGGATGCAGCCATACGGTGGGTTTTTTTTATAGGACTCGTAGTTATGCAGCGGATAGGGAGTTGGGTTATGGGTTATGGTACGTCTACAGCAGAGA
This sequence comes from Blera fallax, assembly GCA_946965025.1. Taxonomy (NCBI): domain Eukaryota; kingdom Metazoa; phylum Arthropoda; class Insecta; order Diptera; family Syrphidae; genus Blera; species Blera fallax. The sequence continues at coordinate 2,215,242 of OX337245.1, forward strand.
GGATGACCACGTATTTATTTATTTTTTTTAATTTTTTACCTGTTTCGGTGTAATTTTTTTATCCGCCCTTCTATACCCAGAGAGGGTTGTGGACTTTGTGATGCACCCTTATCAGTTACAGCGCATGCAATTGCCAGCAACAGGAACAGACAACATTGTCGGCATTTTAATTAAAAACATTGTCTGACATGTCACCGAAATTTTTAATCAAACTTTTTATTTTTGTTTTATTTTTAATTTTTTATTTTATAGTTTTGCTTTTGATAAGACTGCATATTTTCATGAAAGTTTTCAAAATACTTTTTATTTTTTTGATTCATTTGGAAAATGTTTTTGTTAAGTGAATACTTTTGTTTTTTTTATTTATTTTAATTGAAGCTAATATGAATGTAATGAAAGGATGTTGTGCTGGAATATGAAAGCTTAAAGTAGGGATAAATTCATGAAATTTTAATCTGGTGTCCGCCTGTGAGGTTGTAGGGCAAATTTCTTATTGAATTTCTCAGAAGCCCACTCTGCCGCAGCAGATTTGTAATATCTCAGAAGGTGTAAGGCGTAGCCTACGTGAAGCTACTTTCTTAGATTCTGCATCTAAATACGCTTCATTCGACATATGATTCATCGAAATCGGTTGAGAATTAAGGAATCTGGGGTCCGCGTGTGGGTTTGTAGGGCAATTTTCTTATTGAATTTCTCAGAAGCCCACTCTGCCGCAGCAGATTTGTAATATCTCAGAAGGTGTAAGGCGTAGCCTACGTGAAGCTACTTTTTAGATTCTGCATCTAAATACGCTGCATTCGACTTACGATTCATCGAAATCGGTTAAGAATTAAGGAATCTGGGGTCCGCGTGTGAGGTTGTATTGCAATTTTCTTATTGAATTTCTCAGAAGCCCACTCTGCCGCAGCAGATTTGTAATATCTCGGAAGGTGTAAGGCGCAGCCTACGGCCAGCTACATTTTAAGATTCTGCATCTAAATTCGCTTCATTCGACATATGATTCATCGAAATCGGTTTAGAATTAAGGAATCTGGGGTCCGTGTGTGGGGTTGTAGGGCAATTTTCTTTCTCAGAAGCACACTCTGCCGCAGCCGATTTGCAATATCTCAGAAGGCATAAGGCGTAGCCTACGTGAAGCTACTTTTTTAGATTCTGCATCTAAATACGCTTCATTCGACATATGATTCATCGAAATCGGTTTAGAATTAAGGAATCTGGACTCCGTGTGTGGGGTTGTAGGGCAATTCTCAGTACATTTGCTCAGGAATCACACTCTGCCGCAGCAGATTTGCAATATCTCGGAAGGTGTAAGGCGCAGCCCACGGGCAGCTACATTTTAAGATTCTGCATCTAAATTCGCTTCATTCGACATATGATTCATCGAAATCGGTTTAGAATTAAGGAATCTGGGGTCCGTGTGTGGGGTTGTAGGGCAATTTTCTTTCTCAGAAGCACGCTCTGCCGCAGCCGATTTGCAATATCTCAGAAGGCATAAGGCGTAGCCTACGTAAAGCTACTTTATTAGATTCTGCATCTAAATACGCTTCATTCGACATATGATTCATCGAAATCGGTTGAGAATTAAGGAATCTGGGGTCCGTGTGTGGGGTTGTAGGGCAATTTTCTTTCTCAGAAGCACACTCTGCCGCAGCCGATTTGCAATATCTCAGAAGGCATAAGGCGTAGCCTACGTGAAGCTACTTTTTTAGATTCTGCATCTAAATACGCTTCATTCGACATATGATTCATCGAAATCGGTTTAGAATTAAGGAATCTGGACTCCGTGTGTGGGGTTGTAGGGCAATTCTCAGTACATTTGCTCAGGAATCACACTCTGCCGCAGCAGATTTGCAATATCTCGGAAGGTGTAAGGCGCAGCCCACGGGCAGCTAAATTTTAAGATTCTGCATCTAAATTCGCTTCATTCGACATATGATTCATCGAAATCGGTTTAGAATTAAGGAATCTGGGGTCCGTGTGTGGGGTTGTAGGGCAATTTTCTTTCTCAGAAGCACGCTCTGCCGCAGCCGATTTGCAATATCTCAGAAGGCATAAGGCGTAGCCTACGTAAATCTACTTTATTAGATTCTGCATCTAAATACGCTTCATTCGACATATGATTCATCGAAATCGGTTGAGAATTAAGGAATCTGGGGTCCGTGTGTGAGGTTGTAGGGCAATTTTCTTTCTCAGAAGCACACTCTGCCGCAGCCGATTTGCAATATCTCAGAAGGCATAAGGCGTAGCCTACGTGAAGCTACTTTTTTAGATTCTGCATCTAAATACGCTTCATTCGACATATGATTCATCGAAATCGATTGAGAATTAAGGAATCTGGGGTCCGCGTGTGGGTTTGTAGGGCAATTTTCTTATTAAATTTCTCAGAAGCCCACTCTGCCGCAGCAGATTTGTAATATCTCGGAAGGTGTAAGGCGCAGCCCACGGGCAGCTACATTTTAAGATTCTGCATCTAAATTCGCTTCATTCGACATATGATTCATCGAAATCGGTTTAGAATTAAGGAATCTGGGGTCCGTGTGTGGGGTTGTAGGGCAAATTTCTTATTGAATTTCTCAGAAGCACACTCTGCCGCAGCCGATTTGCAATATCTCAGAAGGCATAAGGCGTAGCCCACGGGTGGCTACATTTAAAGATTCTGCATCTAAATACGCTTCATTCGACATATGATTCATTGAAAGCGGTTGAGAATTAAGGAATCTGGGGTCCGTGTGTGGGGTTGTAGGGCAATTTTCTTATTGAATTTCTCAGAAGCCCACTCTGCCGCAGCAGATTTGTAATATCTCGGAAGGTGTAAGGCGCAGCCCACGAGCAGCTACTTTTTTAGATTCTGCATCTAAATACGCTGCATTCGACTTACGATTCATCGAAATCGGTTAAGAATTAAGGAATCTGGGGTCCGCGTGTGAGGTTGTATTGCAATTTTCTTATTGAATTTCTCAGAAGCCCACTCTGCCGCAGTCGATTTGCAATATCTCAGAAGGCATAAGGCGTAGCCTACGTGAAGCTACTTTTTTAGATTCTGCATCTAAATACGCTTCATTCGACATATGATTCATCGAAATAGGTTTAGAATTAAGGAATCTGGGGTCCGTGTGTGGGGTTGTAGGGCAATTTTCTTTCTCAGAAGCACGCTCTGCCGCAGCCGATTTGCAATATCTCGGAAGGTGTAAGGCGTAGCCCACGGGCAGCTGCATTTTAAGATTCTGCATCTAAATTCGCTTCATTCGACATATGACTCATTGAAAGCGGTTGAGAATTAAGGAATCTGGGGTCCGTGTGTGGGGTTGTAGGGCAATTCTCTTATTGAATTTCTCAGAAGCCCACTCTGCCGCAGCAGATTTGTAATATCTCAGAAGGTGTAAGGCGTAGCCTACGTGAAGCTACTTTTTTAGATTCTGCATCTAAATACGCTGCAATCGACTTACGATTCATCGAAATCGGTTAAGAATTAAGGAATCTGGGGTCCGCGTGTGAGGTTGTATTGCAATTTTCTTATTGAATTTCTCAGAAGCCCACTCTGCCGCAGCAGATTTGTAATATCTCGGAAGGTGTAAGGCGTAGCCCACGGGCAGCTACATTTTAAGATTCTGCATCTAAATTCGCTTCATTCGACATATGATTCATCGAAATCGGTTGAGAATTAAGGAATCTGGGGTCCGTGTGTGGCGTTGTAGGGCAATTTTCTTTCTCAGAAGCACGCTCTGCCGCAGCCGATTTGCAATATCTCAGAAGGCATAAGGCGTAGCCTACGTAAAGCTACTTTATTAGATTCTGCATCTAAATACGCTTCATTCGACATATGATTCATCGAAATCGGTTGAGAATTAAGGAATCTGGGGTCCGTGTGTGAGGTTGTAGGGCAATTTTCTTTCTCAGAAGCACACTCTGCCGCAGCCGATTTGCAATATCTCAGAAGGCATAAGGCGTAGCCCACGGGTGGCTACATTTAAAGATTCTGCATCTAAATACGCTTCATTCGACATATGATTCATCGAAATCGGTTGAGAATTAAGGAATCTGGGGTCCGTGTGTGGGGTTGTAGGGCAATTCTCAGTACATTTGCTCAGGAATCACACTCTGCCGCAGCAGATTTGCAATATCTCGGAAGGTGTAAGGCGCAGCCCACGGGCAGCTACATTTTAAGATTCTGCATCTAAATTCGCTTCATTCGACATATGATTCATCGAAATCGGTTTAGAATTAAGGAATCTGGGGTCCGTGTGTGGGGTTGTAGGGCAATTTTCTTTCTCAGAAGCACACTCTGCCGCAGCCGATTTGCAATATCTCAGAAGGCATAAGGCGTAGCCTACGTGAAGCTACTTTTTTAGATTCTGCATCTAAATGCGCTTCATTCGACATATGATTCATCGAAATCGGTTTAGAATTAAGGAATCTGGACTCCGTGTGTGGGGTTGTAGGGCAATTCTCAGTACATTTGCTCAGGAATCACACTCTGCCGCAGCAGATTTGCAATATCTCGGAAGGTGTAAGGCGCAGCCCACGGGCAGCTACATTTTAAGATTCTGCATCTAAATTCGCTTCATTCGACATATGATTCATCGAAATCGGTTTAGAATTAAGGAATCTGGGGTCCGTGTGTGGGGTTGTAGGGCAATTTTCTTTCTCAGAAGCACGCTCTGCCGCAGCCGATTTGCAATATCTCAGAAGGCATAAGGCGTAGCCTACGTAAAGCTACTTTATTAGATTCTGCATCTAAATACGCTTCATTCGACATATGATTCATCGAAATCGGTTGAGAATTAAGGAATCTGGGGTCCGTGTGTGAGGTTGTAGGGCAATTTTCTTTCTCAGAAGCACACTCTGCCGCAGCCGATTTGCAATATCTCAGAAGGCATAAGGCGTAGCCTATGTGAAGCTACTTTTTTAGATTCTGCATCTAAATACGCTTCATTCGACATATGATTCATCGAAATCGATTGAGAATTAAGGAATCTGGGGTCCGCGTGTGGGTTTGTAGGGCAATTTTCTTATTGAATTTCTCAGAAGCCCACTCTGCCGCAGCAGATTTGTAATATCTCGGAAGGTGTAAGGCGCAGCCCACGGGCAGCTACATTTTAAGATTCTGCATCTAAATTCGCTTCATTCGACATATGATTCATCGAAATCGGTTTAGAATTAAGGAATCTGGGGTCCGTGTGTGGGGTTGTAGGGCAAATTTCTTATTGAATTTCTCAGAAGCACACTCTGCCGCAGCCGATTTGTAATATCTCAGAAGGCATAAGGCGTAGCCCACGGGTGGCTACATTTAAAGATTCTGCATCTAAATACGCTTCATTCGACATATGATTCATCGAAATCGGTTGAGAATTAAGGAATCTGGGGTCCGTGTGTGGGGTTGTAGGGCAATTCTCAGTACATTTGCTCAGGAATCACACTCTGCCGCAGCAGATTTGCAATATCTCGGAAGGTGTAAGGCGCAGCCCACGGGCAGCCACATTTTAAGATTCTGCATCTAAATACGCTGCATTCGACTTACGATTCATCGAAATCGGTTTAGAATTAAGGAATCTGGGGTCCGTGTGTGGGGTTGTAGGGCAATTTTCTTTCTCAGAAGCACGCTCTGCCGCAGCCGATTTGCAATATCTCAGAAGGCATAAGGCGTAGAATACGTAAAGCTACTTTTTTAGATTCTGCATCTAAATACGCTTCATTCGACATATGATTCATCGAAATCGGTTGAGAATTAAGGAATCTGGGGTCCGTGTGTGGGGTTGTAGGGCAATTTTCTTTCTCAGAAGCACACTCTGCCGCAGCCGATTTGCAATATCTCAGAAGGCATAAGGCGTAGCCTACGTGAAGCTACTTTTTTAGATTCTGCATCTAAATTCGCTTCATTCGACATATGATTCATCGAAATCGGTTGAGAATTAAGGAATCTGGGGTCCGCGTGTGGGGTTTGTAGGGCAATTCTCAGTACATTTGCTCAGGAATCACACTCTGCCGCAGCAGATTTGTAATATCTCGGAAGGTGTAAGGCGTAGCCTACGGGCAGCTACATTTTAAGATTCTGCATCTAAATTCGCTTCATTCGACATATGATTCATTGAAAGCGGTTGAGAATTAAGGAATCTGGGGTCCGTGTGTGGGGTTGTGCGGCAATTTTCTTTCTCAGAAGCACGCTCTGCCGCAGCCGATTTGCAATATCTCAGAAGGCATAAGGCGTAGCCTACGTGAAGCTACATTTTAAGATTCTGCATCTAAATTTGCTTCACTCGACATATGATTCATCGAAATCGGTTGAGAATTGAGGAATCTGGGGTCCGTGTGTGGGGTTGTGCGGCAATTTTCTTTCTCAGAAGCACGCTCTGCCGCAGCCGATTTGCAATATCTCGGAAGGTGTAAGGCGTAGCCCACGGGCAGCTGCATTTTAAGATTCTGCATCTAAATTCGCTTCATTCGACATATGATTCATTGAAAGCGGTTGAGAATTAAGGAATCTGGGGTCCGTGTGTGGGGTTGTAGGGCAATTTTCTTATTGAATTTCTCAGAAGCCCACTCTGCCGCAGCAGATTTGTAATATCTCAGAAGGTGTAAGGCGTAGCCTACGTGAAGCTACTTTTTTAGATTCTGCATCTAAATACGCTGCAATCGACTTACGATTCATCGAAATCGGTTAAGAATTAAGGAATCTGGGGTCCGCGTGTGAGGTTGTATTGCAATTTTCTTATTGAATTTCTCAGAAGCCCACTCTGCCGCAGCAGATTTGTAATATCTCGGAAGGTGTACGGCGTAGCCCACGGGCAGCTACATTTTAAGATTCTGCATCTAAATTCGCTTCATTGGACATATGATTCATTGAAAGCGGTTGAGAATTAAGGAATCTGGGGTCCGTGTGTGGGGTTGTAGGGCAATTTTCTTATTGAATTTCTCAGAAGCCCACTCTGCCGCAGCAGATTTGTAATATCTCGGAAGGTGTAAGGCGCAGCCCACGAGCCGCTACTTTTTTAGATTCTGCATCTAAATACGCTGCATTCGACTTACGATTCATCGAAATCGGTTAAGAATTAAGGAATCTGGGGTCCGCGTGTGAGGTTGTATTGCAATTTTCTTATTGAATTTCTCAGAAGCCCACTCTGCCGCAGTCGATTTGCAATATCTCAGAAGGCATTAGGCGTAGCCTACGTGAAGCTACTTTTTTAGATTCTGCATCTAAATACGCTTCATTCGACATATGATTCATCGAAATCGGTTTAGAATTAAGGAATCTGGGGTCCGCGTGTGGGGTTGTAGGGCAATTTTCTTATTGAATTTCTCAGAAGCCCACTCTGCCGCAGCAGATTTGTAATATCTCGGAAGGTGTAAAGCGTAGCCCACGGGCAGCTACATTTTAAGATTCTGCATCTAAATTCGCTTCATTCGACATATGATTCATCGAAATCGGTTTAGAATTAAGGAATCTGGGGTCCGCGTGTGGGGTTTGTAGGGCAATTCTCAGTACATTTGCTCAGGAAGCACACTCTGCCGCAGCCGACTTGCAATATCTCAGAAGGTGTAAGGCGCAGCCCACGGGTAGCTACATTTTTAGATTCTGCATCTAAGTTCGCTTCATTCGACATATGACTCAGCGAAATCGGTTGAGAATTAAGGAATCTCTGGTCCGCGTGTGGGGTTGTAGGGCAATTTTCTTATTGAATTTCTCAGAAGCCCACTCTGCCGCAGCAGATTTGTAATATCTCAGAAGGCATAAGGCGTAGCCTACGTGAAGCTACTTTTTTAGATTCTGCATCTAAATTCGCTTCATTCGACATATGATTCATCGAAATCGGTTTAGAATTAAGGAATCTGGGGTCCGCGTGTGGGGTTTGTAGGGCAATTCTCAGTACATTTGCTCAGGAAGCACACTCTGCCGCAGCCGACTTGCAATATCTCAGAAGGTGTAAGGCGCAGCCCACGGGTAGCTACATTTTTAGATTCTGCATCTAAGTTCGCTTCATTCGACATATGATTCAGCGAAATCGGTTGAGAATTAAGGAATCTCTGGTCCGCGTGTGGGATTGTAGGGCAATTTTCTTCCTCAGAAGCACACTCTGCCGCAGCAGATTTGCAATATTTCAGAAGGCATAAGGCGAAGCCTACGGGCGGCTACATTTTAGGATTCTGAATCTAAATACGCTTCATTCGACATATGATTCATCGAAATCGGTTGAGAATTAAGGAATCTGGGGTCCTCGTGTGCTTTTTGTAGGGCAATTCTCAGTACATTTGCTCAGAAGCCCACTCTGCCGCAGCAGATTTGTAATATCTCGGAAGGTGTAAGGCGCAGCCCACGGGCAGCTACATTTTAAGATTCTGCATCTAAATTCGCTTCATTCGACATATGATTCATCGAAAGCGGTTGAGAATTAAAGAATCTGGGGTCCGTGTGTGGGGTTGTAGGGCAATTTTCTTTCTCAGAAGCACACTCTGCCGCAGCCGATTTGCAATATCTCAGAAGGCATAAGGCGTAGCCTACGTGAAGCTACTTTTTTAGATTCTGCATCTAAATGCGCTTCATTCGACATATGATTCATCGAAATCGGTTTAGAATTAAGGAATCTGGGGTCCGTGTATTGGGTTGTAGGCAATTTTCTTTCTCAGAAGCACACTCTGCCGCAGCCGATTTGCAATATCTCAGAAGGCATAAAGTGTAGCCTACGTGAAGCTACTTTTTTAGATTCTGCATCTAAATACGCTTCATTCGACATACGATTCATCGAAATCGGTTGAGAATTAAGGAATCTGGGGTCCGCGTGTTGGGTTGTATAGGGCAATTTTCTTATTGAATTTCTCAGAAGCCCACTCTGCCGCAGCAGATTTGTAATATCTCGGAAGGTGTAAGGCGCAGTCCACGGGCAGCTACATTTTAAGATTCTGCATCTAAATACGCTTCATTCGACATATGATTCATCGAAATCGGTTTAGAATTAAGGAATCTGGGGTCCGCGTGTGGGGTTGTAGGGCAATTTTCTTATTGAATTTCTCAGAAGCCCACTCTGCCGCAGCAGTTTTGTAATATCTCGGAAGGTGTAAAGCGTAGCCCACGGGCAGCTACATTTTAAGATTCTGCATCTAAATTCGCTTCATTCGACATATGATTCATCGAAATCGGTTGAGAATTAAGGAATCTGGGGTCCGCGTGTTGGGTTGTATAGGGCAATTTTCTTATTGAATTTCTCAGAAGCCCACTCTGCCGCAGCAGATTTGTAATATCTCGGAAGGTGTAAGGCGCAGCCCACGGGCAGCTACATTTTAAGATTCTGCATCTAAATACGCTTCATTCGACATATGATTCATCGAAATCGGTTTAGAATTAAGGAATCTGGGGTCCGCGTGTGGGGTTGTAGGGCAATTTTCGTATTGGATTTCTCAGAAGCGCACTCGGCCGGAGCAGATTTGTAATATCTCGGAAGGTGTAAGGCGCAGCCTACGTGAAGCTACATTCTAAGATTCTGCATCTAAATTCGCTTCATTCGACATATGATTCATCGAAATCGGTTGAGAATTAAGGAATCTGGGGTCCGTGTGTGGGGTTGTAGGGCAATTTTCTTTCTCAGAAGCACACTCTGCCGCAGCCGATTTGCAATATCTCAGAAGGCATAAGGCGTAGCCTACGTGAAGCTACTTTTTTAGATTCTGCATCTAAATACGCTTCATTCGACATATGATTCATCGAAATCGGTTTAGAATTAAGGATTCTGGGGTCCGCGTGTGGGGCAATTTTCGTATTGGATTTCACAGAAGCGCACTCGGCCGGAGCAGATTTGTAATATCTCGGAAGGTGTAAGGCGCAGCCTACGTGAAGCTACATTCTAAGATTCTGCATCTAAATTCGCTTCATTCGACATATGATTCATCGAAATCGGTTGAGAATTAAGGAATCTGGGGTCCGCGTGTGGGGTTTGTAGGGCAATTCTCAGTACATTTGCTCAGGAATCACACTCTGCCGCAGCAGATTTGTAATATCTCGGAAGGTGTAAGGCGTAGCCTACGGGCAGCTACATTTTAAGATTCTGCATCTAAATTCGCTTCATTCGACATATGATTCATTGAAAGCGGTTGAGAATTAAGGAATCTGGGGTCCGTGTGTGGGGTTGTGCGGCAATTTTCTTTCTCAGAAGCACGCTCTGCCGCAGCCGATTTGCAATATCTCAGAAGGCATAAGGCGTAGCCTACGTGAAGCTACATTTTAAGATTCTGCATCTAAATTTGCTTCACTCGACATATGATTCATCGAAATCGGTTGAGAATTGAGGAATCTGGGGTCCGTGTGTGGGGTTGTGCGGCAATTTTCTTTCTCAGAAGCACGCTCTGCCGCAGCCGATTTGCAATATCTCGGAAGGTGTAAGGCGTAGCCCACGGGCAGCTGCATTTTAAGATTCTGCATCTAAATTCGCTTCATTCGACATATGATTCATTGAAAGCGGTTGAGAATTAAGGAATCTGGGGTCCGTGTGTGGGGTTGTAGGGCAATTTTCTTATTGAATTTCTCAGAAGCCCACTCTGCCGCAGCAGATTTGTAATATCTCAGAAGGTGTAAGGCGTAGCCTACGTGAAGCTACTTTTTTAGATTCTGCATCTAAATACGCTGCAATCGACTTACGATTCATCGAAATCGGTTAAGAATTAAGGAATCTGGGGTCCGCGTGTGAGGTTGTATTGCAATTTTCTTATTGAATTTCTCAGAAGCCCACTCTGCCGCAGCAGATTTGTAATATCTCGGAAGGTGTAAGGCGCAGCCCACGGGCAGCTACATTTTAAGATTCTGCATCTAAATTCGCTTCATTCGACATATGATTCATCGAAAGCGGTTGAGAATTAAAGAATCTGGGGTCCGTGTGTGGGGTTGTAGGGCAATTTTCTTTCTCAGAAGCACACTCTGCCGCAGCCGATTTGCAATATCTCAGAAGGCATAAGGCGTAGCCTACGTGAAGCTACTTTTTTAGATTCTGCATCTAAATGCGCTTCATTCGACATATGATTCATCGAAATCGGTTTAGAATTAAGGAATCTGGGGTCCGTGTATTGGGTTGTAGGCAATTTTCTTTCTCAGAAGCACACTCTGCCGCAGCCGATTTGCAATATCTCAGAAGGCATAAAGTGTAGCCTACGTGAAGCTACTTTTTTAGATTCTGCATCTAAATACGCTTCATTCGACATACGATTCATCGAAATCGGTTGAGAATTAAGGAATCTGGGGTCCGCGTGTTGGGTTGTATAGGGCAATTTTCTTATTGAATTTCTCAGAAGCCCACTCTGCCGCAGCAGATTTGTAATATCTCGGAAGGTGTAAGGCGCAGTCCACGGGCAGCTACATTTTAAGATTCTGCATCTAAATACGCTTCATTCGACATATGATTCATCGAAATCGGTTTAGAATTAAGGAATCTGGGGTCCGCGTGTGGGGTTGTAGGGCAATTTTCTTATTGAATTTCTCAGAAGCCCACTCTGCCGCAGCAGTTTTGTAATATCTCGGAAGGTGTAAAGCGTAGCCCACGGGCAGCTACATTTTAAGATTCTGCATCTAAATTCGCTTCATTCGACATATGATTCATCGAAATCGGTTGAGAATTAAGGAATCTGGGGTCCGCGTGTTGGGTTGTATAGGGCAATTTTCTTATTGAATTTCTCAGAAGCCCACTCTGCCGCAGCAGATTTGTAATATCTCGGAAGGTGTAAGGCGCAGCCCACGGGCAGCTACATTTTAAGATTCTGCATCTAAATACGCTTCATTCGACATATGATTCATCGAAATCGGTTTAGAATTAAGGAATCTGGGGTCCGCGTGTGGGGTTGTAGGGCAATTTTCGTATTGGATTTCTCAGAAGCGCACTCGGCCGGAGCAGATTTGTAATATCTCGGAAGGTGTAAGGCGCAGCCTACGTGAAGCTACATTCTAAGATTCTGCATCTAAATTCGCTTCATTCGACATATGATTCATCGAAATCGGTTGAGAATTAAGGAATCTGGGGTCCGTGTGTGGGGTTGTAGGGCAATTTTCTTTCTCAGAAGCACACTCTGCCGCAGCCGATTTGCAATATCTCAGAAGGCATAAGGCGTAGCCTACGTGAAGCTACTTTTTTAGATTCTGCATCTAAATACGCTTCATTCGACATATGATTCATCGAAATCGGTTTAGAATTAAGGATTCTGGGGTCCGCGTGTGGGGCAATTTTCGTATTGGATTTCACAGAAGCGCACTCGGCCGGAGCAGATTTGTAATATCTCGGAAGGTGTAAGGCGCAGCCTACGTGAAGCTACATTCTAAGATTCTGCATCTAAATTCGCTTCATTCGACATATGATTCATCGAAATCGGTTGAGAATTAAGGAATCTGGGGTCCGCGTGTGGGGTTTGTAGGGCAATTCTCAGTACATTTGCTCAGGAATCACACTCTGCCGCAGCAGATTTGTAATATCTCGGAAGGTGTAAGGCGTAGCCTACGGGCAGCTACATTTTAAGATTCTGCATCTAAATTCGCTTCATTCGACATATGATTCATTGAAAGCGGTTGAGAATTAAGGAATCTGGGGTCCGTGTGTGGGGTTGTGCGGCAATTTTCTTTCTCAGAAGCACGCTCTGCCGCAGCCGATTTGCAATATCTCAGAAGGCATAAGGCGTAGCCTACGTGAAGCTACATTTTAAGATTCTGCATCTAAATTTGCTTCACTCGACATATGATTCATCGAAATCGGTTGAGAATTGAGGAATCTGGGGTCCGTGTGTGGGGTTGTGCGGCAATTTTCTTTCTCAGAAGCACGCTCTGCCGCAGCCGATTTGCAATATCTCGGAAGGTGTAAGGCGTAGCCCACGGGCAGCTGCATTTTAAGATTCTGCATCTAAATTCGCTTCATTCGACATATGATTCATTGAAAGCGGTTGAGAATTAAGGAATCTGGGGTCCGTGTGTGGGGTTGTAGGGCAATTTTCTTATTGAATTTCTCAGAAGCCCACTCTGCCGCAGCAGATTTGTAATATCTCAGAAGGTGTAAGGCGTAGCCTACGTGAAGCTACTTTTTTAGATTCTGCATCTAAATACGCTGCAATCGACTTACGATTCATCGAAATCGGTTAAGAATTAAGGAATCTGGGGTCCGCGTGTGAGGTTGTATTGCAATTTTCTTATTGAATTTCTCAGAAGCCCACTCTGCCGCAGCAGATTTGTAATATCTCGGAAGGTGTACGGCGTAGCCCACGGGCAGCTACATTTTAAGATTCTGCATCTAAATTCGCTTCATTGGACATATGATTCATTGAAAGCGGTTGAGAATTAAGGAATCTGGGGTCCGTGTGTGGGGTTGTAGGGCAATTTTCTTATTGAATTTCTCAGAAGCCCACTCTGCCGCAGCAGATTTGTAATATCTCGGAAGGTGTAAGGCGCAGCCCACGAGCAGCTACTTTTTTAGATTCTGCATCTAAATACGCTGCATTCGACTTACGATTCATCGAAATCGGTTAAGAATTAAGGAATCTGGGGTCCGCGTGTGAGGTTGTATTGCAATTTTCTTATTGAATTTCTCAGAAGCCCACTCTGCCGCAGTCGATTTGCAATATCTCAGAAGGCATAAGGCGTAGCCTACGTGAAGCTACTTTTTTAGATTCTGCATCTAAATACGCTTCATTCGACATATGATTCATCGAAATAGGTTTAGAATTAAGGAATCTGGGGTCCGCGTGTGGGGTTGTAGGGCAATTTTCTTATTGAATTTCTCAGAAGCCCACTCTGCCGCAGCAGATTTGTAATATCTCGGAAGGTGTAAAGCGTAGCCCACGGGCAGCTACATTTTAAGATTCTGCATCTAAATTCGCTTCATTCGACATATGATTCATCGAAATCGGTTTAGAATTAAGGAATCTGGGGTCCGCGTGTGGGGTTTGTAGGGCAATTCTCAGTACATTTGCTCAGGAAGCACACTCTGCCGCAGCCGACTTGCAATATCTCAGAAGGTGTAAGGCGCAGCCCACGGGTAGCTACATTTTTAGATTCTGCATCTAAGTTCGCTTCATTCGACATATGACTCAGCGAAATCGGTTGAGAATTAAGGAATCTCTGGTCCGCGTGTGGGGTTGTAGGGCAATTTTCTTATTGAATTTCTCAGAAGCCCACTCTGCCGCAGCAGATTTGTAATATCTCAGAAGGCATAAGGCGTAGCCTACGTGAAGCTACTTTTTTAGATTCTGCATCTAAATTCGCTTCATTCGACATATGATTCATCGAAATCGGTTTAGAATTAAGGAATCTGGGGTCCGCGTGTGGGGTTTGTAGGGCAATTCTCAGTACATTTGCTCAGGAAGCACACTCTGCCGCAGCCGACTTGCAATATCTCAGAAGGTGTAAGGCGCAGCCCACGGGTAGCTACATTTTTAGATTCTGCATCTAAGTTCGCTTCATTCGACATATGATTCAGCGAAATCGGTTGAGAATTAAGGAATCTCTGGTCCGCGTGTGGGGTTGTAGCGAAATCTTCTTATTGGATTTCTCAGAAACCCACTTCGCCGCAGCTGATATGCAATATCTCCAAAATTGTAGGGCGGAGCACAAGGCCGGCCACATTGTTAGATTCTGCATCTAAGTTCGCTTCATTCGACATATGATTCATCGAAATCGGTTTAGAATTAAGGAATCTGGACTCCGTGTGTGGGGTTGTAGGGCAATTTTCTTATTGAATTTCTCAGAAGCACACTCTGCCGCAGCCGATTTGCAATATCTCGGAAGGTGTAAGGCGCAGCCCACGGGCAGCTACATTTTAAGATTCTGCATCTAAATTCGCTTCATTCGACATATGACTCATCGAAATAGGTTGAGAATTAAGGAATCTGGGGTCCGCGTGTGGGGTTGTAGCGAAATCTTCTTATTGGATTTCTCAGAAACCCACTTCGCCGCAGCTGATATGCAATATCTCCAAAATTGTAGGGCGGAGCACAAGGCCGGCCACATTGTTAGATTCTGCATCTAAGTTCGCTTCATTCGACATACGATTCATCGAAATCGGTTGAGAATTAAGGAATCTGGGGTCCGCGTGTTGGGTTGTATAGGGCAATTTTCTTATTGAATTTCTCAGAAGCCCACTCTGCCGCAGCAGATTTGTAATATCTCGGAAGGTGTAAGGCGCAGTCCACGGGCAGCTACATTTTAAGATTCTGCATCTAAATACGCTTCATTCGACATATGATTCATCGAAATCGGTTTAGAATTAAGGAATCTGGGGTCCGCGTGTGGGGTTGTAGGGCAATTTTCTTATTGAATTTCTCAGAAGCCCACTCTGCCGCAGCAGTTTTGTAATATCTCGGAAGGTGTAAAGCGTAGCCCACGGGCAGCTACATTTTAAGATTCTGCATCTAAATTCGCTTCATTCGACATATGATTCATCGAAATCGGTTGAGAATTAAGGAATCTGGGGTCCGCGTGTTGGGTTGTATAGGGCAATTTTCTTATTGAATTTCTCAGAAGCCCACTCTGCCGCAGCAGATTTGTAATATCTCGGAAGGTGTAAGGCGCAGCCCACGGGCAGCTACATTTTAAGATTCTGCATCTAAATACGCTTCATTCGACATATGATTCATCGAAATCGGTTTAGAATTAAGGAATCTGGGGTCCGCGTGTGGGGTTGTAGGGCAATTTTCGTATTGGATTTCTCAGAAGCGCACTCGGCCGGAGCAGATTTGTAATATCTCGGAAGGTGTAAGGCGCAGCCTACGTGAAGCTACATTCTAAGATTCTGCATCTAAATTCGCTTCATTCGACATATGATTCATCGAAATCGGTTGAGAATTAAGGAATCTGGGGTCCGTGTGTGGGGTTGTAGGGCAATTTTCTTTCTCAGAAGCACACTCTGCCGCAGCCGATTTGCAATATCTCAGAAGGCATAAGGCGTAGCCTACGTGAAGCTACTTTTTTAGATTCTGCATCTAAATACGCTTCATTCGACATATGATTCATCGAAATCGGTTTAGAATTAAGGATTCTGGGGTCCGCGTGTGGGGCAATTTTCGTATTGGATTTCACAGAAGCGCACTCGGCCGGAGCAGATTTGTAATATCTCGGAAGGTGTAAGGCGCAGCCTACGTGAAGCTACATTCTAAGATTCTGCATCTAAATTCGCTTCATTCGACATATGATTCATCGAAATCGGTTGAGAATTAAGGAATCTGGGGTCCGTGTGTGGGGTTGTAGGGCAATTTTCTTTCTCAGAAGCACACTCTGCCGCAGCCGATTTGCAATATCTCAGAAGGCGTAAGGCGTAGCCTACGTGAAGCTACTTTTTTAGATTCTGCATCTAAATACGCTTCATTCGACATATGATTCATCGAAATCGGTTTAGAATTAAGGATTCTGGGGTCCGCGTGTGGGGCAATTTTCGTATTGGATTTCACAGAAGCGCACTCGGCCGGAGCAGATTTGTAATATCTCGGAAGGTGTAAGGCGCAGCCTACGTGAAGCTACATTCTAAGATTCTGCATCTAAATTCGCTTCATTCGACATATGATTCATCGAAATCGGTTGAGAATTAAGGAATCTGGGGTCCGTGTGTGGGGTTGTAGGGCAATTTTCTTTCTCAGAAGCACACTCTGCCGCAGCCGATTTGCAATATCTCGGAAGGTGTAAGGCGCAGCCCACGGGCAGCTACATTTTAAGATTCTGCATCTAAATTCGCTTCATTCGACATATGACTCATCGAAATAGGTTGAGAATTAAGGAATCTGGGGTCCGCGTGTGGGGTTGTAGCGAAATCTTCTTATTGGATTTCTCAGAAACCCACTTCGCCGCAGCTGATATGCAATATCTCCAAAATTGTAGGGCGGAGCACAAGGCCGGCCACATTGTTAGATTCTGCATCTAAGTTCGCTTCATTCGACATATGATTCATCGAAATCGGTTGAGAATTAAGGAATCTGGGGTCCGCGTGTGGGGTTTGTAGGGCAATTCTCAGTACATTTGCTCAGGAAGCACACTCTGCCGCAGCCGATTTGCAATATCTCAGAAGGTGTAAGGCGCAGCCCACGTGTAGCTACATTTTTAGATTCTGCATCTAAGTTCGCTTCATTCGACATATGATTCAGCGAAATCGGTTGAGAATTAAGGAATCTCTGGTCCGCGTGTGGGATTGTAGGGCAATTTTCTTCCTCAGAAGCACACTCTGCCGCAGCAGATTTGCAATATTTCAGAAGGCATAAGGCGAAGCCTACGGGCGGCTACATTTTAGGATTCTGAATCTAAATACGCTTCATTCGACATATGATTCATCGAAATCGGTTGAGAATTAAGGAATCTGGGGTCCTCGTGTGCTTTTTGTAGGGCAATTCTCAGTACATTTGCTCAGAAGCCCACTCTGCCGCAGCAGATTTGTAATATCTCGGAAGGTGTAAGGCGCAGCCTACGTGAAGCTACATTTTAAGATTCTGCATCTAAATTCGCTTCATTCGACATATGATTCATCGAAATCGGTTGAGAATTAAGGAATCTAGGGTCCGTGTGTGGGGTTGTAGGGCAATTTTCTTTCTCAGAAGCACACTCTGCCGCAGCCGATTTGCAATATCTCAGAAGGCATAAGGCGTAGCCTACGTGAAGCTACTTTTTTAGATTCTGCATCTAAATACGCTTCATTCGACATATGATTCATCGAAATCGGTTTAGAATTAAGGAATCTGGA
This sequence comes from Blera fallax, assembly GCA_946965025.1. Lineage (NCBI taxonomy): Eukaryota > Metazoa > Arthropoda > Insecta > Diptera > Syrphidae > Blera > Blera fallax. The sequence continues at coordinate 2,232,911 of OX337245.1, forward strand.
CTCCGTGTGTGGGGTTGTAGGGCAATTTTCTTTCTCAGAAGCACACTCTGCCGCAGCCGATTTGCAATATCTCAGAAGGCATAAGGCGTAGCCTACGTGAAGCTACTTTATTAGATTCTGCATCTAAATACGCTTCATTCGACATATGATTCATCGAAATCGGTTGAGAATTAAGGAATCTGGGGTCCGTGTGTGGGGTTGTAGGGCAATTTTCTTTCTCAGAAGCACACTCTGCCGCAGCCGATTTGCAATATCTCGGAAGGTGTAAGGCGCAGCCCACGGGCAGCTACATTTTAAGATTCTGCATCTAAATTCGCTTCATTCGACATATGACTCATCGAAATAGGTTGAGAATTAAGGAATCTGGGGTCCGCGTGTGGGGTTGTAGCGAAATCTTCTTATTGGATTTCTCAGAAACCCACTTCGCCGCAGCTGATATGCAATATCTCCAAAATTGTAGGGCGGAGCACAAGGCCGGCCACATTGTTAGATTCTGCATCTAAGTTCGCTTCATTCGACATATGATTCATCGAAATCGGTTTAGAATTAAGGAATCTGGACTCCGTGTGTGGGGTTGTAGGGCAATTTTCTTATTGAATTTCTCAGAAGCCCACTCTGCCGCAGCAGATTTGCAATATCTCGGAAGGTGTAAGGCGTAGCCCACGGGCAGCTACATTTTAAGATTCTGCATCTAAATTCGCTTCATTCGACATATGATTCATCGAAAGCGGTTGAGAATTAAGGAATCTGGGGTCCGTGTGTGAGGTTGTAGGGCAATTTTCTTATTGAATTTCTCAGAAGCCCACTCTGCCGCAGCAGATTTGTAATATCTCGGAAGGTGTAAGGCGTAGCTCACGGGTAGCTACGTTTTTAAATTCTGCATCCAAATACGCTTCATTCGACATATGATTCATCGAAATCGGTTTAGAATTAAGGAATCTGGGGTCCGCGTGTGGGGTTTGTAGGGCAATTCTCAGTACATTTGCTCAGGAAGCACACTCTGCCGCAGCCGATTTGCAATATCTCAGAAGGTGTAAGGCGCAGCCCACGTGTAGCTACATTTTTAGATTCTGCATCTAAGTTCGCTTCATTCGACATATGATTCATCGAAATCGGTTGAGAATTAAGGAATCTGGGGTTCGTGTGTGGGGTTGTAGGCAATTTTCTTTCTCAGAAACCCACTTCGCCGCAGCTGATATGCAATATCTCAAAAATTGTAGGGCGGAGCACAAGGCCGGCCACATTGTTAGATTCTGCATCTAAGTTCGCTTCATTCGACATATGATTCATCGAAATCGGTTGAGAATTAAGGAATCTGGGGTCCTCGTGTGCGGTTTGTAGGGCAATTCTCAGTACATTTGCTCAGAAGCCCACTCTGCCGCAGCAGATTTGTAATATCTCGGAAGGTGTAAGGCGCAGCCTACGTGAAGCTACATTTTAAGATTCTGCATCTAAATTCGCTTCATTCGACATATGATTCATCGAAATCGGTTGAGAATTAAGGAATCTAGGGTCCGTGTGTGGGGTTGTAGGGCAATTTTCTTTCTCAGAAGCACACTCTGCCGCAGCCGATTTGCAATATCTCAGAAGGCATAAGGCGTAGCCTACGTAAAGCTACTTTATTAGATTCTGCATCTAAATACGCTTCATTCGACATATGATTCATCGAAATCGGTTGAGAATTAAGGAATCTGGGGTCCGTGTGTGGGGTTGTAGGGCAAATTTCTTATTGAATTTCTCAGAAGCACACTCTGCCGCAGCCGATTTGCAATATCTCAGAAGGCATAAGGCGTAGCCCACGGGTGGCTACATTTTAAGATTCTGCATCTAAATACGCTTCATTCGACATATGATTCATCGAAATCGGTTGAGAATTAAGGAATCTGGGGTCCGTGTGTGGGGTTGTGGGGCAATTTTCTTTCTCAGAAGCACACTCTGCCGCAGCCGATTTGCAATATCTCAGAAGGCATAAGGCGTAGCCTACGTGAAGCTACTTTATTAGATTCTGCATCTAAATACGCTTCATTCGACATATGATTCATCGAAATCGGTTTAGAATTAAGGAATCTGGGGTCCGTGTGTGGGGTTGTAGGGCAATTTTCTTTCTCAGAAGCACACTCTGCCGCAGCCGATTTGCAATATCTCAGAAGGCATAAGGCGTAGCCTACGTGAAGCTACTTTTTTAGATTCTGCATCTAAATACGCTTCATTCGACATATGATTCATCGAAATCGATTGAGAATTAAGGAATCTGGGGTCCGCGTGTGGGTTTGTAGGGCAATTTTCTTATTGAATTTCTCAGAAGCCCACTCTGCCGCAGCAGATTTGTAATATCTCGGAAGGTGTAAGGCGCAGCCCACGGGCAGCTACATTTTAAGATTCTGCATCTAAATTCGCTTCATTCGACATATGATTCATCGAAATCGGTTTAGAATTAAGGAATCTGGGGTCCGTGTGTGGGGTTGTAGGGCAAATTTCTTATTGAATTTCTCAGAAGCACACTCTGCCGCAGCCGATTTGCAATATCTCAGAAGGCATAAGGCGTAGCCCACGGGTGGCTACATTTTAAGATTCTGCATCTAAATACGCTTCATTCGACATATGATTCATCGAAATCGGTTTAGAATTAAGGAATCTGGGGTCCGTGTGTGGGGTTGTAGGGCAAATTTCTTATTGAATTTCTCAGAAGCACGCTCTGCCGCAGCCGATTTGCAATATCTCAGAAGGCATAAGGCGTAGAATACGTAAAGCTACATTTTTAGATTCTGCATCTAAATACGCTTCATTCGACATATGATTCATCGAAATCGGTTTAGAATTAAGGAATCTGGGGTCCGTGTGTGGGGTTGTAGGGCAAATTTCTTATTGAATTTCTCAGAAGCACGCTCTGCCGCAGCCGATTTGCAATATCTCAGAAGGCATAAGGCGTAGAATACGTAAAGCTACATTTTTAGATTCTGCATCTAAATACGCTTCATTCGACATATGATTCATCGAAATCGGTTGAGAATTAAGGAATCTGGGGTCCGTGTGTGGGGTTGTAGCGAAATCTTCTTATTGGATTTCTCAGAAACCCACTTCGCCGCAGCTGATATGCAATATCTCCAAAATTGTAGGGCGGAGCACAAGGCCGGCCACATTGTTAGATTCTGCATCTAAGTTCGCTTCATTCGACATATGATTCATCGAAATCGGTTTAGAATTAAGGAATCTGGACTCCGTGTGTGGGGTTGTAGGGCAATTTTCTTATTGAATTTCTCAGAAGCCCACTCTGCCGCAGCAGATTTGCAATATCTCGGAAGGTGTAAGGCGTAGCCCACGGGCAGCTACATTTTAAGATTCTGCATCTAAATTCGCTTCATTCGACATATGATTCATCGAAAGCGGTTGAGAATTAAGGAATCTGGGGTCCGTGTGTGAGGTTGTAGGGCAATTTTCTTATTGAATTTCTCAGAAGCCCACTCTGCCGCAGCAGATTTGTAATATCTCGGAAGGTGTAAGGCGTAGCCCACGGGTAGCTACGTTTTTAAATTCTGCATCCAAATACGCTTCATTCGACATATGATTCATCGAAATCGGTTTAGAATTAAGGAATCTGGGGTCCGCGTGTGGGGTTTGTAGGGCAATTCTCAGTACATTTGCTCAGGAATCACACTCTGCCGCAGCCGATTTGCAATATCTCAGAAGGTGTAAGGCGCAGCCCACGTGTAGCTACATTTTTAGATTCTGCATCTAAGTTCGCTTCATTCGACATATGATTCATCGAAATCGGTTGAGAATTAAAGAATCTGGGGTCCGCGTGTGGGGTTTGTAGGGCAATTCTCAGTACATTTGCTCAGGAAGCACACTCTGCCGCAGCCGATTTGCAATATCTCAGAAGGTGTAAGGCGCAGCCCACGTGTAGCTACATTTTTAGATTCTGCATCTAAGTTCGCTTCATTCGACATATGATTCATCGAAATCGGTTGAGAATTAAGGAATCTGGGGTTCGTGTGTGGGGTTGTAGGCAATTTTCTTTCTCAGAAACCCACTTCGCCGCAGCTGATATGCAATATCTCAAAAATTGTAGGGCGGAGCACAAGGCCGGATACATTGTTAGATTCTGCATCTAAGTTCGCTTCATTCGACATATGATTCATCGAAATCGGTTGAGAATTAAGGAATCTGGGGTCCTCGTGTGCGGTTTGTAGGGCAATTCTCAGTACATTTGCTCAGAAGCCCACTCTGCCGCAGCAGATTTGTAATATCTCGGAAGGTGTAAGGCGCAGCCTACGTGAAGCTACATTTTAAGATTCTGCATCTAAATTCGCTTCATTCGACATATGATTCATCGAAATAGGTTGAGAATTAAGGAATCTGGGGTCCGCGTGTGGGGTTGTAGCGAAATCTTCTTATTGGATTTCTCAGAAACCCACTTCGCCGCAGCTGATATGCAATATCTCCAAAATTGTAGGGCGGAGCACAAGGCCGGCCACATTGTTAGATTCTGCATCTAAGTTCGCTTCATTCGACATATGATTCATCGAAATCGGTTTAGAATTAAGGAATCTGGACTCCGTGTGTGGGGTTGTAGGGCAATTTTCTTATTGAATTTCTCAGAAGCACACTCTGCCGCAGCCGATTTGCAATATCTCGGAAGGTGTAAGGCGCAGCCCACGGGCAGCTACATTTTAAGATTCTGCATCTAAATTCGCTTCATTCGACATATGACTCATCGAAATAGGTTGAGAATTAAGGAATCTGGGGTCCGCGTGTGGGGTTGTAGCGAAATCTTCTTATTGGATTTCTCAGAAACCCACTTCGCCGCAGCTGATATGCAATATCTCCAAAATTGTAGGGCGGAGCACAAGGCCGGCCACATTGTTAGATTCTGCATCTAAGTTCGCTTCATTCGACATATGATTCATCGAAATCGGTTTAGAATTAAGGAATCTGGACTCCGTGTGTGGGGTTGTAGGGCAATTTTCTTATTGAATTTCTCAGAAGCCCACTCTGCCGCAGCAGATTTGCAATATCTCGGAAGGTGTAAGGCGTAGCCCACGGGCAGCTACATTTTAAGATTCTGCATCTAAATTCGCTTCATTCGACATATGATTCATCGAAAGCGGTTGAGAATTAAGGAATCTGGGGTCCGTGTGTGAGGTTGTAGGGCAATTTTCTTATTGAATTTCTCAGAAGCCCACTCTGCCGCAGCAGATTTGTAATATCTCGGAAGGTGTAAGGCGTAGCCCACGGGTAGCTACGTTTTTAAATTCTGCATCCAAATACGCTTCATTCGACATATGATTCATCGAAATCGGTTTAGAATTAAGGAATCTGGGGTCCGCGTGTGGGGTTTGTAGGGCAATTCTCAGTACATTTGCTCAGGAATCACACTCTGCCGCAGCCGATTTGCAATATCTCAGAAGGTGTAAGGCGCAGCCCACGTGTAGCTACATTTTTAGATTCTGCATCTAAGTTCGCTTCATTCGACATATGATTCATCGAAATCGGTTGAGAATTAAAGAATCTGGGGTCCGCGTGTGGGGTTTGTAGGGCAATTCTCAGTACATTTGCTCAGGAAGCACACTCTGCCGCAGCCGATTTGCAATATCTCAGAAGGTGTAAGGCGCAGCCCACGTGTAGCTACATTTTTAGATTCTGCATCTAAGTTCGCTTCATTCGACATATGATTCATCGAAATCGGTTGAGAATTAAGGAATCTGGGGTTCGTGTGTGGGGTTGTAGGCAATTTTCTTTCTCAGAAACCCACTTCGCCGCAGCTGATATGCAATATCTCAAAAATTGTAGGGCGGAGCACAAGGCCGGATACATTGTTAGATTCTGCATCTAAGTTCGCTTCATTCGACATATGATTCATCGAAATCGGTTGAGAATTAAGGAATCTGGGGTCCTCGTGTGCGGTTTGTAGGGCAATTCTCAGTACATTTGCTCAGAAGCCCACTCTGCCGCAGCAGATTTGTAATATCTCGGAAGGTGTAAGGCGCAGCCTACGTGAAGCTACATTTTAAGATTCTGCATCTAAATTCGCTTCATTCGACATATGATTCATCGAAATAGGTTGAGAATTAAGGAATCTGGGGTCCGCGTGTGGGGTTGTAGCGAAATCTTCTTATTGGATTTCTCAGAAACCCACTTCGCCGCAGCTGATATGCAATATCTCCAAAATTGTAGGGCGGAGCACAAGGCCGGCCACATTGTTAGATTCTGCATCTAAGTTCGCTTCATTCGACATATGATTCATCGAAATCGGTTTAGAATTAAGGAATCTGGACTCCGTGTGTGGGGTTGTAGGGCAATTTTCTTATTGAATTTCTCAGAAGCACACTCTGCCGCAGCCGATTTGCAATATCTCGGAAGGTGTAAGGCGCAGCCCACGGGCAGCTACATTTTAAGATTCTGCATCTAAATTCGCTTCATTCGACATATGACTCATCGAAATAGGTTGAGAATTAAGGAATCTGGGGTCCGCGTGTGGGGTTGTAGCGAAATCTTCTTATTGGATTTCTCAGAAACCCACTTCGCCGCAGCTGATATGCAATATCTCCAAAATTGTAGGGCGGAGCACAAGGCCGGCCACATTGTTAGATTCTGCATCTAAGTTCGCTTCATTCGACATATGATTCATCGAAATCGGTTTAGAATTAAGGAATCTGGACTCCGTGTGTGGGGTTGTAGGGCAATTTTCTTATTGAATTTCTCAGAAGCCCACTCTGCCGCAGCAGATTTGCAATATCTCGGAAGGTGTAAGGCGTAGCCCACGGGCAGCTACATTTTAAGATTCTGCATCTAAATTCGCTTCATTCGACATATGATTCATCGAAAGCGGTTGAGAATTAAGGAATCTGGGGTCCGTGTGTGAGGTTGTAGGGCAATTTTCTTATTGAATTTCTCAGAAGCCCACTCTGCCGCAGCAGATTTGTAATATCTCGGAAGGTGTAAGGCGTAGCCCACGGGTAGCTACGTTTTTAAATTCTGCATCCAAATACGCTTCATTCGACATATGATTCATCGAAATCGGTTTAGAATTAAGGAATCTGGGGTCCGCGTGTGGGGTTTGTAGGGCAATTCTCAGTACATTTGCTCAGGAATCACACTCTGCCGCAGCCGATTTGCAATATCTCAGAAGGTGTAAGGCGCAGCCCACGTGTAGCTACATTTTTAGATTCTGCATCTAAGTTCGCTTCATTCGACATATGATTCATCGAAATCGGTTGAGAATTAAAGAATCTGGGGTCCGCGTGTGGGGTTTGTAGGGCAATTCTCAGTACATTTGCTCAGGAAGCACACTCTGCCGCAGCCGATTTGCAATATCTCAGAAGGTGTAAGGCGCAGCCCACGTGTAGCTACATTTTTAGATTCTGCATCTAAGTTCGCTTCATTCGACATATGATTCATCGAAATCGGTTGAGAATTAAGGAATCTGGGGTTCGTGTGTGGGGTTGTAGGCAATTTTCTTTCTCAGAAACCCACTTCGCCGCAGCTGATATGCAATATCTCAAAAATTGTAGGGCGGAGCACAAGGCCGGATACATTGTTAGATTCTGCATCTAAGTTCGCTTCATTCGACATATGATTCATCGAAATCGGTTGAGAATTAAGGAATCTGGGGTCCTCGTGTGCGGTTTGTAGGGCAATTCTCAGTACATTTGCTCAGAAGCCCACTCTGCCGCAGCAGATTTGTAATATCTCGGAAGGTGTAAGGCGCAGCCTACGTGAAGCTACATTTTAAGATTCTGCATCTAAATTCGCTTCATTCGACATATGATTCATCGAAATCGGTTGAGAATTAAGGAATCTAGGGTCCGTGTGTGGGGTTGTAGGGCAATTTTCTTTCTCAGAAGCACACTCTGCCGCAGCCGATTTGCAATATCTCAGAAGGCATAAGGCGTAGCCTACGTGAAGCTACTTTTTTAGATTCTGCATCTAAATACGCTTCATTCGACATATGATTCATCGAAATCGGTTTAGAATTAAGGAATCTGGACTCCGTGTGTGTGGTTGTAGGGCAATTTTCTTTCTCAGAAGCACACTCTGCCGCAGCCGATTTGCAATATCTCAGAAGGCATAAGGCGTAGCCTACGTAAAGCTACTTTATTAGATTCTGCATCTAAATACGCTTCATTCGACATATGATTCATCGAAATCGGTTGAGAATTAAGGAATCTGGGGTCCGTGTGTGGGGTTGTAGGGCAAATTTCTTATTGAATTTCTCAGAAGCACACTCTGCCGCAGCCGATTTGCAATATCTCAGAAGGCATAAGGCGTAGCCCACGGGTGGCTACATTTTAAGATTCTGCATCTAAATACGCTTCATTCGACATATGATTCATCGAAATCGGTTGAGAATTAAGGAATCTGGGGTCCGTGTGTGGGGTTGTAGGGCAATTTTCTTTCTCAGAAGCACACTCTGCCGCAGCCGATTTGCAATATCTCAGAAGGCATAAGGCGTAGCCTACGTAAAGCTACTTTATTAGATTCTGCATCTAAATACGCTTCATTCGACATATGATTCATCGAAATCGGTTGAGAATTAAGGAATCTGGGGTCCGTGTGTGGGGTTGTAGGGCAATTTTCTTTCTCAGAAGCACACTCTGCCGCAGCCGATTTGCAATATCTCAGAAGGCATAAGGCGTAGCCTACGTGAAGCTACTTTTTTAGATTCTGCATCTAAATACGCTTCATTCGACATATGATTCATCGAAATCGATTGAGAATTAAGGAATCTGGGGTCCGCGTGTGGGTTTGTAGGGCAATTTTCTTATTGAATTTCTCAGAAGCCCACTCTGCCGCAGCAGATTTGTAATATCTCGGAAGGTGTAAGGCGCAGCCCACGGGCAGCTACATTTTAAGATTCTGCATCTAAATTCGCTTCATTCGACATATGATTCATCGAAATCGGTTTAGAATTAAGGAATCTGGGGTCCGTGTGTGGGGTTGTAGGGCAAATTTCTTATTGAATTTCTCAGAAGCACACTCTGCCGCAGCCGATTTGCAATATCTCAGAAGGCATAAGGCGTAGCCCACGGGTGGCTGGCTACATTTTAAGATTCTGCATCTAAATACGCTTCATTCGACATATGATTCATCGAAATCGGTTGAGAATTAAGGAATCTGGGGTCCGTGTGTGGGGTTGTAGGGCAATTCTCAGTACATTTGCTCAGGAATCACACTCTGCCGCAGCAGATTTGTAATATCTCGGAAGGTGTAAGGCGCAGCCCACGGGCAGCTACATTTTAAGATTCTGCATCTAAATTCGCTTCATTCGACATATGATTCATCGAAATCGGTTTAGAATTAAGGAATCTGGGGTCCGTGTGTGGGGTTGTAGGGCAAATTTCTTATTGAATTTCTCAGAAGCACGCTCTGCCGCAGCCGATTTGTAATATCTCGGAAGGTGTAAGGCGCAGCCCACGAGCAGCTACTTTTTTAGATTCTGCATCTAAATTCGCTTCATTCGACATATGATTCATCGAAATCGGTTGAGAATTAAGGAATCTAGGGTCCGTGTGTGGGGTTGTAGGGCAATTTTCTTTCTCAGAAGCACACTCTGCCGCAGCCGATTTGCAATATCTCAGAAGGCATAAGGCGTAGCCTACGTGAAGCTAATTTTTAAGTTGCGCATCTAAATACGCTTCATTCGACATATGATTCATCGAAATCGGTTTAGAATTAAGGAATCTGGGGTCCGTGTGTGGGGTTGTAGGGCAATTTTCTTTCTCAGAAGCACACTCTGCCGCAGCCGATTTGCAATATCTCAGAAGGCATAAAGCGTAGCCTACGTGAAGCTACTTTTTTAGATTCTGCATCTAAATACGCTTCATTCGACATATGATTCATCGAAATCGGTTTAGAATTAAGGAATCTGGGGTCCGTGTGTGGGGTTGTAGGGCAAATTTCTTATTGAATTTCTCAGAAGCACGCTCTGCCGCAGCCGATTTGCAATATCTCAGAAGGCATAAGGCGTAGAATACGTAAAGCTACTTTTTTAGATTCTGCATCTAAATACGCTTCATTCGACATATGATTCATCGAAATCGGTTGAGAATTAAGGAATCTGGGGTCCGCGTGTGGGGTTTGTAGGGCAATTCTCAGTACATTTGCTCAGGAATCACACTCTGCCGCAGCAGATTTGTAATATCTCGTAAGGTGTAAGGCGTAGCCCACGGGCAGCTACATTTTAAGATTCTGCATCTAAATTCGCTTCATTCGACATATGATTCATTGAAAGCGGTTGAGAATTAAGGAATCTGGGGTCCGTGTGTGGGGTTGTGCGGCAATTTTCTTTCTCAGAAGCACGCTCTGCCGCAGCCGATTTGCAATATCTCAGAAGGCATAAGGCGTAGCCTACGTGAAGCTACATTTTAAGATTCTGCATCTAAATTTGCTTCACTCGACATATGTTTCATTGAAAGCGGTTGAGAATTAAGGAATCTGGGGTCCGTGTGTGGGGTTGTAGGGCAATTTTCTTATTGAATTTCTCAGAAGCCCACTCTGCCGCAGCAGATTTGTAATATCTCAGAAGGTGTAAGGCGTAGCCTACGTGAAGCTACTTTTTTAGATTCTGCATCTAAATACGCTGCAATCGACTTACGATTCATCGAAATCGGTTAAGAATTAAGGAATCTGGGGTCCGCGTGTGAGGTTGTAGGGCAATTTTCTTATTGAATTTCTCAGAAGCCCACTCTGCCGCAGCAGATTTGTAATATCTCGGAAGGTGTAAGGCGCAGCCCACGAGCAGCTACATTTTAAGATTCTGCATCTAAATTCGCTTCATTCGACATATGATTCATCGAAAGCGGTTGAGAATTAAGGAATCTGGGGTCCGTGTGTGGGGTTGTAGGGCAATTTTCTTATTGAATTTCTCAGAAGCCCACTCTGCCGCAGCATATTTGTAATATCTCGGAAGGTGTAAAGCGTAGCCCACGGGCAGCTACATTTTAAGATTCTGCATCTAAATTCGCTTCATTCGACATATGATTCATCGAAATCGGTTTAGAATTAAGGAATCTGGGGTCCGCGTGTGGGGTTGTATTGCAATTTTCTTATTGAATTTCTCAGAAGCCCACTCTGCCGCAGTCGATTTGCAATATCTCAGAAGGCATTAGGCGTAGCCTACGTGAAGCTACTTTTTTAGATTCTGCATCTAAATACGCTTCATTCGACATATGATTCATCGAAATAGGTTTAGAATTAAGGAATCTGGGGTCCGCGTGTGGGGTTGTAGGGCAATTTTCTTATTGAATTTCTCAGAAGCCCACTCTGCCGCAGCAGATTTGTAATATCTCGGAAGGTGTAAAGCGTAGCCCACGGGGAGCTACATTTTAAGATTCTGCATCTAAATTCGCTTCATTCGACATATGATTCATCGAAATCGGTTTAGAATTAAGGAATCTGGGGTCCGCGTGTGGGGTTGTATTGCAATTTTCTTATTGAATTTCTCAGAAGCCCACTCTGCCGCAGTCGATTTGCAATATCTCAGAAGGCATTAGGCGTAGCCTACGTGAAGCTACTTTTTTAGATTCTGCATCTAAATACGCTTCATTCGACATATGACTCATCGAAATAGGTTTAGAATTAAGGAATCTGGGGTCCGCGTGTGGGGTTGTAGGGCAATTTTCTTATTGAATTTCTCAGAAGCCCACTCTGCCGCAGCAGATTTGTAATATCTCAGAAGGCATAAGGCGTAGCCTACGTGAAGCTACTTTTTTAGATTCTGCATCTAAATACGCTTCATTCGACATATGATTCATCGAAATCGGTTTAGAATTAAGGAATCTGGGGTCCGCGTGTGGGGTTTGTAGGGCAATTCTCAGTACATTTGCTCAGGAAGCACACTCTGCCGCAGCCGACTTGCAATATCTCAGAAGGTGTAGGGCGCAGCCCACGGGTAGCTACATTTTTAGATTCTGCATCTAAATTCGCTTCATTCGACATATGATTCAGCGAAATCGGTTGAGAATTAAGGAATCTCTGGTCCGCGTGTGGGATTGTAGGGCAATTTTCTTCCTCAGAAGCACACTCTGCCGCAGCAGATTTGCAATATTTCAGAAGGCATAAGGCGAAGCCTACGGGCGGCTACATTTTAGGATTCTGAATCTAAATACGCTTCATTCGACATATGATTCATCGAAATCGGTTGAGAATTAAGGAATCTGGGGTCCTCGTGTGCTTTTTGTAGGGCAATTCTCAGTACATTTGCTCAGAAGCCCACTCTGCCGCAGCAGATTTGTAATATCTCGGAAGGTGTAAGGCGCAGCCCACGGGCAGCTACATTTTAAGATTCTGCATCTAAATTCGCTTCATTCGACATATGATTCATCGAAAGCGGTTGAGAATTAAGGAATCTGGGGTCCGTGTGTGGGGTTGTAGGGCAATTTTCTTTCTCAGAAGCACACTCTGCCGCAGCCGATTTGCAATATCTCAGAAGGCATAAGGCGTAGCCTACGTGAAGCTACTTTTTTAGATTCTGCATCTAAATACGCTTCATTCGACATATGATTCATCGAAATCGGTTTAGAATTAAGGAATCTGGGGTCCGTGTATTGGGTTGTAGGCAATTTTCTTTCTCAGAAGCACACTCTGCCGCAGCCGATTTGCAATATCTCAGAAGGCATAAAGTGTAGCCTACGTGAAGCTACTTTTTTAGATTCTGCATCTAAATACGCTTCATTCGACATACGATTCATCGAAATCGGTTGAGAATTAAGGAATCTGGGGTCCGCGTGTTGGGTTGTATATTGCAATTTTCTTATTGAATTTCTCAGAAGCCCACTCTGCCGCAGCAGATTTGTAATATCTCGGAAGGTGTAAGGCGCAGCCCACGGGCAGCTACATTTTAAGATTCTGCATCTAAATACGCTTCATTCGACATATGATTCATCGAAATCGGTTTAGAATTAAGGAATCTGGGGTCCGCGTGTGGGGTTGTAGGGCAATTTTCTTATTGAATTTCTCAGAAGCCCACTCTGCCGCAGCAGATTTGTAATATCTCAGAAGGCATAAGGCGTAGCCTACGTGAAGCTACTTTTTTAGATTCTGCATCTAAATACGCTTCATTCGACATATGATTCATCGAAATCGGTTTAGAATTAAGGAATCTGGGGTCCGCGTGTGGGGTTGTAGGGCAATTTTCTTATTGAATTTCTCAGAAGCCCACTCTGCCGCAGCAGATTTGTAATATCTCAGAAGGCATAAGGCGTAGCCTACGTGAACCTACTTTTTTAGATTCTGCATCTAAATACGCTTCATTCGACATACGATTCATCGAAATCGGTTGAGAATTAAGGAATCTGGGGTCCGCGTGTTGGGTTGTATATTGCAATTTTCTTATTGAATTTCTCAGAAGCCCACTCTGCCGCAGCAGATTTGTAATATCTCGGAAGGTGTAAGGCGCAGCCCACGGGCAGCTACATTTTTAGATTCTGCATCTAAATTCGCTTCATTCGACATATGATTCAGCGAAATCGGTTGAGAATTAAGGAATCTCTGGTCCGCGTGTGGGATTGTATTGCAATTTTCTTCCTCAGAAGCACACTCTGCCGCAGCAGATTTGCAATATTTCAGAAGGCATAAGGCGAAGCCTACGGGCGGCTACATTTTAGGATTCTGAATCTAAATACGCTTCATTCGACATATGATTCATCGAAATCGGTTGAGAATTAAGGAATCTGGGGTCCTCGTGTGCTTTTTGTAGGGCAATTCTCAGTACATTTGCTCAGAAGCCCACTCTGCCGCAGCAGATTTGTAATATCTCGGAAGGTGTAAGGCGCAGCCCACGGGCAGCTACATTTTAAGATTCTGCATCTAAATTCGCTTCATTCGACATATGATTCATCGAAAGCGGTTGAGAATTAAGGAATCTGGGGTCCGTGTGTGGGGTTGTAGGGCAATTTTCTTTCTCAGAAGCACACTCTGCCGCAGCCGATTTGCAATATCTCAGAAGGCATAAGGCGTAGCCTACGTGAAGCTACTTTTTTAGATTCTGCATCTAAATACGCTTCATTCGACATATGATTCATCGAAATCGGTTTAGAATTAAGGAATCTGGGGTCCGTGTATTGGGTTGTAGGCAATTTTCTTTCTCAGAAGCACACTCTGCCGCAGCCGATTTGCAATATCTCAGAAGGCATAAAGTGTAGCCTACGTGAAGCTACTTTTTTAGATTCTGCATCTAAATACGCTTCATTCGACATACGATTCATCGAAATCGGTTTAGAATTAAGGAATCTGGGGTCCGCGTGTGGGGTTGTATTGCAATTTTCTTATTGAATTTCTCAGAAGCCCACTCTGCCGCAGTCGATTTGCAATATCTCAGAAGGCATTAGGCGTAGCCTACGTGAAGCTACTTTTTTAGATTCTGCATCTAAATACGCTTCATTCGACATATGATTCATCGAAATAGGTTTAGAATTAAGGAATCTGGGGTCCGCGTGTGGGGTTGTAGGGCAATTTTCTTATTGAATTTCTCAGAAGCCCACTCTGCCGCAGCAGATTTGTAATATCTCGGAAGGTGTAAGGCGCAGCCCACGAGCAGCTACATTTTAAGATTCTGCATCTAAATTCGCTTCATTCGACATATGATTCATCGAAATCGGTTTAGAATTAAGGAATCTGGGGTCCGCGTGTGGGGTTTGTAGGGCAATTCTCAGTACATTTGCTCAGGAAGCACACTCTGCCGCAGCCGACTTGCAATATCTCAGAAGGTGTATGGCGCAGAACACGGGTAGCTACATTTTTAGATTCTGCATCTAAGTTCGCTTCATTCGACATATGATTCAGCGAAATCGGTTGAGAATTAAGGAATCTCTGGTCCGCGTGTGGGGTTGTAGGGCAATTTTCTTATTGAATTTCTCAGAAGCCCACTCTGCCGCAGCAGATTTGTAATATCTCAGAAGGCATAAGGCGTAGCCTACGTGAAGCTACTTTTTTAGATTCTGCATCTAAATACGCTTCATTCGACATATGATTCATCGAAATCGGTTTAGAATTAAGGAATCTGGGGTCCGCGTGTGGGGTTTGTAGGGCAATTCTCAGTACATTTGCTCAGGAAGCACACTCTGCCGCAGCCGACTTGCAATATCTCAGAAGGTGTAAGGCGCAGCCCACGGGTAGCTACATTTTTAGATTCTGCATCTAAATTCGCTTCATTCGACATATGATTCAGCGAAATCGGTTGAGAATTAAGGAATCTCTGGTCCGCGTGTGGGATTGTAGGGCAATTTTCTTCCTCAGAAGCACACTCTGCCGCAGCAGATTTGCAATATTTCAGAAGGCATAAGGCGAAGCCTACGGGCGGCTACATTTTAGGATTCTGAATCTAAATACGCTTCATTCGACATATGATTCATCGAAATCGGTTGAGAATTAAGGAATCTGGGGTCCTCGTGTGCTTTTTGTAGGGCAATTCTCAGTACATTTGCTCAGAAGCCCACTCTGCCGCAGCAGATTTGTAATATCTCGGAAGGTGTAAGGCGCAGCCCACGGGCAGCTACATTTTAAGATTCTGCATCTAAATTTGCTTCATTCGACATATGATTCATCGAAAGCGGTTGAGAATTAAGGAATCTGGGGTCCGTGTGTGGGGTTGTAGGGCAATTTTCTTTCTCAGAAGCACACTCTGCCGCAGCCGATTTGCAATATCTCAGAAGGCATAAGGCGTAGCCTACGTGAAGCTACTTTTTTAGATTCTGCATCTAAATACGCTTCATTCGACATATGACTCATCGAAATCGGTTTAGAATTAAGGAATCTGGGGTCCGTGTATTGGGTTGTAGGCAATTTTCTTTCTCAGAAGCACACTCTGCCGCAGCCGATTTGCAATATCTCAGAAGGCATAAAGTGTAGCCTACGTGAAGCTACTTTTTTAGATTCTGCATCTAAATACGCTTCATTCGACATACGATTCATCGAAATCGGTTGAGAATTAAGGAATCTGGGGTCCGCGTGTTGGGTTGTATATTGCAATTTTCTTATTGAATTTCTCAGAAGCCCACTCTGCCGCAGCAGATTTGTAATATCTCGGAAGGTGTAAGGCGCAGCCCACGGGCAGCTACATTTTAAGATTCTGCATCTAAATACGCTTCATTCGACGTATGATTCATCGAAATCGGTTTAGAATTAAGGAATCTGGGGTCCGCGTGTGGGGTTGTAGGGCAATTTTCTTATTGAATTTCTCAGAAGCCCACTCTGCCGCAGCAGATTTGTAATATCTCAGAAGGCATAAGGCGTAGCCTACGTGAAGCTACTTTTTTAGATTCTGCATCTAAATACGCTTCATTCGACATATGATTCATCGAAATCGGTTTAGAATTAAGGAATCTGGGGTCCGCGTGTGGGGTTGTAGGGCAATTTTCTTATTGAATTTCTCAGAAGCCCACTCTGCCGCAGCAGATTTGTAATATCTCAGAAGGCATAAGGCGTAGCCTACGTGAACCTACTTTTTTAGATTCTGCATCTAAATACGCTTCATTCGACATACGATTCATCGAAATCGGTTGAGAATTAAGGAATCTGGGGTCCGCGTGTTGGGTTGTATATTGCAATTTTCTTATTGAATTTCTCAGAAGCCCACTCTGCCGCAGCAGATTTGTAATATCTCGGAAGGTGTAAGGCGCAGCCCACGGGCAGCTACATTTTTAGATTCTGCATCTAAATTCGCTTCATTCGACATACGATTCAGCGAAATCGGTTGAGAATTAAGGAATCTCTGGTCCGCGTGTGGGATTGTATTGCAATTTTCTTCCTCAGAAGCACACTCTGCCGCAGCAGATTTGTAATATCTCAGAAGGCATAAGGCGTAGCCTACGTGAAGCTACTTTTTTAGATTCTGCATCTAAATACGCTTCATTCGACATATGATTCATCGAAATCGGTTTAGAATTAAGGAATCTGGGGTCCGCGTGTGGGGTTTGTAGGGCAATTCTCAGTACATTTGCTCAGAAGCCCACTCTGCCGCAGCAGATTTGTAATATCTCGGAAGGTGTAAGGCGCAGCCCACGGGCAGCTACATTTTAAGATTCTGCATCTAAATTCGCTTCATTCGACATATGATTCATCGAAAGCGGTTGAGAATTAAGGAATCTGGGGTCCGTGTGTGGGGTTGTAGGGCAATTTTCTTTCTCAGAAGCACACTCTGCCGCAGCCGATTTGCAATATCTCAGAAGGCATAAGGCGTAGCCTACGTGAAGCTACTTTTTTAGATTCTGCATCTAAATACGCTTCATTCGACATATGATTCATCGAAATCGGTTTAGAATTAAGGAATCTGGGGTCCGTGTATTGGGTTGTAGGCAATTTTCTTTCTCAGAAGCACACTCTGCCGCAGCCGATTTGCAATATCTCAGAAGGCATAAAGTGTAGCCTACGTGAAGCTACTTTTTTAGATTCTGCATCTAAATACGCTTCATTCGACATACGATTCATCGACATCGGTTGAGAATTAAGGAATCTGGGGTCCGCGTGTTGGGTTGTATATTGCAATTTTCTTATTGAATTTCTCAGAAGCCCACTCTGCCGCAGCAGATTTGTAATATCTCGGAAGGTGTAAGGCGCAGCCCACGGGCAGCTACATTTTAAGATTCTGCATCTAAATACGCTTCATTCGACATATGATTCATCGAAATCGGTTGAGAATTAAGGAATCTGGGGTCCGCGTGTTGGGTTGTATAGGGCAATTTTCTTATTGAATTTCTCAGAAGCCCACTCTGCCGCAGCAGATTTGTAATATCTCGGAAGGTGTAAGGTGCAGCCCACGGGCAGCTACATTTTAAGATTCTGCATCTAAATACGCTTCATTCGACGTATGATTCATCGAAATCGGTTTAGAATTAAGGAATCTGGGGTCCGCGTGTGGGGTTTGTAGGGCAATTCTCAGTACATTTGCTCAGGAAGCACACTCTGCCGCAGCCGACTTGCAATATCTCAGAAGGTGTAAGGCGCAGCCCACGGGTAGCTACATTTTTAGATTCTGCATCCAAGTTCGCTTCATTCGACATATGATTCATCGAAATCGGTTGAGAATTAAGGAATCTCTGGTCCGCGTGTGGGGTTGTAGGGCAATTTTCTTCCTCAGAAGCACACTCTACCGCAGCAGATTTGCAATATTTCAGAAGGCATAAGGCGAAGCCTACGGGCGGCTACATTTTAGGATTCTGAATCTAAATACGCTTCACTCGACATATGATTCATCGAAATCGGTTTAGAATTAAGGAATCTGGGGTCCGTGTGTGGGGTTGTAGGGCAATTTTCTTATTGAATTTCTCAGAAGCCCACTCTGCCGCAGCAGATTTGTAATATCTCGGAAGGTGTAAGGCGCAGCCCACGGGCAGCTACATTTTAAGATTCTGCATCTAAATACGCTTCATTCGACATATGATTCATCGAAATCGGTTTAGAATTAAGGAATCTGGGGTCCGTGTGTGGGGTTGTAGGGCAATTTTCTTATTGAATTTCTCAGAAGCCCACTCTGCCGCAGCAGATTTGTAATATCTCAGAAGGCATAAGGCGTAGCCTACGTGAAGCTACTTTTTTAGATTCTGCATCTAAATACGCTTCATTCGACATATGATTCATCGAAATCGGTTTAGAATTAAGGAATCTGGGGTCCGCGTGTGGGGTTTGTAGGGCAATTCTCAGTACATTTGCTCAGGAAGCACACTCTGCCGCAGCCGATTTGCAATATCTCAGAAGGCATAAGGCGTAGCCTACGTGAAGCTACTTTTTTAGATTCTGCATCTAAATACGCTTCATTCGACATATGATTCATCGAAATCGGTTTAGAATTAAGGAATCTGGACTCCGCGTGTGGGGTTGTAGGGCAATTTTCTTCCTCAGAAGCACACTCTACCGCAGCAGATTTGCAATATTTCAGAAGGCATAAGGCGAAGCCTACGGGCGGCTACATTTTAGGATTCTGAATCTAAATACGCTTCATTCGACATATGATTCATCGAAAGCGGTTGAGAATTAAGGAATCTGGGGTACTCGTGTGCTTTTTGTAGGGCAATTCTCAGTACATTTGCTCAGAAGCCCACTCTGCCGCAGCAGATTTGTAATATCTCGGAAGGTGTAAGGCGCAGCCCACGGGCAGCTACATTTTAAGATTCTGCATCTAAATTCGCTTCATTCGACATATGATTCATCGAAAGCGGTTGAGAATTAAGGAATCTGGGGTCCGTGTGTGGGGTTGTAGGGCAATTTTCTTTCTCAGAAGCACACTCTGCCGCAGCCGATTTGCAATATCTCAGAAGGCATAAGGCGTAGCCTACGTGAAGCTACTTTTTTAGATTCTGCATCTAAATACGCTTCATTCGACATATGATTCATCGAAATCGGTTTAGAATTAAGGAATCTGGGGTCCGTGTATTGGGTTGTAGGCAATTTTCTTTCTCAGAAGCACACTCTGCCGCAGCCGATTTGCAATATCTCAGAAGGCATAAAGTGTAGCCTACGTGAAGCTACTTTTTTAGATTCTGCATCTAAATACCCTTCATTCGACATATGATTCATCGAAATCGGTTGAGAATTAAGGAATCTGGGGTCCGCGTGTTGGGTTGTATAGGGCAATTTTCTTATTGAATTTCTCAGAAGCCCACTCTGCCGCAGCAGATTTGTAATATCTCGGAAGGTGTAAGGCGCAGCCCACGGGCAGCTACATTTTAAGATTCTGCATCTAAGTTCGCTTCATTCGACATATGATTCATCGAAATCGGTTGAGAATTAAGGAATCTGGGGTCCGCGTGTGGGGTTTGTAGGGCAATTCTCAGTACATTTGCTCATTAATCACACTCTGCCGCTGCAGATTTGCAATATCTCGGAAGGTGTAAGGCGTAGCCCACGGGCAGCTACATTTCTAGATTCTGCATCTAAATTCGCTTCATTCGACATATGATTCATCGAAATCGGTTGAGAATTAAGGAATCTGGGGTCCGCGTGTTGGGTTGTATAGGGCAATTTTCTTATTGAATTTCTCAGAAGCCCACTCTGCCGCAGCAGATTTGTAATATCTCGGAAGGTGTAAGGTGCAGCCCACGGGCAGCTACATTTTAAGATTCTGCATCTAAGTTCGCTTCATTCGACATATGATTCATCGAAATCGGTTGAGAATTAAGGAATCTGGGGTCCGTGTGTGGGGTTGTAGGGCAATTTTCTTTCTCAGAAGCACACGCTGCCGCAGCCGATTTGCAATATCTCAGAAGGCATAAAGTGTAGCCTACGTGAAGCTACTTTTTTAGATTCTGCATCTAAATACGCTTCATTCGACATACGATTCATCGAAATCGGTTTAGAATTAAGGAATCTGGGGTCCGCGTGTGGGGTTGTAGGGCAATTCTCAGTACATTTGCTCAGGAAGCACACTCTGCCGCAGCAGATTTGTAATATCTCGGAAGGTGTAAGGCGCAGCCTACGTGAAGCTACATTCTAAGATTCTGCATCTAAATTCGCTTCATTCGACATATGATTCATCGAAATCGGTTGAGAATTAAGGAATCTGGGGTCCGTGTGTGGGGTTGTAGGGCAATTTTCTTTCTCAGAAGCACACTCTGCCGCAGCCGATTTGCAATATCTCAGAAGGCATAAGGCGTAGCCTACGTGAAGCTACTTTTTTAGATTCTGCATCTAAATACGCTTCATTCGACATATGATTCATCGAAATCGGTTTAGAATTAAGGAATCTGGGGTCCGTGTGTGGGGTTGTAGGGCAATTTTCTTTCTCAGAAGCACACTCTGCCGCAGCCGATTTGCAATATCTCGGAAGGTGTAAGGCGCAGCCCACGGGCAGCTACATTTTAAGATTCTGCATCTAAATTCGCTTCATTCGACATATGACTCATCGAAGTAGGTTGAGAATTAAGGAATCTGGGGTCCGCGTGTGGGGTTGTAGCGAAATCTTCTTATTGGATTTCTCAGAAACCCACTTCGCCGCAGCTGATATGCAATATCTCCAAAATTGTAGGGCGGAGCACAAGGCCGGCCACATTGTTAGATTCTGCATCTAAGTTCGCTTCATTCGACATATGATTCATCGAAATCGGTTGAGAATTAAGGAATCTGGGGTCCGTGTGTGGGGTTGTAGGGCAATTTTCTTTCTCAGAAGCACACTCTGCCGCAGCCGATTTGCAATATCTCAGAAGGCATAAGGCGTAGCCTACGTGAAGCTACTTTTTTAGATTCTGCATCTAAATACGCTTCATTCGACATATGATTCATCGAAATCGGTTTAGAATTAAGGAATCTGGACTCCGTGTGTGGGGTTGTAGGGCAATTCTCAGTACATTTGCTCATTAATCACACTCTGCCGCAGCAGATTTGCAATATCTCGGAAGGTGTAAGGCGTAGCCCACGGGTAGCTACGTTTTTAAATTCTGCATCCAAATACGCTTCATTCGACATATGATTCATCGAAATCGGTTTAGAATTAAGGAATCTGGGGTCCGTGTGTGAGGTTGTAGGGCAATTTTCTTATTGAATTTCTCAGAAGCCCACTCTGCCGCAGCAGATTTGTAATATCTCGGAAGGTGTAAGGCGCAGCCCACGGGCAGCTACATTTTAAGATTCTGCATCTAAATACGCTTCATTCGACATATGATTCATCGAAATCGGTTTAGAATTAAGGAATCTGGGGTCCGCGTGTGGGGTTTGTAGGGCAATTCTCAGTACATTTGCTCAGGAAGCACACTCTGCCGCAGCCGACTTGCAATATCTCAGAAGGTGTAAGGCGCAGCCCACGGGTAGCTACATTTTTAGATTCTGCATCCAAGTTCGCTTCATTCGACATATGATTCATCGAAATCGGTTGAGAATTAAGGAATCTCTGGTCCGCGTGTGGGGTTGTAGGGCAATTTTCTTCCTCAGAAGCACACTCTACCGCAGCAGATTTGCAATATTTCAGAAGGCATAAGGCGAAGCCTACGGGCGGCTACATTTTAGGATTCTGAATCTAAATACGCTTCATTCGACATATGATTCATCGAAATCGGTTTAGAATTAAGGAATCTGGGGTCCGTGTGTGGGGTTGTAGGGCAATTTTCTTATTGAATTTCTCAGAAGCCCACTCTGCCGCAGCAGATTTGTAATATCTCAGAAGGCATAAGGCGTAGCCTACGTGAAGCTACTTTTTTAGATTCTGCATCTAAATACGCTTCATTCGACATATGATTCATCGAAATCGGTTTAGAATTAAGGAATCTGGGGTCCGCGTGTGGGGTTTGTAGGGCAATTCTCAGTACATTTGCTCAGGAAGCACACTCTGCCGCAGCCGACTTGCAATATCTCAGAAGGTGTAAGGCGCAGCCCACGGGTAGCTACATTTTTAGATTCTGCATCCAAGTTCGCTTCATTCGACATATGATTCATCGAAATCGGTTGAGAATTAAGGAATCTCTGGTCCGCGTGTGGGGTTGTAGGGCAATTTTCTTCCTCAGAAGCACACTCTACCGCAGCAGATTTGCAATATTTCAGAAGGCATAAGGCGAAGCCTACGGGCGGCTACATTTTAGGATTCTGAATCTAAATACGCTTCATTCGACATATGATTCATCGAAATCGGTTTAGAATTAAGGAATCTGGACTCCGTGTGTGGGGTTGTAGGGCAATTCTCAGTACATTTGCTCATTAATCACACTCTGCCGCAGCAGATTTGCAATATCTCGGAAGGTGTAAGGCGTAGCCCACGGGCAGCTACATTTTAAGATTCTGCATCTAAATTCGCTTCATTCGACATATGATTCATCGAAAGCGGTTGAGAATTAAGGAATCTGGGGTCCGTGTGTGAGGTTGTAGGGCAATTTTCTTATTGAATTTCTCAGAAGCCCACTCTGCCGCAGCAGATTTGTAATATCTCGGAAGGTGTAAGGCGTAGCCCACGGGTAGCTACGTTTTTAAATTCTGCATCCAAATACGCTTCATTCGACATATGATTCATCGAAATCGGTTTAGAATTAAGGAATCTGGGGTCCGTGTGTGAGGTTGTAGGGCAATTTTCTTATTGAATTTCTCAGAAGCCCACTCTGCCGCAGCAGATTTGTAATATCTCGGAAGGTGTAAGGCGCAGCCCACGGGCAGCTACATTTTAAGATTCTGCATCTAAATACGCTTCATTCGACATATGATTCATCGAAATCGGTTTAGAATTAAGGAATCTGGGGTCCGCGTGTGGGGTTTGTAGGGCAATTCTCAGTACATTTGCTCAGGAAGCACACTCTGCCGCAGCCGACTTGCAATATCTCAGAAGGTGTAAGGCGCAGCCCACGGGTAGCTACATTTTTAGATTCTGCATCCAAGTTCGCTTCATTCGACATATGATTCATCGAAATCGGTTTAGAATTAAGGAATCTGGGGTCCGCGTGTGGGGTTTGTAGGGCAATTCTCAGTACATTTGCTCAGGAAGCACACTCTGCCGCAGCCGACTTGCAATATCTCAGAAGGTGTAAGGCGCAGCCCACGGGTAGCTACATTTTTAGATTCTGCATCCAAGTTCGCTTCATTCGACATATGATTCATCGAAATCGGTTGAGAATTAAGGAATCTCTGGTCCGCGTGTGGGGTTGTAGGGCAATTTTCTTCCTCAGAAGCACACTCTACCGCAGCAGATTTGCAATATTTCAGAAGGCATAAGGCGAAGCCTACGGGCGGCTACATTTTAGGATTCTGAATCTAAATACGCTTCATTCGACATATGATTCATCGAAATCGGTTGAGAATTAAGGAATCTGGGGTACTCGTGTGCTTTTTGTAGGGCAATTCTCAGTACATTTGCTCAGAAGCCCACTCTGCCGCAGCAGATTTGTAATATCTCGGAAGGTGTAAGGCGCAGCCCACGGGCAGCTACATTTTAAGATTCTGCATCTAAATTCGCTTCATTCGACATATGATTCATCGAAAGCGGTTGAGAATTAAGGAATCTGGGGTCCGTGTGTGGGGTTGTAGGGCAATTTTCTTTCTCAGAAGCACACTCTGCCGCAGCCGATTTGCAATATCTCAGAAGGCATAAGGCGAAGCCTACGGGCGGCTACATTTTAGGATTCTGAATCTAAATACGCTTCATTCGACATATGATTCATCGAAATCGGTTGAGAATTAAGGAATCTGGGGTCCGCGTGTTGGGTTGTATAGGGCAATTTTCTTATTGAATTTCTCAGAAGCCCACTCTGCCGCAGCAGATTTGTAATATCTCGGAAGGTGTAAGGCGCAGCCCACGGGCAGCTACATTTTAAGATTCTGCATCTAAATACGCTTCATTCGACATATGATTCATCGAAATCGGTTTAGAATTAAGGAATCTGGGGTCCGTGTGTGGGGTTGTAGGGCAATTTTCTTATTGAATTTCTCAGAAGCCCACTCTGCCGCAGCAGATTTGTAATATCTCAGAAGGCATAAGGCGTAGCCTACGTGAAGCTACTTTTTTAGATTCTGCATCTAAATACGCTTCATTCGACATATGATTCATCGAAATCGGTTTAGAATTAAGGAATCTGGGGTCCGCGTGTGGGGTTTGTAGGGCAATTCTCAGTACATTTGCTCAGGAAGCACACTCTGCCGCAGCCGACTTGCAATATCTCAGAAGGTGTAAGGCGCAGCCCACGGGTAGCTACATTTTTAGATTCTGCATCCAAGTTCGCTTCATTCGACATATGATTCATCGAAATCGGTTGAGAATTAAGGAATCTCTGGTCCGCGTGTGGGGTTGTAGGGCAATTTTCTTCCTCAGAAGCACACTCTACCGCAGCAGATTTGCAATATTTCAGAAGGCATAAGGCGAAGCCTACGGGCGGCTACGTTTTAGGATTCTGAATCTAAATACGCTTCATTCGACATATGATTCATCGAAATCGGTTGAGAATTAAGGAATCTGGGGTACTCGTGTGCTTTTTGTAGGGCAATTCTCAGTACATTTGCTCAGAAGCCCACTCTGCCGCAGCAGATTTGTAATATCTCGGAAGGTGTAAGGCGCAGCCCACGGGCAGCTACATTTTAAGATTCTGCATCTAAATTCGCTTCATTCGACATATGATTCATCGAAAGCGGTTGAGAATTAAGGAATCTGGGGTCCGTGTGTGGGGTTGTAGGGCAATTTTCTTTCTCAGAAGCACACTCTGCCGCAGCCGATTTGCAATATCTCAGAAGGCATAAGGCGTAGCCTACGTGAAGCTACTTTTTTAGATTCTGCATCTAAATACGCTTCATTCGACATATGATTCATCGAAATCGGTTTAGAATTAAGGAATCTGGGGTCCGTGTATTGGGTTGTAGGCAATTTTCTTTCTCAGAAGCACACTCTGCCGCAGCCGATTTGCAATATCTCAGAAGGCATAAAGTGTAGCCTACGTGAAGCTACTTTTTTAGATTCTGCATCTAAATACCCTTCATTCGACATACGATTCATCGAAATCGGTTGAGAATTAAGGAATCTGGGGTCCGCGTGTGGGGTTGTAGGGCAATTTTCTTTCTCAGAAGCACACTCTGCCGCAGCCGATTTGCAATATCTCAGAAGGCATAAAGTGTAGCCTACGTGAAGCTACTTTTTTAGATTCTGCATCTAAATACGCTTCATTCGACATACGATTCATCGAAATCGGTTGAGAATTAAGGAATCTGGGGTCCGCGTGTGGGGTTGTAGGGCAATTCTCAGTACATTTGCTCAGGAAGCACACTCTGCCGCAGCAGATTTGTAATATCTCGGAAGGTGTAAGGCGCAGCCTACGTGAAGCTACATTCTAAGATTCTGCATCTAAATTCGCTTCATTCGACATATGATTCATCGAAATCGGTTGAGAATTAAGGAATCTGGGGTCCGTGTGTGGGGTTGTAGGGCAATTTTCTTTCTCAGAAGCACACTCTGCCGCAGCCGATTTGCAATATCTCAGAAGGCATAAGGCGTAGCCTACGTGAAGCTACTTTTTTAGATTCTGCATCTAAATACGCTTCATTCGACATATGATTCATTGAAATCGGTTTAGAATTAAGGAATCTGGGGTCCGTGTGTGGGGTTGTAGGGCAATTTTCTTTCTCAGAAGCACACTCTGCCGCAGCCGATTTGCAATATCTCGGAAGGTGTAAGGCGCAGCCCACGGGCAGCTACATTTTAAGATTCTGCATCTAAATTCGCTTCATTCGACATATGACTCATCGAAATAGGTTGAGAATTAAGGAATCTGGGGTCCGCGTGTGGGGTTGTAGCGAAATCTTCTTATTGGATTTCTCAGAAACCCACTTCGCCGCAGCTGATATGCAATATCTCCAAAATTGTAGGGCGGAGCACAAGGCCGGCCACATTGTTAGATTCTGCATCTAAGTTCGCTTCATTCGACATATGATTCATCGAAATCGGTTTAGAATTAAGGAATCTGGACTCCGTGTGTGGGGTTGTAGGGCAATTCTCAGTACATTTGCTCATTAATCACACTCTGCCGCAGCAGATTTGCAATATCTCGGAAGGTGTAAGGCGTAGCCCACGGGCAGCTACATTTTAAGATTCTGCATCTAAATTCGCTTCATTCGACATATGATTCATCGAAAGCGGTTGAGAATTAAGGAATCTGGGGTCCGTGTGTGAGGTTGTAGGGCAATTTTCTTATTGAATTTCTCAGAAGCCCACTCTGCCGCAGCAGATTTGTAATATCTCGGAAGGTGTAAGGCGTAGCCCACGGGTAGCTACGTTTTTAAATTCTGCATCCAAATACGCTTCATTCGACATATGATTCATCGAAATCGGTTTAGAATTAAGGAATCTGGGGTCCGTGTGTGAGGCTGTAGGGCAATTTTCTTATTGAATTTCTCAGAAGCCCACTCTGCCGCAGCAGATTTGTAATATCTCGGAAGGTGTAAGGCGTAGCCCACGTGTAGCTACATTTTTAGATTCTGCATCTAAGTTCGCTTCATTCGACATATGATTCATCGAAATCGGTTTAGAATTAAGGAATCTGGGGTCCGCGTGTGGGGTTTGTAGGGCAATTCTCAGTACATTTGCTCAGGAAGCACACTCTGCCGCAGCCGATTTGCAATATCTCAGAAGGTGTAAGGCGCAGCCCACGTGTAGCTACATTTTTAGATTCTGCATCTAAGTTCGCTTCATTCGACATATGATTCATCGAAATCGGTTGAGAATTAAGGAATCTGGGGTTCGTGTGTGGGGTTGTAGGCAATTTTCTTTCTCAGAAACCCACTTCGCCGCAGCTGATATGCAATATCTCAAAAATTGTAGGGCGGAGCACAAGGCCGGCCACATTGTTAGATTCTGCATCTAAGTTCGCTTCATTCGACATATGATTCATCGAAATCGGTTGAGAATTAAGGAATCTGGGGTCCTCGTGTGCGGTTTGTAGGGCAATTCTCAGTACATTTGCTCAGAAGGACACTCTGCCGCAGCAGATTTGTAATATCTCGGAAGGTGTAAGGCGCAGCCTACGTGAAGCTACATTTTAAGATTCTGCATCTAAATTCGCTTCATTCGACATATGATTCATCGAAAGCGGTTGAGAATGAAGGAATCTGGGGTCCGTGTGTGAGGTTGTAGGGCAATTTTCTTATTGAATTTCTCAGAAGCCCACTCTGCCGCAGCAGATTTGTAATATCTCGGAAGGTGTAAGGCGTAGCCCACGGGCAGCTACATTTTAAGATTCTGCATCTAAATTCGCTTCATTCGATATACGATTCATCGAAAGCGGTTGAGGATTAAGGAATCTGGGGTCCGTGTGTGGGGTTGTAGGGCAATTTTCTTTCTCAGAAACCCACTTCGCCGCAGCTGATATGCAAAATCTCCAAAATTGTAGGGCGGAGCACAAGGCCGGCCACATTGTTAGATTCTGCATCTAAATACGCTGCATTCGACTTACGATTCATCGAAATCGGTTGAGAATTAAGGAATCTGGGGTCCGTGTGTGAGGTTGTAGGGCAATTTTCTTTCTCAGAAGCACACTCTGCCGCAGCCGATTTGCAATATCTCGGAAGGTGTAAGGCGCAGCCCACGGGCAGCTACATTTTAAGATTCTGCATCTAAATTCGCTTCATTCGACATATGACTCATCGAAATCGGTTTAGAATTTAGGAATCTGGGGTCCGCGTGTGGGGTTGTAGGGCAATTTTCTTTCTCAGAAGCACACTCCGCCGCAGCAGATGTGTAATATCTCGGAAGGTGTAAGGCGCAGCCCACGGGCAGCTACATTTTTAGATTCTGCATCTAAATACGCTTCATTCGACATATGATTCATCGAAATCGGTTTAGAATTTAGGAATCTGGGGTCCGCGTGTGGGGTTGTAGCGAAATCTTCTTATTGGATTTCTCAGAAACCCACTTCGCCGCAGCTGATATGCAATATCTCCAAAATTGTAGGGCGGAGCACAAGGCCGGCTACATTGTTAGATTCTGCATCTAAATACGCTGCATTCGACTTACGATTCATCGAAATCGGTTGAGAATTAAGGAATCTGGGTTCCGTGTGTTTGGTTGTGCGGCAATTTTCTTTCTCAGAAGCACACTCTGCCGCAGCCGATTTGCAATATCTCAGAAGGTGTAAGGCGCAGCCCACGTGTAGCTACATTTTTAGATTCTGCATCTAAGTTCGCTTCATTCGGCATATGATTCATCGAAATCGGTTGAGAATTAAGGAATCTGGGGTCCGTGTGTGGGGTTGTAGGGCAATTTTCTTTCTCAGAAGCACACTCTGCCGCAGCCGATTTGCAATATCTCGGAAGGTGTAAGGCGCAGCCCACGGGCAGCTACATTTTAAGATTCTGCATCTAAATTCGCTTCATTCGACATATGACTCATCGAAATAGGTTGAGAATTAAGGAATCTGGGGTCCGCGTGTGGGGTTGTAGCGAAATCTTCTTATTGGATTTCTCAGAAACCCACTTCGCCGCAGCTGATATGCAATATCTCAAAAATTGTAGGGCGGAGCACAAGACCGGCCACATTGTTAGATTCTGCATCTAAGTTCGCTTCATTCGACATATGATTCATCGAAATCGGTTGAGAATTAAGGAATCTGGGGCCCGCGTGTG
This sequence comes from Blera fallax, assembly GCA_946965025.1. Classification (NCBI taxonomy): domain Eukaryota; kingdom Metazoa; phylum Arthropoda; class Insecta; order Diptera; family Syrphidae; genus Blera; species Blera fallax. Next base: position 2,261,912 of record OX337245.1, read on the forward strand.
TGGTTTGTAGGGCAATTCTCAGTACATTTGCTCAGGAATCACACTCTGCCGCAGCAGATTTGTAATATCTCGGAAGGTGTAAGGCGTAGCCCACGGGCAGCTACATTTTAAGATTCTGCATCTAAATTCGCTTCATTCGACATATGATTCATCGAAATCGGTTGAGAATTAAGGAATCTGGGGTCCGCGTGTGGGGTTGTAGGGCAATTTTCTTATTGAATTTCTCAGAAGCCCACTCTGCCGCAGCAGATTTGTAATATCTCAGAAGGCATAAGGCGTAGCCTATGTGAAGCTACTTTTTTAGATTCTGCATCTAAATTCGCTTCATTCGACATATGATTCATCGAAATCGGTTGAGAATTAAGGAATCTGGGGTCCGCGTGTGGGGTTTGTAGGGCAATTCTCAGTACATTTGCTCAGGAAGCGCACTCTGCCGCGGCCGATTTGCAATATCTCAGAAGGCGTAAGGCGTAGCCTACGTGAAGCTACTTTTTTAGATTCTGCATTTAATACGCTTTATTCGATATATGATTCATCGAAATCGGTTTAGAATTAAGGAATCTGGGGTCCGTGTGTGGGCTTGTAGGGCAATTCTCAGTACATTTGCTCAAGAATCACACTCTGCCGCAGCAGATTTGTAATATCTCGGAAGGTGTAAGGCGTAGCCCACGGGCAGCTACATTTTAAGATTCTGCATCTAAATTCGCTTCATTCGACATATGATTCATCGAAATCGGTTGAGAATTAAGGAATCTGGGGTCCGCGTGTGGGGTTTGTAGGGCAATTCTCAGTACATTTGCTCAGGAAGCGCACTCTGCCGCGGCCGATTTGCAATATCTCAGAAGGCGTAAGGCGTAGCCTACGTGAAGCTACTTTTTTAGATTCTGCATTTAATACGCTTTATTCGATATATGATTCATCGAAATCGGTTTAGAATTAAGGAATCTGGGGTCCGTGTGTGGGCTTGTAGGGCAATTCTCAGTACATTTGCTCAAGAATCACACTCTGCCGCAGCAGATTTGTAATATCTCGGAAGGTGTAAGGCGCAGCCCACGGGCAGCTACATTTTAAGATTCTGCATCTAAATTCGCTTCATTCGACATATGACTCATCGAAATCGGTTTAGAATTTATTAATCTGGGGTCCGCGTGTGGGGTTGTAGGGCAATTTTCTTTCTCAGAAGCACACTCCGCCGCAGCAGATGTGTAATATCTCGGAAGGTGTAAGGCGCAGCCCACGGGCAGCTACATTTTAAGATTCTGCATCTAAATACGCTTCATTCGACATATGATTCATCGAAATCGGTTTAGAATTTAGGAATCTGGGGTCCGCGTGTGGGGTTGTAGCGAAATCTTCTTATTGGATTTCTCAGAAACCCACTTCGCCGCAGCTGATATGCAATATCTCCAAAATTGTAGGGCGGAGCACAAGGCCGGCTACATTGTTAGATTCTGCATCTAAATACGCTGCATTCGACTTACGATTCATCGAAATCGGTTGAGAATTAAGGAATCTGGGGTCCGTGTGTGGGGTTGTGCGGCAATTTTCTTTCTCAGAAGCACACTCTGCCGCAGCCGATTTGCAATATCTCAGAAGGTGTAAGGCGCAGCCCACGTGTAGCTACATTTTTAGATTCTGCATCTAAGTTCGCTTCATTCGACATATGATTCATCGAAATCGGTTGAGAATTAAGGAATCTGGGGTCCGTGTGTGGGGTTGTAGGGCAATTTTCTTTCTCAGAAGCACACTCTGCCGCAGCCGATTTGCAATATCTCGGAAGGTGTAAGGCGCAGCCCACGGGCAGCTACATTTTAAGATTCTGCATCTAAATTCGCTTCATTCGACATATGACTCATCGAAATAGGTTGAGAATTAAGGAATCTGGGGTCCGCGTGTGGGGTTGTAGCGAAATCTTCTTATTGGATTTCTCAGAAACCCACTTCGCTGCAGCTGATATGCAATATCTCAAAAATTGTAGGGCGGAGCACAAGACCGGCCACATTGTTAGATTCTGCATCTAAGTTCGCTTCATTCGACATATGATTCATCGAAATCGGTTGAGAATTAAGGAATCTGGGGTCCTCGTGTGCGGTTTGTAGGGCAATTCTCAGTACATTTGCTCAGAAGGACACTCTGCCGCAGCAGATTTGTAATATCTCGGAAGGTGTAAGGCGCAGCCTACGTGAAGCTACATTTTAAGATTCTGCATCTAAATTCGCTTCATTCGACATATGATTCATCGAAATCGGTTGAGAATTAAGGAATCTGGGGCCCGCGTGTGTGGTTTGTAGGGCAATTCTCAGTACATTTGCTCAGGAATCACACTCTGCCGCAGCAGATTTGTAATATCTCGGAAGGTGTAAGGCGCAGCCTACGTGAAGCTACAGTTTAAGATTCTGCATCTAAATTCGCTTCATTCGACATATGATTCATCGAAATCGGTTGAGAATTAAGGAATCTGGGGTCCGCGTGTGGGGTTGTAGGGCAATTTTCTTATTGAATTTCTCAGAAGCCCACTCTGCCGCAGCAGATTTGTAATATCTCAGAAGGCATAAGGCGTAGCCTATGCGAAGCTACTTTTTTAGATTCTGCATCTAAATTCGCTTCATTCGACATATGATTCATCGAAAGCGGTTGAGAATTAAGGAATCTGGGGTCCGCGTGTGGGGTTTGTAGGGCAATTCTCAGTACATTTGCTCAGGAAGCGCACTCTGCCGCGGCCGATTTGCAATATCTCAGAAGGCGTAAGGCGTAGCCTACGTGAAGCTACTTTTTTAGATTCTGCATTTAATACGCTTTATTCGATATATGATTCATCGAAATCGGTTTAGAATTAAGGAATCTGGGGTCCGCGTGTGGGGTTTGTAGGGCAATTCTCAGTACATTTGCTCAGGAATCACACTCTGCCGCAGCAGATTTGTAATATCTCGGAAGGTGTAAGGCGTAGCCCACGGGAAGCTACTTTTTTTGATTCTGCATCTAAATTCGCTTCATTCGACATATGGTTCATCGAAATCGGTTTAGAATTAAGGAATCTGGGGTCCGCGTGTGGGGTTTGTAGGGCAATTCTCAGTACATTTGCTCAGGAATCACACTCTGCCGCAGCCGATTTGCAATATCTCAGAAGGCATAAAGCGTAGCCTATGCGAAGCTACTTTTTTTGATTCTGCATCTAAATACGCTTCATTCGACATATGATTCATCGAAATCGGTTGAGAATTAAGGAATCTGGGGTCCTCGTGTGCGGTTTGTAGGGCAATTCTCAGTACATTTGCTCAGAAGCCCACTCTGCCGCAGCAGATTTGTAATATCTCGGAAGGTGTAAGGCGTAGCCCACGGGAAGCTACATTTTAAGATTCTGCATCTAAATTCGCTTCATTCGACATATGACTCATCGAAATCGGTTGAGAATTAAGGAATCTGGGGTCCGCGTGTGGGGTTTGTAGGGCAATTCTCAGTACATTTGCTCAGGAAGCACACTCTGCCGCAGCCGATTTGCAATATCTCAGAAGATGTAAGGCGCAGCCCACGTGTAGCTACATTTTTAGATTCTGCATCTAAGTTCGCTTCATTCGACATATGATTCATCGAAATCGGTTGAGAATTAAGGAATCTGGGGTCCGCGTGTGGGGTTGTAGCGAAATCTTCTTATTGGATTTCTCAGAAACCCACTTCGCCGCAGCTGATATGCAATATCTCCAAAATTGTAGGGCGGAGCACAAGGCCGGCTACATTGTTAGATTCTGCATCTAAATACGCTGCATTCGACTTACGATTCATCGAAATCGGTTGAGAATTAAGGAATCTGGGGTTCGTGTGTGGGGTTGTAGGCAATTTTCTTTCTCAGAAACCCACTTCGCCGCAGCTGATATGCAATATCTCAAAAATTGTAGGGCGGAGCACAAGGCCGGCCACATTGTTAGATTCTGCATCTAAGTTCGCTTCATTCGACATATGATTCATCGAAATCGGTTGAGAATTAAGGAATCTGGGGTCCTCGTGTGCGGTTTGTAGGGCAATTCTCAGTACATTTGCTCAGAAGGACACTCTGCCGCAGCAGATTTGTAATATCTCGGAAGGTGTAAGGCGCAGCCTACGTGAAGCTACATTTTAAGATTCTGCATCTAAATTCGCTTCATTCGACATATGACTCATCGAAATAGGTTGAGAATTAAGGAATCTGGGGTCCGCGTGTGGGGTTGTAGCGAAATCTTCTTATTGGATTTCTCAGAAACCCACTTCGCTGCAGCTGATATGCAATATCTCAAAAATTGTAGGGCGGAGCACAAGACCGGCCACATTGTTAGATTCTGCATCTAAGTTCGCTTCATTCGACATATGATTCATCGAAATCGGTTGAGAATTAAGGAATCTGGGGTCCTCGTGTGCGGTTTGTATTGCAATTCTCAGTACATTTGCTCAGAAGGACACTCTGCCGCAGCAGATTTGTAATATCTCGGAAGGTGTAAGGCGCAGCCTACGTGAAGCTACATTTTAAGATTCTGCATCTAAATTCGCTTCATTCGACATATGATTCATCGAAATCGGTTGAGAATTAAGGAATCTGGGGCCCGCGTGTGTGGTTTGTAGGGCAATTCTCAGTACATTTGCTCAGGAATCACACTCTGCCGCAGCAGATTTGTAATATCTCGGAAGGTGTAAGGCGCAGCCTACGTGAAGCTACATTTTAAGATTCTGCATCTAAATTCGCTTCATTCGACATATGATTCATCGAAATCGGTTGAGAATTAAGGAATCTGGGGTCCGCGTGTGGGGTTGTAGGGCAATTTTCTTATTGAATTTCTCAGAAGCCCACTCTGCCGCAGCAGATTTGTAATATCTCAGAAGGCATAAGGCGTAGCCTATGCGAAGCTACTTTTTTAGATTCTGCATCTAAATTCGCTTCATTCGACATATGATTCATCGAAAGCGGTTGAGAATTAAGGAATCTGGGGTCCGCGTGTGGGGTTTGTAGGGCAATTCTCAGTACATTTGCTCAGGAAGCGCACTCTGCCGCGGCCGATTTGCAATATCTCAGAAGGCGTAAGGCGTAGCCTACGTGAAGCTACTTTTTTAGATTCTGCATTTAATACGCTTTATTCGATATATGATTCATCGAAATCGGTTTAGAATTAAGGAATCTGGGGTCCGTGTGTTGGGCTGTAGGGCAATTTTCTTTCTCAGAAGCACACTCTGCCGCAGCCGATTTGCAATATCTCAGAAGGCATAAAGCGTAGCCCACGTGAAGCTACTTTTTTTGATTCTGCATCTAAATTCGCTTCATTCGACATATGGTTCATCGAAATCGGTTTAGAATTAAGGAATCTGGGGTCCGCGTGTGGGGTTTGTAGGGCAATTCTCAGTACATTTGCTCAGGAATCACACTCTGCCGCAGCCGATTTGCAATATCTCAGAAGGCATAAAGCGTAGCCCACGTGAAGCTACTTTTTTTGATTCTGCATCTAAATTCGCTTCATTCGACATATGATTCATCGAAATCGGTTGAGAATTAAGGAATCTGGGGTCCGCGTGTGGGGATTGTAAGGCAATTCTCAGTACATTTGCTCAGGAATCACACTCTGCCGCAGCAGATTTGCAATATCTCGGAAGGTGTAAGGCGTAGCCCACGGGCAGCTACATTTTAAGATTCTGCATCTAAATTCGCTTCATTCGACATATGATTCATCGAAATCGGTTGAGAATTAAGGAATCTGGGGTCCGTGTGTGGGGTTGTAGGGCAATTTTCTTATTGAATTTCTCAGAAGCCCACTCTGCCGCAGCAGATTTGTAATATCTCGGAAGGTGTAAGGCGTAGCCTACGTGGAGCTACTTTTTTGGATTCTGCATCTAAATACGCTTCATTCGACATATGATTCATCGAAATCGGTTTAGAATTAAGGAATCTGGGGTCCGCGTGTGGGGTTTGTAGGGCAATTCTCAGTACATTTGCTCAGGAATCACACTCTGCCGCTGCAGATTTGCAATATCTCGGAAGGTGTAAGGCGCAGCCCACGGGCAGCTACATTTTAAGATTCTGCATCTAAATTCGCTTCATTCGACATATGACTCATCGAAATAGGTTGAGAATTAAGGAATCTGGGGTCCGCGTGTGGGGTTGTAGCGAAATCTTCTTATTATATTTCTCAGAAACCCACTTCGCCGCAGCTGATATGCAATATCTCCAAAATTGTAGGGCGGAGCACAAGGCCGGCCACATTGTTAGATTCTGCATCTAAGTTCGCTTCATTCGACATATGATTCATCGAAATCGGTTGAGAATTAAGGAATCTGGGGTCCAATTTGTAGGGCAATTTTCTTTCTCAGAAGCACACTCTGCCGCAGCCGATTTGCAATATCTCAGAAGGCGTAAGGCGTAGCCTACGTGAAGCTACTTTTTTAGGTTCTGCATCTAAATACGCTTCATTCGACATATGATTCATCGAAATCGGTTTAGAATTAAGGAATCTGGGGTCCGCGTGTGGGGTTTGTAGGGCAATTCTCAGTACATTTGCTCAGGAATCACACTCTGCCGCAGCAGATTTGCAATATCTCGGAATGTGTAACGCGCAGCCCACGGGCAGCTACATTTTTAGGTTCTGCATCTAAATTCGCTTCATTCGACATATGATTCATCGAAATCTGTTTAGAATTAAGGAATCTGGGGTCCGCGTGTTGGGTTTGTAGGGCAATTTTCTTATTGAATTTCTCAGAAGCCCACTCTGCCGCAACAGATTTGTAATATCTCGGAAGGTGTAAGGCGTAGCCCACGGGCAGCTACATTTTAAGATTCTGCATCTAAATTCGCTTCATTCGACATATGATTCATCGAAAGCGGTTGAGAATTAAGGAATCTGGGGTCCGTGTGTGAGGTTGTAGGGCAATTTTCTTATTGAATTTCTCAGAAGCCCACTCTGCCGCAGCAGATTTGTAATATCTCGGAAGGTGTAAGGCGTAGCCCACGGGCAGCTACATTTTAAGATTCTGCATCTAAATTCGCTTCATTCGACATATGATTCATCGAAAGCGGTTGAGAATTAAGGAATCTGGGGTCCGTGTGTGAGGTTGTAGGGCAATTTTCTTATTGAATTTCTCAGAAGCCCACTCTGCCGCAGCAGATTTGTAATATCTCGGAAGGTGTAAGGCGTAGCCCACGGGCAGCTACATTTTAAGATTCTGCATCTAAATTCGCTTCATTCGACATATGATTCATCGAAAGCGGTTGAGAATTAAGGAATCTGGGGTTCGTGTGTGGGGTTGTAGGCAATTTTCTTTCTCAGAAACCCACTTCGCCGCAGCTGATATGCAAAATCTCCAAAATTGTAGGGCGGAGCACAAGGCCGGCCACATTGTTAGATTCTGCATCTAAATACGCTGCATTCGACTTACGATTCATCGAAATCGGTTGAGAATTAAGGAATCTGGGGTCCGCGTGTGGGGTTGTAGGGCAATTTTCTCTCTCAGAAGCACACTCTGCCGCAGCCGATTTGCAATATCTCGGAAGGTGTAAGGCGCAGCCCACGGGCAGCTACATTTTAAGATTCTGCATCTAAATTTGCTTCATTCGACATATGACTCATCGAAATCGGTTTAGAATTTAGGAATCTGGGGTCCGCGTGTGGGGTTGTAGGGCAATTTTCTTTCTCAGAAGCACACTCCGCCGCAGCAGATTTGTAATATCTCGGAAGGTGTAAGGCGCAGCCCACGAGCAGCTACATTTTTAGATTCTGCATCTAAATTCGCTTCATTCGACATATGATTCATCGAAATCGGTTGAGAATTAAGGAATCTGGGGTCCTCGTGTGCGGTTTGTAGGGCAATTCTCAGTACATTTGCTCAGAAGCCCACTCTGCCGCAGCAGATTTGTAATATCTCGGAAGGTGTAAGGCGTAGCCCACGGGAAGCTACATTTTAAGATTCTGCATCTAAATTCGCTTCATTCGACATATGACTCATCGAAATCGGTTGAGAATTAAGGAATCTGGGGTCCGCGTGTGGGGTTTGTAGGGCAATTCTCAGTACATTTGCTCAGGAAGCACACTCTGCCGCAGCCGATTTGCAATATCTCAGAAGATGTAAGGCGCAGCCCACGTGTAGCTACATTTTTAGATTCTGCATCTAAGTTCGCTTCATTCGACATATGATTCGTCGAAATCGGTTGAGAATTAAGGAATCTGGGGTCCGCGTGTGGGGTTGTAGCGAAATCTTCTTATTGGATTTCTCAGAAACCCACTTCGCCGCAGCTGATATGCAATATCTCAAAAATTGTAGGGCGGAGCACAAGGCCGGCCACATTGTTAGATTCTGCATCTAAGTTCGCTTCATTCGACATATGATTCATCGAAATCGGTTGAGAATTAAGGAATCTGGGGTCCTCGTGTGCGGTTTGTAGGGCAATTCTCAGTACATTTGCTCAGAAGCCCACTCTGCCGCAGCAGATTTGTAATATCTCGGAAGGTGTAAGGCGCAGCCTACGTGAAGCTACATTTTAAGATTCTGCATCTAAATTCGCTTCATTCGACATATGATTCATCGAAATCGGTTGAGAATTAAGGAATCTGGGGTCCGCGTGTGAGGTTGTAGGCCAATTTTCTTATTGAATTTCTCAGAAGCCCACTCTGCCGCAGCAGATTTGTAATATCTCGGAAGTTGTAAGGCGTAGCCCACGGGCAGCTACATTTTAAGATTCTGCATCTAAATTCGCTTCATTCGACATATGATTCATCGAAATCGGTTGAGAATTAAGGAATCTGGGGCCCGTGTGTGGGGTTGTAGGGCAATATTCTTTCTCAGAAGCACACTCTGCCGCAGCCGAATTGCAATATCTCAGAAGGCATAAGGCGTAGCCTACGTGAAGCTACTTTTTTAGATTCTGCATCTAAATACGCTTCATTCGACATATGATTCATCGAAATCGGTTTAGAATTAAGGAACCTGGGGTCCGCGTGTGGGGTTGTAGGCCAATTTTCTTATTGAATTTCTCAGAAGCCCACTCTGCCGCAGCAGATTTGTAATATCTCGGAAGGTGTAAGGCGTAGCCCACGGGCAGCTACATTTTAAGATTCTGCATCTAAATTCGCTTCATTCGACATACGGTTCATCGAAATCGGTTTAGAATTAAGGAATCTGGGGTCCGCATGTTGGGTTTGTAGGGCAATTTTCTTATTGAATTTCTCAGAAGCCCACTCTGCCGCAGCAGATTTGTAATATCTCGGAAGTTGTAAGGCGTAGCCCACGGGCAGCTACATTTTAAGATTCTGCATCTAAATTCGCTTCATTCGACATATGATTCATCGAAATCGGTTGAGAATTAAGGAATCTGGGGTCCGCGTGTGGGGTTGTAGGGCAATTTTCTTATTGAATTTCTCAGAAGCCCACTCTGCCGCAGCAGATTTGTAATATCTCAGAAGGCATAAGGCGTAGCCCATGTGAAGCTACTTTTTTAGATTCTGCATCTAAATACGCTTCATTCGACATATGACTCATCGAAATCGGTTTAGAATTAAGGAATCTGGGGTCCGTGTGTGGGGTTGTAGGGCAATTTTCTTATTGAATTTCTCAGAAGCACACTCCGCCGCAGCCGATTTGCAATATCTCAGAAGGCATAAGGCGTAGCCTACGTGAAGCTAATTTTTAAGTTGCGCATCTAAATACGCTTCATTCGACATATGATTCATCGAAATCGGTTTAGAATTAAGGAATCTGGGGTCCGCGTGTGGGGTTTGTAGGGCAATTCTCAGTACATTTGCTCAGGAAGCACACTCTGCCGCAGCCGACTTGCAATATCTCAGAAGGTGTAAGGCGCAGCCCACGGGTAGCTACATTTTTAGATTCTGCATCCAAGTTCGCTTCATTCGACATATGATTCATCGAAATCGGTTGAGAATTAAGGAATCTCTGGTCCGCGTGTGGGGTTGTAGGGCAATTTTCTTCCTCAGAAGCACACTCTACCGCAGCAGATTTGCAATATTTCAGAAGGCATAAGGCGAAGCCTACGGGCGGCTACATTTTAGGATTCTGAATCTAAATACGCTTCATTCGACATATGATTCATCGAAATCGGTTGAGAATTAAGGAATCTGGGGTCCGCGTGTTGGGTTGTATAGGGCAATTTTCTTATTGAATTTCTCAGAAGCCCACTCTGCCGCAGCAGATTTGTAATATCTCGGAAGGTGTAAGGCGTAGCCTACGTGAAGCTACTTTTTTAGATTCTGCATCTAAATACGCTTCATTCGACATATGATTCATCGAAATCGGTTGAGAATTAAGGAATCTGGGGTCCGCGTGTGGGGTTTGTAGGGCAATTCTCAGTACATTTGCTCAGGAAGCGCACTCTGCCGCGGCCGATTTGCAATATCTCAGAAGGCGTAATGCGTAGCCTACGTGAAGCTACTTTTTTAGATTCTGCATCTAAATACGCTTCATTCGACATATGATTCATCGAAATCGGTTGAGAATTAAGGAATCTGGGGTCCGCGTGTGGGGTTGTAGGCCAATTTTCTTATTGAATTTCTCAGAAGCCCACTCTGCCGCAGCAGATTTGTAATATCTCGGAAGGTGTAAGGCGTAGCCCACGGGCAGCTACATTTTAAGATTCAGCATCTTAATTCGCTTCATTCGACATATGATTCATCGAAAGCGGTTGAGAATTAAGGAATCTGGGGTCCGCGTGTGAGGTTGTAGGCCAATTTTCTTATTGAATTTCTCAGAAGCCCACTCTGCCGCAGCAGATTTGTAATATCTCGGAAGTTGTAAGGCGTAGCCCACGGGCAGCTACATTTTAAGATTCTGCATCTAAATTCGCTTCATTCGACATATGATTCATCGAAATCGGTTGAGAATTAAGGAATCTGGGGCCCGTGTGTGGGGTTGTAGGGCAATATTCTTTCTCAGAAGCACACTCTGCCGCAGCCGAATTGCAATATCTCAGAAGGCATAAGGCGTAGCCTACGTGAAGCTACTTTTTTAGATTCTGCATCTAAATACGCTTCATTCGACATATGATTCATCGAAATCGGTTTAGAATTAAGGAACCTGGGGTCCGCGTGTGGGGTTGTAGGCCAATTTTCTTATTGAATTTCTCAGAAGCCCACTCTGCCGCAGCAGATTTGTAATATCTCGGAAGGTGTAAGGCGTAGCCCACGGGCAGCTACATTTTAAGATTCTGCATCTAAATTCGCTTCATTCGACATACGGTTCATCGAAATCGGTTTAGAATTAAGGAATCTGGGGTCCGCATGTTGGGTTTGTAGGGCAATTTTCTTATTGAATTTCTCAGAAGCCCACTCTGCCGCAGCAGATTTGTAATATCTCGGAAGTTGTAAGGCGTAGCCCACGGGCAGCTACATTTTAAGATTCTGCATCTAAATTCGCTTCATTCGACATATGATTCATCGAAATCGGTTGAGAATTAAGGAATCTGGGGTCCGCGTGTGGGGTTGTAGGGCAATTTTCTTATTGAATTTCTCAGAAGCCCACTCTGCCGCAGCAGATTTGTAATATCTCAGAAGGCATAAGGCGTAGCCCATGTGAAGCTACTTTTTTAGATTCTGCATCTAAATACGCTTCATTCGACATATGATTCATCGAAATCGGTTTAGAATTAAGGAATCTGGGGTCCGTGTGTGTGGTTGTAGGGCAATTTTCTTTCTCAGAAGCACACTCTGCCGCAGCCGATTTGCAATATCTCAGAAGGCATAAGGCGTAGCCTACGTGAAGCTAATTTTTAAGTTGCGCATCTAAATACGCTTCATTCGACATATGATTCATCGAAATCGGTTTAGAATTAAGGAATCTGGGGTCCGCGTGTGGGGTTTGTAGGGCAATTCTCAGTACATTTGCTCAGGAAGCACACTCTGCCGCAGCCGACTTGCAATATCTCAGAAGGTGTAAGGCGCAGCCCACGGGTAGCTACATTTTTAGATTCTGCATCCAAGTTCGCTTCATTCGACATATGATTCATCGAAATCGGTTGAGAATTAAGGAATCTCTGGTCCGCGTGTGGGGTTGTAGGGCAATTTTCTTCCTCAGAAGCACACTCTACCGCAGCAGATTTGCAATATTTCAGAAGGCATAAGGCGAAGCCTACGGGCGGCTACATTTTAGGATTCTGAATCTAAATACGCTTCATTCGACATATGATTCATCGAAATCGGTTGAGAATTAAGGAATCTGGGGTCCGCGTGTTGGGTTGTATAGGGCAATTTTCTTATTGAATTTCTCAGAAGCCCACTCTGCCGCAGCAGATTTGTAATATCTCGGAAGGTGTAAGGCGTAGCCTACGTGAAGCTACTTTTTTAGATTCTGCATCTAAATACGCTTCATTCGACATATGATTCATCGAAATCGGTTGAGAATTAAGGAATCTGGGGTCCGCGTGTGGGGTTTGTAGGGCAATTCTCAGTACATTTGCTCAGGAAGCGCACTCTGCCGCGGCCGATTTGCAATATCTCAGAAGGCGTAATGCGTAGCCTACGTGAAGCTACTTTTTTAGATTCTGCATCTAAATACGCTTCATTCGACATATGATTCATCGAAATCGGTTTAGAATTAAGGAATCTGGGGTCCGTGTGTGGGGTTGTAATGCAATTTTCTTTCTCAGAAGCACACTCTGCCGCAGCAGATTTGTAATATCTCAGAAGGCATAAGGCGTAGCCTACGTGAAGCTACTTTTTTAGATTCTGCATCTAAATACGCTTCATTCGACATATGATTCATCGAAATCGGTTGAGAATTAAGGAATCTGGGGTCCGCGTGTGGGGTTTGTAGGGCAATTCTCAGTACATTTGCTCAGGAAGCGCACTCTGCCGCGGCCGATTTGCAATATCTCAGAAGGCGTAATGCGTAGCCTACGTGAAGCTACTTTTTTAGATTCTGCATTTAATACGCTTTATTCGATATATGATTCATCGAAATCGGTTTAGAATTAAGGAATCTGGGGTCCGTGTGTGGGGTTGTAGGGCAATTTTCTTTCTCAGAAGCACACTCTGCCGCAGCCGATTTGCAATATCTCAGAAGGCATAAGGCGTAGCCTACGTGAAGCTACTTTTTTAGATTCTGCATTTAATACGCTTCATTCGACATATGATTCATCGAAATCGGTTGAGAATTAAGGAATCTGGGGTCCGCGTGTGGGGTCTGTAGTTCAATTCTCAGTACATTTGCTCAGGAATCACACTCTGCCGCTGCAGATTTGCAATATCTCGGAAGGTGTAAGGCGTAGCCCACGGGCAGCTACATTTTAAGATTCTGCATCTAAATTCGCTTCATTCGACATACGATTCATCGAAATCGGTTGAGAATTAAGGAATCTGGGGTCCGCGTGTGGGGTTGTAGGGCAATTTTCTTATTGAATTTCTCAGAAGCCCACTCTGCCGCAGCAGATTTGTAATATCTCGGAAGGTGTAAGGCGTAGCCCACGGGCAGCTACATTTTAAGATTCTGCATCTAAATTCGCTTCATTCGACATATGATTCATCGAAATCGGTTGAGAATTAAGGAATCTGGGGTCCGCGTGTGGGGTTGTAGGGCAATTTTCTTATTGAATTTCTCAGAAGCCCACTCTGCCGCAGCAGATTTGTAATATCTCAGAAGGCATAAGGCGTAGCCTATGTGAAGCTACTTTTTTAGATTCTGCATCTAAATACGCTTCATTCGACATATGACTCATCGAAATCGGTTTAGAATTAAGGAATCTGGGGTCCGTGTGTGGGGTTGTAGGGCAATTTTCTTTCTCAGAAGCACACTCTGCCGCAGCCGATTTGCAATATCTCAGAAGGCATAAAGCGTAGCCTACGTGAAGCTACTTTTTTAGATTCTGCATCTAAATACGCTTCATTCGACATATGATTCATCGAAATCGGTTTAGAATTAAGGAATCTGGGGTCCGTGTGTGTGGTTGTAGGGCAATTTTCTTTCTCAGAAGCACACTCTGCCGCAGCCGATTTGCAATATCTCAGAAGGCATAAGGCGTAGCCTACGTGAAGCTACTTTTTTAGATTCTGCATTTAATACGCTTCATTCGACATATGATTCATCGAAATCGGTTGAGAATTAAGGAATCTGGGGTCCGCGTGTGGGGTCTGTAGTTCAATTCTCAGTACATTTGCTCAGGAATCACACTCTGCGGCAGCCGATTTGCAATATCTCGGAAGGTGTAAGGCGTAGCCCACGGGCAGCTACATTTTGAGATTCTGCATCTAAATTCGCTTCATTCGACATATGATTCATCGAAATCGGTTTAGAATTAAGGAATCTGGGGTCCGCGTGTGGGGTTGTAGGGTAATTTTCTTATTGAATTTCTCAGAAGCCCACTCTGCCGCAGCAGATTTGTAATATCTCGGAAGGTGTAAGGCGTAGCCCACGGGCAGCTACATTTTTAGATTCTGCATCTAAATTCGCTTCATTCGACATATGATTCATCGAAATCGGTTGAGAATTAAGGAATCTGGGGTCCGCGTGTGGGGTTGTAGGGCAATTTTCTTATTGAATTTCTCAGAAACCCACTTCGCCGCAGCTGATATGCAATATCTCCAAAATTGTAGGGCGGAGCACAAGGCCAGCCACATTGTTAGATTCTGCATCTAAATTCGCTTCATTCGACATATGGTTCATCGAAATCGGTTGAGAATTAAGGAATCTGGGGTCCGCGTGTGCGGTTGTAGGGTAATTTTCTTATTGAATTTCTCAGAAGCCCACTCTGCCGCAGCAGATTTGTAATATCTCGGAAGGAGTAAGGCGTAGCCCACGGGCAGCTACATTTTTAGATTCTGCATCTAAATTCGCTTCATTCGACATATGGTTCATTGAAATATGTTTAGAATTAAGGAATCTGGGGTCCGCGTGTGGGGTTGTAGGGCAATTTTCTTATTGAATTTCTCAGAAGCCCACTCTGCCGCAGCAGATTTGTAATATCTCGGAAGGTGTAAGGCGCAGCCCACGGGTAGCTAAATTTTAAGATTCTGCATCTAAATTCGCTTCATTCGACATACGGTTCATCGAAATCGGTTGAGAATTAAGGAATCTGGGGTCCGCGTGTGCGGTTGTAGGGTAATTTTCTTATTGAATTTCTCAGAAGCCCACTCTGCCGCAGCAGATTTGTAATATCTCGGAAGGAGTAAGGCGTAGCCCACGGGCAGCTACATTTTTAGATTCTGCATCTAAATTCGCTTCATTCGACATATGGTTCATTGAAATATGTTTAGAATTAAGGAATCTGGGGTCCGCGTGTGGGGTTGTAGGGCAATTTTCTTATTGAATTTCTCAGAAGCCCACTCTGCCGCAGCAGATTTGTAATATCTCGGAAGGTGTAAGGCGTAGCCCACGGGCAGCTACATTTTTAGATTCTGCATCTAAATTCGCTTCATTCGACATATGGTTCATTGAAATATGTTTAGAATTAAGGAATCTGGGGTCCGCGTGTGGGGTTGTAGGGCAATTTTCTTATTGAATTTCTCAGAAGCCCATTCTGCCGCAGCAGATTTGTAATATCTCGGAAGGCGTAAGGCGTAGCCTACGTGAAGCTACTTTTTTAGATTCTGCATTTAATACGCTTCATTCGACATATGATTCATCGAAATCGGTTGAGAATTAAGGAATCTGGGGTCCGCGTGTGGGGTCTGTAGTTCAATTCTCAGTACATTTGCTCAGGAATCACACTCTGCCGCAGCAGATTTGCAATATCTCGGAAGGTGTAAGGCGTAGCCCACGGGCAGCTACATTTTGAGATTCTGCATCTAAATTCGCTTCATTCGACATATGATTCATCGAAATCGATTGAGAATTAAGGAATCTGGGGTCCGCGTGTGGGGTTGTAGGGTAATTTTCTTATTGAATTTCTCAGAAGCCCACTCTGCCGCAGCAGATTTGTAATATCTCGGAAGGTGTAAGGCGTAGCCCACGGGCAGCTACATTTTTAGATTCTGCATCTAAATTCGCTTCATTCGACATATGGTTCATTGAAATATGTTTAGAATTAAGGAATCTGGGGTCCGCGTGTGGGGTTGTAGGGCAATTTTCTTATTGAATTTCTCAGAAGCCCACTCTGCCGCAGCAGATTTGTAATATCTCGGAAGGTGTAAGGCGCAGCCCACGGGTAGCTAAATTTTAAGATTCTGCATCTAAATTCGCTTCATTCGACATACGGTTCATCGAAATCGGTTGAGAATTAAGGAATCTGGGGTCCGCGTGTGCGGTTGTAGGGTAATTTTCTTATTGAATTTCTCAGAAGCCCACTCTGCCGCAGCAGATTTGTAATATCTCGGAAGGAGTAAGGCGTAGCCCACGGGCAGCTACATTTTTAGATTCTGCATCTAAATTCGCTTCATTCGACATATGGTTCATTGAAATATGTTTAGAATTAAGGAATCTGGGGTCCGCGTGTGGGGTTGTAGGGCAATTTTCTTATTGAATTTCTCAGAAGCCCATTCTGCCGCAGCAGATTTGTAATATCTCGGAAGGCGTAAGGCGTAGCCTACGTGAAGCTACTTTTTTAGATTCTGCATTTAATACGCTTCATTCGACATATGATTCATCGAAATCGGTTGAGAATTAAGGAATCTGGGGTCCGCGTGTGGGGTCTGTAGTTCAATTCTCAGTACATTTGCTCAGGAATCACACTCTGCCGCAGCAGATTTGCAATATCTCGGAAGGTGTAAGGCGTAGCCCACGGGCAGCTACATTTTGAGATTCTGCATCTAAATTCGCTTCATTCGACATATGATTCATCGAAATCGATTGAGAATTAAGGAATCTGGGGTCCGCGTGTGGGGTTGTAGGGTAATTTTCTTATTGAATTTCTCAGAAGCCCACTCTGCCGCAGCAGATTTGTAATATCTCGGAAGGTGTAAGGCGTAGCCCACGGGCAGCTACATTTTTAGATTCTGCATCTAAATTCGCTTCATTCTACATATGGTTCATTGAAATATGTTTAGAATTAAGGAATCTGGGGTCCGCGTGTGGGGTTGTAGGGCAATTTTCTTATTGAATTTCTCAGAAGCCCACTCTGCCGCAGCAGATTTGAAATATCTCGGAAGTTGTAAGGCGTAGCCCACGGGCAGCTACATTTTTAGATTCTGCATCTAAATTTGCTTCATTCGACATATGGTTCATCGAAATCTGTTTAGAATTAAGGAATCTGGGGTCCGCGTGTGGGGTTGTAGGGCAATTTTCTTATTGAATTTCTCAGAAGCCCACTCTGCCGCAGCAGATTTGTAATATCTCGGAAGGTGTAAGGCGTAGCCCACGGGCAGCTACATTTTTAGATTCTGCATCTAAATTCGCTTCATTCGACATGTGGTTCATTGAAATATGTTTAGAATTAAGGAATCTGGGGTCCGCGTGTGGGGTTGTAGGGCAATTTTCTTATTGAATTTCTCAGAAGCCCACTCTGCCGCAGCAGATTTGTAATATCTCGGAAGGTGTAAGGCGCAGCCCACGGGTAGCTAAATTTTAAGATTCTGCATCTAAATTCGCTTCATTCGACATACGGTTCATCGAAATCGGTTGAGAATTAAGGAATCTGGGGTCCGCGTGTGCGGTTGTAGGGTAATTTTCTTATTGAATTTCTCAGAAGCCCACTCTGCCGCAGCAGATTTGTAATATCTCGGAAGGAGTAAGGCGTAGCCCACGGGCAGCTACATTTTTAGATTCTGCATCTAAATTCGCTTCATTCGACATATGGTTCATTGAAATATGTTTAGAATTAAGGAATCTGGGGTCCGCGTGTGGGGTTGTAGGGCAATTTTCTTATTGAATTTCTCAGAAGCCCATTCTGCCGCAGCAGATTTGTAATATCTCGGAAGGCGTAAGGCGTAGCCTACGTGAAGCTACTTTTTTAGATTCTGCATTTAATACGCTTCATTCGACATATGATTCATCGAAATCGGTTGAGAATTAAGGAATCTGGGGTCCGCGTGTGGGGTCTGTAGTTCAATTCTCAGTACATTTGCTCAGGAATCACACTCTGCCGCAGCAGATTTGCAATATCTCGGAAGGTGTAAGGCGTAGCCCACGGGCAGCTACATTTTGAGATTCTGCGTCTAAATTCGCTTCATTCGACATATGATTCATCGAAATCGATTGAGAATTAAGGAATCTGGGGTCCGCGTGTGGGGTTGTAGGGTAATTTTCTTATTGAATTTCTCAGAAGCCCACTCTGCCGCAGCAGATTTGTAATATCTCGGAAGGTGTAAGGCGTAGCCCACGGGCAGCTACATTTTTAGATTCTGCATCTAAATTCGCTTCATTCTACATATGGTTCATTGAAATATGTTTAGAATTAAGGAATCTGGGGTCCGCGTGTGGGGTTGTAGGGCAATTTTCTTATTGAATTTCTCAGAAGCCCACTCTGCCGCAGCAGATTTGAAATATCTCGGAAGTTGTAAGGCGTAGCCCACGGGCAGCTACATTTTTAGATTCTGCATCTAAATTTGCTTCATTCGACATATGGTTCATCGAAATCTGTTTAGAATTAAGGAATCTGGGGTCCGCGTGTGGGGTTGTAGGGCAATTTTCTTATTGAATTTCTCAGAAGCCCACTCTGCCGCAGCAGATTTGTAATATCTCGGAAGGTGTAAGGCGTAGCCCACGGGCAGCTACATTTTTAGATTCTGCATCTAAATTCGCTTCATTCGACATGTGGTTCATTGAAATATGTTTAGAATTAAGGAATCTGGGGTCCGCGTGTGGGGTTTGTAGGGCAATTCTCAGTACATTTGCTCAGGAAGCGCACTCTGCCGCGGCCGATTTGCAATATCTCAGAAGGCGTAAGGCGTAGCCTACGTGAAGCTACTTTTTTAGATTCTGCATTTAATACGCTTCATTCGACATATGATTCATCGAAATCGGTTTAGAATTAAGGAATCTGGGGTCCGTGTGTGGGGCTGTAGGGCAATTTTCTTTCTCAGAAGCACACTCTGCCGCAGCCGATTTGCAATATCTCAGAAGCCATAAGGCGTAGCCCACGAGAAGCTACTTCTTTAGATTCTGCATCTAAATACGCTTCATTCGACATATGATTCATCGAAATCGGTTTAGAATTAAGGAATCTGGGGTCCGTGTGTGGGGTTGTAGGGCAATTTTCTTTCTCAGAAGCACACTCTGCCGCAGCCGATTTGCAATATCTCAGAAGGCATAAAGCGTAGCCCACGTGAAGCTACTTTTTTTGATTCTGCATCTAAATTCGCTTCATTCGACATATGACTCATCGAAATCGGTTGAGAATTAAGGAATCTGGGGTCCGCGTGTGGGGTTTGTAGTTCAATTCTCAGTACATTTGCTCAGGAATCACACTCTGCCGCAGCAGATTTGCAATATCTCGGAAGGTGTAAGGCGTAGCCCACGGGCAGCTACATTTTAAGATTCTGCATCTAAATTCGCTTCATTCGACATATGATTCATCGAAAGCGGTTGAGAATTAAGGAATCTGGGGTCCGTGTGTGGGGTTGTAGGGCAATTTTCTTTCTCAGAAAAACACTTCGCCGCAGCTGATATGCAATATCTCAGAAGGCATAAGGCGTAGCCTGCGTGAAGCTAATTTTTAAGTTGCGCATCTAAATACGCTTCATTCGACATATGATTCATCGAAATCGGTTGAGAATTAAGGAATCTAGGGTCCGTGTGTGGGGTTGTAGGGCAATTTTCTTTCTCAGAAGCACACTCTGCCGCAGCCGATTTGCAATATCTCAGAAGGCATAAGGCGTAGCCTACGTGAAGCTAATTTTTAAGTTGCGCATCTAAATACGCTTCATTCGACATATGATTCATCGAAATCGGTTTAGAATTAAGGAATCTGGGGTCCGTGTGTGGGGTTGTAGGGCAATTTTCTTTCTCAGAAGCACACTCTGCCGCAGCCGATTTGCAATATCTCAGAAGGCATAAAGCGTAGCCTACGTGAAGCTACTTTTTTAGATTCTGCATCTAAATACGCTTCATTCGACATATGATTCATCGAAATCGGTTTAGAATTAAGGAATCTGGGGTCCGTGTGTGGGGTTGTAGGGCAATTTTCTTTCTCAGAAGCACACTCTGCCGCAGCCGATTTGCAATATCTCAGAAGGCATAAGGCGTAGCCTACGAAAAGCTACTTTTTTAGATTCTGCATCTAAATACGCTTCATTCGACATATGATTCATCGAAATCGGTTTAGAATTAAGGAGTCTGGACTCCGTGTGTGGGGTTGTAGGGCAATTTTCTTTCTCAGAAACCCACTTCGCCGCAGCTGATATGCAATATCTCCAAAATTGTAGGGCGGAGCACAAGGCCAGCCACATTGTTAGATTCTGCATCTAAATACGCTGCATTCGACTTACGATTCATCGAAATCGGTTGAGAATTAAGGAATCTGGGGTCCGTGTGTTGGGTTGTAGGGCAATTTTCTTATTGAATTTCTCAGAAGCACACTCCGCCGCAGCCGATTTGCAATATCTCAGAAGGCATAAGGCGTAGCCTACGTGAAGCTAATTTTTAAGTTGCGCATCTAAATACGCTTCATTCGACATATGATTCATCGAAATCGGTTGAGAATTAAGGAATCTGGGGTCCGTGTGTGGGGTTGTGCGGCAATTTTCTTTCTCAGAAGCCCACTCTGCCGCAGCAGATTTGTAATATCTCGGAAGGTGTAAGGCGTAGCCCACGGGCAGCTACATTTTAAGAATCTCCATCTAAATTCGCTTCATTCGACATATGGTTCATCGAAATCTGTTTAGAATTAAGGAATCTGGGGTCCGCGTGTTGGGTTTGTAGGGCAATTCTCAGTACATTTGCTCAGGAATCACACTCTGCCGCAGAAGATTTGCAATATCTCGGAAGGTGTAAGGCGTAGCCCACGGGCAGCTACATTTTTAGATTCTGCATCTAAATTTGCTTCATTCGACATATGACTCATCGAAATCTGTTTAGAATTAAGGAATCTGGGGTCCGCGTGTGGGGTTGTAGGGCAATTTTCTTATTGAATTTCTCAGAAGCCCACTCTGCCGCAGCAGATTTGAAATATCTCGGAAGTTGTAAGGCGTAGCCCACGGGCAGCTACATTTTTAGATTCTGCATCTAAATTTGCTTCATTCGACATATGGTTCATCGAAATCTGTTTAGAATTAAGGAATCTGGGGTCCGCGTGTGGGGTTGTAGGGCAATTTTCTTATTGAATTTCTCAGAAGCCCACTCTGCCGCAGCAGATTTGTAATATCTCGGAAGGTGTAAGGCGTAGCCCACGGGCAGCTACATTTTTAGATTCTGCATCTAAATTCGCTTCATTCGACATGTGGTTCATTGAAATATGTTTAGAATTAAGGAATCTGGGGTCCGCGTGTGGGGTTTGTAGGGCAATTCTCAGTACATTTGCTCAGGAAGCGCACTCTGCCGCGGCCGATTTGCAATATCTCAGAAGGCGTAAGGCGTAGCCTACGTGAAGCTACTTTTTTAGATTCTGCATTTAATACGCTTCATTCGACATATGATTCATCGAAATCGGTTTAGAATTAAGGAATCTGGGGTCCGTGTGTGGGGCTGTAGGGCAATTTTCTTTCTCAGAAGCACACTCTGCCGCAGCCGATTTGCAATATCTCAGAAGCCATAAGGCGTAGCCCACGAGAAGCTACTTCTTTAGATTCTGCATCTAAATACGCTTCATTCGACATATGATTCATCGAAATCGGTTTAGAATTAAGGAATCTGGGGTCCGTGTGTGGGGTTGTAGGGCAATTTTCTTATTGAATTTCTCAGAAGCCCACTCTGCCGCAGCAGATTTGTAATATCTCAGAAGGCATAAGGCGTAGCCTATGTGAAGCTACTTTTTTAGATTCTGCATCTAAATACGCTTCATTCGACATATGATTCATCGAAATCGGTTGAGAATTAAGGAATCTGGGGTCCGCGTGTGGGGTTTGTAGGGCAATTCTCAGTACATTTGCTCAGGAAGCGCACTCTGCCGCGGCCGATTTGCAATATCTCAGAAGGCGTAATGCGTAGCCTACGTGAAGCTACTTTTTTAGATTCTGCATCTAAATACGCTTCATTCGACATATGATTCATCGAAATCGGTTTAGAATTAAGGAATCTGGGGTCCGTGTGTGGGGTTGTAATGCAATTTTCTTTCTCAGAAGCACACTCTGCCGCAGCAGATTTGTAATATCTCAGAAGGCATAAGGCGTAGCCTACGTGAAGCTACTTTTTTAGATTCTGCATCTAAATACGCTTCATTCGACATATGATTCATCGAAATCGGTTGAGAATTAAGGAATCTGGGGTCCGCGTGTGGGGTTTGTAGGGCAATTCTCAGTACATTTGCTCAGGAAGCGCACTCTGCCGCGGCCGATTTGCAATATCTCAGAAGGCGTAATGCGTAGCCTACGTGAAGCTACTTTTTTAGATTCTGCATTTAATACGCTTTATTCGATATATGATTCATCGAAATCGGTTTAGAATTAAGGAATCTGGGGTCCGTGTGTGGGGTTGTAGGGCAATTTTCTTTCTCAGAAGCACACTCTGCCGCAGCCGATTTGCAATATCTCAGAAGGCATAAGGCGTAGCCTACGTGAAGCTACTTTTTTAGATTCTGCATTTAATACGCTTCATTCGACATATGATTCATCGAAATCGGTTGAGAATTAAGGAATCTGGGGTCCGCGTGTGGGGTCTGTAGTTCAATTCTCAGTACATTTGCTCAGGAATCACACTCTGCCGCTGCAGATTTGCAATATCTCGGAAGGTGTAAGGCGTAGCCCACGGGCAGCTACATTTTAAGATTCTGCATCTAAATTCGCTTCATTCGACATACGATTCATCGAAATCGGTTGAGAATTAAGGAATCTGGGGTCCGCGTGTGGGGTTGTAGGGCAATTTTCTTATTGAATTTCTCAGAAGCCCACTCTGCCGCAGCAGATTTGTAATATCTCGGAAGGTGTAAGGCGTAGCCCACGGGCAGCTACATTTTAAGATTCTGCATCTAAATTCGCTTCATTCGACATATGATTCATCGAAATCGGTTGAGAATTAAGGAATCTGGGGTCCGCGTGTGGGGTTGTAGGGCAATTTTCTTATTGAATTTCTCAGAAGCCCACTCTGCCGCAGCAGATTTGTAATATCTCAGAAGGCATAAGGCGTAGCCTATGTGAAGCTACTTTTTTAGATTCTGCATCTAAATACGCTTCATTCGACATATGACTCATCGAAATCGGTTTAGAATTAAGGAATCTGGGGTCCGTGTGTGGGGTTGTAGGGCAATTTTCTTTCTCAGAAGCACACTCTGCCGCAGCCGATTTGCAATATCTCAGAAGGCATAAAGCGTAGCCTACGTGAAGCTACTTTTTTAGATTCTGCATCTAAATACGCTTCATTCGACATATGATTCATCGAAATCGGTTTAGAATTAAGGAATCTGGGGTCCGTGTGTGTGGTTGTAGGGCAATTTTCTTTCTCAGAAGCACACTCTGCCGCAGCCGATTTGCAATATCTCAGAAGGCATAAGGCGTAGCCTACGTGAAGCTACTTTTTTAGATTCTGCATTTAATACGCTTCATTCGACATATGATTCATCGAAATCGGTTGAGAATTAAGGAATCTGGGGTCCGCGTGTGGGGTCTGTAGTTCAATTCTCAGTACATTTGCTCAGGAATCACACTCTGCGGCAGCCGATTTGCAATATCTCGGAAGGTGTAAGGCGTAGCCCACGGGCAGCTACATTTTGAGATTCTGCATCTAAATTCGCTTCATTCGACATATGATTCATCGAAATCGGTTTAGAATTAAGGAATCTGGGGTCCGCGTGTGGGGTTGTAGGGTAATTTTCTTATTGAATTTCTCAGAAGCCCACTCTGCCGCAGCAGATTTGTAATATCTCGGAAGGTGTAAGGCGTAGCCCACGGGCAGCTACATTTTTAGATTCTGCATCTAAATTCGCTTCATTCGACATATGATTCATCGAAATCGGTTGAGAATTAAGGAATCTGGGGTCCGCGTGTGGGGTTGTAGGGCAATTTTCTTATTGAATTTCTCAGAAACCCACTTCGCCGCAGCTGATATGCAATATCTCCAAAATTGTAGGGCGGAGCACAAGGCCAGCCACATTGTTAGATTCTGCATCTAAATTCGCTTCATTCGACATATGGTTCATCGAAATCGGTTGAGAATTAAGGAATCTGGGGTCCGCGTGTGCGGTTGTAGGGTAATTTTCTTATTGAATTTCTCAGAAGCCCACTCTGCCGCAGCAGATTTGTAATATCTCGGAAGGAGTAAGGCGTAGCCCACGGGCAGCTACATTTTTAGATTCTGCATCTAAATTCGCTTCATTCGACATATGGTTCATTGAAATATGTTTAGAATTAAGGAATCTGGGGTCCGCGTGTGGGGTTGTAGGGCAATTTTCTTATTGAATTTCTCAGAAGCCCACTCTGCCGCAGCAGATTTGTAATATCTCGGAAGGTGTAAGGCGCAGCCCACGGGTAGCTAAATTTTAAGATTCTGCATCTAAATTCGCTTCATTCGACATACGGTTCATCGAAATCGGTTGAGAATTAAGGAATCTGGGGTCCGCGTGTGCGGTTGTAGGGTAATTTTCTTATTGAATTTCTCAGAAGCCCACTCTGCCGCAGCAGATTTGTAATATCTCGGAAGGAGTAAGGCGTAGCCCACGGGCAGCTACATTTTTAGATTCTGCATCTAAATTCGCTTCATTCGACATATGGTTCATTGAAATATGTTTAGAATTAAGGAATCTGGGGTCCGCGTGTGGGGTTGTAGGGCAATTTTCTTATTGAATTTCTCAGAAGCCCATTCTGCCGCAGCAGATTTGTAATATCTCGGAAGGCGTAAGGCGTAGCCTACGTGAAGCTACTTTTTTAGATTCTGCATTTAATACGCTTCATTCGACATATGATTCATCGAAATCGGTTGAGAATTAAGGAATCTGGGGTCCGCGTGTGGGGTCTGTAGTTCAATTCTCAGTACATTTGCTCAGGAATCACACTCTGCCGCAGCAGATTTGCAATATCTCGGAAGGTGTAAGGCGTAGCCCACGGGCAGCTACATTTTGAGATTCTGCATCTAAATTCGCTTCATTCGACATATGATTCATCGAAATCGATTGAGAATTAAGGAATCTGGGGTCCGCGTGTGGGGTTGTAGGGTAATTTTCTTATTGAATTTCTCAGAAGCCCACTCTGCCGCAGCAGATTTGTAATATCTCGGAAGGTGTAAGGCGTAGCCCACGGGCAGCTACATTTTTAGATTCTGCATCTAAATTCGCTTCATTCGACATATGGTTCATTGAAATATGTTTAGAATTAAGGAATCTGGGGTCCGCGTGTGGGGTTGTAGGGCAATTTTCTTATTGAATTTCTCAGAAGCCCACTCTGCCGCAGCAGATTTGTAATATCTCGGAAGGTGTAAGGCGCAGCCCACGGGTAGCTAAATTTTAAGATTCTGCATCTAAATTCGCTTCATTCGACATACGGTTCATCGAAATCGGTTGAGAATTAAGGAATCTGGGGTCCGCGTGTGCGGTTGTAGGGTAATTTTCTTATTGAATTTCTCAGAAGCCCACTCTGCCGCAGCAGATTTGTAATATCTCGGAAGGAGTAAGGCGTAGCCCACGGGCAGCTACATTTTTAGATTCTGCATCTAAATTCGCTTCATTCGACATATGGTTCATTGAAATATGTTTAGAATTAAGGAATCTGGGGTCCGCGTGTGGGGTTGTAGGGCAATTTTCTTATTGAATTTCTCAGAAGCCCATTCTGCCGCAGCAGATTTGTAATATCTCGGAAGGCGTAAGGCGTAGCCTACGTGAAGCTACTTTTTTAGATTCTGCATTTAATACGCTTCATTCGACATATGATTCATCGAAATCGGTTGAGAATTAAGGAATCTGGGGTCCGCGTGTGGGGTCTGTAGTTCAATTCTCAGTACATTTGCTCAGGAATCACACTCTGCCGCAGCAGATTTGCAATATCTCGGAAGGTGTAAGGCGTAGCCCACGGGCAGCTACATTTTGAGATTCTGCATCTAAATTCGCTTCATTCGACATATGATTCATCGAAATCGATTGAGAATTAAGGAATCTGGGGTCCGCGTGTGGGGTTGTAGGGTAATTTTCTTATTGAATTTCTCAGAAGCCCACTCTGCCGCAGCAGATTTGTAATATCTCGGAAGGTGTAAGGCGTAGCCCACGGGCAGCTACATTTTTAGATTCTGCATCTAAATTCGCTTCATTCTACATATGGTTCATTGAAATATGTTTAGAATTAAGGAATCTGGGGTCCGCGTGTGGGGTTGTAGGGCAATTTTCTTATTGAATTTCTCAGAAGCCCACTCTGCCGCAGCAGATTTGAAATATCTCGGAAGTTGTAAGGCGTAGCCCACGGGCAGCTACATTTTTAGATTCTGCATCTAAATTTGCTTCATTCGACATATGGTTCATCGAAATCTGTTTAGAATTAAGGAATCTGGGGTCCGCGTGTGGGGTTGTAGGGCAATTTTCTTATTGAATTTCTCAGAAGCCCACTCTGCCGCAGCAGATTTGTAATATCTCGGAAGGTGTAAGGCGTAGCCCACGGGCAGCTACATTTTTAGATTCTGCATCTAAATTCGCTTCATTCGACATGTGGTTCATTGAAATATGTTTAGAATTAAGGAATCTGGGGTCCGCGTGTGGGGTTTGTAGGGCAATTCTCAGTACATTTGCTCAGGAAGCGCACTCTGCCGCGGCCGATTTGCAATATCTCAGAAGGCGTAAGGCGTAGCCTACGTGAAGCTACTTTTTTAGATTCTGCATTTAATACGCTTCATTCGACATATGATTCATCGAAATCGGTTTAGAATTAAGGAATCTGGGGTCCGTGTGTGGGGCTGTAGGGCAATTTTCTTTCTCAGAAGCACACTCTGCCGCAGCCGATTTGCAATATCTCAGAAGCCATAAGGCGTAGCCCACGAGAAGCTACTTCTTTAGATTCTGCATCTAAATACGCTTCATTCGACATATGATTCATCGAAATCGGTTTAGAATTAAGGAATCTGGGGTCCGTGTGTGGGGTTGTAGGGCAATTTTCTTTCTCAGAAGCACACTCTGCCGCAGCCGATTTGCAATATCTCAGAAGGCATAAAGCGTAGCCCACGTGAAGCTACTTTTTTTGATTCTGCATCTAAATTCGCTTCATTCGACATATGACTCATCGAAATCGGTTGAGAATTAAGGAATCTGGGGTCCGCGTGTGGGGTTTGTAGTTCAATTCTCAGTACATTTGCTCAGGAATCACACTCTGCCGCAGCAGATTTGCAATATCTCGGAAGGTGTAAGGCGTAGCCCACGGGCAGCTACATTTTAAGATTCTGCATCTAAATTCGCTTCATTCGACATATGATTCATCGAAAGCGGTTGAGAATTAAGGAATCTGGGGTCCGTGTGTGGGGTTGTAGGGCAATTTTCTTTCTCAGAAAAACACTTCGCCGCAGCTGATATGCAATATCTCAGAAGGCATAAGGCGTAGCCTGCGTGAAGCTAATTTTTAAGTTGCGCATCTAAATACGCTTCATTCGACATATGATTCATCGAAATCGGTTGAGAATTAAGGAATCTAGGGTCCGTGTGTGGGGTTGTAGGGCAATTTTCTTTCTCAGAAGCACACTCTGCCGCAGCCGATTTGCAATATCTCAGAAGGCATAAGGCGTAGCCTACGTGAAGCTAATTTTTAAGTTGCGCATCTAAATACGCTTCATTCGACATATGATTCATCGAAATCGGTTTAGAATTAAGGAATCTGGGGTCCGTGTGTGGGGTTGTAGGGCAATTTTCTTTCTCAGAAGCACACTCTGCCGCAGCCGATTTGCAATATCTCAGAAGGCATAAAGCGTAGCCTACGTGAAGCTACTTTTTTAGATTCTGCATCTAAATACGCTTCATTCGACATATGATTCATCGAAATCGGTTTAGAATTAAGGAATCTGGGGTCCGTGTGTGGGGTTGTAGGGCAATTTTCTTTCTCAGAAGCACACTCTGCCGCAGCCGATTTGCAATATCTCAGAAGGCATAAGGCGTAGCCTACGAAAAGCTACTTTTTTAGATTCTGCATCTAAATACGCTTCATTCGACATATGATTCATCGAAATCGGTTTAGAATTAAGGAGTCTGGACTCCGTGTGTGGGGTTGTAGGGCAATTTTCTTTCTCAGAAACCCACTTCGCCGCAGCTGATATGCAATATCTCCAAAATTGTAGGGCGGAGCACAAGGCCAGCCACATTGTTAGATTCTGCATCTAAATACGCTGCATTCGACTTACGATTCATCGAAATCGGTTGAGAATTAAGGAATCTGGGGTCCGTGTGTTGGGTTGTAGGGCAATTTTCTTATTGAATTTCTCAGAAGCACACTCCGCCGCAGCCGATTTGCAATATCTCAGAAGGCATAAGGCGTAGCCTACGTGAAGCTAATTTTTAAGTTGCGCATCTAAATACGCTTCATTCGACATATGATTCATCGAAATCGGTTGAGAATTAAGGAATCTGGGGTCCGTGTGTGGGGTTGTGCGGCAATTTTCTTTCTCAGAAGCCCACTCTGCCGCAGCAGATTTGTAATATCTCGGAAGGTGTAAGGCGTAGCCCACGGGCAGCTACATTTTAAGAATCTCCATCTAAATTCGCTTCATTCGACATATGGTTCATCGAAATCTGTTTAGAATTAAGGAATCTGGGGTCCGCGTGTTGGGTTTGTAGGGCAATTCTCAGTACATTTGCTCAGGAATCACACTCTGCCGCAGAAGATTTGCAATATCTCGGAAGGTGTAAGGCGTAGCCCACGGGCAGCTACATTTTTAGATTCTGCATCTAAATTTGCTTCATTCGACATATGGTTCATCGAAATCTGTTTAGAATTAAGGAATCTGGGGTCCGCGTGTGGGGTTGTAGGGCAATTTTCTTATTGAATTTCTCAGAAGCCCACTCTGCCGCAGCAGATTTGAAATATCTCGGAAGTTGTAAGGCGTAGCCCACGGGCAGCTACATTTTTAGATTCTGCATCTAAATTTGCTTCATTCGACATATGGTTCATCGAAATCTGTTTAGAATTAAGGAATCTGGGGTCCGCGTGTGGGGTTGTAGGGCAATTTTCTTATTGAATTTCTCAGAAGCCCACTCTGCCGCAGCAGATTTGTAATATCTCGGAAGGTGTAAGGCGTAGCCCACGGGCAGCTACATTTTTAGATTCTGCATCTAAATTCGCTTCATTCGACATGTGGTTCATTGAAATATGTTTAGAATTAAGGAATCTGGGGTCCGCGTGTGGGGTTTGTAGGGCAATTCTCAGTACATTTGCTCAGGAAGCGCACTCTGCCGCGGCCGATTTGCAATATCTCAGAAGGCGTAAGGCGTAGCCTACGTGAAGCTACTTTTTTAGATTCTGCATTTAATACGCTTCATTCGACATATGATTCATCGAAATCGGTTTAGAATTAAGGAATCTGGGGTCCGTGTGTGGGGCTGTAGGGCAATTTTCTTTCTCAGAAGCACACTCTGCCGCAGCCGATTTGCAATATCTCAGAAGCCATAAGGCGTAGCCCACGAGAAGCTACTTCTTTAGATTCTGCATCTAAATACGCTTCATTCGACATATGATTCATCGAAATCGGTTTAGAATTAAGGAATCTGGGGTCCGTGTGTGGGGTTGTAGGGCAATTTTCTTTCTCAGAAGCACACTCTGCCGCAGCCGATTTGCAATATCTCAGAAGGCATAAAGCGTAGCCTACGTGAAGCTACTTTTTTAGATTCTGCATTTAATACGCTTCATTCGACATATGATTCATCGAAATCGGTTGAGAATTAAGGAATCTGGGGTCCGCGTGTGGGGTCTGTAGTTCAATTCTCAGTACTTTTGCTCAGGAATCACACTCTGCGGCAGCCGATTTGCAATATCTCGGAAGGTGTAAGGCGTAGCCCACGGGCAGCTACATTTTGAGATTCTGCATCTAAATTCGCTTCATTCGACATATGATTCATCGAAATCGGTTTAGAATTAAGGAATCTGGGGTCCGCGTGTGGGGTTGTAGGGTAATTTTCTTATTGAATTTCTCAGAAGCCCACTCTGCCGCAGCAGATTTGTAATATCTCGGAAGGTGTAAGGCGTAGCCCACGGGCAGCTACATTTTTAGATTCTGCATCTAAATTCGCTTCATTCGACATATGATTCATCGAAATCGGTTGAGAATTAAGGAATCTGGGGTCCGCGTGTGGGGTTGTAGGGCAATTTTCTTATTGAATTTCTCAGAAACCCACTTCGCCGCAGCTGATATGCAATATCTCCAAAATTGTAGGGCGGAGCACAAGGCCAGCCACATTGTTAGATTCTGCATCTAAATTCGCTTCATTCGACATATGGTTCATCGAAATCGGTTGAGAATTAAGGAATCTGGGGTCCGCGTGTGCGGTTGTAGGGTAATTTTCTTATTGAATTTCTCAGAAGCCCACTCTGCCGCAGCAGATTTGTAATATCTCGGAAGGAGTAAGGCGTAGCCCACGGGCAGCTACATTTTTAGATTCTGCATCTAAATTCGCTTCATTCGACATATGGTTCATTGAAATATGTTTAGAATTAAGGAATCTGGGGTCCGCGTGTGGGGTTGTAGGGCAATTTTCTTATTGAATTTCTCAGAAGCCCACTCTGCCGCAGCAGATTTGTAATATCTCGGAAGGTGTAAGGCGCAGCCCACGGGTAGCTAAATTTTAAGATTCTGCATCTAAATTCGCTTCATTCGACATACGGTTCATCGAAATCGGTTGAGAATTAAGGAATCTGGGGTCCGCGTGTGCGGTTGTAGGGTAATTTTCTTATTGAATTTCTCAGAAGCCCACTCTGCCGCAGCAGATTTGTAATATCTCGGAAGGAGTAAGGCGTAGCCCACGGGCAGCTACATTCTTAGATTCTGCATCTAAATTCGCTTCATTCGACATATGGTTCATTGAAATATGTTTAGAATTAAGGAATCTGGGGTCCGCGTGTGGGGTTGTAGGGCAATTTTCTTATTGAATTTCTCAGAAGCCCATTCTGCCGCAGCAGATTTGTAATATCTCGGAAGGCGTAAGGCGTAGCCTACGTGAAGCTACTTTTTTAGATTCTGCATTTAATACGCTTCATTCGACATATGATTCATCGAAATCGGTTGAGAATTAAGGAATCTGGGGTCCGCGTGTGGGGTCTGTAGTTCAATTCTCAGTACATTTGCTCAGGAATCACACTCTGCCGCAGCAGATTTGCAATATCTCGGAAGGTGTAAGGCGTAGCCCACGGGCAGCTACATTTTGAGATTCTGCATCTAAATTCGCTTCATTCGACATATGATTCATCGAAATCGATTGAGAATTAAGGAATCTGGGGTCCGCGTGTGGGGTTGTAGGGTAATTTTCTTATTGAATTTCTCAGAAGCCCACTCTGCCGCAGCAGATTTGTAATATCTCGGAAGGTGTAAGGCGTAGCCCACGGGCAGCTACATTTTTAGATTCTGCATCTAAATTCGCTTCATTCGACATATGGTTCATTGAAATATGTTTAGAATTAAGGAATCTGGGGTCCGCGTGTGGGGTTGTAGGGCAATTTTCTTATTGAATTTCTCAGAAGCCCACTCTGCCGCAGCAGATTTGTAATATCTCGGAAGGTGTAAGGCGCAGCCCACGGGTAGCTAAATTTTAAGATTCTGCATCTAAATTCGCTTCATTCGACATACGGTTCATCGAAATCGGTTGAGAATTAAGGAATCTGGGGTCCGCGTGTGCGGTTGTAGGGTAATTTTCTTATTGAATTTCTCAGAAGCCCACTCTGCCGCAGCAGATTTGTAATATCTCGGAAGGAGTAAGGCGTAGCCCACGGGCAGCTACATTTTTAGATTCTGCATCTAAATTCGCTTCATTCGACATATGGTTCATTGAAATATGTTTAGAATTAAGGAATCTGGGGTCCGCGTGTGGGGTTGTAGGGCAATTTTCTTATTGAATTTCTCAGAAGCCCATTCTGCCGCAGCAGATTTGTAATATCTCGGAAGGCGTAAGGCGTAGCCTACGTGAAGCTACTTTTTTAGATTCTGCATTTAATACGCTTCATTCGACATATGATTCATCGAAATCGGTTGAGAATTAAGGAATCTGGGGTCCGCGTGTGGGGTCTGTAGTTCAATTCTCAGTACATTTGCTCAGGAATCACACTCTGCCGCAGCAGATTTGCAATATCTCGGAAGGTGTAAGGCGTAGCCCACGGGCAGCTACATTTTGAGATTCTGCATCTAAATTCGCTTCATTCGACATATGATTCATCGAAATCGATTGAGAATTAAGGAATCTGGGGTCCGCGTGTGGGGTTGTAGGGTAATTTTCTTATTGAATTTCTCAGAAGCCCACTCTGCCGCAGCAGATTTGTAATATCTCGGAAGGTGTAAGGCGTAGCCCACGGGCAGCTACATTTTTAGATTCTGCATCTAAATTCGCTTCATTCTACATATGGTTCATTGAAATATGTTTAGAATTAAGGAATCTGGGGTCCGCGTGTGGGGTTGTAGGGCAATTTTCTTATTGAATTTCTCAGAAGCCCACTCTGCCGCAGCAGATTTGAAATATCTCGGAAGTTGTAAGGCGTAGCCCACGGGCAGCTACATTTTTAGATTCTGCATCTAAATTTGCTTCATTCGACATATGGTTCATCGAAATCTGTTTAGAATTAAGGAATCTGGGGTCCGCGTGTGGGGTTGTAGGGCAATTTTCTTATTGAATTTCTCAGAAGCCCACTCTGCCGCAGCAGATTTGTAATATCTCGGAAGGTGTAAGGCGTAGCCCACGGGCAGCTACATTTTTAGATTCTGCATCTAAATTCGCTTCATTCGACATGTGGTTCATTGAAATATGTTTAGAATTAAGGAATCTGGGGTCCGCGTGTGGGGTTTGTAGGGCAATTCTCAGTACATTTGCTCAGGAAGCGCACTCTGCCGCGGCCGATTTGCAATATCTCAGAAGGCGTAAGGCGTAGCCTACGTGAAGCTACTTTTTTAGATTCTGCATTTAATACGCTTCATTCGACATATGATTCATCGAAATCGGTTTAGAATTAAGGAATCTGGGGTCCGTGTGTGGGGCTGTAGGGCAATTTTCTTTCTCAGAAGCACACTCTGCCGCAGCCGATTTGCAATATCTCAGAAGCCATAAGGCGTAGCCCACGAGAAGCTACTTCTTTAGATTCTGCATCTAAATACGCTTCATTCGACATATGATTCATCGAAATCGGTTTAGAATTAAGGAATCTGGGGTCCGTGTGTGGGGTTGTAGGGCAATTTTCTTTCTCAGAAGCACACTCTGCCGCAGCCGATTTGCAATATCTCAGAAGGCATAAAGCGTAGCCCACGTGAAGCTACTTTTTTTGATTCTGCATCTAAATTCGCTTCATTCGACATATGACTCATCGAAATCGGTTGAGAATTAAGGAATCTGGGGTCCGCGTGTGGGGTTTGTAGTTCAATTCTCAGTACATTTGCTCAGGAATCACACTCTGCCGCAGCAGATTTGCAATATCTCGGAAGGTGTAAGGCGTAGCCCACGGGCAGCTACATTTTAAGATTCTGCATCTAAATTCGCTTCATTCGACATATGATTCATCGAAAGCGGTTGAGAATTAAGGAATCTGGGGTCCGTGTGTGGGGTTGTAGGGCAATTTTCTTTCTCAGAAAAACACTTCGCCGCAGCTGATATGCAATATCTCAGAAGGCATAAGGCGTAGCCTGCGTGAAGCTAATTTTTAAGTTGCGCATCTAAATACGCTTCATTCGACATATGATTCATCGAAATCGGTTGAGAATTAAGGAATCTAGGGTCCGTGTGTGGGGTTGTAGGGCAATTTTCTTTCTCAGAAGCACACTCTGCCGCAGCCGATTTGCAATATCTCAGAAGGCATAAGGCGTAGCCTACGTGAAGCTAATTTTTAAGTTGCGCATCTAAATACGCTTCATTCGACATATGATTCATCGAAATCGGTTTAGAATTAAGGAATCTGGGGTCCGTGTGTGGGGTTGTAGGGCAATTTTCTTTCTCAGAAGCACACTCTGCCGCAGCCGATTTGCAATATCTCAGAAGGCATAAAGCGTAGCCTACGTGAAGCTACTTTTTTAGATTCTGCATCTAAATACGCTTCATTCGACATATGATTCATCGAAATCGGTTTAGAATTAAGGAATCTGGGGTCCGTGTGTGGGGTTGTAGGGCAATTTTCTTTCTCAGAAGCACACTCTGCCGCAGCCGATTTGCAATATCTCAGAAGGCATAAGGCGTAGCCTACGAAAAGCTACTTTTTTAGATTCTGCATCTAAATACGCTTCATTCGACATATGATTCATCGAAATCGGTTTAGAATTAAGGAGTCTGGACTCCGTGTGTGGGGTTGTAGGGCAATTTTCTTTCTCAGAAACCCACTTCGCCGCAGCTGATATGCAATATCTCCAAAATTGTAGGGCGGAGCACAAGGCCAGCCACATTGTTAGATTCTGCATCTAAATACGCTGCATTCGACTTACGATTCATCGAAATCGGTTGAGAATTAAGGAATCTGGGGTCCGTGTGTTGGGTTGTAGGGCAATTTTCTTATTGAATTTCTCAGAAGCACACTCCGCCGCAGCCGATTTGCAATATCTCAGAAGGCATAAGGCGTAGCCTACGTGAAGCTAATTTTTAAGTTGCGCATCTAAATACGCTTCATTCGACATATGATTCATCGAAATCGGTTGAGAATTAAGGAATCTGGGGTCCGTGTGTGGGGTTGTGCGGCAATTTTCTTTCTCAGAAGCCCACTCTGCCGCAGCAGATTTGTAATATCTCGGAAGGTGTAAGGCGTAGCCCACGGGCAGCTACATTTTAAGAATCTCCATCTAAATTCGCTTCATTCGACATATGGTTCATCGAAA
Organism: Blera fallax; assembly: GCA_946965025.1. Taxonomy (NCBI): domain Eukaryota; kingdom Metazoa; phylum Arthropoda; class Insecta; order Diptera; family Syrphidae; genus Blera; species Blera fallax. The sequence goes on from OX337245.1 coordinate 2,296,820, forward strand.
TCTGTTTAGAATTAAGGAATCTGGGGTCCGCGTGTTGGGTTTGTAGGGCAATTCTCAGTACATTTGCTCAGGAATCACACTCTGCCGCAGAAGATTTGCAATATCTCGGAAGGTGTAAGGCGTAGCCCACGGGCAGCTACATTTTTAGATTCTGCATCTAAATTTGCTTCATTCGACATATGGTTCATCGAAATCTGTTTAGAATTAAGGAATCTGGGGTCCGCGTGTGGGGTTGTAGGGCAATTTTCTTATTGAATTTCTCAGAAGCCCACTCTGCCGCAGCAGATTTGAAATATCTCGGAAGTTGTAAGGCGTAGCCCACGGGCAGCTACATTTTTAGATTCTGCATCTAAATTTGCTTCATTCGACATATGGTTCATCGAAATCTGTTTAGAATTAAGGAATCTGGGGTCCGCGTGTGGGGTTGTAGGGCAATTTTCTTATTGAATTTCTCAGAAGCCCACTCTGCCGCAGCAGATTTGTAATATCTCGGAAGGTGTAAGGCGTAGCCCACTGGCAGCTACATTTTTAGATTCTGCATCTAAATTCGCTTCATTCGACATGTGGTTCATTGAAATATGTTTAGAATTAAGGAATCTGGGGTCCGCGTGTGGGGTTTGTAGGGCAATTCTCAGTACATTTGCTCAGGAAGCGCACTCTGCCGCGGCCGATTTGCAATATCTCAGAAGGCGTAAGGCGTAGCCTACGTGAAGCTACTTTTTTAGATTCTGCATTTAATACGCTTCATTCGACATATGATTCATCGAAATCGGTTTAGAATTAAGGAATCTGGGGTCCGTGTGTGGGGCTGTAGGGCAATTTTCTTTCTCAGAAGCACACTCTGCCGCAGCCGATTTGCAATATCTCAGAAGCCATAAGGCGTAGCCCACGAGAAGCTACTTCTTTAGATTCTGCATCTAAATACGCTTCATTCGACATATGATTCATCGAAATCGGTTTAGAATTAAGGAATCTGGGGTCCGTGTGTGGGGTTGTAGGGCAATTTTCTTTCTCAGAAGCACACTCTGCCGCAGCCGATTTGCAATATCTCAGAAGGCATAAAGCGTAGCCCACGTGAAGCTACTTTTTTTGATTCTGCATCTAAATTCGCTTCATTCGACATATGACTCATCGAAATCGGTTGAGAATTAAGGAATCTGGGGTCCGCGTGTGGGGTTTGTAGTTCAATTCTCAGTACATTTGCTCAGGAATCACACTCTGCCGCAGCAGATTTGCAATATCTCGGAAGGTGTAAGGCGTAGCCCACGGGCAGCTACATTTTAAGATTCTGCATCTAAATTCGCTTCATTCGACATATGATTCATCGAAAGCGGTTGAGAATTAAGGAATCTGGGGTCCGTGTGTGGGGTTGTAGGGCAATTTTCTTTCTCAGAAAAACACTTCGCCGCAGCTGATATGCAATATCTCAGAAGGCATAAGGCGTAGCCTGCGTGAAGCTAATTTTTAAGTTGCGCATCTAAATACGCTTCATTCGACATATGATTCATCGAAATCGGTTGAGAATTAAGGAATCTAGGGTCCGTGTGTGGGGTTGTAGGGCAATTTTCTTTCTCAGAAGCACACTCTGCCGCAGCCGATTTGCAATATCTCAGAAGGCATAAGGCGTAGCCTACGTAAAGCTACTTTTTAAGATTCTGCATCTTAATTCGCTTCATTCGACATATGATTCATCGAAAGCGGTTGAGAATGAAGGAATCTGGGGTCCGCGTGTGAGGTTGTAGGGCAATTTTCTTATTGAATTTCTCAGAAGCCCACTCTGCCGCAGCCGATTTGCAATATCTCAGAAGGCATAAGGCGTAGCCTACGTGAAGCTAATTTTTAAGTTGCGCATCTAAATACGCTTCATTCGACATATGATTCATCGAAATCGGTTTAGAATTAAGGAATCTGGGGTCCGTGTGTGGGGTTGTAGGGCAATTTTCTTTCTCAGAAGCACACTCTGCCGCAGCCGATTTGCAATATCTCAGAAGGCATAAAGCGTAGCCTACGTGAAGCTACTTTTTTAGATTCTGCATCTAAATACGCTTCATTCGACATATGATTCATCGAAATCGGTTTAGAATTAAGGAATCTGGGGTCCGTGTGTGGGGTTGTAGGGCAATTTTCTTTCTCAGAAGCACACTCTGCCGCAGCCGATTTGCAATATCTCAGAAGGCATAAGGCGTAGCCTACGAAAAGCTACTTTTTTAGATTCTGCATCTAAATACGCTTCATTCGACATATGATTCATCGAAATCGGTTTAGAATTAAGGAGTCTGGACTCCGTGTGTGGGGTTGTAGGGCAATTTTCTTTCTCAGAAACCCACTTCGCCGCAGCTGATATGCAATATCTCCAAAATTGTAGGGCGGAGCACAAGGCCAGCCACATTGTTAGATTCTGCATCTAAATACGCTGCATTCGACTTACGATTCATCGAAATCGGTTGAGAATTAAGGAATCTGGGGTCCGTGTGTTGGGTTGTAGGGCAATTTTCTTATTGAATTTCTCAGAAGCACACTCCGCCGCAGCCGATTTGCAATATCTCAGAAGGCATAAGGCGTAGCCTACGTGAAGCTAATTTTTAAGTTGCGCATCTAAATACGCTTCATTCGACATATGATTCATCGAAATCGGTTGAGAATTAAGGAATCTGGGGTCCGTGTGTGGGGTTGTGCGGCAATTTTCTTTCTCAGAAGCCCACTCTGCCGCAGCAGATTTGTAATATCTCGGAAGGTGTAAGGCGTAGCCCACGGGCAGCTACATTTTAAGAATCTCCATCTAAATTCGCTTCATTCGACATATGGTTCATCGAAATCTGTTTAGAATTAAGGAATCTGGGGTCCGCGTGTTGGGTTTGTAGGGCAATTCTCAGTACATTTGCTCAGGAATCACACTCTGCCGCAGAAGATTTGCAATATCTCGGAAGGTGTAAGGCGTAGCCCACGGGCAGCTACATTTTTAGATTCTGCATCTAAATTCGCTTCATTCGACATATGGTTCATCGAAATCGGTTGAGAATTAAGGAATCTGGGGTCCGCGTGTGGGGTTGTAGGGCAATTTTCTTATTGAATTTCTCAGAAGCCCACTCTGCCGCAGCCGATTTGTAATATATCGGAAGGTGTAAGGCGTAGCCCACGGGCAGCTACATTTTAAGATTCTGCATCTAAATTCGCTTCATTCGACATACGGTTCATCGAAATCGGTTGAGAATTAAGGAATCTGGGGTCCGCGAGTGGGGTTGTAGGGCAATTTTCTTTCTCAGAAGCACACTCCGCCGCAGCCGATTTGCAATATCTCAGAAGGTGTAAGGCGCAGCCCACGGGCAGCTACATTTTTAGATTCTGCATCTAAATTCCCTTCATTCGACATATGGTTCATCGAAATCGGTTGAGAATTAAGGAATCTGGGGTCCGCGTGTGGGGTTTGTAGGGTAATTCTCAGTACATTTGCTCAGGAATCACACTCTGGCGCAGCCGATTTGCAATATCGCGGAAGGTGTAAGGCGTAGCCCACGGGCAGCTACATTTTGAGTTTCTGCATCTAAATTCGCTTCATTCGACATATGGTTCATCGAAATCGGTTGAGAATTAAGGAATCTGGGGTCCGCGTGTGGGGTTGTAGGGCAATTTTCTTATTCAATTTCTCAGAAGCCCACTCTGCCGCAGCAGATTTGTAATATCTCGAAAGGTGTAAGGCGTAGCCCACGGGCAGCTACATTTTTAGATTCTGCATCTAAATTCGCTTCATTCGACATATGGTTCCTTGAAATATGTTTAGAATTAAGGAATCTGGGGTCCGCGTGTTTGGTTGTAGGGCAATTTTCTTATTGAATTTCTCAGAAGCCCACTCTGCCGCAGCCGATTTGTAATATCTCGGAAGGTGTAAGGCGTAGCCCACGGGCAGCTACATTTTAAGATTCTGCATCTAAATTCGCTTCATTCGACATACGGTTCATCGAAATCGGTTGAGAATTAAGGAATCTGGGGTCCGCGAGTGGGGTTGTAGGGCAATTTTCTTTCTCAGAAGCACACTCCGCCGCAGCCGATTTGCAATATCTCAGAAGGTGTAAGGCGCAGCCCACGGGCAGCTACATTTTTAGATTCTGCATCTAAATTCCCTTCATTCGACATATGGTTCATCGAAATCGGTTGAGAATTAAGGAATCTGGGGTCCGCGTGTGGGGTTTGTAGGGTAATTCTCAGTACATTTGCTCAGGAATCACACTCTGGCGCAGCCGATTTGCAATATCTCGGAAGGTGTAAGGCGTAGCCCACGGGCAGCTACATTTTGAGATTCTGCATCTAAATTCGCTTCATTCGACATATGGTTCATCGAAATCGGTTGAGAATTAAGGAATCTGGGGTCCGCGTGTGGGGTTTGTAGGGTAATTCTCAGTACATTTGCTCAGGAATCACACTCTGGCGCCTCCGATTTGCAATATCTCAGAAGGCATAAGATGTAGCCCACGGGTAGCTACATTTCTAGATTCTGCATCCAAATACGCTTCATTCCACATTTGATTCATCAATATCGGTTTAGAATTAAGGAATCTGGGGTCCGCGTGTGGAGTTTGTAGGGCAATTCACAGTACATTTGCTCAGGAATCACACTCTGCCGCAGAAGATTTGCAATATCTCGGAAAGTGTAAGGCGTAGCCCACGGGCAGCTACATTTTGAGATTCTGCATCTAAATTCGCTTCATTCGACGTATGGTTCATCGAAATCGGTTTAGAATTAAGGAATCTGGGGTCCGCGTGTGGGGTTTGTTGGGCAATTCTCAGTACATTTGCTCAGGAATCACACTCTGCCGCAGAAGATTTGCAATATCTCGGAAAGTGTAAGGCGTAGCCCACGGGCAGCTACATTTCTGCATCTAAATTCGCTTCATTCGACATATGGCTCATTGAAATCGGTTTAGAATTAAGGAATCTGGGGTCCGCGTGTGGGGTTTGTAGGGCAATTCTCAGTACATTTGCTCAGGAATCACACTCTGCCGCAGCAGATTTGCAATATCTCGGAAGGTGTAAGGCGTAGCCCACGGGCAGCTACATTTTAAGATTCTGCATCTAAATTCGCTTCATTCGACATATGATTCATCGAAAGCGGTTTAGAATTAAGGAATCTGGGGTCCGCGTGTGGGGTTTGTAGGGCAATTCTCAGTACATTTGCTCAGGAATCACACTTTGCCGCAGCAGATTTGCAATATCTCGGAAGGTGTAAGGCGTAGCCCACGGGCAGCTACATTTTTAGATTCTGCATCTAAATTCGCTTCATTCGACATATGGTTCATCGAAATCTGTTTAGAATTAAGGAATCTGGGGTCCGCGTGTGGGGTTGTAGGGCAATTTTCTTATTGAATTTCTCAGAAGCCCACTCTGCCGCAGCAGATTTGTAATATCTCGGAAGGTGTAAGGCGCAGCCCACGGGCAGCTACATTTTTAGATTCTGCATCTAAATTCGCTTCATTCGACATATGGCTCATCGAAATCGGTTTAGAATTAAGGAATCTGGGGTCCGCGTGTGGGGTTTGTAGGGCAATTCTCAGTACATTTGCTCAGGAATCACACTCTGCCGCAGAAGATTTGCAATATCTCGGAAAGTGTAAGGCGTAGCCCACGGGCAGCTACATTTCTGCATCTAAATTCGCTTCATTCGACATATGGCTCATCGAAATCGGTTTAGAATTAAGGAATCTGGGGTCCGCGTGTGGGGTTTGTAGTTCAATTCTCAGTACATTTGCTCAGGAATCACACTCTGCCGCAGAAGATTTGCAATATCTCGGAAAGTGTAAGGCGTAGCCCACGGGCAGCTACATTTTGAGATTCTGCATCTAAATTCGCTTCATTCGACATATGGCTCATCGAAATCGGTTTAGAATTAAGGAATCTGGGGTCCGCGTGTGGGGTTTGTAGGGCAATTCTCAGTACATTTGCTCAGGAATCACACTCTGCCGCAGAAGATTTGCAATATCTCGGAAAGTGTAAGGCGTAGCCCACGGGCAGCTACATTTCTGCATCTAAATTCGCTTCATTCGACATATGGCTCATTGAAATCGGTTTAGAATTAAGGAATCTGGGGTCCGCGTGTGGGGTTTGTAGTTCAATTCTCAGTACATTTGCTCAGGAATCACACTCTGCCGCAGAAGATTTGCAATATCTCGGAAAGTGTAAGGCGTAGCCCACGGGCAGCTACATTTTGAGATTCTGCATCTAAATTCCCTTCGTTCGACATACGGTTCATCGAAATCTGTTTAGAATTAAGGAATCTGGGGTCCGCGTGTGGGGTTGTAGGGCAATTTTCTTATTGAATTTCTCAGAAGCCCACTCTGCCGCAGCAGATTTGTAATATCTCGGAAGGTGTAAGGCGCAGCCCACGGGCAGCTACATTTTTAGATTCTGCATCTAAATTCGCTTCATTCGACATATGGCTCATCGAAATCGGTTTAGAATTAAGGAATCTGGGGTCCGCGTGTGGGGTTTGTAGGGCAATTCTCAGTACATTTGCTCAGGAATCACACTCTGCCGCAGAAGATTTGCAATATCTCGGAAAGTGTAAGGCGTAGCCCACGGGCAGCTACATTTTGAGATTCTGCATCTAAATTTGCTTCATTCGACGTATGGCTCATCGAAATCGGTTTAGAATTAAGGAATCTGGGGTCCGCGTGTGGGGTTTGTGGGCAATTCTCAGTACATTTGCTCAGGAATCACACTTTGCCGCAGCAGATTTGCAATATCTCGGAAGGTGTAAGGCGTAGCCCACGGGCAGCTACATTTTTAGATTCTGCATCTAAATTCGCTTCGTTCGACATACGGTTCATCGAAATCTGTTTAGAATTAAGGAATCTGGGGTCCGCGTGTGGGGTTGTAGGGCAATTTTCTTATTGAATTTCTCAGAAGCCCACTCTGCCGCAGCAGATTTGTAATATCTCGGAAGGTGTAAGGCGCAGCCCACGGGCAGCTACATTTTTAGATTCTGCATCTAAATTCGCTTCATTCGACATATGGCTCATCGAAATCGGTTTAGAATTAAGGAATCTGGGGTCCGCGTGTGGGGTTTGTAGGGCAATTCTCAGTACATTTGCTCAGGAATCACACTCTGCCGCAGAAGATTTGCAATATCTCGGAAAGTGTAAGGCGTAGCCCACGGGCAGCTACATTTTGAGATTCTGCATCTAAATTTGCTTCATTCGACGTATGGCTCATCGAAATCGGTTTAGAATTAAGGAATCTGGGGTCCGCGTGTGGGGTTTGTGGGCAATTCTCAGTACATTTGCTCAGGAATCACACTTTGCCGCAGCAGATTTGCAATATCTCGGAAGGTGTAAGGCGTAGCCCACGGGCAGCTACATTTTTAGATTCTGCATCTAAATTCGCTTCGTTCGACATACGGTTCATCGAAATCTGTTTAGAATTAAGGAATCTGGGGTCCGCGTGTGGGGTTGTAGGGCAATTTTCTTATTGTATTTCTCAGAAGCCCACTCTGCCGCAGCAGATTTGTAATATCTCGGAAGGTGTAAGGCGCAGCCCACGGGCAGCTACATTTTTAGATTCTGCATCTAAATTCGCTTCATTCGACATATGGCTCATCGAAATCGGTTTAGAATTAAGGAATCTGGGGTCCGCGTGTGGGGTTTGTAGGGCAATTCTCAGTACATTTGCTCAGGAATCACACTTAGCCGCAGCAGATTTGCAATATCTCGGAAGGTGTAAGGCGTAGCCCACGGGCAGCTACATTTCTGCATCTAAATTCGCTTCATTCGATATATGGCTCATCGAAATCGGTTTAGAATTAAGGAATCTGGGGCCCGCGTGTGGGGTTTGTAGGGCAATTCTCAGTACATTTGCTCAGGAATCACACTTTGCCGCAGCAGATTTGCAATATCTCGGAAGGTGTAAGGCGTAGCCCAAGGGCAGCTACATTTTGACATTCTGCATCTAAATTCGCTTCATTCGACATATGGCTCATCGAAATCGGTTTAGAATTAAGGAATCTGGGGTCCGCGTGTGGGGTTTGTAGGGCAATTCTCAGTACATTTGCTCAGGAATAAGACTTTGCCGCAGCAGATTTGCAATATCTCGGAAGGTGTAAGGCGTAGCCCACGGGCAGCTACATTTCTGCATCTAAATTCGCTTCATTCGATATATGGTTCATCGAAATCGGTTTAGAATTAAGGAATCTGGGGCCCGCGTGTGGGGTTTGTAGGGCAATTCTCAGTACATTTGCTCAGGAATCACACTTTGCCGCAGCAGATTTGCAATATCTCGGAAGGTGTAAGACGTAGCCCACGGGCAGCTACATTTTAAGATTCTGCATCTAAATTCGCTTCATTCGACATATGGCTCATCGAAATCGGTTTAGAATTAAGGAATCAGGGGTCCGCGTGTGGGGTTTGTAGGGCAATTCTCAGTACATTTGCTCAGGAAACACACTTTGCCGCAGCAGATTTGCAATATCTCGGAAGGTGTAAGGCGTAGCACACGGGCAGCTACATTTTAAGATTCTGCATCTAAAGTCGCTTCATTCGACATATGGCTCATCGAAATCGGTTTAGAATTAAGGAATCTGGGGTCCGCGTGTGTTGTTTGTAGTGCAATTCTCAGTACATTTGCTCAGGAATCACACTCTGCCGCAGAAGATTTGCAATATCTCGGAAGGTGTAAGGCGTAGCCCACGATCAGCTACATTTCTGCATCTAAATTCGCTTCATTCGATATATGGTTCATCGAAATCGGTTGAGAATTAAGGAATCTGGGGTCCGCGTGTGGGGTTGTAGGGCAATTTTCTTATTGAATTTCTCAGAAGCCCACTCTGCCGCAGCAGATTTGTAATATCTCGGAAGGTGTAAGGCGTAGCCCACGGGCAGCTACATTTTAAGATTCTGCATCTAAATTCGCTTCATTCTACATACGGTTCATCGAAATCGGTTGAGAATTAAGGAATCTGGGGTCCGCGTGTGGGGTTGTAGGGCAATTTTCTCTCTCAGAAGCACACTCCGCCGCAGCCGATTTGCAATATCTCAGAAGGTGTAAGGCGCAGCCCACGGGCAGCTACATTTTGAGATTCTGCATCTAAATTCGCTTCATTCGACATATGGCTCATCGAAATCGGTTTAGAATTAAGGAATCTGGGGTCCGCGTGTGGGGTTTGTAGGGCAATTCTCAGTACATTTGCTCAGGAATCACACTTTGCTGCAGCAGATTTGCAATATCTCGGAAGGTGTAAGGCGTAGCCCACGGGCAGCTACATTTCGACATTCTGCATCTAAATTCGCTTCATTCGACATATGGCTCATCGAAATCGGTTTAGAATTAAGGAATCTGGGGTCCGCGTGTGGGGTTTGTAGGGCAATTCTCAGTACATTTGCTCAGGAATCACACTTTGCCGCAGCAGATTTGCAATATCTCGGAAGGTGTAAGGCGTAGCCCACGGGCAGCTACATTTCTGCATCTAAATTCGCTTCATTCGATATATGATTCATCGAAATCGGTTTAGAATTAAGGAATCTGGGGTCCGCGTGTGGGGTTTGTAGGGCAATTCTCAGTACATTTGCTCAGGAATCACACTTTGCCGCAGCAGATTTGCAATATCTCGGAAGGTGTAAGGCGTAGCCCACGGGCAGCTACATTTTAAGATTCTGCATCTAAATTCGCTTCATTCGACATATGGTTCATCGAAATCGGTTTAGAATTAAGGAATCAGGGGTCCGCGTGTGGGGTTTGTAGGGCAATTCTCAGTACATTTGCTCAGGAATCACACTTTGCCGGAGCAGATTTGCAATATCTCAGAAGGTGTAAGGCGTAGCCCACGGGCAGCTACATTTTTAGATTCTGCATCTAAATTCGCTTCATTCGACATATGGTTCATCGAAATCGGTTGAGAATTAAGGAATCTGGGGTCCGCGTGTGGAGTTTGTAGGGCAATTCACAGTACATTTGCTCAGGAATCACACTCTGTCGCAGAAGATTTGCAATATCTCGGAAGGTGTAAGGCGTAGCCCACGGGCAGCTACATTTTTAGATTTTGCATCTAAATTCGCTTCATTCGACATATGATTCATCGAAATCGGTTTAGAATTAAGTAATCTGGTGTCCGCGTGTGGGGTTTGTAGGGCAATTCTCAGTACATTTGCTCAGAAGCCCACTCTGCCGCAGCAGATTTGTAATATCTCGGAAGGTGTAAGGCGCAGCCCACGGGCAGCTACATTTTTAGATTCTGCATCTAAATTCCCTTCATTCGACATATGGTTCATCGAAATCGGTTGAGAATTAAGGAATCTGGGGTCGGCGTGTGGGGTTGTAAGGCAATTTTCTTATTGAATTTCTCAGAAGCCCACTCTGCCGCAGCAGATTTGTAATATCTCGGAAGTTGTAAGGCGTATCCCACGGGCAGCTACATTTTTAGATTCTGCATCTAAATTCGCTTCATTCGACATACGGCTCATCGAAATCGGTTTAGAATTAAGGAATCTGGGGTCCGCGTGTGGGGTTTGTAGGGCAATTCTCAGTACATTTGCTCAGGAATTACACTCTGCCGCAGAAGATTTGCAATATCTCGGAAGGTGTAAGGCGTAGCCCACGGGCAGCTACATTTTTAGATTCTGCATCTAAATTCGCTTCATTCGACATATGGTTCATCGAAATCGGTTGAGAATTAAGGAATCTGGGGTCCGCGTGTGGGGTTTGTAGGGCAATTCTCAGTACATTTGCTCATTAATCACACTCTGCCGCAGAAGATTTGCAATATCTCGGAAGGTGTAAGGCGTAGCCCACGGGCAGCTACATTTTGAGATTCTGCATCTAAATTCGCTTCATTCGACATATGGTTCATCGAAATCTGTTTAGAATTAAGGAATCTGGGGTCCGCGTGTGGGGTTGTATAGGGCAATTTTCTTATTGAATTTCTCAGAAGCCCACTCTGCCGCAGCAGATTTGTAATATCTCGGAAGGTGTAAGGCGCAGCCCACGGGCAGCTACATTTCTAGATTCTGCATCTAAATTCGCTTCATTCGACATACGGCTCATCGAAATCGGTTTAGAATTAAGGAATCTGGGGTCCGCGTGTGGGGTTTGTAGGGCAATTCTCAGTACATTTGCTCGGGAATTACACTCTGCCGCAGAAGATTTGCAATATCTCGGAAGGTGTAAGGCGTAGCCCACGGGCAGCTACATTTTTAGATTCTGCATCTAAATTCGCTTCATTCGACATATGGTTCATCGAAATCGGTTGAGAATTAAGGAATCTGGGGTCCGCGTGTGGGGTTTGTAGGGCAATTCTCAGTACATTTGCTCAGGAATCACACTCTGCCGCAGAAGATTTGCAATATCTCGGAAGGTGTAAGGCGTAGCCCACGGGCAGCTACATTTTGAGATTCTGCATCTAAATTCGCTTCATTCGACATATGGTTCATTGAAATATGTTCAGAATTAAGGAATCTGGGGTCGGCGTGTGGGGTTGTAAGGCAATTTTCTTATTGAATTTCTCAGAAGCCCACTCTGCCGCAGCAGATTTGTAATATCTCGGAAGTTGTAAGGCGTATCCCACGGGCAGCTACATTTTTAGATTCTGCATCTAAATTCGCTTCATTTGACATATGGTTCATCGAAATCGGTTTAGAATTAAGGAATCTGGGGTCCGCGTGTGGAGTTTGTAGGGCAATTCACAGTACATTTGCTCAGGAATCACACTCTGCCGCAGCAGATTTGCAATATCTCCTAAGGTGTAAGGCGTAGCCCACGGGCAGCTACATTTTTAGATTCTGCATCTAAATTCGCTTCATTCGACATATGGTTCATTGAAATATGTTCAGAATTAAGGAATCTGGGGTCCGCGTGTGGGGTTGTAAGGCAATTTTCTTATTGAATTTCTCAGAAGCCCACTCTGCAGCAGCAGATTTGCAATATCTCGGAAGGTGTAAGGCGTAGCCCACGGGCAGCTACATTTTTAGATTCTGCATCTAAATTCGCTTCATTCGACATATGGTTCATTGAAATATGTTCAGAATTAAGGAATCTGGGGTCCGCGTGTGGGGTTGTAAGGCAATTTTCTTATTGAATTTCTCAGAAGCCCACTCTGCCGCAGCAGATTTGTAATATCTCGGAAGGTGTAAGGCGCAGAACACGGGCAGCTACATTTCTAGATTCTGCATCTAAATTCGCTTCATTCGACATACGGCTCATCGAAATCGGTTTAGAACTAAGGAATCTGGGGTCCGCGTGTGGGGTTTGTAGGGCAATTCTCAGTACATTTGCTCAGGAATCACACTCTGCCGCAGAAGATTTGAAATATCTCGGAAGGTGTAAGGCGTAGCCCACGGGCAGCTACATTTTGAGATTCTGCATCTAAATTCGCTTCATTCGACATATGGTTCATCGAAATCTGTTCAGAATTAAGGAATCTGGGGTCCGCGAGTGGGGTTGTAGGGCAATTTTCTTATTGAATTTCTCAGAAGCCCACTCTGCCGCAGCAGATTTGTAATATCTCGGAAGGTGTAAGGCGTAGCCCACGGCCAGCTACATTTTTAGATTCTGCATCTAAATTCGCTTCATTCGATATATGGTTCATCGAAATCTGTTTAGAATTAAGGAATCTGGGGTCCGCGTGTGGGGTTGTAGGGCAATTTTCTTATTGAATTTCTCAGAAGCCCACTCTGCCGCAGCAGATTTGTAATATCTCGGAAGGTGTAAGGCGCAGCCCACAGGCAGCTACATTTTGAGATTCTGCATCTAAATTCGCTTCATTCGACATGTGGTTCATTGAAACATGTTTAGAATTAAGGAATCTGGGGTCCGCGTGTGGGGTTGTAAGGCAATTCTCAGTACATTTGCTCAGGAATCACACTCTGCCGCAGAAGATTTGCAATATCTCGGAAGGTGTAAGGCGTAGCCCACGGGCAGCTACATTTTTAGATTCTGCATCTAAATTTGCTTCATTCGACATACGGCTCATCGAAATCGGTTTAGAATTAAGGAATCTGGGGTCCGCGTGTGGGGTTTGTAGGGCAATTCTCAGTACATTTGCTCAGGAATCACACTCTGCCGCAGAAGATTTGAAATATCTCGGAAGGTGTAAGGCGTAGCCCACGGGCAGCTACATTTTGAGATTCTGCATCTAAATTCGCTTCATTCGACATATGGTTCATCGAAATCTGTTCAGAATTAAGGAATCTGGGGTCCGCGAGTGGGGTTGTAGGGCAATTTTCTTATTGAATTTCTCAGAAGCCCACTCTGCCGCAGCAGATTTGTAATATCTCGGAAGGTGTAAGGCGTAGCCCACGGCCAGCTACATTTTTAGATTCTGCATCTAAATTCGCTTCATTCGACATATGGTTCATCGAAATCTGTTTAGAATTAAGGAATCTGGGGTCCGCGTGTGGGGTTGTAGGGCAATTTTCTTATTGAATTTCTCAGAAGCCCACTCTGCCGCAGCAGATTTGTAATATCTCGGAAGGTGTAAGGCGCAGCCCACGGCCAGCTACATTTCTAGATTCTGCATCTAAATTCGCTTCATTCGACATACGGCTCATCGAAATCGGTTGAGAATTAAGGAATCTGGGGTCCGCGTGTGGGGTTTGTAGGGCAATTCTCAGTACATTTGCTCAGGAATCACACTCTGCCGCAGAAGATTTGAAATATCTCGGAAGGTGTAAGGCGTAGCCCACGGGCAGCTACATTTTGAGATTCTGCATCTAAATTCGCTTCATTCGACATATGGTTCATCGAAATCTGTTCAGAATTAAGGAATCTGGGGTCCGCGAGTGGGGTTGTAGGGCAATTTTCTTATTGAATTTCTCAGAAGCCCACTCTGCCGCAGCAGATTTGTAATATCTCGGAAGGTGTAAGGCGTAGCCCACGGCCAGCTACATTTTTAGATTCTGCATCTAAATTCGCTTCATTCGACATATGGTTCATCGAAATCTGTTTAGAATTAAGGAATCTGGGGTCCGCGTGTGGGGTTGTAGGGCAATTTTCTTATTGAATTTCTCAGAAGCCCACTCTGCCGCAGCAGATTTGTAATATCTCGGAAGGTGTAAGGCGTAGCCCACAGGCAGCTACATTTTTAGATTCTGCATCTAAATTCGCTTCATTCGACATATGGTTCATCGAAATCTGTTTAGAATTAAGGAATCTGGGGTCCGCGTGTGGGGTTGTATAGGGCAATTTTCTTATTGAATTTCTCAGAAGCCCACTCTGCCGCAGCAGATTTGTAATATCTCGGAAGGTGTAAGGCGCAGCCCACGGGCAGCTACATTTCTAGATTCTGCATCTAAATTCGCTTCATTCGACATACGGCTCATCGAAATCGGTTTAGAATTAAGGAATCTGGGGTCCGCGTGTGGGGTTTGTAGGGCAATTCTCAGTACATTTGCTCGGGAATTACACTCTGCCGCAGAAGATTTGCAATATCTCGGAAGGTGTAAGGCGTAGCCCACGGGCAGCTACATTTTTAGATTCTGCATCTAAATTCGCTTCATTCGACATATGGTTCATCGAAATCGGTTGAGAATTAAGGAATCTGGGGTCCGCGTGTGGGGTTTGTAGGGCAATTCTCAGTACATTTGCTCAGGAATCACACTCTGCCGCAGAAGATTTGCAATATCTCGGAAGGTGTAAGGCGTAGCCCACGGGCAGCTACATTTTGAGATTCTGCATCTAAATTCGCTTCATTCGACATATGGTTCATTGAAATATGTTCAGAATTAAGGAATCTGGGGTCGGCGTGTGGGGTTGTAAGGCAATTTTCTTATTGAATTTCTCAGAAGCCCACTCTGCCGCAGCAGATTTGTAATATCTCGGAAGTTGTAAGGCGTATCCCACGGGCAGCTACATTTTTAGATTCTGCATCTAAATTCGCTTCATTTGACATATGGTTCATCGAAATCGGTTTAGAATTAAGGAATCTGGGGTCCGCGTGTGGAGTTTGTAGGGCAATTCACAGTACATTTGCTCAGGAATCACACTCTGCCGCAGCAGATTTGCAATATCTCCTAAGGTGTAAGGCGTAGCCCACGGGCAGCTACATTTTTAGATTCTGCATCTAAATTCGCTTCATTCGACATATGGTTCATTGAAATATGTTCAGAATTAAGGAATCTGGGGTCCGCGTGTGGGGTTGTAAGGCAATTTTCTTATTGAATTTCTCAGAAGCCCACTCTGCAGCAGCAGATTTGCAATATCTCGGAAGGTGTAAGGCGTAGCCCACGGGCAGCTACATTTTTAGATTCTGCATCTAAATTCGCTTCATTCGACATATGGTTCATTGAAATATGTTCAGAATTAAGGAATCTGGGGTCCGCGTGTGGGGTTGTAAGGCAATTTTCTTATTGAATTTCTCAGAAGCCCACTCTGCCGCAGCAGATTTGTAATATCTCGGAAGGTGTAAGGCGCAGAACACGGGCAGCTACATTTTGAGATTCTGCATCTAAATTCGCTTCATTCGACATATGGTTCATCGAAATCTGTTCAGAATTAAGGAATCTGGGGTCCGCGAGTGGGGTTGTAGGGCAATTTTCTTATTGAATTTCTCAGAAGCCCACTCTGCCGCAGCAGATTTGTAATATCTCGGAAGGTGTAAGGCGTAGCCCACGGCCAGCTACATTTTTAGATTCTGCATCTAAATTCGCTTCATTCGACATATGGTTCATCGAAATCTGTTTAGAATTAAGGAATCTGGGGTCCGCGTGTGGGGTTGTAGGGCAATTTTCTTATTGAATTTCTCAGAAGCCCACTCTGCCGCAGCAGATTTGTAATATCTCGGAAGGTGTAAGGCGCAGCCCACAGGCAGCTACATTTTGAGATTCTGCATCTAAATTCGCTTCATTCGACATGTGGTTCATTGAAACATGTTTAGAATTAAGGAATCTGGGGTCCGCGTGTGGGGTTGTAAGGCAATTCTCAGTACATTTGCTCAGGAATCACACTCTGCCGCAGAAGATTTGCAATATCTCGGAAGGTGTAAGGCGTAGCCCACGGCCAGCTACATTTTTAGATTCTGCATCTAAATTCGCTTCATTCGACATACGGCTCATCGAAATCGGTTTAGAATTAAGGAATCTGGGGTCCGCGTGTGGGGTTTGTAGGGCAATTCTCAGTACATTTGCTCAGGAATCACACTCTGCCGCAGAAGATTTGAAATATCTCGGAAGGTGTAAGGCGTAGCCCACGGGCAGCTACATTTTGAGATTCTGCATCTAAATTCGCTTCATTCGACATATGGTTCATCGAAATCTGTTCAGAATTAAGGAATCTGGGGTCCGCGAGTGGGGTTGTAGGGCAATTTTCTTATTGAATTTCTCAGAAGCCCACTCTGCCGCAGCAGATTTGTAATATCTCGGAAGGTGTAAGGCGCAGCCCACAGGCAGCTACATTTTGAGATTCTGCATCTAAATTCGCTTCATTCGACATGTGGTTCATTGAAACATGTTTAGAATTAAGGAATCTGGGGTCCGCGTGTGGGGTTGTAAGGCAATTCTCAGTACATTTGCTCAGGAATCACACTCTGCCGCAGAAGATTTGCAATATCTCGGAAGGTGTAAGGCGTAGCCCACGGGCAGCTACATTTTTAGATTCTGCATCTAAATTTGCTTCATTCGACATACGGCTCATCGAAATCGGTTTAGAATTAAGGAATCTGGGGTCCGCGTGTGGGGTTTGTAGGGCAATTCTCAGTACATTTGCTCAGGAATCACACTCTGCCGCAGAAGATTTGAAATATCTCGGAAGGTGTAAGGCGTAGCCCACGGGCAGCTACATTTTGAGATTCTGCATCTAAATTCGCTTCATTCGACATATGGTTCATCGAAATCTGTTCAGAATTAAGGAATCTGGGGTCCGCGAGTGGGGTTTGTAGGGCAATTCTCAGTACATTTGCTCAGGAATCACACTCTGCCGCAGAAGATTTGAAATATCTCGGAAGGTGTAAGGCGTAGCCCACGGGCAGCTACATTTTGAGATTCTGCATCTAAATTCGCTTCATTCGACATATGGTTCATCGAAATCTGTTCAGAATTAAGGAATCTGGGGTCCGCGAGTGGGGTTGTAGGGCAATTTTCTTATTGAATTTCTCAGAAGCCCACTCTGCCGCAGCAGATTTGTAATATCTCGGAAGGTGTAAGGCGCAGCCCACAGGCAGCTACATTTTGAGATTCTGCATCTAAATTCGCTTCATTCGACATGTGGTTCATTGAAACATGTTTAGAATTAAGGAATCTGGGGTCCGCGTGTGGGGTTGTAAGGCAATTCTCAGTACATTTGCTCAGGAATCACACTCTGCCGCAGAAGATTTGCAATATCTCGGAAGGTGTAAGGCGTAGCCCACGGGCAGCTACATTTTTAGATTCTGCATCTAAATTTGCTTCATTCGACATACGGCTCATCGAAATCGGTTTAGAATTAAGGAATCTGGGGTCCGCGTGTGGGGTTTGTAGGGCAATTCTCAGTACATTTGCTCAGGAATCACACTCTGCCGCAGAAGATTTGAAATATCTCGGAAGGTGTAAGGCGTAGCCCACGGGCAGCTACATTTTGAGATTCTGCATCTAAATTCGCTTCATTCGACATATGGTTCATCGAAATCTGTTCAGAATTAAGGAATCTGGGGTCCGCGAGTGGGGTTGTAGGGCAATTTTCTTATTGAATTTCTCAGAAGCCCACTCTGCCGCAGCAGATTTGTAATATCTCGGAAGGTGTAAGGCGTAGCCCACGGGCAGCTACATTTTTAGATTCTGCATCTAAATTCGCTTCATTCGACATATGGTTCATCGAAATCTGTTTAGAATTAAGGAATCTGGGGTCCGCGTGTGGGGTTGTAGGGCAATTTTCTTATTGAATTTCTCAGAAGCCCACTCTGCCGCAGCAGATTTGTAATATCTCGGAAGGTGTAAGGCGTAGCCCACGGCCAGCTACATTTCTAGATTCTGCATCTAAATTCGCTTCATTCGACATACGGCTCATCGAAATCGGTTGAGAATTAAGGAATCTGGGGTCCGCGTGTGGGGTTTGTAGGGCAATTCTCAGTACATTTGCTCAGGAATCACACTCTGCCGCAGAAGATTTGAAATATCTCGGAAGGTGTAAGGCGTAGCCCACGGGCAGCTACATTTTAAGATTCTGCATCTAAATTCGCTTCATTCGACATATGGTTCATCGAAATCTGTTCAGAATTAAGGAATCTGGGGTCCGCGAGTGGGGTTGTAGGGCAATTTTCTTATTGAATTTCTCAGAAGCCCACTCTGCCGCAGCAGATTTGTAATATCTCGGAAGGTGTAAGGCGTAGCCCACGGCCAGCTACATTTTTAGATTCTGCATCTAAATTCGCTTCATTCGACATATGGTTCATCGAAATCTGTTTAGAATTAAGGAATCTGGGGTCCGCGTGTGGGGTTGTAGGGCAATTTTCTTATTGAATTTCTCAGAAGCCCACTCTGCCGCAGCAGATTTGTAATATCTCGGAAGGTGTAAGGCGTAGCCCACAGGCAGCTACATTTTTAGATTCTGCATCTAAATTCGCTTCATTCGACATATGGTTCATCGAAATCTGTTTAGAATTAAGGAATCTGGGGTCCGCGTGTGGGGTTGTAAGGCAATTTTCTTATTGAATTTCTCAGAAGCCCACTCTGCCGCAGCAGATTTGTAATATCTCGGAAGGTGTAAGGCGCAGAACACGGCCAGCTACATTTTTAGATTCTGCATCTAAATTCGCTTCATTCGACATATGGTTCATCGAAATCTGTTTAGAATTAAGGAATCTGGGGTCCGCGTGTGGGGTTGTAAGGCAATTCTCAGTACATTTGCTCAGGAATCACACTCTGCCGCAGAAGATTTGCAATATCTCGGAAGGTGTAAGGCGTAGCCCACGGGCAGCTACATTTTTAGATTCTGCATCTAAATTCGCTTCATTCGACATACGGCTCATCGAAATCGGTTTAGAATTAAGGAATCTGGGGTCCGCGTGTGGGGTTTGTAGGGCAATTCTCAATACATTTGCTCAGGAATCACACTCTGCCTCAGAAGATTTGCAATATCTCGGAAGGTGTAAGGCGTAGCCCACGGGCAGCTACATTTTGAGATTCTGCATCTAAATTCGCTTCATTCGACATATGGTTCATCGAAATCTGTTTAGAATTAAGGAATCTGGGGTCCGCGTGTGGGGTTGTATAGGGCAATTTTCTTATTGAATTTCTCAGAAGCCCACTCTGCCGCAGCAGATTTGTAATATCTCGGAAGGTGTAAGGCGCAGCCCACGGGCAGCTACATTTCTAGATTCTGCATCTAAATTTGCTTCATTCGACATACGGCTCATCGAAATCGGTTTAGAATTAAGGAATCTGGGGTCCGCGTGTGGGGTTTGTAGGGCAATTCTCAGTACATTTGCTCAGGAATTACACTCTGCCGCAGAAGATTTGCAATATCTCGGAAGGTGTAAGGCGTAGCCCACGGGCAGCTACATTTTTAGATTCTGCATCTAAATTCGCTTCATTCGACATATGGTTCATCGAAATCGGTTGAGAATTAAGGAATCTGGGGTCCGCGTGTGGGGTTTGTAGGGCAATTCACAGTACATTTGCTCAGGAATCACACTCTGCCGCAGCAGATTTGCAATATCTCGGAAGGTGTAAGGCGTAGCCCACGGGCAGCTACATTTTTAGATTCTGCATCTAAATTCGCTTCATTCGACATACGGCTCATCGAAATCGGTTTAGAATTAAGGAATCTGGGGTCGGCGTGTGGGGTTGTAAGGCAATTTTCTTATTGAATTTCTCAGAAGCCCACTCTGCCGCAGCAGATTTGTAATATCTCGGAAGTTGTAAGGCGTATCCCACGGGCAGCTACATTTTTAGATTCTGCATCTAAATTCGCTTCATTTGACATATGGTTCATCGAAATCGGTTTAGAATTAAGGAATCTGGGGTCCGCGTGTGGAGTTTGTAGGGCAATTCACAGTACATTTGCTCAGGAATCACACTCTACCGCAGCAGATTTGCAATATCTCGGAAGCTGTAAGGCGTAGCCCACGGGCAGCTACATTTTTAGATTCTGCATCTAAATTCGCTTCATTCGACATACGGCTCATCGAAATCGGTTTAGAATTAAGGAATCTGGGGTCCGCGTGTGGGGTTTGTAGGGCAATTCTCAGTACATTTGCTCAGGAATCACACTCTGCCGCAGAAGATTTGAAATATCTCGGAAGGTGTAAGGCGTAGCCCACGGGCAGCTACATTTTGAGATTCTGCATCTAAATTCGCTTCATTCGACATACGGCTCATCGAAATCGGTTTAGAATTAAGGAATCTGGGGTCCGCGTGTGGGGTTTGTAGGGCAATTCTCAGTACATTTGCTCAGGAATCACACTCTGCCGCAGAAGATTTGAAATATCTCGGAAGGTGTAAGGCGTAGCCCACGGGCAGCTACATTTTGAGATTCTGCATCTAAATTCGCTTCATTCGACATATGGTTCATCGAAATCTGTTTAGAATTAAGGAATCTGGGGTCCGCGTGTGGGGTTGTAAGGCAATTTTCTTATTGAATTTCTCAGAAGCCCACTCTGCCGCAGCAGATTTGTAATATCTCGGAAGGTGTAAGGCGCAGAACACGGGCAGCTACATTTCTAGATTCTGCATCTAAATTCGCTTCATTCGACATACGGCTCATCGAAATCGGTTTAGAATTAAGGAATCTGGGGTCCGCGTGTGGGGTTTGTAGGGCAATTCTCAGTACATTTGCTCAGGAATCACACTCTGCCGCAGAAGATTTGAAATATCTCGGAAGGTGTAAGGCGTAGCCCACGGGCAGCTACATTTTGAGATTCTGCATCTAAATTCGCTTCATTCGACATATGGTTCATCGAAATCTGTTTAGAATTAAGGAATCTGGGGTCCGCGTGTTGGGTTGTATAGGGCAATTTTCTTATTGAATTTCTCAGAAGCCCACTCTGCCGCAGCAGATTTGTAATATCTCGGAAGGTGTAAGGCGTAGCCCACGGGCAGCTACATTTTTAGATTCTGCATCTAAATTCGCTTCATTCGACATATAGTTCATTGAAATCTGTTTAGAATTAAGGAATCTGGGGTCCGCGAGTGGGGTTGTAGGGCAATTTTCTTATTGAATTTCTCAGAAGCCCACTCTGCCGCAGCAGATTTGTAATATCTCGGAAGGTGTAAGGCGCAGCCCACAGGCAGCTACATTTTGAGATTCTGCATCTAAATTCGCTTCATTCGACATGTGGTTCATTGAAACATGTTTAGAATTAAGGAATCTGGGGTCCGCGTGTGGGGTTGTAAGGCAATTTTCTTATTGAATTTCTCAGAAGCCCACTCTGCCGCAGCAGATTTGTAATATCTCGGAAGGTGTAAGGCGCAGCCCACGGCCAGCTACATTTTGAGATTCTGCATCTAAATTCGCTTCATTCGACATATGGCTCATTGAAATCGGTTGAGAATTAAGGAATCTGGGGTCCGCGTGTGGGGTTTGTAGGGCAATTCTCAGTACATTTGCTCAGGAATCACACTCTGCCGCAGCAGATTTGCAATATCTCGGAAGGTGTAAGGCGCAGCCCACGGGCAGCTACATTTTTAGATTCTGCATCTAAATTCGCTTCATTCGACATATGGTTCATCGAAATCGGTTGAGAATTAAGGAATCTGGGGTCCGCGTGTGGGGTTGTAGGGCAATTTTCTTATTGAATTTCTCAGAAGCCCACTCTGCCGCAGCAGATTTGCAATATCTCGGAAGGTGTAAGGCGCAGCCCACGGGCAGCTACATTTTTAGATTCTGCATCTAAATTCGCTTCATTCGACATATGGTTCATCGAAATCTGTTTAGAATTAAGGAATCTGGGGTCCGCGTGTGGGGTTGTATAGGGCAATTTTCTTATTGAATTTCTCAGAAGCCCACTCTGCCGCAGCAGATTTGTAATATCTCGGAAGGTGTAAGGCGCAGCCCACGGGCAGCTACATTTCTAGATTCTGCATCTAAATTTGCTTCATTCGACATACGGCTCATCGAAATCGGTTTAGAATTAAGGAATCTGGGGTCCGCGTGTGGGGTTTGTAGGGCAATTCTCAGTACATTTGCTCAGGAATTACACTCTGCCGCAGAAGATTTGCAATATCTCGGAAGGTGTAAGGCGTAGCCCACGGGCAGCTACATTTTTAGATTCTGCATCTAAATTCGCTTCATTCGACATATGGTTCATCGAAATCGGTTGAGAATTAAGGAATCTGGGGTCCGCGTGTGGGGTTTGTAGGGCAATTCACAGTACATTTGCTCAGGAATCACACTCTGCCGCAGCAGATTTGCAATATCTCGGAAGCTGTAAGGCGTAGCCCACGGGCAGCTACATTTTTAGATTCTGCATCTAAATTCGCTTCATTCGACATACGGCTCATCGAAATCGGTTTAGAATTAAGGAATCTGGGGTCGGCGTGTGGGGTTGTAAGGCAATTTTCTTATTGAATTTCTCAGAAGCCCACTCTGCCGCAGCAGATTTGTAATATCTCGGAAGTTGTAAGGCGTATCCCACGGGCAGCTACATTTTTAGATTCTGCATCTAAATTCGCTTCATTTGACATATGGTTCATCGAAATCGGTTTAGAATTAAGGAATCTGGGGTCCGCGTGTGGAGTTTGTAGGGCAATTCACAGTACATTTGCTCAGGAATCACACTCTGCCGCAGCAGATTTGCAATATCTCGGAAGCTGTAAGGCGTAGCCCACGGGCAGCTACATTTTTAGATTCTGCATCTAAATTCGCTTCATTCGACATACGGCTCATCGAAATCGGTTTAGAATTAAGGAATCTGGGGTCCGCGTGTGGGGTTTGTAGGGCAATTCTCAGTACATTTGCTCAGGAATCACACTCTGCCGCAGAAGATTTGAAATATCTCGGAAGGTGTAAGGCGTAGCCCACGGGCAGCTACATTTTGAGATTCTGCATCTAAATTCGCTTCATTCGACATACGGCTCATCGAAATCGGTTTAGAATTAAGGAATCTGGGGTCCGCGTGTGGGGTTTGTAGGGCAATTCTCAGTACATTTGCTCAGGAATCACACTCTGCCGCAGAAGATTTGAAATATCTCGGAAGGTGTAAGGCGTAGCCCACGGGCAGCTACATTTTGAGATTCTGCATCTAAATTCGCTTCATTCGACATATGGTTCATCGAAATCTGTTTAGAATTAAGGAATCTGGGGTCCGCGTGTGGGGTTGTAAGGCAATTTTCTTATTGAATTTCTCAGAAGCCCACTCTGCCGCAGCAGATTTGTAATATCTCGGAAGGTGTAAGGCGCAGAACACGGGCAGCTACATTTCTAGATTCTGCATCTAAATTCGCTTCATTCGACATACGGCTCATCGAAATCGGTTTAGAATTAAGGAATCTGGGGTCCGCGTGTGGGGTTTGTAGGGCAATTCTCAGTACATTTGCTCAGGAATCACACTCTGCCGCAGAAGATTTGAAATATCTCGGAAGGTGTAAGGCGTAGCCCACGGGCAGCTACATTTTGAGATTCTGCATCTAAATTCGCTTCATTCGACATATGGTTCATCGAAATCTGTTTAGAATTAAGGAATCTGGGGTCCGCGTGTTGGGTTGTATAGGGCAATTTTCTTATTGAATTTCTCAGAAGCCCACTCTGCCGCAGCAGATTTGTAATATCTCGGAAGGTGTAAGGCGTAGCCCACGGGCAGCTACATTTTTAGATTCTGCATCTACATTCGCTTCATTCGACATATAGTTCATTGAAATCTGTTTAGAATTAAGGAATCTGGGGTCCGCGAGTGGGGTTGTAGGGCAATTTTCTTATTGAATTTCTCAGAAGCCCACTCTGCCGCAGCAGATTTGTAATATCTCGGAAGGTGTAAGGCGCAGCCCACAGGCAGCTACATTTTGAGATTCTGCATCTAAATTCGCTTCATTCGACATGTGGTTCATTGAAACATGTTTAGAATTAAGGAATCTGGGGTCCGCGTGTGGGGTTGTAAGGCAATTTTCTTATTGAATTTCTCAGAAGCCCACTCTGCCGCAGCAGATTTGTAATATCTCGGAAGGTGTAAGGCGCAGACCACGGCCAGCTACATTTTGAGATTCTGCATCTAAATTCGCTTCATTCGACATATGGTTCATTGAAATATGTCCAGAATTAAGGAATCTGGGGTCCGCGTGTGGGGTTGTAAGGCAATTTTCTTATTGAATTTCTCAGACGATCACTCTGCCGCAGCAGATTTGTAATATCTCGGAAGGTGTAAGGCGCAGCCCACGGGCAGCTACATTTTTAGATTCTGCATCTAAATTCGCTTCATTCGACATATGGTTCATCGAAATCGGTTGAGAATTAAGGAATCTGGGGTCCGCGTGTGGGGTTTGTAGGGCAATTCTCAGTACATTTGCTCAGGAATCACACTCTGCCGCAGCAGATTTGCAATATCTCGGAAGGTGTAAGGCGCAGCCCACGGGCAGCTACATTTTTAGATTCTGCATCTAAATTCGCTTCATTCGACATATGGTTCATCGAAATCGGTTGAGAATTAAGGAATCTGGGGTCCGCGTGTGGGGTTGTAGGGCAATTTTCTTATTGAATTTCTCAGAAGCCCACTCTGCCGCAGCAGATTTGCAATATCTCGGAAGGTGTAAGGCGCAGCCCACGGGCAGCTACATTTTTAGATTCTGCATCTAAATTCGCTTCATTCGACATATGGTTCATCGAAATCGGTTGAGAATTAAGGAATCTGGGGTCCGCGTGTGGGGTTTGTAGGGCAATTCTCAGTACATTTGCTCAGGAATCACACTCTGCCGCAGAAGATTTGCAATATCTCGGAAGGTGTAAGGCGTAGCCCACGGGCAGCTACATTTTTAGATTCTGCATCTAAATTCGCTTAATTCGACATATGGTTCATCGAAATCTGTTTAGAATTAAGGAATCTGGGGTCCGCGTGTGGGGTTGTAGGGCAATTTTCTTATTGAATTTCTCAGAAGCCCACTCTGCCGCAGCAGATTTGTAATATCTCGGAAGGTGTAAGGCGTAGCCCACGGGCAGCTACATTTTTAGATTCTGCATCTAAATTCGCTTCATTCGACATACGGTTCATTGAAATATGTTTAGAATTAAGGAATCTGGGGTCCGCGTGTTGGGTTGTATAGGGCAATTTTCTTATTGAATTTCTCAGAAGCCCACTCTGCCGCAGCAGATTTGTAATATCTCGGAAGGTGTAAGGCGTAGCCCACGGGCAGCTACATTTCTGCATCTAAATTCGCTTCATTCGACATATGGTTCATCGAAATCTGTTTAGAATTAAGGAATCTGGGGTCCGCGTGTGGGGTTGTAGGGCAATTTTCTTATTGAATTTCTCAGAAGCCCACTCTGCCGCAGCAGATTTGTAATATCTCGGAAGGTGTAAGGCATAGCCCACGGGCAGCTACATTTTTAGATTCTGCATCTAAATTCGCTTCATTCGACATATGATTCATCGAAATCGGTTGAGAATTAAGGAATCTGGGGTCCGCGTGTGGGGTTGTATACGGCAATTTTCTTATTGAATTTCTCAGAAGCCCACTCTGCCGCAGCAGATTTGTAATATCTCGGAAGGTGTAAGGCATAGCCCACGGGCAGCTACATTTTTAGATTCTGCATCTAAATTTGCTTCATTCGACATATGGCTCATCGAAATCGGTTTAGAATTAAGGAATCTGGGGTCCGCGTGTGGGGTTTGTAGGGCAATTCTCAGTACATTTGCTCAGGAATCACACTCTGCCGCAGAAGATTTGCAATATCTCGGAAGGTGTAAGGCGTAGCCCACGGGCAGCTACATTTTGAGATTCTGCATCTAAATTCGCTTCATTCGACATATGGTTCATCGAAATCTGTTTAGAATTAAGGAATCTGGGGTCCGCGTGTGGGGTTGTAGGGCAATTTTCTTATTGAATTTCTCAGAAGCCCACTCTGCCGCAGCAGATTTGTAATATCTCGGAAGGTGTAAGGCATAGCCCACGGGCAGCTACATTTTTAGATTCTGCATCTAAATTCGCTTCATTCGACATATGATTCATCGAAATCGGTTGAGAATTAAGGAATCTGGGGTCCGCGTGTGGGGTTGTAGGGCAATTTTCTTATTGAATTTCTCAGAAGCCCACTCTGCCGCAGCAGATTTGTAATATCTCGGAAGGTGTAAGGCGCAGCCCACGGGCAGCTACATTTTTAGATTCTGCATCTAAATTCGCTTCATTCGACGTATGATTCATCGAAATCGGTTTAGAATTAAGGAATCTGGGGTCCGCGTGTGGGGTTGTAGGGCAATTTTCTTATTGAATTTCTCAGAAGCCCACTCTGCCGCAGAAGATTTGTAATATCTCGGAAGGTGTAAGGCGTAGCCCACGGGCAGCTACATTTTTAGATTCTGCATCTAAATTCGCTTCATTCGACATATGGTTCATCGAAATCTGTTTAGAATTAAGGAATCTGGGGTCCGCGTGTGGGGTTGTAGGGCAATTTTCTTATTGAATTTCTCAGAAGCCCACTCTGCCGCAGCAGATTTGTAATATCTCGGAAGGTGTAAGGCGTAGCCCACGGGCAGCTACATTTTTAGATTCTGCATCTAAATTCGCTTCATTCGACATACGGTTCATTGAAATATGTTTAGAATTAAGGAATCTGGGGTCCGCGTGTTGGGTTGTATAGGGCAATTTTCTTATTGAATTTCTCAGAAGCCCACTCTGCCGCAGCAGATTTGTAATATCTCGGAAGGTGTAAGGCGTAGCCCACGGGCAGCTACATTTCTGCATCTAAATTCGCTTCATTCGACATATGGCTCATCGAAATCGGTTTAGAATTAAGGAATCTGGGGTCCGCGTGTGGGGTTTGTAGGCAATTCTCAGTACATTTGCTCAGGAATCACACTCTGCCGCAGCAGATTTGTAATATCTCGGAAGGTGTAAGCCGCAGCCCACGGGCAGCTACGTTTTGAGATTCTGCATCTAAATTCGCTACATTCGACATATGATTCATCGAAATCGGTTTAGAATTAAGGAATCTGGGGTCCGCGTGTGGGGTTTGTAGGCAATTCTCAGTACATTTGCTCAGGAATCACACTCTGCCGCAGCAGATTTGCAATATCTCGGAAAGTGTAAGCCGCAGCCCACGGCCAGCTACATTTTGAGATTCTGCATCTAAATTCGCTTCATTCGACATATGGTTTATCGAAATCGGTTGAGAATTAGGGAATCTGGGGTCCGCGTGTGAGGTTTGTAGGGCAATTCACAGTACATTTGCTCAGGAATCACACTCTGAAGCAGCAGATTTGCAATATCTCGGAAGGTGTAAGGCGTAGCCCACGGGCAGCTACATTTCTGCATCTAAATTCGCTTCATTCGACATACGATTCATCGAAATCGGTTGAGAATTAAGGAATCTGGGGTCCGCGTGTGGGGTTTGTAGGCCAATTCTCAGTACATTTGCTCAGGAATCACACTCTGCCGCAGTAGATTTGCAATATCTCGGAAGGTGTAAGGCGTAGCCCACGGGCAGCTGCATTTTGAGATTCTGCATCTAAATTCGCTTCATTCGACATATGGCTCATCGAAATCTGTTTAGAATTAAGGAATCTGGGGCCCGCGTGTGGGGTTGTAAGGCAATTTTCTTATTGAATTTCTCAGAAGCCCACTCTGCCGCAGCAGATTTGTAATATCTCGGAAGGTGTAAGGCGCAGCCCACGGCCAGCTACATTTTGAGATTCTGCATCTAAATTCGCTTCATTCGACATATGGTTCATTGAAATATGTTCAGAATTAAGGAATCTGGGGTCCGCGTGTGGGGTTGTAAGGCAATTTTCTTATTGAATTTCTCAGACGCCCACTCTGCCGCAGCAGATTTGTAATATCTCGGAAGGTGTAAGGCGCAGCCCACGGGCAGCTACATTTTTAGATTCTGCATCTAAATTCGCTTCATTCGACATATGGTTCATCGAAATCGGTTGAGAATTAAGGAATCTGGGGTCCGCGTGTGGGGTTTGTAGGGCAATTCTCAGTACATTTGCTCAGGAATCACACTCTGCCGCAGCAGATTTGCAATATCTCGGAAGGTGTAAGGCGCAGCCCACGGACAGCTACATTTTTAGATTCTGCATCTAAATTCGCTTCATTCGACATATGGTTCATCGAAATCGGTTGAGAATTAAGGAATCTGGGGTCCGCGTGTGGGGTTTGTAGGGCAATTCTCAGTACATTTGCTCAGGAATCACACTCTGCCGCAGCAGATTTGCAATATCTCGGAAGGTGTAAGGCGCAGCCCACGGACAGCTACATTTTTAGATTCTGCATCTAAATTCGCTTCATTCGACATATGGTTCATTGAAATATGTTCAGAATTAAGGAATCTGGGGTCCGCGTGTGGGGTTGTAAGGCAATTTTCTTATTGAATTTCTCAGACGCCCACTCTGCCGCAGCAGATTTGTAATATCTCGGAAGGTGTAAGGCGCAGCCCACGGGCAGCTACATTTTTAGATTCTGCATCTAAATTCGCTTCATTCGACATATGGTTCATCGAAATCGGTTGAGAATTAAGGAATCTGGGGTCCGCGTGTGGGGTTTGTAGGGCAATTCTCAGTACATTTGCTCAGGAATCACACTCTGCCGCAGCAGATTTGCAATATCTCGGAAGGTGTAAGGCGCAGCCCACGGACAGCTACATTTTTAGATTCTGCATCTAAATTCGCTTCATTCGACATATGGTTCATCGAAATCGGTTGAGAATTAAGGAATCTGGGGTCCGCGTGTGGGGTTTGTAGGGCAATTCTCAGTACATTTGCTCAGGAATCACACTCTGCCGCAGAAGATTTGCAATATCTCGGAAGGTGTAAGGCGTAGCCCACGGGCAGCTACATTTTTAGATTCTGCATCTAAATTCGCTTAATTCGACATATGGTTCATCGAAATCTGTTTAGAATTAAGGAATCTGGGGTCCGCGTGTGGGGTTGTAGGGCAATTTTCTTATTGAATTTCTCAGAAGCCCACTCTGCCGCAGCAGATTTGTAATATCTCGGAAGGTGTAAGGCGTAGCCCACGGGCAGCTACATTTTTAGATTCTGCATCTAAATTCGCTTCATTCGACATACGGTTCATTGAAATATGTTTAGAATTAAGGAATCTGGGGTCCGCGTGTTGGGTTGTATAGGGCAATTTTCTTATTGAATTTCTCAGAAGCCCACTCTGCCGCAGCAGATTTGTAATATCTCGGAAGGCGTAAGGCGTAGCCCACGGGCAGCTACATTTCTGCATCTAAATTCGCTTCATTCGACATATGGTTCATCGAAATCTGTTTAGAATTAAGGAATCTGGGGTCCGCGTGTGGGGTTGTAGGGCAATTTTCTTATTGAATTTCTCAGAAGCCCACTCTGCCGCAGCAGATTTGTAATATCTCGGAAGGTGTAAGGCATAGCCCACTGGCAGCTACATTTTTAGATTCTGCATCTAAATTCGCTTCATTCGACATATGATTCATCGAAATCGGTTGAGAATTAAGGAATCTGGGGTCCGCGTGTGGGGTTGTAGGGCAATTTTCTTATTGAATTTCTCAGAAGCCCACTCTGCCGCAGCAGATTTGTAATATCTCGGAAGGTGTAAGGCGCAGCCCACGGGCAGCTACATTTTGAGATTCTGCATCTAAATTCGCTTCATTCGACATATGGCTCATCGAAATCTGTTTAGAATTAAGGAATCTGGGGTCCGCGTGTGGGGTTGTAGGGCAATTTTCTTATTGAATTTCTCAGAAGCCCACTCTGCCGCAGAAGATTTGTAATATCTCGGAAGGTGTAAGGCGTAGCCCACGGGCAGCTACATTTTTAGATTCTGCATCTAAATTCGCTTCATTCGACATATGGTTCATCGAAATCTGTTTAGAATTAAGGAATCTGGGGTCCGCGTGTGGGGTTGTAGGGCAATTTTCTTATTGAATTTCTCAGAAGCCCACTCTGCCGCAGCAGATTTGTAATATCTCGGAAGGTGTAAGCCGCAGCCCACGGGCAGCTACGTTTTGAGATTCTGCATCTAAATTCGCTACATTCGACATATGATTCATCGAAATCGGTTGAGAATTAAGGAATCTGGGGTCCGCGTGTGGGGTTTGTAGGCAATTCTCAGTACATTTGCTCAGGAATCACACTCTGCCGCAGCAGATTTGCAATATCTCGGAAGGTGTAAGCCGCAGCCCACGGCCAGCTACATTTTGAGATTCTGCATCTAAATTCGCTTCATTCGACATATGGTTCATCGAAATCGGTTGAGAATTAGAGAATCTGGGGTCCGCGTGTGAGGTTTGTAGGGCAATTCACAGTACATTTGCTCAGGAATCACACTCTGAAGCAGCAGATTTGCAATATCTCGGAAGGTGTAAGGCGTAGCCCACGGGCAGCTACATTTCTGCATCTAAATTCGCTTCATTCGACATACGATTCATCGAAATCGGTTGAGAATTAAGGAATCTGGGGTCCGCGTGTGGGGTTTGTAGGCCAATTCTCAGTACATTTGCTCAGGAATCACACTCTGCCGCAGTAGATTTGCAATATCTCGGAAGGTGTAAGGCGTAGCCCACGGGCAGCTACATTTTGAGATTCTGCATCTAAATTCGCTTCATTCGACATATGGTTCATCGAAATCTGTTTAGAATTAAGGAATCTGGGGTCCGCGTGTGGGGTTGTAGGGCAATTTTCTTATTGAATTTCTCAGAAGCCCACTCTGCCGCAGCAGATTTGTAATATCTCGGAAGGTGTAAGGCATAGCCCACGGGCAGCTACATTTTTAGATTCTGCATCTAAATTCGCTTCATTCGACATATGATTCATCGAAATCGGTTGAGAATTAAGGAATCTGGGGTCCGCGTGTGGGGTTGTAGGGCAATTTTCTTATTGAATTTCTCAGAATCCCACTCTGCCGCAGCAGATTTGTAATATCTCGGAAGGTGTAAGGCGCAGCCCACGGGCAGCTACATTTTTAGATTCTGCATCTAAATTCGCTTCATTCGACATATGGTTCATCGAAAGCGGTTGAGAATTAAGGAATCTGGGGTCCGCGTGTGGGGTTTGTAGGGCAATTCTCAGTACATTTGCTCAGGAATCACACTCTGGCGCAGCCGATTTGCAATATCTCGGAAGGTGTAAGGCGCAGCCCACGGGCAGCTACATTTTGAGATTCTGCATCTAAATTTGCTTCATTCGACATATGGTTCATCGAAATCGGTTGAGAATTAAGGAATCTGGGGTCCGCGTGTGGGGTTTGTAGGGCAATTCTCAGTACATTTGCTCAGGAATCACACTCTGCCGCAGAAGATTTGCAATATCTCGGAAGGTGTAAGGCGTAGCCCACGGGCAGCTACATTTTGAGATTCTGCATCTAAATTCGCTTCATTCGACATATGGTTCATCGAAATCTGTTTAGAATTAAGGAATCTGGGGTCCGCGTGTGGGGTTGTAGGGCAATTTTCTTATTGAATTTCTCAGAAGCCCACTCTGCCGCAGCAGATTTGTAATATCTCGGAAGGTGTAAGGCGCAGCCCACGGGCAGCTACATTTTTAGATTCTGCATCTAAATTCGCTTCATTCGACATATGGTTCATCGAAAGCGGTTGAGAATTAAGGAATCTGGGGTCCGCGTGTGGGGTTTGTAGGGCAATTCTCAGTACATTTGCTCAGGAATCACACTCTGGCGCAGCCGATTTGCAATATCTCGGAAGGTGTAAGGCGCAGCCCACGGGCAGCTACATTTTTAGATTCTGCATCTAAATTCGCTTCATTCGACATACGATTCATCAATATCGGTTAAGAATTAAGGAATCTGGGGTCCGCGTGTGTGGTTTGTAGGGCAATTCTCAGTACATTTGCTCAGGAATCACACTCTGGCGCAGCCGATTTGCAATATCTCGGAAGGTGTAAGGCGCAGCCCACGGGCAGCTACATTTTGAGATTCTGCATCTAAATTTGCTTCATTCGACATATGGTTCATCGAAATCGGTTGAGAATTAAGGAATCTGGGGTCCGCGTGTGGGGTTTGTAGGGCAATTCTCAGTACATTTGCTCAGGAATCACACTCTGCCGCAGAAGATTTGCAATATCTCGGAAGGTGTAAGGCGTAGCCCACGGGCAGCTACATTTTGAGATTCTGCATCTAAATTCGCTTCATTCGACATATGGTTCATCGAAATCTGTTTAGAATTAAGGAATCTGGGGTCCGCGTGTGGGGTTGTAGGGCAATTTTCTTATTGAATTTCTCAGAATCCCACTCTGCCGCAGCAGATTTGTAATATCTCGGAAGGTGTAAGGCGCAGCCCACGGGCAGCTACATTTTTAGATTCTGCATCTAAATTCGCTTCATTCGACATATGGTTCATCGAAAGCGGTTGAGAATTAAGGAATTTGGGGTCCGCGTGTGGGGTTTGTAGGGCAATTCTCAGTACATTTGCTCAGGAATCACACTCTGGCGCAGCCGATTTGCAATATCTCGGAAGGTGTAAGGCGCAGCCCACGGGCAGCTACATTTTGAGATTCTGCATCTAAATTTGCTTCATTCGACATATGGTTCATCGAAATCGGTTGAGAATTAAGGAATCTGGGGTCCGCGTGTGGGGTTTGTAGGGCAATTCTCAGTACATTTGCTCAGGAATCACACTCTGCCGCAGTAGATTTGCAATATCTCGGAAGGTGTAAGGCGTAGCCCACGGGCAGCTACATTTTGAGATTCTGCATCTAAATTCGCTTCATTCGACATATGGTTCATCGAAATCTGTTTAGAATTAAGGAATCTGGGGTCCGCGTGTGGGGTTGTAGGGCAATTTTCTTATTGAATTTCTCAGAAGCCCACTCTGCCGCAGCAGATTTGTAATATCTCGGAAGGTGTAAAGCATAGCCCACGGGCAGCTACATTTTTAGATTCTGCATCTAAATTCGCTTCATTCGACATATGATTCATCGAAATCGGTTGAGAATTAAGGAATCTGGGGTCCGCGTGTGGGGTTGTAGGGCAATTTTCTTATTGAATTTCTCAGAATCCCACTCTGCCGCAGCAGATTTGTAATATCTCGGAAGGTGTAAGGCGCAGCCCACGGGCAGCTACATTTTTAGATTCTGCATCTAAATTCGCTTCATTCGACATATGGTTCATCGAAAGCGGTTGAGAATTAAGGAATCTGGGGTCCGCGTGTGGGGTTTGTAGGGCAATTCTCAGTACATTTGCTCAGGAATCACACTCTGGCGCAGCCGATTTGCAATATCTCGGAAGGTGTAAGGCGCAGCCCACGGCAGCTACATTTTGAGATTCTGCATCTAAATTTGCTTCATTCGACATATGGTTCATCGAAATCGGTTGAGAATTAAGGAATCTGGGGTCCGCGTGTGGGGTTTGTAGGGCAATTCTCAGTACATTTGCTCAGGAATCACACTCTGCCGCAGAAGATTTGCAATATCTCGGAAGGTGTAAGGCGTAGCCCACGGGCAGCTACATTTTGAGATTCTGCATCTAAATTCGCTTCATTCGACATATGGTTCATCGAAATCTGTTTAGAATTAAGGAATCTGGGGTCCGCGTGTGGGGTTGTAGGGCAATTTTCTTATTGAATTTCTCAGAAGCCCACTCTGCCGCAGCAGATTTGTAATATCTCGGAAGGTGTAAGGCGCAGCCCACGGGCAGCTACATTTTTAGATTCTGCATCTAAATTCGCTTCATTCGACATATGGTTCATCGAAAGCGGTTGAGAATTAAGGAATCTGGGGTCCGCGTGTGGGGTTTGTAGGGCAATTCTCAGTACATTTGCTCAGGAATCACACTCTGGCGCAGCCGATTTGCAATATCTCGGAAGGTGTAAGGCGCAGCCCACGGGCAGCTACATTTTTAGATTCTGCATCTAAATTCGCTTCATTCGACATATGGTTCATCGAAAGCGGTTGAGAATTAAGGAATCTGGGGTCCGCGTGTGGGGTTTGTAGGGCAATTCTCAGTACATTTGCTCAGGAATCACACTCTGGCGCAGCCGATTTGTAATATCTCGGAAGGTGTAAGGCGCAGCCCACGGGCAGCTACATTTTTAGATTCTGCATCTAAATTCGCTTCATTCGACATATGGTTCATCGAAAGCGGTTGAGAATTAAGGAATCTGGGGTCCGCGTGTTGGGTTGTATAGGGCAATTTTCTTATTGAATTTCTCAGAAGCCCACTCTGCCTCAGCAGATTTGTAATATCTCGGAAGGTGTAAGGCGTAGCCCACGGGCAGCTACATTTTTAGATTCTGCATCTAAATGCGATTCATTCAGCGTACGAATTATAGAAATCGGTTAAGAATTAGGGGAGATGGTTGGTTTTGTAGTGTCGCTCTAAATGCTTTACAAAAATTGCCTTAGAGCTTTGCCTTTGGTCTTATCTCCCTTGCCCTTAATTCAGTTTCAGATTTTGCCGATGCAAAAATCGTTATGCCATAAATCGTTTGCAAAAGCTTTGCATCTTCCCGAAGTATTAAACCCCCCAATGGAACCCCATGAGGGCGATGGATGAGAGGCTTGCCAGTTAAATTACGACACATGAACGTGAACACTAAAGAATGGACAACAGCTCCAGGATCAAGTGAAGTAGAATTTGTTATATCCACTCTCCTTATGCGATGCATCCACTTCCCCTTTTCTCTTATTAATACGTCCACACATCCTTCCGTTGGAAACCAATTTCAACTTTCATCTAATCTCCGATGTATTTACATGTTTCCCAGTCCTTAACGGTCCCAGTCACTGTCACTCTACTCTATTGCTCATCTCGCTTGAATGTCTATGCAAATAGCCTTCGTTTAAGGTACAAACCAACAAAATGAAAACCATTTCCCAAAAGCACAGAAAAAAAGGACTAAATAGAAAATAATGACAAAAAAAATGTGAAAAGACAAGTAAAAGCAAATCAGGAAAAAAAGTCTTTTAAATTACTAAGTCCAGTCATGGAATGGACATTCGCCCCATTTACCTTCGCCTCATTTGCCTGCACCCCTTATTCCGCCGCCAACGCTATCGCCACGACGGCAGTCCACCGCAAGGACTGTGCCGGTGCAGTTTTTAAATTTCCATTAGTGTTCCATGTTTGCTAATTGCCAGAGGTATCGCATGAATGCCAAAGAGAATTGCGAATGTATGTTGAAACAGGCTTTCGTGCAGACCAAAAAATTAAGACCGGGGAAAGAAACCCCGGTAAATACCCAGGACGTATACGTACGTACAAGGAGAAATGGCAATTTTGTCAACTTTTTTCCGCCATCGTTCGTTGGAGATCATCATTATGTACTTATGACTTTAATTTGCCTTTTGCTAGGGAAATATGTGTTTTTTTATTTAATATTTCCTTTTGCGGTTTTCCTGTGAAAGCAACAGCTGCAACGGCACCCACCCCATCGTCCCCGACCAACCCCCTGTCATCATTATCGCACTACGATGAAATTCATTGATTCAAAGAGCTGACTCTGCGACTCTGGTCGCGTAATGTTAATCTCATTTGCGCTGAAAAAATAAACCAATTCATCCGTAAGTATCCTTATAGTGGATGCCTGGTGGCATAACGGACTGGTTAGTGCCCTTCATCGAAATGTACGAGTATATCTCTCCAAAGCACCATCGGCTTATAGGCGCAGATGAGAGTGAGGGTAGTTAATATCATCCTTCGGTTGAGATTTATTATTTCTCACCCCCAACCATCCACACCATCTCCCACCCGCCCTCTGACTGTACTTACTCCTGTTTTTGTGCTCAGTTAAGCGTTTTGAATTTACTACCGGGAAATCGAAGCTGAGCAAATATTGAAAGTTATCATTAGAGTACGCTACGGTACTCGATGTTGAATCACTTACTTCCTCGTAACATCGGCGGATTATGTTTTTGAAGGTTGTCAGCAGGAATGGGAGGAGGGTTGTACAATTTTAAAGGGAGTTCCGTAGAAAGTCGGCTCTAGAGTTAATAATATTTGTGACATGGAACAACGATCATTCGAAGTGATTTACGAGCAGGCTTAGTAGGGAAGGAGGAGGAATCCTTAAACTTAAACTTTACTTTCAAGGAATTGTAGATTTGCATTTAATTAGATAATATTTGAAAGGGGGAAGCTCAAATTTAATAGCGTAAGGATAACATCAAATAGTGAGGATAACGCCGATAAAATACACAAGAAATTGTCACTAGAAATAGAGACGTCGAACTTTTGCTTTTAAGAATAGAAATGGACCCGGAGAATTCTAGAGAATTAAGGGACGTATTTATAGCTTTTTCTCCTCCTTCCTTGGGGTAAATCTTGTCGCGATGACAGGCCGTACTACGATCTCTGCACAAGGTCTACCGAAGGTCGATAAGTGGAGTGATATGTCGTAACTAATTACCCGACAACAGAAGATGTCACCCAATTGTCAGCGGAACGTGATGTCCTACATGGAGTCCATGGTGGCATTCACAGCATACCATCTAGGTAGAACTACTTGGTGTACACTTTTCATGGCAACTTTGAATGGCTCGAATTAGGCGATAATAATGAGGGGGTTGTCCATCAAAAGGGTCCAAGGAAGGGGCTTGTGAGATGTATTAAATCGCTCCTTCATGGAGCAACCAACGGCCTCTTTATACTAAGGAGAAAATCTCATGTGTCGAAATCGATACCCACCATCGATCTCCTCATCGCATTTACAAATACGAACTAAGCAGAGCGATGTCTAGTTTTAAGACGTGCGATTTAGGTAGCATTGAGCTAAGCAAACTCCTGAGATTCATACATTTATCTGGGTGGTTTAACTTAGCGGTCGAACACTGAGATTCAGGTTCCCAGGGTTTCTTAATATTGGGCACAATGGACTCTTAGTGCCGTTGACAATCCTGTCAACAAGGGCAACCATATACCTAACCTAACCTAACCATCACATCTTCAATAATATGAATGTTAACGGAGATGGATGAAGATATCCTTGGTTGCATTGAGCGAAGAGTTATTCATTCAACGACGAATGTAGAGCAAATGAACACCAACGCTCCTGTCGAATCTTGGCTTAGAACAGCCCATATATGGCCTGAAGCCTACCGCCTTATAGCCAATCGTGTTGTGCGTGTAAGAAATTGTTCACGAATTTACGACCTGCAGCTTACAGTCGTATCCGAAAGGAGTAAGTGCAAAGTTTCTCATCAAAGTTAACTAATCTTGGACACTCACCAGGCAATTGTGGGACTGCGAAACGACTTCTTGGCATTTTACACGATTTGAATTTCGCTCCTCTGAATCGTAAAGTTCGCAATTTACCTGCATTTTTAATAATTAATATATGCAAGTGCAATTCTCTTGGAATGCATGCCAAGTAACCACGTTCACTTACCCAATCCAAAGCTAAGGTAGAGTAGTGTAGAAAGAACTGAAATGCAGTTGGGTGTGACCTTTACACAAACAGGTCTTGAAACCTACATAATTTCGAAATAAATTCACCTATAATCCCAGGCTTTGCACTCCAACCCAGCTCTCTCGAAATAGAATTCACTTATTTGAAATCCATTCAAAACCAAAATTCACATAACTCTTCCTCTTTAATTCAGTTCCTTGAGAAATTCCTTGATTCAAACACCCAGCACTTCATTTTCAGAGATCTAAATAACGTTCTCCACAAAATATGATTAAAACCGCACAGCATAGCATAAGTATGTTCAGTCTTCATCTGAGTGTATGTACCTCGCCTTTATTTTTGACTCTGACTACTTGTGCAGGTAAGCAAGGACCTTTTCTCTTGCACGTATAGATTTGGCACACCAGACCACTTAAGCGCACCCACAGAGTCCTTCAGAAATGAGTATCTCACCCCCAATCTCTCTCCAGCTTCACATAAATAATAATTACACCAAATTCTTTGCTCTCCCACAACTCTGCTCAGCAGACAAACCAGCTACCCCGGCCTATAATCCAGTCAAATATTCTAGAACAGAATATTCACTTTAACACACCTTACTCCAGGACGAATGATTGCATGTACATATGTGCGTATGTACGTGTAACCGAAAAAGCCTTAGTCACTATACTCGTACTCTTTGGAGAAAATTCCTTCCTTTTTACTTCGTTTCGTTATGGGAGCCAAGTGTTTTTGACGCAACCATGGTAGCAGCTTTCCTAATCCTCTAGATTGATGGTGGCTTCCTTAAACCGAATTCAGCCACATATGCCACTTCAGGTGGTATTCCCACAAAGTAAATAATATTTATGAAAGCTCAAGATGTTGATGATGCTGGCTCAAGAATCCTGCCTCCTAATTAAATAGGAGAATTTTCTTTTGATCTTCCCACACACACACACATACTCATGCATCCTGACTGAAAGGATTCTCACATGATGAAGAGAAATACGAGTTATACCAACCACCTCAACGCTATTAAGTTTTTGACTGTTTCCTGTTGTTCTTGTTTCTGAATCCTTTTTGTCCTTGTACACTTGAATTAATTACTTCGACGCCACTGAGGCAATAAGGAACACAAAAAAAAAGAGAAAAGTTTTCAATTATCCGATTCAAAAAGGATTTGTGTATCCAATTTAGGAATTAACCTTTGACAAAGTCTTAGAAAGAAAAACCTTACTTCTCGACATGGCATCCTTGAAATTTGTTTCATTCGTGCGGGAAAAAGGATTTTCCTTGCAAAGTTGAAAATTATTGTATACTTAAACAGGCGTCTGAAGGAGATCCAAACCGGATTTGGGTTAAAAGCATTTCAGTCTCCTGGCTTTGTAAGATTCCTAAGGATTGAGTTTTGCATTTTACTTTGTGTATCCGTGGTCTTGTACGTTTTTTACTGGTAGTTTCCTTCTAATTAAAAATGAACTTTTGTACTTTAACTTTAGCTTGTCGAAGGAGGTACTTTTCCATAAATTTTTGTTGGTCTAACGAAGCTCCTTTTATGACGTAAACTGGTTTTAACAAATCCCGATTAACTCAAGGGAATCCATACAAGACCCTTATCATCCTATTTCTGCTTTATGGCGCTGAAACGAGAACTTTACCGAAGACAGGTGAAGACATCCTTTGTCACGGACGACATCAACTTAGCAAAATGTTCTGATTGGACGTCTGACATGGCGAGTCTGGAGGAACAATACCATGGAGAAAGGTCTGGCCTGGGTTGCGCGCACAAGAAGAAGGGGATCTCAACCACCTTGGATTGCGCAACTGAGAGATGCGTCTTGGTTGACAATCAGGTTCACCCTGAGCAATTATGTCACCTAACCAAGCAAGATAGTTCAAAGACATTGTTGAAGACAAAACAGAGACTTGTAATGAGACTCCAGTGCCACCAGTGCAATGAGAACAACTCCAACTGCAGGCCTTGAGGCTATTCTCAACCTGCTTGCGCTAGATATCTTTACAAAAACATCAGCAGCCATTAGTGCTCTGAGAATCAGTCAGTCAGCGAACTGGAAGTCAAATGGAACAGGGCATTCAACCATCCTCCAAGAATTTGTTGGCTATGTACCTACAACAGATTACATTACGCCATCTTAGATTTTAACATGCCTTGTACGGCAGCCTACCCTAGCAGAGAAGAATGGAAGAACGGAAACATAGATAATACCAGATCCATAACCATATATACTGACGGATCGAAAATGGACACCGGGGTAGGTTCCGGCATCTTCTCTGAATGGCTAGGGATAGCGAAATCCATTAAACTACCAAACCACAGCAGCGTTTTCCATGAGTCTGCCATAACGGCAATACCACAAGATGGTATCACCTTCTTTATCGACAGCCAGGCAGCTATAAAAGCAATTACTGCTACCGAAATCAAATCAAAGTTTGTGAGATGTTATCGCGAAGAACTTAGGGTTCTTGGATTACAGCACAAGGTATCGCTCTGCTGGGTTCCTGGACACGAGGGTATCCCAGGCAATGAAAAAACTGATGAACTAGCTAGGAAAGGTTCAACAGATCTAATAGAACCAACTAATCTCTCTGTAAGCATCCCGCCTTGCATGCTCAAGCTTGAAGCAGGGAAATTAGCAACAACTGAGGCGAACCTAAGATGGCACTCCATTGAAACGTGTAACACCACGAAAAAACTATGGCCGTCCTTCGACAGAACAAGAACTGGAAAACTTATACAGAAGGACAGAGGATGCCTTGCTATCCTCGTGGGTATCATTACGGGGCATAATAGTCTGCGATATCACATGAAGAAACTACGCCGGACAGAAGAAGAACTTTGAAGAGGGTGTGGCGACGAGGGAGTTTCTGAGGACACCACCCACTTCCTATGCCATTGTCCTGGACTCCAACACTCCAGAAACAAATTCCTCGGTAAATACTTCTTCCACGACCTTGAAGAGCTCTCTGACGTTCCTACAGACAAGATGCCGAACTTTGCAAAGTCATCAAAGTGGTTTGTACTTGGAAACATGTAAGTTATTGAAATAAGAGTAGTTTAGACATTTACAGGGTTTCAATTGGGCGGAGGGGCACCCTTTTTCCCCCCTATGGGTAACACAATGGGTCAACACTGACCTGAGTGCGACAGGAAGCTTTTCTCTCTCTGCCAGCCCGCTTACCTAACCTAATGTGCTCTCGCTGACAGAGAAAGTTTAATAGTTGTATGATACCCATGAATCTTTAGAGGATACCTGGATGGAGTCCAACCACTATCCCAAATTCATATGACAAGTTCTCTCCAATATGTTCCTATACCTCCTCTCAATTTCATTCTGAGGAAATTTACGTTTCAGGTCCACATTTAGGTAAGTGAAAGTTATCCTTAGTTTCCACAGACTCTTCCGCTTTAATAGTATCGGCTCTCGCTTCTACCAAAACACTCACATAACTAAGCTCAACTGGTCATTCGTTCAAGGATTTACTAACACCTCACATCGGAACTTCGGTTCTCCGAGGATTGCCAGATGGATGTCTGATGTGAATCTGGAAACCGATGTACGCTATGAGTCTTGGATTTTGTCCTTCAACTGCCCAGCATACATTTTTGCCATTTTTGCAATGGATTAGCTCCATAAAGCGTATAATGCCCTCTAATACTTGGATCACCACCACACTCAGACCAGTAGTAGTCTATTGTGATACCACGTGGATCATGGGAGAAAGTTTCCCTTTAAAACCATTTTGAGCTTCTCATGAAGCGTAGGAGGCTCTTAATGTCGATATCCATCAGGTCGCCTACTTCGTTGTAATAGAGGGTACCTAAGTGAAGCTTCCTTCTACGGGAGAGAGCTGGGTAGAAACAAAGAAGGTGAGGAATAGTTTCCTCCTCTCTTCTTCATCCTACAGCTTCTACAGAAGTCCTTCGCAAAAAGGCCTAGCCTTGCAGCATGCTTGCCTATTAGACAGTGTCCAGTGATGACACCTACTATGGTGCCGATATGCGATTTATTGAGTGAAATCAATTCTTTAGATCCAGCTTCGGCCAAATCTGTTTTGTCGATAGGCGCCTTGATCCACTTGTCCACCTAAGATCTGTAGCCTCGACAGCATCCAGCTAGAATTTAAGTTTGCGAGTAGCTAATCTGGCGAATTCATCGGCCTTACAATTCCCTGAAAACATTGAACTGCTCAGCCATCTCCACAAGAGACGAACGGCAGTCTAGAGCTACTGAAGAGTTTATAGAGGTCGATTGCAGGTATTTGATTCCTGCTTGGCTCTCTGAAAAGACGCGGATATCTCTAGAAGATATCACGTTTTTCACGCCGCCAAGATGGGGCTTCTTTTATCGCCATTATTTCCGCCTGGAACTCGCTACAATAATTTGGAAGATGGAAAGAGAGCTTAAGATTAATCAGAGAATACACCTGCACCAACTCCGTCCTTGGTTCCAGCCAGAAAATTCTCTAGAGTTCGTGTCATCGGTGAGAGTGAGGCAAGTTCTCCAAAACCTACATGAGCCTTCAAATAAAAAGGGGATTCTCCTTCAAAATTTGAGTTTTTCGAAGGTCTACTTAAAGGCACTTTATCACGTCGTAGAATGTACCTAAATTTTACTTAATCCATACACATCGAAGCGATATTTTTTTACGTTACATTTAAATCGATTTCCGATCAGTAGCGCTCAAGGATAATATTTTCATCCTGGAATTCCAATAAAAGAGAACGAAAAAGTA
The DNA here is from genome assembly GCA_946965025.1 of Blera fallax. Classification (NCBI taxonomy): domain Eukaryota; kingdom Metazoa; phylum Arthropoda; class Insecta; order Diptera; family Syrphidae; genus Blera; species Blera fallax. The sequence goes on from OX337245.1 coordinate 2,338,922, forward strand.
AAGGAAAAACGCTTTGGAATAACGACTCAAGCAAATAGCGAAATTATTCAAAGCATAAGGATCTAAATTTCAGCAGCGAATATCCATCGCCCATTCTCAGCGTAAACTAAACCAATTAAATCAATTTGAAATGTAAGCGATTTTTAATTCCGTCTTCGTTTTGCTTCTTTGTTTCTCTCTCTTGGATTTTCAAAAAGTAAATCAGTCCCAACACATCTTAACTTTAATCCTTACCTCATCGGAAGTGAAATAACGAAGAAAACGTAAGACGCCCCCCCTCACGGAATGACGGAATGGATACAGCACACAAAGGGTGTAACGTAATCCCCCTTCAATAAGGAACTGTTCTAACAAGAAATTTCGTCCCGATTAATCATTGCAAATAATCCCTTTTTAATTGCACACGCTCTCTCATTCTCTGTAGAATTTTCGCTGCCGAAAAAACAGCAGGCAGCAGCGTGAAAAACAATACATCCTTCAATGTAAACTGGCTCAGTTTGTACAGTTTGTATGGAGCTTTCCTGATGCCTGCCTGTATGAATGTGTGTGAAAAAGGATACAGCAGACTGTAAAAGTTCGATGGGGGCAAACATGGGGAGTTTTATCCCTCTTTATGTCGAAAAGTTTCGATGATTATAAATTAAATTTTGATAAATGAATAGTTATGGAGATTTTTCATTTGGGTCTTAAGTTTTGCCGCAGTGGATACGGTACGGTACGGTACTGTAAGGATAAAGGCCGGTAAACTGCTTGCCAAAGTTTGTTTTCGAGAGCTGAGTATGCAGTGTTGGCAGATAGTGGACGTGGGATTTAAGAGAGGCTTTAATTCATTCATCTCTCTGGACAGGAATCAGTGTGGACTGCTTTCAGTTCTAGACCAATAGGCTCCAAGGAACCAACACGTCCTTCTTTGTGAAGTTCTCGTGCATTTCTAAGGGATCTAGTCATCACAGTCAAATGAGAAATATGAAAGGAATGGGTGTGATGGGAACTCAGAGTGTCCTTACGGTGATTCTGAATAATGAAGGTTTGCAATAGTAAGCCGTCGTTGTAACCCTAGATTCTATTGCTCTGAAAAATGCTGCCATTGCCAACCATATAGGAGTTGTCCTGAACTGGAACTCCCTCATCAAGAACCTAATTGTCTGAGCTATGAGTGTCTGTCGGCTTTAGTCGGAGATGTCCCTTAGCTTTAACGGTTATAGAGCTTGTCAGTCCTTTTATATGCACTCCACTGCATTCTTTATCAAAGAAGTAACAATACTCCAATTTGGGAGAAATTTACTATGTGAATCGCAAGGTTCTACTTTCTCATTTTCGCTTGATAGGAATTCTTGGAAATTTTGTGTCCTTTATGCGATTTCTATGAACTGTATCAAGATTAAGATGTAATCCAAAAGGCCAAATCCGTCGACTATATTGGCTCGGTCATAACAAGCGCATGGAAAACAACGCTTCAGCCAAGAGGATTTTCGGATTCCACGCCCCAAGTTCGCAATGACCAGGAAGACCGGACATCCTCTTTAAAGCCAATGTAGATGCCATAGACCAAGTCTTGAGAACTGGAAGCTCCGGATGAACAATGATGGAAGGCTACATGTCTCAGACAAACACCAGAGACCACCTCTCAGCACCGTTTTGGACTTATGCCCTAATCGCGTTACACTAGCAAATGGTTTGAATATGTGATACCAAGCCGTTGTCCTAAACAAATCGTGTAGTATTCTACAATTACCGCTTGATCTAGAGGACTGAAAGTGATATCATAGGATAAAGGATGTAATCATGCAAAACTCAAGTACAACTCCTTACCAAGACATCCTTCCTGTCAATTTACGTAACTCATTTCTTTCAATTTGTAGTCTGTCCAAAATTCTGAAACATAAAAGCCCTTTCAACTTTTTTCCATTGATTTGGAATAAATTGGGCTCTCATCCTTTTTCCTTAGGTAATGCCTTTACTCAATGAAACTTCCATTCATAACCACTTCAACCTCGACCTTGCTCTAGGTTCTCTTTTCCATTTCTTTCCTTTTTTTTCAAATTTGCAGGCCAAATTATCATCAGCCCCAATTTTCGTAAACCTCTTTTCTCCAAACTTAATAGGTTCCACAAAGAGCCTCATATCTCATTCTTAAACTAAACGACGTCAATATTCAGCAGCAGTAGCAACAACTTTTTTTAAAGCCATCAACAGCAAAGGATCCACTGACTTGGTCTTGGTGAGTCTCCATTCCGATTCCATTCATCCAGTTCCAGTGTATGTCATGAAAATTGATACCTAAGCATTCAACTACAACCAAACCAAACAGACTTAAGGGCAAAATATGGGTTAATTTATTCCTGGCATGCGAATGACAATCTTTTCGAATCCCATTCAGCGTAAACGTAAACAGGGTCCTGCGTGTGGGTGTATTGTATAATGCCTGTGTGTGTGTGTTTGTCCATGTGCTCTGAAGAGCTGTTTGTGTTTCCTGCATTTAATGGACACTCATTTACTTTTTTTCTTCTTTTTTTGTATAATTTGGCAATTTCCAAAAATAGAGAAAAAAGGATGAATGTTTACTTACGTCAAAAACAGAGAGAGAAGGAGAGAAAGAGAGTAGGGACCTAAGGAGCATCAAAAACTATTGCCATTTACTTTGAATGGAGGAGGACAAATATCCATTCATCCACCTTTAGATGGGCTTTCAACTTTCTCTGTGTGCGTGGGTGTGTGGGTGTGTGGGTGTGTGGGTGTGTGTGTGTGTGTGTGCTTAGTGTCCTTGAGCTAACGGGAAAGGCAATCGGATGGAATTTAATTAATACACTCTTTGCTACAGGATATTTAACAATAACTTTTGTGTCCGGATTTTAATTAAAGTGCGTGTCAATCTAATTTCATTAGTATGAGCTTCTTATCGGTGTGTAGCCAGTTAGCTGTGTTTGAATTGAATTGTGATTCCTTTAAAGGTTTCTGCGAATAAGTGTGAGTGTGTGTGTGTGTGCCCGTGAAATGTCCCGGAATTGGATAATTCCCATGAGTTGGGTAGGTACTTTCGGTGATAAGTGGAATTTATCTATGGGAAACACGTGTACGGTTAAAGTGTTTTAATCCAGCCTTTTTGAGGAATAATCTCTGTGAGGGATATAGTGATAGATGGAGAGTTCAGGATCCTTTGCCGGTCTACTTTTCGTGCGAAAAATGTTACCACAAACAACATGAATAATTGTGGGAACCAGTGTATCCTTAGTGCAGTAGGTTAGGTGCCATTAGATTCGGGCCGAAGTAGAAATTTCCAAAAGGATCAATTCATATACTATCGGAACCTGATTCTTAACACAGCAGTCCATATAGAGACTTCACTGTCATCCTTGAATTAAGAGTTTATGAAGAACTAAGAGTAGGTACTCCTGGACAGAAAGAATTGCTATTTGCTTTACAGCTAAGTAAATCATATTCTGAGATTTGTTTTAAGGAAATCCCAGCAACTACATGCAACCATGTCGAATTAAGTTCTTTCTGGAGTCAGTTCTAGAAATCAGAATGCGAGAAATGTACCAATGGCATAAGTAACACGACGTGGTACCAGTTCTTTTAGTTCGACTGCAGTGACAGACTGGTCAAATCGTGCAAACGCGAAAGGAATTGTTCCTCTAAGAACGCTGTTTCGAAGTCGTCGTCCAGAGCTAAAAACTCGAAATCTCACCTTCTCAGTCAAGCTTTACAATAATAGACCATAAGAATCTGAGCCTGTAACTGGACTCCAGCACCAATAAGCTGCAGTCCATCATCCCATAAGCATGAAATACTGGAACTATTGCAACAACAGTATATGTCAACAGACGAGATTCAGGAAGAAGCCTATAGAGGAAGAAGGGTTTAATATTAGTTTAACAAAAATATGACTTGCTTAGGAGACCATTCTGAGAATCGTCACTGTACTCATCCGGGACGCCTTAAAATCTAAGACCGGACTTCTGCCCGACTCACAGATAATCTTACTTTTCACAGAACGATTCTTATGTCTCCATATTGCTAATAGTCACGCCTAGAGACCAAATCTATCCACTTAATGTCCAACAAGACCAATAAAAGTGTTGTTCCGTCCACACATGCCATAAAAGGTCGCCTAATTCATGAAGATGCGAGCACTTTGGTGCTTTTCAATGCTTTTCAAAACTTACGCTTTTGACTATTTGTACATTCTCCTGAAACTCAGCTTTCACATATACATATATGAAGACTGCGCCATCTCTTGGACTCTTACCTTAGGCTACAACCATTAGAATGCATTGAAAATTATTCAAAACTGAAAAGAAATTAACGCATGGAATGAGTTTCCAGGTAAAACCTGCCTCTCCCACCATCATTCTGTTTTTCCATATAAGTAGACCTTTTAAATTAATCAGAAACTTCTTAAAACAGCCCCGAAGCCTTGCCTTTACTTTATCGTAAGCAGTTATTTTTTACATAACTCATGTAAAATCTCCTTATGTTCATTATTCTGAGACACTCTTTGACTCGCACAGTATCCTCTATTCTAATTCCGCAGAGTTACAAAACATATTCCAACTAACAAATTGTCTACCATTTTGACAGAAAGGACAAGAAAATTGACATATAATTAGTTCCATAACAAACTGAATAACTTAAAGTGTCCTTTGTGTCATTGCGTCTCCTTATAGGGTGACAACAGCAACCTCTAATTAGAATAAAAAAAAAAAGAGGAAAATAACTAACGTACCAAGAGTAAAATTGCGGCTTTCATACAAACGTCGCGTCGTCCGTATGAAATGACATTTGCTCCCCCTCCTCGAAACCACCTACTCACCAGTAACAGCAGAACTTTATGAGAACTCACCTCACCACTGTCAGATTACAAGTCATTGCGGTAGTGGTTCTCGCAAAATTATTCATAAACTTGCAATTGCAATTCTTATTCTCTACTTCTGTCTTCACCTCCGCCAGAGCGAGCGACTACAACAACACGCCGACCAAAGGACGATGACGAAAAAAGCAAACTTACTCGTATAAGGATATATTCATGCAATTCAAATGCAAAGAGCAAATAAATATAAAACAGCACACAGTGGCACAACCAGCAGGGCACAGAAAACTCCGACGTCGTCGACGCAGCACAAACCAAACCCATATCTCTTGACTAGTTAAATTAACCCATGTTCCTGTGCATTGCCATTGCGATACATGACTTTGTATTTAGTTGACTACTCATACAATGTATGGTTGTAGATGGATCCTCCGCGGGCGCACACCCAAACAAAAGTGTGCTCTCCAGAGGTGATATATGTGAGCTGTTTTGCACATTACTTGAGCTAACATAACATGCTTTATTGCCAGCACCAACAATACAATGCAACATCCTTGCCAACCTCACCCACCTCTTTCCGTTATATATGAGTCCTTAAGGGATTCATGCAGAGACAGAAAGAGAATGTATGTAGGTGGATGGATAGAGGACGCATGCATGAACATACGACGAATTACTCGAGAATTATTATTCTCCATTTCAGTTAATTCCTTGGGCCTGATGGTGGTAGTTTCCATCCACACTGCTCACACTCTTTCGTTTACTGTTGATCTGTCTGGGACGACGACAACGACGACGATGACGACGAGGACAAATATTCAGCAGTGCATTTAATTGCACAGTTGTAATGGGGGTAATCAAGTGAAAATTTTGTGGTAGCTTCCGTCAGTGGTATGTGGTGGAATGGTGCAGCTTGCTTGTGTGTGTGAGTGTGTTTGTCGAGTGGGTGCTTAAACAAAGTCAAGCCACTATCATCCAGACAGTCAGATAGGCAACCCGCCGTCCTGATGAGGTGATGCCACATGGGATGCCCTTACAATGTGTGCGAAAAGTAATGCATTGGGTTGTTTCATTGTAAAATTACTCAAAGCAAAATTAAGGCCTATTGCCTCTGTCAAAGCTTATTCAGCTAGCACTTCCAAAATTGATTACGGTCCCAATTGGCTTGTGCTATTTGGTGACTTGTTTAACTGTTTTATGTACGATTTTTCACTGACTGAATCCTCAGAGGATTTTGGGCTTGCGTAAAGGTAGAGAACCAGAAGGATTTAGTATGGTGGTTTGAGACTCGGCTAATCCGCAGGATAGTCGTGAAGAAATTTTCCAAAGTTTTGCACTCGACTTCAGTTTTTAGTAAATTTCTATAAATTTCAAATAATGTTCACGAGTGCGGTCTTAATTTTAAGTTCAGATATTTTTTCTCTCACCACATACATATCTATGTATGTGTGTACCACAATTTCGAAAAAAAATTTCTATTCAAGTAGTTCAAGTCGACTAGTTATTTAACACGTAGATATGGTTTTATGGATAAGTTCCGGCCTGTGAAACTTCGGTTTAAGAGCCACACCTGTATCATATATTGCCTCGTTAATGCCGCTTAAAAGCCCATTTCATCTACTCGTTCTATGAATCCGTCTCGTAGAGAACCAGAAATGTTTTTAGGAATGGAAGTGTCGGTCGGTCTAAGGATTAACAAAATAATGCCCACAGTTCGCTCCACACATCAGCGTATTATTGTGAAGCAGACGCCGATTGAGGAGGTCAAACAGTTTAACCACACCTAGGAAGTTCTATGCCAATTAATGACGGAACGGACCTAGACGTTAAAAGCGCTGCCTTTGGTACCCTGTCTCCAATTTAGAAACCCAGTCAAATCTCCTTACGCACTAAGTTGAGACGAAATAAAAACTTTGAATCCGACGTTAAATCCGTGCTATTGTATGCCTGTGAATCCTGGTTAGTCTCGGAAAACATCACCAGAAAATTACAGGCTTTTGTTAGTCACTGACTGCGATGCATCCTGAAGATTCGTTGGCCGCAAATTATATCCAACCAGGAATTGCTGCGAAGAACGAGTCAAAACCTGTTGGATATCGAGATAAGGCAGCGAAAATGGCGCTGGATTGGTCACACACTGCGGATGCCGAATGACAACATCGCGAAACAGTCCTTTGAATGGAATCCACAACGTGGACATCAGCTGTCTTAGCAGAAGCAGCGACCCAGAGGAAAACGTGGCCACAACTGAAATATCTAGCTGCAGACCGGGAAAGATGGAAGAGTTTTGTTGCCGAATAATATGGTTCTTAGCAATTTTTTTACTTATGACAAATTTCTGCACACTGCACCCGCCATTTCCTTAAAAGTAATTTTGAGCTAGATCCTCGCAAATATCTGTGTTAGAATTTTTCCTTGAATTTTTCAACTTTTCGTCGTTATTTTATGTTCGACGTCTGTTTCACATTGCAACCGAAAAATTATTTTTACCAATTTTCCCGGCTGTACCAAACGAGTACCAAACTCCTTGTGCGATAGTTTTTTAAACCCCGCACAGACTGTTTGTTTTCGTTCATGATGCTTAAGTAAACGTCATTGTTGCTGATGATGATCCGCTTTTTATATGTATGTACATGCTATAAAATAACCCTTATGGAGGAGCCACACTGGGGACTAAGGTAGGCCACCACACACATACAGTACACACATTCTCCTCATTTTATCCGCCGACCACCAGGCACCGTTCTCATAATCATCATCATTATCCGTCTCCACAAGAGCGCCGCCACAGCCGCAATAGAGGCTGGGGTAACTGTCTGTCTAGCACGAGTGTGCACTGCACCTAACCATAGCAAAGGACATCATATTACACTTAATATTTATATGTGCGAAACTGTCATAAAGATAAAGGATAAGTGGGAGCTTTATGGATACTACTGGCTAAAGTGTGAGGATTATAATATTAAATTTGATGTGTCTTATGACGACACTACAAAAAAAAAGTCCTTATCTCTCAGCTGCTCCACGTTGTACTACTTCCGACTAAAAAAAAGGAAATTAAATTAGTAAACAGATCAGTCAAACTGTTAAGGATTGGCTATTGTAGTTTTATTATAGAGAGCGTAGCGCCTCTTAATTTTGTTTCCTTTTGATCTATAAAATATCGCCTGCCTGGCGGATATCCTTCAATTCCATTTGATGTACTATTTCCCCGAGTTTTATTCTTTATTACAATGCATTAATGGTACCATACACACACAGTAGTCTAAGGACTAAATGCAAAAGTTTGTTTTGCTGTGTAATGTAATTATGTATGGAAAGGAATTCGTTGTTTCGACAGGCAGTGTTGGCGTGCAGGATGCATGAAGTGAAACGTTTTACGATGGAATGAAATGATTCCCGTGGGATGAGGTTTCATTATTATACAAAATGTGATTTCAGGACGAGAGAACTTGTTGTATTTTCGTTTTTATTGACCTTAAATAGGGATGGCTTTTGCCTGTTGGATGGTGGTGGGGGTTTGCAGTTAAATGAGTTATGGACTCACTATCGTTTTAAAGACTTCAAAGGAAAATAATTCTAAAAATCAGAAAGGCGGCGAGGATAAACTTCCGCGAGTGTCAAAATGCTTGTCGAGTGCCATCGGAAGAAAATGGCGTCTTTCACAGAGTTCGGGTGGCTTATTGTCAATGGAAAATCATACAAACGTACATATGTCGAGAGGTCACTTCATTGCAAAGAATATAGTCTTGCCACCTTCTTGGACATAGAGGGAGCGTTTAACAACATTCACACCGAAGCGATCCAAGACTCTCTTGCCGAGCTGGGCATAGAGGAGCATATTAGTAAATGGCTAGTATCCATGCTAAGATCACCTATCATTCAGTCTACACTCAATAACGATAGCACAACTAAAATTGTAAGTAGAGGAACTCCTCAGGGAGGCGTTATCTCCCCGCTTTTATGACTAATGGTCATGAACAAGATTTTGGTACGACTGCACGGAGAGGGCTTCAAGGTGGTTGCGTATGATTTGGTAATTTTAGTGTCAAAAAAGTTTGTCTCTCCAACTCATGGAGAGAGGTCTGGATTTAGTACAATCATGGGCCACGAGCTGTAGCTCGTGATTGGATGCTATTTACCACTAAAATACAAAATTTCACCCCACCCAAACTGAACGCCCGGCCGCTCTCTTTATCCTAGGCACAATCCTCGACTCTAAACTTAGTGGGAAGCTAAATATTGAACTATCCATGCAATAAAACTGTCCGCAAAAAATGGGGCATCCAGCCAAGAATGACTCTCTGAATGTACACAGCTTTCGTATGTCCAATTCTCACCTACGGAGCTTTCGTATGGAACCTATCACTTCTTAAAGCTGGCCAACCTATATCAAGACAGACATGGCCCAGCTATAAAACAAACGAGCTACTAGGCAGATCAAGACCAGATTTTGCCAGAATTGTAGCCATAAGCACAGGCCACTGGCCGATAGGTGACCATGCAGTCGAGCTTGGCATCCCCCACAGCACCTAACGAAAATATATCTTTTCCTCACTTTCCTTGCAGGTGTCCGGCACTGGCGAGAACCCGGCAACGTACTCTAGGTAAACCCTTCCTCGACGACCTGAAAGAGATATCTGACAGAAGGATTGGAGATCTGTACTCCACAGGATGGGTGTAGTATATCTCTCACCTCAACCGTAAACAACATTACACAACCAGGTTACATGAGTTTTGTGGTATTAAATCGGCGCATTCTAGCGCTGATTGTGTTTCAAATTAAAGAAACAGTCACCTGTACCTACCTAGACCGCCTACATCTAAAAGCAGTTACTTTTCATCTTATATTCTGGTTCCAGCTGACGGTCATGTGACGTGGTGGCCTTTATTAGAATGAAGTTGGTTGCAGTTTCTGATTGAAGCTGGACACAGTCGTGAAGGGAGAGGAAAATCTGATGTGAAGTTATGCTGGAGGATACAGTTCAAAATATGTATGTAGTACCCAAGTACGTACATACCTACTCTTACATAGAGTGTCATTTTTTTTGACAATTTCGATAAGTGTCTGCTTCCAATACATTACACCTGTCATTCATAAACATCAATTTAGTCCAATCACAAATTTCCGAGCACTTGAATAAATTAATGAAGCATTTCAAAGCATTGATTTGATTTCCGTAGATCCTTGAGAAATTTCACATCACATGCGATCCCCACCAGCTCACTTGTTTTCCGTCAAAGTAGTCCCTCTCCTACATTAAACAAACACGACTTCAAAACTATTTCAAAAGTCGGGGAAAATGTTAGCCTCCGTGTGTACTTCATTGGAAAATCCATCCTACGTAATTTGTGTGTTATGGAAGGACTTGCGTTGCTTGTTTGATTTAATAGAAATCCTTGGAGTGTTACTTTAATAAGCAAAAAATCCGTTGGAAATTCTCTGAATTACTCCTTTGCGTTCGAGTATCATACACTTTGTTGACGAACAGCAATGAATTCCGTGAGCCGAGGTCCTTTGTGTTAATTTAATTGAGCTAATTACGAACACGAACAAATTATAACGCCATCTTCCGAGAAAAGGACTAAAATAAAAGGATTTACTTGCGCTCGTGCAAACACCAAGCAAATTGTTGCGCTCTCTCTCTCTATCTCCCTCTCTCTATCTCCCTCTCCAGCCATGGTTTACTTCCGCGCCCTGTCCATGTAGTGATAGAAAATAAAAAAAATAAAACGGAAAACGGAGTAAATTCGAAGGATAAAGTTGAAACAGAAAAATAAGTTGTGTAGGCTAAGGAGTGCAGAAAAAATAAAAGGATTTGCCATTCCATCATCATTATGCCGAGAAGAAGATTTATTCAAAGCAAGGAATTGTGTTTTTCTTTTATCCTTTCGGTCGAGTGTGCGTGTCTGAATGTAACCGTCGTCGCGTCGTGTACACAGAGAAAGAAACCCCGCCTGCCGGTAACTCAAGGAGGACAACTATACCTACGTACGGAACAGGACCTGAAAAAGTAAAAACAAAAAAATGAGGTGGAAAAAGAGCAAAATAAAGGAAGGACTTGCTAGTTTTCCCTTGTTAGTTTAAAAAGCGAATAAAAGTTTTTAATTACCCATGTCGTCGTCGTCATCGTCGACGTTGTCGTTAGTTTGTCCTTTTTAGCCTGCCTTGGGAGTTGTGTACAAATAAGAATTCTCAGCGTCCTGGCTGTTCGGTTGAATTCTCTTTTCTATGAAAAGGAGGAAATCTTAAGGACATTTCTTTCTTTCATTCGACATTCCGCAAATGTTTTACTTATTTTTTATTTTTGGTTTCGTATTTTGTTTGTTGCTGGGTAGGACTTCGACGACGTAGGACTGTAATGTGCGGTTTCGCTTTTATTCTCTGTTCGTTAGGAATAGGTTCGACTTTGTTAGCTGACTCTGCGGGCTTTGGTGGCTTTCTTTATGACACGGTGCCGGTGGATACTCCTTTTTTTTTTGTTTTTGAAAAGTTTTCTTTAATTACTGTTTGCTTTCAGTGGTTTGTTTAACTCTTCCATCTTTTCAGAGATTTGTGAATAGAGTGAGAGATGCGCCATGTAAAGGATGTTATATGGGCTGGTTATGTTGAAAGTTTACTTTTTGATTAGATGACTTCTATAGATTTAGACGGCTTATGAAAAAAAAAAAAAAAGAAGTTTTTAATACAGTGAGGGAAACTTTTGTCTTTAAGCCTTTAAAGCTGTTCAGTGTAAGAGGATTTACGAATACATTGTAGGTACTATCACTTGGCAGCCGGAGCTCACTACAAAATGCAGCTAATAAGGTAGCAAAGGTGAGGACTGCACTGCAGGGATCATACTGAGCGCAGGCAGATTAAAACATAGAAGAAAATTACCCTAAACAAGAGTTTTCCTGTCGATAATGCATTATGGATCCTTAATCTGTCCAGCAATTCAAATAAAATCAGGCAGGGACTCTCCTACAACATCGTAAAATGAAGTCTGTGTTACAGTTGGAACCGATTGCCAACAGCACCAAGAATTGCCAAACGAATGGCAACAATAATTCCTTCTGACCAAAACAGATCGGGGTACATATCTATCAAAAGATCAGACAAAGTGGAGTGAGCTCAACTTTACAGTTGTACCATATCAAGAAGGACGTGGCCCATTTATAAGATCGGGAGAACAAACGAGCTCCTTACTAGGAGTCGCATAGACATTGCACGGGTCATGGGCCTGTGGGTTATCATGCAGCTAGACTCGGTATCCCTTTTAATACCCACTGCCGCAGCTGCATAGACGTGAACGAAGAAGAAACCCTTGACGACTACCTTTGCTGGTGCTCTGCTCTGCCTAGGACTAGGTACCGTGCTTTAGGCAAACCCTTCTTCAACAATCTTGGTGAATTCACGGAAGAAAGAATTTCCAATCTCTTACTCTTCCTCAACACCACAGGCTGGATAAAGGCCTTAGTAGGGACGCCTCTCAAGTTAAACACCATTTACATTCAGTACTACCAAGAGTCGTGGTAACAAAACGGCACGCCATAGTGCTAATTGGATCCCGGGTTTATCCCTGAAACCACCACTTCTGCCTACCTATCTGCTTAGAGCCTTCCATCTACTATTGCTGCAATTTAGTCGATTACCGCCATATTTTAGGGAAAATTTCTTGAGGGAAGATGCATGCATGTAGACGTCTGCCTTAGTGAATAGCTTAGTTTTTAGTCCATACCAAAGTTCAGAGCTTGGGACGACGGTATTGACGTCTATTCCCCTCATTTTGCAATGCGAATTGAGTAGTGTTGGTCGAAGTGAAGTAGACGGTGTACTTTGAATTATCAGAAACAAATATCTCGACTTTTTCATTGACCCCAAAAACATTGTTACATACGGTCCGTTGCTATACTCCCCCATTCGGACATTTTCCCCCTCAAAAGATGGCTTTCCAAACCCATTAATGTGTAAACATGTTCCATACCCAAGCAAGCGCTTCCAATGAATAATAAAACAGTGCCCCCATGTGCATATACCCTTCCTTAATAAACTACAAATTACCTAGGCAATATCATCGCACCCCCTCATAGTTCCATTTTGATGTAACTTTTAAAACCTGCCATCAATGATAAAGTACCGTACACCATTCTAAATAACTCCCTCATGACACTGGCAGCAGTTTCCTCATAGCTTAACTTCACCGTAAAAGAAGAAAAATATCCTTTTCACAAGCGCGATGCACCACATCTTGCTGTGCTCTTAAAAATAACAAGACTTCCAAAATGTAAACACATCTGAACCTGCCGCAGGATCTCTCATAACCCATAAGCTTCCCAAAGATATGTTTATTCATAAATTTACACTTTCCGCGAAGTTCCGGTCGCCCCATTGCCGCCATAAGCACTGCCACCGCCTATCTGTCGACGACGACGACGACGACAACAACAACAAGCAAATGTCGACAAAGCTTATGGTACTAGGATACTTAAGGATAAATTTATACACCTCCTCAGAAACAGAAAATAAGAAAAGAAAGTGTTGGAGGAAAACAAGCAAAACGCAAAACCCTTCGCTCATTTAATAGAATATGGATGAGAAATAGCGCAGGTGTCTGCTAGGATAGCAGATCATACATTCTCAAGCTCCCAAAATCTCCTCATACATCCTTCATCCTTTTTTTCTTTCTCTGCCTCATCCCATTTGTTTATATTTGATGTGTGGAATTTGTATTCTTTTTTTTTCTCTCCTTTTTTTACGCAGGAGTGGTGCGGTAGTGTGTATGGTACACACTCTCATCTCATCGTTCGTCCCATTTATTATCCTTTTCTATTACCAGAAGTACTTATCTCGCAAAGAAAAACATTTCAGAAGCAACTCCCTTTTCATATGCGAAAAATTTCCATGTCGGTAGACGGATGGTGTGGGTGCATCATCGTCATCAGCAGGTATTGCATACACATCCTTGACAATAAACACACACACACACTCACACAAGTACACAAATGCAACGCGCCGGTAAAGCGCTGCAATTATGGATGATTATCCTTGCGCTTAACAATGCGAGAAGCATTACAATCAAAAACTTTAACATTCAGCGGGAATTATTTTCGTCTTTACTCGCACAGTTGACTGCTGAATATAACACACAAGGACTTGCAACAGCAGCAGCAGCAGCAGCAGCAGCATCAGCATCACAATCAACAGCAACTTCAGTACACTTTCGAAGAATTTTCCATCATATTTCTTCTCAGATTTTTCCTTCCTTCCTTTGTCTCTCTCTCTCTCTCTCTCTATCTATCTATCTTTTGAACTCTCGTGTGTTTTCTCTGGTGAAGCGTTGTGAAGAAAATTACTTTTAACGAGTTTTCCCGCGAGTTACTAGCTCGGCATAGAGCATCCGATCATCGTCATCATCATCCTTTTCGCCGTCATCTTTTGTAGAAACTATCCGCGGTCTGGTTGATGGTATCCTGCCATATGAGGAAAATTCTTTCATAGCGAAACTTTTCCTGTCTGTGTGCGTGGAAAATTTTTGCAAAAACTTAACTTTTAAATAAAATGTTCGAAAATGCTGCTGTCTGCAGCGATGCTATCGGTAGGACACAGCTCACGTGAGTGCGTAAAGTGGGAAGGAAAAATAAACATACTGAAAATAAAGCGGTTTTTAAGAGTGCTTGAGAAGACTGATAACATTTTCGAATTTCTCTGATATCTACACCTAATTTAGTTTTTTCCTTTTTTTTCGAAATTAATGTGTCATTTTAAATCCTGCGGAGAGGATATAGCACTGAGCTCCCTCGTTAAACTGCGATATACGATAGACACTAAATACCTTAACATATGAACCTTGCGCATTTTTAGGTTTCGCCTATAAGGTCTACTATTTTATTCTTTTTATAATTATACACGTCAACAGACCTGATAGTGTGGAAGGAGTCTAACGAGGCGTGGACCTATACACGTCAACGTAGACTCAATGTGGAGACGATGCCGCCTGAATTCAAAGAACATTGCGTTTGTAGAAATACTTACTTACATTCTTACTTCAGTCCTGTCAGACATAGTGCAGCTTAGAACATCAACAACCCCTGTGAACCGTAGTTTTCGAAACCCTTCAATTTCTTTCTAGCCTCCTTGAGTCCCCCTCAACTGCTCTGCACCAGGCTTGCTTCGGTCCACTCTTCTGCCATTTTGAGCGGAAGGATTCTATTGCTTTGCATACGTTAGTCTTTATACATAGCTGCTCGTTCGAAATTCGTTTTGGAAAGCAGTTTGCGAGTTACTTAGGTAGTCGCCATTAGGAAGCCTCGTAGTCAAATTTATACGGATGACTCCAAACCATGTCTTGTACTGGCACTGGTGCCTTTGCGGAGAGTAACGTTATTTATTTCGTGTACTTTTAAAGAGCTTCGAAAATGGCAAACATTTTTTGATAGTAAGTCAAAAAATGATCGCATAAAACCGGCGATAGCTTCTCACTCGGCCAACACATAGATGCATACATCTTCGAAATATATCGTGAATAATGCTCGTATTTGAAAGGGCAGGGCATTATTTTTAGGAATAATTAGTCTGAACATTAGCCCGTTAACCACTTTCAAAACCGTCCCAGGATGAAAGATATCTTTGAAGTCGATTGTATGGATGAAATCATTGCGAAATCAGATCTCCGATGGACTTACTAGACAAGACACCTACTCAGTCCTGTATTACGTTTGCGTTGAGTTTCTTATGCATACAACCGTGGCCATGACTGTTGCAGACGATGTGGAGGGGTTAAACGAATGCTTCCCGACGTCTGTAAAAAAAAAAGGAGGCATTGGTACTGCCTCTTAGGCGGGCGTAACGACACTACAAAATTTTTCCTTTTCGAAACAGGTGGCTGCATTTTGAGGCTTGTGGTGCGAGCAGGTTCACATTAACATTTTGAGTTTGTGCGTTCCAGTACGCTTCTAAGTCCTAAGAAATACCTTATTGTACTCCGCTTATTCTACACCCCTGTACGTATTCTTTACAACAGCTTTCAGTTTCCCTGTGATGCCTCTCCTGCGCTATTAAAAGGAAAACTGCGGATATCTGTATTCGACACATTACTGACCAAGACATTGGACGGTACACGGCATCGAGAGTCGATTGAAAACGATAGCCCACCCAGAATCACTTTACCTACTTACTATTTCAGCAACACGCACAGGACACACATGTCTAGGTGGCTCCCAAGTATCCATAGCCCATGAGGGTCTTTTTCTCAACAGGCTATCATGGAACTACAAGGATCTCCTTACCAACACGATCCATCAATTTGGCGACACTAGTTCATTGTGCCCTCCAGAGACTTAGACTTCAAGTCATCAGTGTCAGCTCTCAATTTTTCTTTCAGCGTTTAATGCACGAGTATCTACCCCACCGCCATCTGTTGTCAACTTTCTTAAATTAAGAACGACACAAAGGAACACGTTTCCCCAATTATGAGTTGTTAATGCGCTCGGCGGCAAGAGTTATGTGAAAAATCCAGCTGCCTTCTGATAATTTTTCAACCCTATCGTGAGCACATCCCTGCTCCTGTTGCACTCTGCTGCGATGAGCATTTAAATATGTAGCTCTGCGTTTTTTTCCCCATTTTTGTTGCAAAAACTTTGCCATTCACATACTTACACAAGTTAGCAACAGAGTAAAACTCATTCACTGTACACAAGGAAATAAATTACATTTGCAGAATAAATTGTAATTAAACATGCACCTGGATTGAATTCCTGCATACTATCACATGCACGCTCGCATACTCGTGTTACAGTTTTAGTGCAGCTGCTTTCCAGTTTTAATTACTTTTGAAATTAGATAAATGTTTGTAGTTAGGTTATTCTTTATTTATTTATTTTTGCAGCAGCTCTGTAGGTTTTTCTTTAGTGAGTCGAGTCGAGTCGACTCGGCTTGCACTCGCGATAATGGTTTTCATTTCTGGGAATTGTTTTACTTTGGATACTCTTTTGTCCTTTTAAACGGTTGATTGGGTGGGGGGTGGGCGGAAGTTGTTTTGAAATTGTATTTTAGTTGTGTAGAATTGAAATAATTTGTAGCGAGATACTTTGCAGGAGTTGTTTCAGTTAGTTTTGTGGAGTATGTTGAGCTTTTATGTGGCTGAGATGAGAGTGGATTACCGCTAGCTTTTGAGAGCTTAATTTCTGTTGCTGTTGATTGCGGCGACAAAGAAGGGAATCTCGTTGAAGGATCACAAATGGAGATGATATGGAGATAATATTTCTGAGGACTGTTCAACGGTGGGGATAACAAATATGCGGACGGTTGTCACGCTGAACGAACATAGGTATGTAAGCGATGACGAGTAGTATCACTTGACGAAAATGACAATCAATAGAAAAAATAGTTCCAGTACTGTTAACACTACGCCGCGGGAGGTCCTGGAAAAAAGTGACACAAGTAAGTAGGCGTTGCTTGTGGCCGTCATGGTCCTAGTCTTCTCCAGTCGGTATCTACAAGTAGGAGATACAATGCACAGGTACACCATACACAAAAATATCCAATTCAATACCCAATATCTTCCTTTTTGGAAAAGGGATTGTCGAATTGTTTCCTATTTGTATTTACAGGGAGTTTAGGATAAGATTCAATCACGAACTACGCGGTCTTCACAGCGACGTCAACCTAGTCAAATTCGTTTAAACTCAGCGCGTGAGATAACTGGGATATGGACACCAACATACGGCGCGAAGAGTCCTTGAATTGAATTACAAGAGACGTCGTGGTAGCACTTTATGTAGATTGTATATTTATTATGGGTGCAAGGGCACTGCGTCGAAGAGATACTCGACTAAGAGCAGTCCAATTTCCTTGATGAACCGGAGTATCTTGAGTGGATCTGGCGATGGTAGATCTTCTTCGGATAGTTGATAGGCATCCATTTGTTTCCTTCTTTCGTGGATCAATGCTCCATACACTTTAACCTGGGGTTTCTTCAACATCCCCGCAGAATCTACAGTCTCCGCGTTGCTCAATACCCAGTTTCTTGAGATGTTTCTTAAGTCTACAGTGACCCGTTAAGAAGCCTGTTAGGATGAGCAATCAGTTCTTATTGATGTTCATGCAGACTCTACCTCTTTTCCAGTTATAATTCCCGAGAAAATCTTTGGCCTGTCTCAGCTTTGGTATTTCTTTTGCAATCGTCCTCCTTCTTTAGCTTCCTCCGTATCGTGTGCGATCCAAGCCCGCAGAATGGTAAAGGTAGAATCTGAGCCTTTTCTAGCCAGTCCATGAGCTCCTTCATTTCTCTCTATTCCCACGTGGCCTGGTACCCAGTAGAGGGTGACCCTGTTGGACACTTTATGTAACGAAAGCCGTCGAGTACGAAACTGGCGACACTAAATAATCGGCTATCGATCGGCTTAAACGGAGAGAATAGCCAACTGAGACATAGGCCAAGTCCACACAGCTATACCATCTATGCAAAAAGGAGAAGTAAATCACAGAAGCAGACTAAGGCTTCCAGGATTCAATAGTCGTGTAACTAGACTTTCAAAAAATTGTTTTTCTCGATAATAAATCAATAAAGGACCACATAAAACCGCCTGAAACATTCAAAAGGCAACAAAATCTGCTACCACTTGTCTCCGCACTTAAATACATGTAAAATTATAGAAATAAAATGTGAACATAGTTTTAAGTACAGAAATTATCCCACACTAACTATATACCTGATTTTACAGCGCATAATTCCACGCATATTTTGTAGACTTCTCAAAGACTTTTGTAGGAAAAGTCCTCAGGCACACCTTAAGCTGCGACGCCCTTCTGGAGAATTTAACAACCTAGAACCACACATAAAACTGCTGCCAGCAGTTGCACGCGCATTTAAAAAAACATAACAACAACAACTGTCACACCCCCTTCGACACGCAATAAATCAACGCATTCCTTCATTTTTAGCCCCCGACTTTACATACAAAGAAAGGAAGCCGCCCCTCCCCCACATAAAACACAAGAAACCGAAATGTTTAATGATCTAGCAAAAATATTTCCCTGCAAACGTGTATCCTTCCGACAGTGGTGATTAATTTTCTAAATTACCCCATTAACATAAGGAAAAGGTGTGCGGTGTACCTTTTGCGATGACATACGCATTCATTTCTTGAGAAAATTTTAAATTAAATTTTAAGCCTGCCACATCCACAAAAATCGTGCACCAAAAAAAAGCTCACACGCACGTGTCACGTACATACAACCATCGAACGGCATTAGCAAGGAGGAAACCTAATTTATCATCGCCCTCATCATACCAAGAAAATGGACCGACCCCTCCGACCATCCATCGGTTTCGACATCGAGACCGAAGTGAAGCACGATGACTGACTTTCTTAGAGAAGAGAAGTCCTTTCGAGCGGAATCTCTACTCATTCGGAAACAAGAGACCTACGGATATGTGTATGCACTGGATTCCTTCTAAGAAGGTTCGTTTCTTGTAGTATTTGCTCAGAGGATTAGAGGCGAAACAAACATATAAAAGGACTACCGACTACCGAGTACTGACTACCCTAAAACAGATTCCATGGACATTTCCGGGCTTATTGTCCAGTCCATTGAAATCCTCCCGCCTCGCCTTCAGATACAACCACCTGAAAGGAATTTAGAGAAATGCTTGAGCTTAATTATCTTTGGCTAAATTGAAGGTATCGACTCCGTATGGTGTTGTCGTTCTTCTTAGAATTCTGGTGTGATGATGGTGTGGTGCAAGAGTCCTGATGTGGAAAACGTGTCTGAAATTGTTTGACCTTACAGTTGGACGGTTTTTATGAAGGATGTTGTTTTTTTTCCCCTTTTTTCCCTTTTTTCCTCTCGCTCTTCATTTTATTTTTGTTTTTCTTTTTATCCTTGTCGATGTAGTGTAGCCGGAAAGGGGGATATTAAAGGAGATATTGATGAACTTGGTCGGTGGCATCGCTATTTTGCTTTAAAAAAAAAAAACACGGACGTCTAAGATTTAAGTAAGAAAAATCTTAAAAATACATGGACGGGTGGTGTGGCTAGGTTGAATGAGCTCGATGGAATTCGATAATGAATTTTGTCGAGAGGGTGAGTAACAAAACAACCTTTGGGCAGATATTTTTAGCTCTCCCAATGGATGCTGTGGAATTTAAAGGAAAACAAAGGAATTTCCTTTCAAAAACATTAATTTATAAACGTGTATAGGAGATTGATTGAAACTACTTTTTGGGGTGCATGTTAAATTGAGAATTACAGTAAAAGCAATCACATGAGGCTGTCTATGGAGCAGGGACTGCTACAAGTCCCAAATATTATCATGAAATTGTTGAAACTCCGATTTAATGAAGCTTTACTTAAAAACGAAAAAAGTAAACAGTCCCGCTGGGCAGGACAATGCAGCAGAGGAAGACTCTCCCTCAGATTTAGTGTACAGTTTGTAAGAGACTTCAATACACGTGGCGTTCAAAACTGAAGGCAGCTAGCTAAATATTGAGCTCGAGCCCGAGGAAACGCCACCTAAAATAATTAAGTATTAAATCTCTTTACAAATTCAAAGTCGACTCTCTTCCCCCTCAAAGCTGTCTGAGGTCGGACTCTAAGTCGGGATTACACCGATGGCTCCAAATCCAACAAGAGTCTGGTGCAGCAGCCTTCCATTATCTTTAGGCAAACAAGTATACCACGGCATTAGTACTAAAATTACTGCACACAATTGTATGATCTTATGGGGCACATCACCTACGCCAAAGTGGAACACTTCCTCTATGAACTGGTCGTATCGGATCACAGATTTTTGATGCTGATGTAGTGAGTGTTGATATCGTGAGCTTCTCGTCGCTGAAACACCTACCCGTCTTCCTACGAAAGATGAAAAATTGCAATTGCACGAGGGGTTGCTTCCTACTACCTACCTGCTGAATGAGTATTGAGTATGAGTACAGAAACGATGTTTGTGATATACTCTGTAGTATCTGGACTGCAACACCAGGTGTTTCCCGATAAGCCTTCGCAAATCGTAAGAACTTCGATCTCTCCCTTTCGGATGTAGCTGCAATCTGTACATATGTAGGTCCCTTCCGTTTTTGCAAAAAAAAATATAACGCGCACAACATGAATGGTTGCGAGAAGTAAGACATACGGTCAGTTACGCCAAATGGTATGTACACATTTGTATTTTTTTTATGTTTGTGCCCAAATCACATTCAGAAAGATTGACCTATAATGCACGGATTTAAAAAGTAAAAACTTAATACTCCTGCCATCTATATTTGAAATTTGCAATAACATCAAAGACACAACCCTTTCCCCAACATTACCGATTCCAAGGTGGATGCATGTACAACAAAATGAATCGAGTCCCCAATAAATATTCTTGCCTTTGCTAAGCTTTCCTACAGTAGAACATAAAATTCAACTAACGCAGAGAAAATATGCATCAAGCTGAAGGAATTTCAAAATGTTGTGTTATTTTTATTGAAACGGGGTAATTTTATGAATCTAATAAGATTCCTGTATCAAGTCTATAGACATGCCACTTAAATGGCACCAAATAGGTATGTACACACTTTAAATTTTAATAAAGCTTTCTCTTATCACCTTCGTAGGAGGCAGAGCTATGCGTAGAAAGATTACTATGACTAAAGTGCGTGACAATATTGTGACTAGCTTGATTCATTTTTGACTAAAATGTACACAAATTGTTGATTTTATTTTGCGTCATAGGACCAACCAGGTATTGATAAGGCGACACACAGAACTAGATTTGTTTGAGTAAACAATGGGTTGAATGACCAGTTGATACAGATTAAATGATAATTCTTTAACGTTTTCCCAATGCATTGTATATAATAATAGTTATCGATTCATCTGTTTAATGGTTTCTGTATGCTGTGCAAGATAAGACTTCACAAAGCCTAGGGAGTTGAAAGGTAGAATTTTCTATTTTTGACTAGCAAAAAAGCCTGGATCAGCTGGTTTACTTGTAAATAAAGGGTGAACCATCAGTTGGTTTCTTTATGAGATCGCTAATGTAAAAAATTGTTTACCCCACTGCAGCAATTTTCTTACACCAGCCGCTGAAAGAGGTTTTTAACCACGAACTGCTTTCCAATTTTGCAGAATGCCAAGCAGAACTCATTTTGAAAACATTTTTTTAATATTTACCAACGTTGTTCAAGCGCAAAACGATCCATTTCCTACCCCGGAGACCTGGAACTACATATGTATTTGTCTCTATGTTAATATTAATTAATTTGATTTAATTTCAAAAGCTAAAAAGAAAACTGAATACAATTATCATATAAAACAAGCTTTAAGCTTTATTTTTTACTAAAAAATACATAATAACTATTAAAAACTTGTATAGCTATATAAAATTTTCATTGAACACTGAAACACTTAACTACAATACTGTTCACTATCTAATAACACATTCTGTAAGGTACGTTTAATTGTTTTGTTAACATTTCTTTTTGCCTCATATGACACTCTCAACTTATCACTCTGCTTCTTTAGTTTTTTTTCATTTTTTTTTTTTCTCATCTTCTTCATCTAATTTTTGAACAAACTCCATCAATTCCTCAACCATATCGTATTTGAATAAATCTAATACAATACCAATAAGACGTCTCTTAAATATTGGAATTGTCTTCTCATTCAGTAGCTCGTATTCTTCAACTAATACTCTACTTTTCTTTATCATTTCTTGAGAATTATTATTTGGCTTTGAGTTTATTTCTTCACCATCTGATCCTTCAGAAGATAATTCATGTATTGCCTCAGATACTTGATCTAAATCGGGAAAATCACCAGCATCACAGATGAAGAACGGAACGGCAAAGATGGCCATACAGAAGCCATAGGGGCCATAAGTCTTCAGGTGACTGTCTAATACTTCCCTCGGGTAGATATCCTCAGGATTTAGATGGAAAAGTCGCAATTGGTTGCACAGAGTATCGTAATAGATTTGCAGGAATTCAGGAAAATGATCATCACGAAGATCTTTCTCAGTGCAGGCGAATAGATAATGTACAATATCTAGCACTGGGGATGAATATCGTGACATCTGGAAGTCAATAAGCTTGGCAACTGTCGGACTGTTACTCTCCTGTAAGTGATTGTAAACAAATCGTAATTAGTCAACTTAAACTGCTGCAAATTTTTGAGAAAGGAAGTAAATTTGCTCACCAACCCTTAATACGTTGAGAAGTATATTTATTTTCAATGATAGATAAGAGATCAGATCTATTCGCGTAATTTTCGGAATCATACAGCTTTGGATATACATATTTTCTTAAGAATAGTACAAACGTCTTTATAGCATTATTACGCCATTCCCGCCATTTCACTAATCACGTAGTATATCATTCAAATCAATCGTTCTTATCGAACCTTATCGAAATATTTTATAAAAGCAATAAAAGCGCTTGAAATCTTATCAATAACAATGCAGACCGCTCACGCGATAGAACTATTCATTCACAGCAGTTTGAATCGCCATTTAAATTAATTTCACACTCAAACACCTACGCACCTAGTTTTAACCGGAAAATAGAATATAACCGCCCCCAGAGGGTACAATTCCCATGAAACTTTTTCGCGATAAGCCTGCTGCGTCGATGGGTACACGTACATAGAACTAGGTTAATACTACACCAGGTAAGGAGTTATTAAAACACTACTGTGCGATAGTACTACTTACGTCATAACGATAGAGAATGTTGTTGTTCCAAAAGTCACCATGACAGATGACCGAATACGGTGCAGATTCCCCTCCGTTGACAGCTTTTAAAGCAATCTCCTTAAATCTGTCCTCGAACATCTGAACAACACGCATAAGTTCCTCTCCATCCGGTCGATGTTTGTCATCTGCGATCATTGATTTTGTCGTGCGAACGTATTTCCTGCCGAATTCGATTGTGACCTGATCCATTTTTGGCGTATAAAGATTGTCTTTATACCGAATCTCATTGACGAGCTTATCGAAAGCTTTTGGTCGCTTGGCTTGCATTGCAAAAGACATTGCATGAAACTTGGCCAAGGCTTTCAGGGCCGACACAGTTAACTCGTAAGTTGGTAAATTCTTGCGGCAATTTTGTGAAAAACCACCCTGTGCGAGATCCTCGAAAATTATAAACTCCTCGAGTTTTTTCAGTGACGAGTAATACTTTTCCGGTACAGAGTCGAAGGCCTGCTCCGGAGGGATTTTCTCCTCTTCTTGGAATTCTCGAAAGGCCTTAAGCACATGGTCGTACATGAACACCTCTCGCTGGTAGTACTCAGCAACTTTCATATGTGCACGGCGGGCGAAATTCCTTGGAGCGATCTTGACCACGCAAAAGAAAGGGCTCTGAGTCTCATTTGGGCAGGCGATTTTCACTTGCAGAACCAAACCGTAGGAGTTCTCGCCAACTGCAGATACCGGCTTCGTCTCTAGAGTGTAGTTCACATAGCCTTTCTCGGTGGCGATTATTTTAAGTGCATCCACCACACCCGTGGGCAGTTCCTCTGAAGTCATTTTCTTCTTTCTTTTGAAGGCGGACAAAAAAATTATTCACACAATTTTACTCAACTAACGCGCTAACAAGTCGTCTTTCTAATGGCTAACCACCGACTGATAGCAAGTCTAAACATCTATAAAGCTTTTATACATGGTGAATGTCGTTCTGTCGATTATTAGATTCTATTTCTAAACTGCTGGACGGTATGTCGGTGATGCACTTTAGCATGGGGGCGTGGGGCACTGTTCGTTGGTTGGTGTTTTTGTTTTGCAATTGTATTGACGTTGGCGATAATTTATTAGAAAGCTTTTCCTAGAAGGGTTGTAGTGGTTATACCGTTCTCAGTGCATTCTCCAGGTTGTAAGGCAATGTAGACGGTGTTGTTATCATAAAAATACCGGAAGAGGGTCGAGTGCCTATGACTAGAGCTGTAACAAAGGGTTGGCGCACTACCACGTTGTTCTAGTGACCTATAAATAGTGAAAATAAATATTGCATTAGGGATAGATAGGGTTGAATGAACTTCGAGGTATTTGAGTGATATCAGTGATTATTGTGTACGTTTGCAAGGTCGTAGATGTTGGAATTTTTCTTATTTTGTTATTATTTTGAGCTCTGTAAAAGCTTTTAGTGGAATCTTTTTTTTTAAATGTTTGCTTATGTTTGAAGTGAGCACACTTGAAAGGTGAATGACTTGCTTAAGGTCATGTTGCACATTTGTAATTGTTTGGTGGTAGTAATATGACTAGGTCCACCCTGGTTTGGGTACAGAACAATACTGTTTTGATTTCGCTAACACGTTATATTTAATAATCGAACTATTTTGCAACGTAATGAATTTGTATGGCATAGTATTTGCTTAGTTAATTAACAAACGAATCGTTAAAGTAATTCCTAAATAAATAGAGATAAACTTCACTAGGAAAAAAACGTGTGCCCGAAGGGTGGCATTTCAGCCAATAACGCTCTACCAACATGGGCTCTCTCTCAGCCCTCTGATGTTAAACATCAGAAATAGCTAGCTTACTGAGAATCGTTTAGTTTTCTAAACGTTACCACCTTAGCTAATTTAGTATCAATACGATCAGCTAATGCCACATCAACTTTAGTTGAAGGAATCTTGCATTTCAGTCAAGTTAGGTAAACTTAGCAAGACTGGTGCAAGCTACTGGAAATCTCAGATTTATAAGCTTCACTTGGTTGGTTGGTTTAAAGTGGCACTAGGAAAGGTAGGCCTAAATCAAAAGTAGTTCCATTGCGCTAGAGCCCTACTTTATCTATAGTTTTATAAAGGATGCCTCAGAGAGAAATTGATTATTGGACGAGTACTCTCTCGAGATACGAGGATTGTACAAGTGGGGAAAGGTGAAAAAAGCTTTTAGGTAGAATTGAATGCTTCAGGACTATAAAATGTCACCAATGGAAAGCCGCAAGCGCGGCTACATGCAATAAATCGCAAAGAAAAGAATTACAATTTGCTATTCCTTCTCGATAAGAAATTCTGTATATTTGTATAATTCCAAAAGGAAATTCGTATTTGTTCTGAAGTCAGATTCTATCCATAGCTTCCTGCATGTATGCCAGCCATCAAACATTGTAAAGGAGTCTCCATGATCTTCTAACTTCTTAAATTTGAAGTAAAATCTTAGGCGTAACGCCAAAATATCACTAAAACAATACAATCTTCCCAGAGAAACTCTCTTGTTAACTAATCATTTATGAAAGGTTCAACAAATGAAACACAAAAGCATCGAAAAGTCTTATCTTTTAGTCACACTGACCGATAGATAAACCTTAATAAAAAGCTTTCCCTAAAACAATCTCAAGCGTGCATTCACCCCATTAACAAACAGTATAAACGGTGTTTAAAGTTCATTTAGTAACGGCACATGATATTATTTAACAGGTGTCAATGAACCTGCAATCGCAACACCCCAAAAGACCCACAGCAAGAAGAAAAAAAAAACTTTCAATTGAGGTAATTATCAAATAAAAGCTTTCTGCAATATTCCCAGGCGGAGACGAGTGCGAGGGATAAAAAAAAAACAAAAACAAACAATCATTGTGCGCGCTGTGCATCGAAAGTTCATTTAACTTTGACCATGGCGCTGAATTGATGGTATTTCCTTTATCATACAACCCCTTCCTTTTTATCGGCACTACCGCTTGATGACATAACCTACATTCGCTGGGTTTTCTCGTTCATTACACCACCGCACCGTCGCGTCGCCATCAGTACCTACCACCTGGCTGACACACTCAGTTCAAGTTGAATGCACTTCACGAGCACGTATGACGTATGCACCACACGCGGCAATAGCAACGAGCACAGTTCTTGCCTCCTGTGCCTGTGTAATGTATTGGGTGGTGACCTCGAAATGAGCGTTGAACTCATAATAGTATGTGTGTATATGTGCTTGGCGATAGTTCATTTTATTGATTCTTTTTGCGCACGATCATAGATAGTTTCCTGAATAGATAGACAGATACTCTGCACCCAGAGCCCATAATGGCAATGATATCATCTTTGTCAACTACTCCTTGGCAAAAGTTAATGACATTGCAATTGTGACGGCCTTGAGGTAGACAACTGAGTATGCATGTGTGGAAGAGAAAGAAAGCTTTTTTTTTTCAAAGCATTCTGATTGCATGCAACGTTCGCTGCCGACGAAATCTAGGGCAGTGGGAGAATCAAGAAAAGAAGGGAGAAATAAACAGAAAAGTAACCAGTAAAGGCGGAAGCAGTAAAATTCGCAGTTGAATGCAATTTTTGCTTTTCTTTCGTGTGAATTTCATTACCACGAGAGCTTTTGCTTGGTTGTGTGAGTACGATAGGGAGGGATAAGCACTTCATGTGTGCACGATCAATTGGTGAGAAGGCTATAATTTCATTTGAGCGGGAATATGGTTAATCGTTTATGGGTCAATCTGATGCCCATTTGCATAGGTTTGGATTTTTTTTTTCGCACACAACAGCGAAATGCCAACAAATTGTTTATAAACTTACACGTAACAGTTGAAATGATTTAACTCTGGACTTGATGAACAGTAAAAGTGAAACTGACGGTGTTTTATGATTCAAGTTTTTCTTATCAGAAATGCATTTAACTGCATAGTACATATGTAGATACATAAAAATAAAATAAAAAAAAAAAAGGGTGAAGTCATTTGGAAGCGCGGTACAAATGAAGATGTTAAAGTTTAAAGCTAATTTCTAAAACGTTAATTTGCTTTGAACATCTACATATGTACATATGTACATATAAGTATCTAAGCGACTCCCCATACAAATATTACCGATTAAGCCATAATCTTTGCCTTAAGGGCACTCCCCAACTTCAGTATTTGGAAAACCACAACATCTACCCAAATTTTCACCCCATTGCCGCCCCTTCTTTCATTCAGGATAACTCAAATAAAAACCACAAACCTCAGCTTCCATAATTTTTGCATTCTAATAGACACGCGCATCACTAAACACAATCATCGCTAAAGGCATTTGAACTCCCAAAACAAATCCAAGGTCTATTACCAACAAATACGACCTCGAAACTATTTTGCTAAAAAAAATTCCACATACTTCGTCTTAAAGAATATAAAAAACAACAAAAACAAATTGCGCCTTACAATTCTAAACATACCTACATAATTCAATTCAGTAGGAAAGAAAAATAGCTTTAGCCTAATGCGTCAAGCTTTTACCCACATTATGGGTTAGATAGCTAACTAAAGCTACGTATCTGGCTAGTAGGTCCTACTGAAATGCTATTCCCGTGCTCTCACATGGAACCTTGAGAGGTTCTTGACCTTAAGTTTATTAAAAATTATGCGCACAAGATGAGCATCTAAAATCGATAAACACAATCAACAGGAATGTGATAGTTGGTTGCAGTTGAAGGTTAAAATTCGATGTTGGAAATATTCTAATGAATTTTGAGAGATGATGATTTTGAATTGTTTTGAGCTAATTAAAATGGAAAACAACTGAATAATGTAGGTAAATTGCAAAATTCCAAACGAGCCTTGACTACAATTGAGTGAGATAGCAATTAATTAATCTATTATGACAGCGATTTCAGCAATTGCTTAGCAGTAGAGGTTAGAAACATTTTCTGGTGATGACATTTGCTTTTTGGAAATATGTAATGACAAAGTGGCTTTACTAGCTAATTTTTTCTGAAAATTAAAGAAAACCACCTTTTGTACATACACCTGTTCTACAATATCTACATCCTTCTGAGATAAAGGCCGTTTTCGACAACGTCATTTGAGCGTTATTTTGATCGTCAATGCTTTCTTACTAGAAAGCGACATCGACATGGTAAGGAATTGGACCAAATCCAATGTTCCGGCATCAGTAAGCTAAGAGCTAAGCTGTAGAGAATGGTTGAAGTACAATACTATCAATCTGCGTCGATGAAGTACAAGCAAGAGAGAGCTGCATAGCGGCATCAATCTGGTAAGAAATATGCACAGTCAGCTATGTATCTCATGGAAGGATGATGAAGACCAATGCTCCGGCTCAGATGACCTATTTTGTCATGGCCTAGTACAAATGGAAAAAATACGAAAAATGTGCTACGATTCTGAGATACAAGACTTGAAGCTACTAACTAGGGATCATGCTGACTGAAGAAGCTTCTTGAAAGAAAATAAGCTTTCTACTACAGTGTTCCGATTCAACCGACCGATTACATTATTTTTATTACAAAATATGTACATATATCAACAAATTACAACTTCGACACGACACTGTCGATTGTCCATCAAAGGTTTAACGAACTCGCACTAAATGCATAAACATTTCCCGTTTATCGCCGTTTATAAACCACAAAGTGCATTGCACTGATTTGAGACTTTACCTTCCACAATGTAAATGTATAGTTTCGAGCCAAAGTAACCACAAGTACTATATTCACTTTATACTAGTTTATAGCCCTTTATTGCCTTTCACATTTAAAATCATAGGTGTATTTACTTAATTGTTCAATCAGAACTTCGAAAAATCCTTAAATCTATTTAAATACAGATAACAGACCCACATTTTTGAACAAACACGATTTTATCACATGGCAATTGGAAAACAATAAAAATGACTAGACGAAATGGTTCAGATGGATTACGAAACTACGCGTCGGATTGCAGAATGAAAATGCAAATGATTAGGTTGAAGGGATATTTACTTTTGTGTATTTGATTTCGAATTATTTTTAATTTTAAGTAAAGTTCGTCTACCTTTTGAAAAATGTGTGTAAACATACACATGTATTTATTTTATTGCCTTCTTGGAACACTTAAATTAGTTTTAAAATAAAAATTAACAAACACAAGATCACAAGAACAACAGTAGTGCAAGACAACGGGCAAGAAACTGAGACATGTAGTTATAAGCCATGAAGTGCGCTGGCGAGGCCCTTTTATAGCGGAAACACAGCTATGATAGCAGAAGAGGAAACTAACAAAATTGAAAAAAAGTTAACTGAATTGTCCAAAGTGTTTCTCTTCGGTTAAGAGACCAAATTATGTCGAACCCTAAGCCGAAGTCAAAATCTCTTCTGAACTGTGATGGTCAGCGGAATTCGGATGTGCACAAGTTGAAAACGGAAACATATGGAGTGGGAATGAGATTGGAAGCATATTGAAAGGTTAAGCAGAGATTTTTCTTGATATGCTCATTGATTTGCGAGCTATGTAATCTGCTATGCCCACTAAGTTGTATATGTATGTTGTTGTGGCTATGGTTTTCAGGAAACTAACAGCCTTTGCAAGATACCGTGCTGCTTAAGGGTGACTGTTCAATCTGGAAGTGATTTCCGTTCTCCAATTTCTTGAACTACTACTTCTAATTCTGTGATGTGCTTGATCTTCAAAATAATCTGGAATATTCCAGTAAACTGGAGGTTGGAAAAGATCAACGGTCTAAGTTTTTGCATAAAAAAACTTGCAATCTGCAAAAGTTCATTCGAGTAGCAGGTGTTTATAACTTTGCCCGGCACCATCTAAAATATATTCAGCACCTGATAGGTGGCTAATTCGTCGGTTCGCTATAATCTCTTAATTTCATACAATTATTGCAGTTAATTCGTTTTAATTACATACATATGCATCATATTTTCGCTATCTCTTATTAACTACGCATCCAAAAAAAGAGATCGGTTAGATGCTAAACGAAGAAATAACTCCAAAGAGACGTCAGTAAAAGAAAAAGGTGAAGAAGAGATAAAAAAAAGTGCGAAAATGATTTATTGTTACGCATTATTATGAAAAAAATAGAAGTTCAATGAACCCCATGTGGGCCAAGCTCGTACGCTATCAGTTTCGTCACAATTCATTCACTACTAACCAAGTGACCGACACATAGACTTGATTAAGTCGTCCCGTCCGCCCCCCTTGCGTTACACTCCACAATTGTCCACTCATACCAGACCATCATCCGTTGGCCGCTATAGCAACAGCATTAACCTCCCGAAAATAGCTTTTTCGTCTACCTTTCTGACAACCTTCTTGCACAAGCTCAACATTTTGGTTTT
This sequence comes from Blera fallax, assembly GCA_946965025.1. Lineage (NCBI taxonomy): Eukaryota > Metazoa > Arthropoda > Insecta > Diptera > Syrphidae > Blera > Blera fallax. The sequence goes on from OX337245.1 coordinate 2,369,741, forward strand.
GCCAGTGTGTATAGAAAGTGAAAGTAGTCCGGACTGGCCCCTGCGGTCGTTGACCACGAGAGACATAATAAAAACAATTTTGTGTTAATTTTTTTTCTTTAAATATATATTTATGTATTAATAATAGTTAAAGGTTTTTTTTTTAACTTAAAACTTAAATATTTTGCTTGCTCTCTTTTTTCACATCATTATTACTATTACCTATTACTTTAAATAATTAAAGTTATTTTATAACAACAAAAAAATGGGTAAACAAAAAAAATTTGAAATTATAAGAAAATTATTGAAATAAAGACCTTGTGAGTAGGTGTGTGTAAAAGGTAATGACATCTTTTAGTGCTCTGTTGAACATTAACCTCATGTACCTTCACCGCCTGGTTTACATATTTTGAATGTTGGTCATATTTTAACACCTATTAGCCAAGTCATATGTATATAATGCGTCATTCTGGGTAAGTTGACAAAAGGAAGTTTTTTTGAGGAACTAAGTAAGTATAGAAATATATTTGCTTTTACGAAATTTTTAAAATTACCACTTGTAGGTTATATCCCCTGGGACGAACTGGGAAAACACAACTATAGTACCAGTATGAGAACTGATATAAGAGCTGCTACAAACATTTTTAACTAAGTTTGTAAACCAAATCTGGAAAAAAAAACTTAACGCTTCAAGGCAACCTTTGGTTAACGAATAAGGACTAGAAACGATCTTTTCCTCAGCTCTCAAAGAAAGCAACTGGAAACACTCAAGTATCTATTAGACCCCAAAACATTTTGCCAAATTAGTTGGAAAAAATAGCAACTTTGTGCAAAGGACAAAGTCCTTTAAAGATTATGTATGGTTATCTCCAAATAGCAGGACATGGATCGGATCAATTAGCTAAAACGACAGGAACAGTTGAATTAAAATCACAGTACTCTCAGACAGCGTGAATGGTTTCTACTAACAATTTAACAGATTCAAAGCGAATTACAAAACACAATTATTTGGCGCAACAGATCGCATGTGGTCCAGGGCCTAGCTTATCGCAGCCATTCGTGTGGGATTGGACCTTCAGTTTTAAGTCATATCCGAAAGGTAAATTAAGAAAAGTTTTCATGTCAGTTATTACGCCCAGACATCATCATCGGACAACTCCTCTTCTGTGATTGTCTGTCGGAAAAGATTGTACACCTACGCAACCCGGTAATAATTATTGTTCCTCTTCAAAAGATGGGAATCGATACTTAAAAAGTAAAATCCCGAACTCCGTACAGATCGGATAGAATTTTGTGTTTAGTATGTACACATGTACTAGGGTGGTTGATGTGTTTTCTGGCCGTAGTGGGAATTCAAATTTTTTAAATGCGTCTAGCATTACAAAATAAATAAATTTCTTCGTTAACTTTGCCAATTACAACGAAAATGAAATGGTGACAGGAATTTAAAGTGAAGACAACAATATCGAACATTTAGTTTGCATAATCGGGGCCAGTTGACTAGAGAAATGCCTCGAAAAGGAATAAAAGAATTTCGAGAAAGAATCTCGCTTAGAGTTAATTTTCATTTAATAAATTACAAGCAAAAGTAAAAAAAAACACAAATAATTAGAACACAAAGTAATAAGGTTTAAAACAATTGAATAGCACTGTAAGTGCGACGTTTATTCCCCTTAAGCTTAGGGCATTTTCAAGGCCAGACGACGAGGTAATCTATTACTAAACTTGAACCCAATTTTAACTTTTAGTTTTGTTTAATTTTATTTACATCAATTTCCAACTATAGTTAAATTGTACTCCATATTTAGCAAAACAAAAAAATGATTTTTTAACAAAATACATGTATACATATAAAAAAGGAATACAAATATATTTAGAGTGACACAATAATGTTAAAACCAATTCAAATAGGTTTCCTGACAACAATTTTATTCGATACAATTTATAAATTGATGCTCTTTGTAGATTATTTCTCTTTCTTGTTTGCTTAACTTCTGTCCTCTTTCTCTCTCTATAAAACTATATACTATATAATGCATTACAAACTAAGTAATAAGAATACGAACTTATAACGAAAGAGAAAGATAATTAAGAGGGTGTGTGTAAGTGAATTAATTGGAGGAGACTCACGTAGACCAATTCTCGGCGATTTGGCGATTTGCGTTGTATTTGTTTCTTTTTTTTTTTTTCATCAAAAAGATGCGGTTGATTGGGTGTATGTAATGGGTTTTGAGTTGGAATATTTCTGTTTTTTTTTCTTGTTAAATGGAGATGGTAGCGCTTAAACTACGGAGTCTTTGCGAATCCTGAAAGTAAATCAATAGAACAGAATCGAAATGGCGGAGAAAATGGTATCTTTTTAACGTACCACATGTAATTTTCAGTCTGTGGAGCTCTCATAACGCCGACGCCGCCACCCAAGCGACGATAATTCATGCAGCCACATAGTCTCCATTGATTCGTTTCAGGATCATATACTTCGATTGTTTTCAAATACGCTGAGCCATCGAAGCCACCAACAGCGTATAGTTGTCCATTGACGACAGCTAGACCGACCTTTGGAAATAGATAAATAATTCATTAAGTTTCCAACCATCTAAGATCCAAGCGCATTGAACTTACTCCACTTCGTCTAGATGTCATTGCAACAATCGGACTCCAGGTATTTGTATGTGGATTATAGCGTTCGGCAGAGGACAATTCCATGCAATCATCGCGTCCGCCAACTGCGTAAATGTAATTGTTAAATACAGCACAGCCTAAGTGTTTTCGCCGCGTGGACATTGGATTGACGGCACACCATTTATTTTGTCTGACAAGGGGAATAAATAATTATGGTTGACAAAGATTTTGCTTAGAGCTTACCTAGGATCATAACGTTCGACAGTGTTTAGTGGGCATTGTCCATCTGAGCCGCCGATAGCGTACAAATAGCCTCCAAGTACAGCGACAGCAACTCCCAGCCTTCGTGTCGTCATAGGAGCAACCTAAAAAACAAATTTTAGTTCAATTCAAAAATATAAAACAGTCCTTATTAGTGTTCTCACCTTTGACCACTTATTTTCTTTGGGATCATATCTCTCTACATGATTCAAACATTGCACACCATCTTGTCCACCGACCGCGTACAGAAATCCATCGAGGACCGCAACTCCAACACTTGTACGGCATGATGTGGTCGGTGCCACATCGCAGGACCATTGATTTGTCTGTGGATCATATCTCTCGATGCTATTCAAATAGCTTTGTCCATCGTGGCCACCAACGGCGTAAAGTAAATCATTTAGAACTGCAACTCCAACTCCACAGCGTCGCTTGCTCATGGGTGCGACCATTTTCCAGTCGTTTGTCTGTGGATCGAAGCGCTCCACAGATGCGATAGCATCGCCTGAACACCATCCCCCCACGGCGAAAAGGACTTCACCGCGACGTGTTGGCTTTCGTGGACGAGTGCGTGGACCCTGCATCAATGGACGTTCTTGTGGAAGCAATAGATAGTTTTTGGCCTCATCAACTAAGTCACGACAGGCTTCATCGGATCGCACCAGCAAATCAGAGCCTACAGTACCAACGAGGAATTTCGGACTTAACAGTGGCAAACGGACGTGTTGGAGGACCTACAAATTAAATCAATCAATAAATTGAAACGAAACAAAGTTAATTGCATATTACCTGAGCTAAATGCTGTCTCCTATCGGCGACATTGTATTTCAACCACGACATTACCGCGTTAAAAACTTGCTCTTCGGATCTCACGTTCAACTCATCACTGCAAATTATATCGACCAACTGGCCGACGGGCAACAACAGGAACTCCTCGCTTTCCATCACCTCCTGGAAGTTGTGTTGAGTAAATTTATCAGCGATGCGCAGCAACTCGCGACATGAATGCGTATCGGCAAACGCTCTTATGCCTAAACAGTTGGTGGGATCCAATTGCCGTTTCAAAAACTCACAGCAAATATCCTGTATCTCCACCAACTGCAACAAACATGCTGCCGGTAGCAGAGTTTGCACATTCGATTCTTCCACAATTATGTGTGCCGTATAGCAAAAATCAATTAACAGTTCCATGGCATTTTCGTCAATATCGCGTATGGTGACTTCGGTTTGTCGTGACTCCTCCAGCTCACCCGTAAACATGGCCCTGAAGTAGGGGCTACATGCTGACAGGATCACTCGATGGGCAAAGATTTTACGCCCGCCTACATTTAGCACTACATCGCACAACTCACGGTGACGCCGCAGGAGATTTAACTCCGAAAGTGTCACCTTTGGATGCTTTTCTGAGGTGTGCGATAGACGCGCCGGCGAGGGCGGCCGATCCCCCAAAAGTGGATCGCCCATTCTGTTTGCCGCCAAACGCAGCGGGGCAGAAGCCCAGCCCCACACAGCGTCTATCTGAAATTAAAAACAAAAAGAAATACGTGAGATTAGCTTGTTAAAAAGGAAAGAGATATGTAATAAGATTTGCATCAGCAGCAAAACAAGAAGGCCTCAAATAAGGAGGGTGATATAGATAGAAAAGCAGGTGTCATGGCGTGTAATATTGGCATCTTCCTCTTTTAGAAAAACCAACAATTAATGAACCCTTGCTGAGCAGTTTGTATAGAAATAATCTAAATATGACTGCATCGAATGGAGTTTGTAACCCGATTCCTTGAAACTGGTAAATCTGTGATGTATAATGAATAACACTGAACCAAAATTCATTCCGATACTTTATGGCGATGAAACAGAATTGGTTTCTAATCCTCTTTTCATCATTTAGTTGGCGAAACTCCGCTGCTCTGCGATCTGTGCTTGGCCTTCAATATTTAGAGCAATGGCGTCTCCTTCAATAGTTAACTTTAAGATTAATGAGCGACTAAAATGAAGATGGGTTTCTAAAGTTAACAAGTTTGGCTCCACCGTTAAACTAGTCTGAGGTTATATCAATAATTGAATAGTTTCTATTGATGCGATTTGGGTCAGCAATCGGGCAGTAGTTTAGACCATACTTGTTCATTGCTGTGCACGAATCCAATATGAAGTTTTGGTTTGTTGAAAATATATAGATCAAAAATTATACATACGTGGCACCCTATGTTCTCTCTGAGATTTAGACACGACTGACGACGAGTTGTGTTATTAATTTCAGTGTAGGTAAGGTTAGGTTAGGTGAGGTGGCTGACCTGGCGATAGCCAGGACACACTTAGACCAAAGAGTAGGTCCATTGTGATAGCACATAATTTCAGCGTAAATAAACAGAATTAGCTCTCCCTTGGTCGCCTTCCCTATTTATTGTTACCTCTCCTCCTGAGTTACCACTTTCTTTTCTTTTTAATCCTTTTGGGCAAAGTTTAGATATGTTGATTACGACATTCTTCGTTTGTGGTGATTGATCTACTCTATACATGTATGTATATTGAAACTCTATGATTTTTTTAGTTAATTCTTCACCAAATTGTCAGCAAATAATAAAAACATATGTATGATACGGACACAGTTCTTTAATGGCTGAAGCGAACTATAATTTTATTGTCAAACGAAAAATACAGATGCTTTTTCATGACATTTATGTATACTTCTAATGGTTCGGCAGATTGTATTAGAACCTGCATCCAAGTCTTTCAGTATGTAATACTCAGTTGATATTTAATTTAAGTAGGTGTACTGTGGATGCCTGGTTTGTCTTATCCATTCTTTTTTGTTTGCTAAACGTTTCGACACACCTTAATGAGTAAAGAGAGAGTGCTACGTGTATAAAAACGAATTATACTCTCCGTTACTCACGTTTTTCTAAACAAAAAAAAACGATTCCAACAACTGATAAACTTAATATAGGAAAGATCGTTGAAAGTGATAAATTAAATTAGAAGGCGAAAGCACATAAGATAAGCTCCAAAAATAGTAGGTCAGTTCTGTTAGCATTAAATTTAATCAAAATATAGATATGTACAGCGACCAGAATCCAATGTCAAAGATCATCTATCCATGGAGAGGCACCATTGTTGTTTGCACTATTTACTTAAGCACCTGCATTATAACCAATTGCAGCGGATGTGTGCCCCCGCAATCACAATTTTTCTCCTTAATTATTCATTATTATGTGTAACGTGATTCAAGAACCCACTGTCCTTCCTATTTCTTTTTATAGCTTAAGTTTTCGTTTTAATACTTTTTTTTTTTAAGAAAAGGAAAAAAAAATCTATTTCTTACTATGTACGACCTCTGTTCCAGTGGTGCTGTGGAGCTCCCACGGACGTACACAAATCCAAAACCCAGCGCGTTCCGTGAAACTGCAAGAATTGCTCAATCTTTCTCTAAAAATAGTAAACGGTCACAACGAATGGCAAAATAGAAATGAATAAAAAAGAATATGACACACAAAAAAATACGGGGTGTTACGCCCCAAAACATAGGCAAAGGGGGTGGCGGGCGGGGAGGTGCACAGCGTAAAGAGAAAAAATATCCAAAATTCACGCACAGCTGCTTTTCAATAAGAAATTTTCACTCTTCCATTCGCGACACCCACGTAAAACCAATCACAATCAATGAAATACACGACAAATTCAAGGAAAACAATGAAATTTTTCTTTGAGAATAATATAAAATGCAAACCTTTGTGGTTCTTTTTTCCACGGAGGAGCCAAAACACGAAAACCAATTGCAGTGAATTTTCAACGGCGTCGACAAACACTCCACTCTTCTAAAACGGCGGCATTTATTCGCATTCTTTGTTCTCCTTCAGTGGGAATTGAGTTTTATGAAACACGATTGAGTTTTCGTAAATAATTTTCGTAGAAATGAAAAATTTTCACGAAAATGAAAAAAAAAAATTTTCGTCTTCGTTGTCTATAATTCTTCTTCTTGTTGACTTGAAGTGAGTTTTCTTCAATGAAATGGTTGACTGGTGTTGATGAGTTTTTTTCTTTCACATGTGAAAAGTTGGCAGCAATGTGGGTGATTAGTAAGTTGTGTTCAAAAAATTGTGATTTGGAAATTCAATGCGAATTTTAAGATAAAAAAAAATAACTGACAGAAAGTTACAGAAATTCCATTGTTGTTATAGATGGGAAAAATTTAGATTAAAAATTATTTCGGTATACGATTCTCCGACACAACTTTTGCAAACCTAAGGCCAATTATTGGTTTAGTAAAAATGTTAAAAATAGGATTGTGAAATTCAGATAGTACAGCTATCAATAAGCACCATGGCTTAGTGGTTAATGCATTGGACTACTGAGCAGAAAAATTGATGTTCGAATCCCAGAAAACACGAACTATAATCTGTCATGAGAAAGCTGCTCAATTAAAAAAAAAAACTTTCGGATATGGTTCCAAACTGTAGGTCATCAGATCAGACTGGTCATCTGGTTATCAGACTAACCTTATAATAGGCATTCAGAAACCCTTTAGACATCAACCCCATCTTTTCTCTTCAACAAATCATTCCGATTCTATTTTAGCAATGATGTTAGATCTTTAGGGACACTCGATTGGCCATTGATTTCCTTCAAACTCGAGTAAGCTCCGTGCAAAACGGCTTTCTTTGACTTTCCTATATGTTTATGGGTGGTTCAGAGTATAAGTACAATCAGAATTATAGTTGGTTAATGGTGTGTCTGAAAATTCCCGGATAATCAACTTAATTATATAATGCTACAGTGATTGTAACTATTACAAAGCTTTAATAAGTTTGTTTTCGTTGGAAAATTGAAAATTTGTGGATAAGAATACATAAGTATCATAACACGTCATTCTACCACATTATTGCACCATATCACATCCCTGCTAAGAATTAATCACTCCCCTTTGTCAGTAAGGAAAATTTGTTGTTTCGTTTTTCCTCACAGCTGTTTGTCTTTCATGACACTTGCGTGAAACGAATAGTCAAATAGAATCACCGAAGTCTAGACGTTTCACATCTCTGACGTATTTTTCATCCGTAAACAAGTTTAGGAGAAATTTTTTCATTCTTTACCTCGCAATTGTGAGTTTTCCCCCAAAAAGAAAAACAAAGAACTATTATCTGTTCAACGCCAAACAATGCAAAGTGTTATCAATACCGTCAAGGGAACAGCCCTAGGAGTGGCTGAATATTTAACTCCGGTCCTCAAGGTAAGTAATTCCCACCCCCACAGATCAATTATAAGAACACAAAAAGGAAATCTTGTGAAATTGGGGAGACATTCAATCCTGACATCATGGTGATTCATTCATTTCTAGGAGAGCAAGTTCCGGGAGACGGGTGTTCTGACTCCTGAGGAATTTGTTGCCGCTGGAGAGCATTTGGTCCACCATTGCCCTACGTGGCAGTGGGCCGCTGGAGATGAGTCAAAGGCGAAACCTTATCTGCCCAAAGGTGAGTTTGACCCTTCGACGGGACGCAGTTATGTTATCATAATTTTACAGATAAGCAGTTTTTAATTACCCGAAATGTCGCATGTACTCGACGATGTAAGCAGATGGAGTATGTGGGTGAGGAGATTGTCGTCGAGGATGAGGGTGGCGACGGTGGTTGGGTGGAGACACATCAACTCAACGAGGATGGCGTAGCTGAGTTGGACGAGAAGGTGTGTGAGATGACATTGAGCGGCAAAGACGATGACGACGATGAGATTCATTCGATGGATGAGAACAAGATTCCAAATGACGATGATGATGATGATGATGACGAGGCCATTGATATGGAAGAGTTCGAGGAGAGTGGCATGTTGGAGCTTGTTGATCCAGTAAGTATGGTGGGGATGATGGTTCGAGTTAAGCAATTTATATGATCTTGTCTGACCTCTGTTTGTGTACATCGATTAATCCAATGATGGGAAGAATAATTCCGTCATTATAAATATGCCTTTGTTAAATTTGACATCCATCGGTTGATTAGGAACAGTAAAATCCGCTTTGATCCAACTACTGATAAGGAAATAACATTACACTACGATAAGATAACTTAACCAGCAACAGCAAAAAGAACTATGATTCGGCAAATAAGCAGAATTAATCCTAAATCATTGGAAAATCGGATGATTTCTAAGTTATCTCTTCATCAGAATTCATTAATTTGTTTTCCCTTTTAGGCCGTAGCAACAACTACAAGGAAAACAGAAACTCAACCTAAGGCTACAACGTCAGAGGGAGGTGACAGTGGGGATGGTGGCGATTCAGTTCTTCATACACGGACCTATGATCTACACATAACATACGACAAATACTACCAGACACCACGCCTATGGGTAGTAGGCTACGATGAGGTGGGTTTCCTTGAATTTCTAAACATTTATTCAGTTTCCTCTACTTGATGTCCATAGAATCGCAAACCATTAACCGTTGAACAAATGTACGAAGACGTTAGTCAGGATCACGCCAAAAAGACTGTGACCATGGAGAGTCATCCACATCTTCCCGGTCCTAATATGGCATCAGTGCATCCTTGCCGTCATGCTGATATTATGAAGAAAATCATTCAAACTGTCGAAGAAGGTGGCGGTCAGCTAGGTGTGCATCTATATCTGATTATATTCCTGAAATTCGTTCAAACCGTAATTCCAACAATTGAATACGACTTTACGCAGAATTTTACCATGTAAAGCCGCAGTGGCGCATTGCTGATATTGCTATGAATTTTATATGTATGCTTTCACTTGAATTTCTCTCTTATTATTATGATCCACCAAAGCTACTTTGTTGATTTGCTTGCATTCGCTTGCCCAGAGTTATATGCATGAGTCAGACCCTAGTCTGTCGCCACCCAGAGATGATATTAATGAGAATGATAAGAGTTAGGGCTACGTTATTCAGTTAAGTGTAAGTTTATATTATTATTAATAATTTGTTTTGCTAAGGAACACTAGTATACACTAAGATTTCAATAATATTTTATCTAAACAACAACAAAAGTGAAAAATGTATGTTTAATTTTATTTTACTAAATAAAATCAAAGATTGTGTTCCTTGAGGAGATCAAGGGATGCGTTTGCAAAGCACTTTTTAAGGTGATTTATTTTGAAACTTGAAGCGAAAAATTCGTCGTAACATTTTTTCAATTTTGATTTCATTTCACTAGACGGCTCTGTTTTTGTAAAAATGTAGGCGATATTAATATGTGTGTGAAATGGTACGAGTAAATTTTAAATTTATTTCTGAAATCCAAAAATAACATTTTTTCCGACTACGGCTCATATAGATATCTTTTAACATAAAAGCATGTGACGAATACTGCTGATTTTCTCACAAAATGTAACTGTGAGAATGATGAAACTCTGCTGGCACGCTCGTAGAGTAAGTTTTGGAACACAGCTCTGAGATCAAACACACAAACGAATTTTCATAAATGCAAATCTATCTTGCAATTACATATGGAAAATATTTTTTAAGACCTGAGTTTTAAAAAACGTTCATCAATTTCTAAGACTCTCTGGGATTTCTTTAAAATATTTTTTTTTAGCAATCAGCTCTTTAAAGTTAAGAGTCCAGTGATGAAGTGAAAAGAAAGGAAATAGGGAAAAATTAGAGATTAGATAGAAAAACAAGATGGAGATGAGACTTACTTATTTTTATATTTGGCATATCAGTTTTCTGATTTTTTTTATCGTATAGAAAAGTTTTCTGACCACAAGTAAGTAAATATAATAAAATCCTCCAAAGACCATATCATTGGCAGGAAACTAGTGGAAAACATGGGTGTCATCTGAAGGCTCTGCATGCATCCATCTGTCCTTCCTTTTATTGAAAGAATTACATATTTGTATGCCCTCTTATAACATTTGCACAATCTTAAACGTGTATAAAAGTTTTGTGAATGATTTCTAGATATTTTAGTTCCAAATTAATAAGATTACCAATTAAATACAAATCCCCCACGTAGATGGAGCCACGTACAAGACACCACCCGGCTCACCTCTCAACAAATGTCATAAATATCAACCCACAAACCAACGAATGGCAGTACTGTCGGGGAATGAAAAAATCATCTATCTCTCGCATACGCATATCGTCAAACCGTGTCGATTTCCCTCTTCTTGTTCCACATACAAGCAGAAAATTTAAAACCAAAGAGCAAAGTCGCTTGCCGCCATATTTCATTTCAGTACACGAATATTCTTTTTTTCTCCTCTTCCTCGTCCTCTTTCGCCTCTCGCTCTTCCATTATCGCTACGTTTTCCCCACATTAGCAAATCCATTTCCATTCGTGTGGTGACAAATCGTGTACGTCTGACTCTGACAGTGAATCGCTGTGGTGATAGGAAGAAAAACCCACAAAAATTTACTCAAAAATTTGTAAAATTGTCCTCTGCAATTGTGTTAAAGTTATTTCTTTTCACCCATTTCCGGTTCCCTGAGTGTAATAATCCTTATCCATTAGTGCGCTCCAAAAAACCAACGGTATTCCATCAAAAAAAAAATCTTCCATCAGCAGAGAAAAAAACTTCTCTGCGAGCGAGCCGTGTGGAGAAGACGTAGAGAAAATCGTTTTTTTTTTCCTTCGTTTATAGAATTTCTTTTCGTGCTACGCGTGTGTACGTGTGGAGTTTTCTCGACGTGTGAAATCGGAGAAAAATTTCTCAGAGAAGAAAAACAATAATAGAAATACTTGGAATTAGTGAAATTTTCTCCGAGTGCAGTGCAATTAAAAAAAGGAAATCAAAGGTTACTCGAATAGGTCGAGGAATTAAGGAAAAGGTGAAAAATCGAATCGAAACCAGATACTGCAATTAGGCTGGTAGTGAAGAGGGAAATTTTTTTTCTTCATCGCCGTCGTCGTGTTCTTTTTTTTTCATCATTGGTGTCGTTATCATCCTCTCTCTATCTCTCTCTGAGGGATCACATTAGCGAGTAACTCTCGCGCTCTCGCTCGCTCTCTGTATTGCTTTTATATATACGTATATCGCGATAAATGGAAATTTTGTGAAGAAAAAAAATATTTTTAATCGTACGACGGGTGAGCGTATTTCGCGAAAGTGTTGGAATAGAGTAAATTTCGGTGCACGATTGATGGTTTTTTTTTTGGTTTGGATAAAGTGAAGTGAAAGACCTCGCGCGGAGCTCCTGTGGAAGAGAAGGAGAAAATTTGGAGCGCTGTGGTTCCCCGTCCCCCTCTTTCATTACTGCTGCCAACTTCACACTTCGTATACATACACAATCGGGTAGTACGACGACGACACCACAGTTTTTGGAGAGTGAGAAGAAAATCGCGGACTTGCGTTTTTTTTTCCTCATCCATCCAGAGTCGGTCGTCCGCGTTCACAAACCGTCTAAATGATGGCGTTGCCAATGAACTCTTTATATTCGCTAACGTGGGGCGATTACGGCAGTTCGCTTGTGTCGGCCATTCAACTTCTACGATGTCATGGAGATTTGGTAGACTGCACCCTGGCGGCTGGCGGTCGAAGTTTTCCGGCTCACAAAATAGTCCTGTGTGCTGCTAGTCCGTTCCTTTTGGAACTGTTGAAGGTAAGTTTTTGGGTTAATTCAGTTGAAGTTTGATTGACGTTGGGCATCTCCCGCCCAATTGGAATGGAAGTAGTCGTGGGTGGGAGACAGGTGGCAAGTGGGTCGGTTCGCTCCCGAGATTGAGCTCAAGATATTTTGTAAACAGAGATCATTCCGTTTTGTGTTCCCTCCACATACATTCACAGCAGCATAGGCAACAGAGAGGAAAGAGAAGTGCCCTCTTTTGTTTGGTTTGCTTTTGTTTTCTTGTGCTTCTTGGACAGTGTTGGTGTATTGGAATCCCTCCCTGAGAAGTGTAGCTGGCTCCTCTCAATCTCCAGTAGATTGGTGGTGTTCATCTGTGGCTCTATTTTATATGAGATACCCTCTCGCTTTTTAGATTGTTTACATCATCCTCCTGTCCACCTCTGTGTTGTGTCTACTTTTTTTTTTCATCCCTCATTACTAGGTGAGTAGTGTTCTCCCTCCCAAAGAAGTTCCAATCAGAGGTAAGAGAATGAAAACACGGTGTTCTATCATAATCATCCCTTCAAAGTCGTTTGGGAGTTTAAATAAAGAGGGGTAGGTTTAGTTTCTATAGCAACGGTACTCAAAAAAGGAAGAAAAAAATGAAATTGATTGATGCTCTGCTCTTCTCTAAAAGTGTTTTGAGTACAGTTTCTCTTCGTCGACAATTTTTTTTTTCTTTTGAGTCGCGTCGAGAAGAGTGCTTGACGAAAATGTACAAGAGGAACGAGCGGGGATTGTTTTGGTCGCTCAATGGTTTGGTCGCGGCAGGCATGGGCACTGTTGATCAGTGTAGTTCTTCATTTACGATGATAACTGTTGTGCCGGTGCTGCTCTTTCTTTTGGCAGGTGAAAGGGCGACAAGTAATTGACGAAGATTTATTTTTTTTTTAGGTTGATATAATGACTTATTGGTGAATGTGCATACTATAGAAAGCTTATCAAGGGTAAGTTTTTAGAACGTGCATGGTTTGTGTACGATTGCCCTGCTAAAACTGTCTTTTTATCAATATAGATTAAAGTATAATGTGCTGGTTCAGATATGTATGACTGTACGTACATTATGTATGTTTGTAATTTTTTTTCGATGCAAATCAAACCCAATAGAAGTTTGAGAAAAAAAAATACAAATACAAATTCTTGGCTCAACAGACCGTATGTGGTCCAGGGCCTAGCTTCTCGCGACTATTCGTGTTGTGCGTGTTATATGTTTCCATACAAATGGAAGCACCTACAGTTTAGAGTTATATGCGAAAGTAAAATTGAGAATCTTTCTCATGACAGTTATTACTGTCGGATATTTGTCAGAAATTCTCGAGAGGTGGGACTGTGAAAAAACTTTTTTGGTGTTTTCTCGGGTTCGGACGTCGAACCTCCCGCTTAGCGATCCACTTGAGGCACGGCGCCCACTAAGAACCTAAGCGGCACACTCAAAAACCCTACGTATTAATCCCTGAGAAGTAGGGGCCTACTGCTTTCCCGCAGACTGTAGACAAGTTGCATCTTTTTATTGTGGTTCCGATTTCCGGTCATTTTAGAAAACAAAATTGGCACTGTTTCTCAGGCGAGTTGATTAACTATACATCCTTTACTGTAGGCTACAGAAAGACAGGAGACTTATAGTGTTTTTAAATTAAACGGATAAAGTAACTAACGTTTGCTACATACAGCTAAACCATTTTCCTTTTAAATCATAATTGTTATAGACTTTCAAGATCAAAGAAAAATATTTTCTGGCGCAGTTGAAACTGATTTATTCAACAAATATTTTAAAAGATTAAATGGAGTAATCGCCATAAACACGACGTTGGACTTCCTTCCAGGAACCAAGAGCCGTACTATTAAAACATTTTTTCTTTTGAATCGAGTTATTGTTAAAGCCTTTCAAAATTAAAAAAAAATATACATACATACTACCTACGATCACTAGAAATACGACATTTGGACTTTCAGGATCAGGCACCAAAGCCCCTTGACCTCTATATTCACCGGGTATCTTATTAACATCCTCATACCATAGCTAATTCCTTTCGTTGCATAGCAAACAAACGCTTCAATTCACTCATCAGGAAATGTATTTCCATATACATACCTACATACATATGTACATATGTATGTGGTTTCAATTTATTACAGAAACCATGGTGTATAAAACAGTCCAGTAAAGTATTTATAAAGAGCCTGCGTTATGTCATGCATCTTGCGATTTTCCCTAGTATTAAGTACCACCAAATTAAGCACTCTTCACACCACCCAACCATTTCCCAACCTAAAAGTAGAGCCTAGCTTCTCGTAGCCATTCATGTTGGGCTAAGAGCTATAAAGTCTAATGCCACATGCGGGAGGATATTCATACATATTCATACATACATACATACATACATACATACATATGTCGAATAGATTCGACATGGGAAACTGTTTACCGGTGAGGGTTTCGAGATAGGCCTTAAAGACACAGCTTTTTCAACGATAGATCACCCACCCTACATCTCAGACCCAGCAAAGAAGGCAAAGAAAAAGAATATTTTTTCGGTGGTATTAAGGCACTGTATTCCCGATGTGAGAAGTACATATCACTTGAGGGAGATTATATTGAGAAATAACCCTTTTTAATTGGATCTCTTCTTTCATTTAATGCTTTAGGCCGGGAACTTATCAGCCGCCCACCATATGTCGGAACCTGTTTGAGATGGAAGCGGTTATCCAATTTATTTATAGATAAATAATAATTCACACTTCAGGTTTTTGTCATTCAGATACATACAAATACATATGTATATGTAAATTTACTGCGGTTTTCGTAATTTTTTCTTCAGTCTTTACTTCGTCACCATCCAATTTAATCTTTCACTGTCCAATGCTTTACAAGTAAATATTCCCCACCTCGAACGATGTGCATTGAATAGGTATGAGAGTTGGTGCTGTTGATCTTCATTTGATGAAATTGATTAAAAGAAAACCAATTAAAGCTATTCTAATGTCGATGTACAGGTTATGAATGCGTTGCCATCATAAATAATGCAAACCACCGAACAACAATAGAACCATAGCACGTTTCGAACAACCTTAATATATCAGCGTTACAGTTCACAATGCCACCGTCGAAAAGAATGCGTTTAGTGAACTTTTTTTTCTTATATCTTTTCATCCCTCCTCTCTGTTTACAAAACATAAAATTTTCTTTCTCTTCAGCTGTACTGCTATCTGCAGTAGTGAGAAAGAGAATGTGAAAAGAGAACATGCTCATCTCTTAAGCGGACGATATTTTATCCAATGCATCTTGACTTAAAAAAAAAAAAAGAAGTAAACAATGAATTCAATTGTCTCCTCTCATCCATCCCCTCTCTTTTTTTTTATTCACTATTTCCCTCAATAATTGTTTTTATTCCTCCCTACCAATAGAATACACCATGTAAACATCCCGTCGTTATGCTTGCCGGTGTTAATGCCAACGATCTAGAGGCTCTTCTTGAATTTGTCTATCGCGGTGAGGTCAGTGTTGATCACGCTCAACTGCCATCACTGTTGCAGGCAGCACAATGTCTCAACATTCAAGGATTAGCACCACAAACCGTTACCAAAGATGACTATACGACACATTCGATTCAATTGCAACATATGATACCACAACATCACGTTAAGACCGTAATCGATGTATGTCAGGAAGAAGTATGTAATTTCTCATGAAAGGATATTTCAAAGTGGGAGTTTTATTTTTTGTTTTTATTTTAGGATCAAGACCAATTAATTGCTACCATTGCCACCGCCCCACCACAGACCGTACACGCTCAAGTAGTCGAGGATATTCATCAAGCCGGACCAGTAATTACCGATGTAGGAGAGGTTAAAGATGTTATCAACCAGTTTTTACCAGCACGGAAGCGAAGGCCGCGTGTTAAAAAAATGTCGCGTAAGTAACAAGTTGTTTGTGTAAGGAACAGATGTTAATTTTTTTTAATGATTTTTGAAACTCAGCGACAGTATCGAAAATCGCAAGAACCGATGGTATGGACAGCATCATGACAACTCCAACAACGACTAATCAAACGCAAACTATTCCCACTCATGAAAATGGTGATAATACACCAATATCATCGACGCCAATAAAATCGGAAACCCAGACGAATAATGAGACAATGGTTACCGTGTCGGATGCTAGTGTGACTCCAACAACGCCAAATACATCAACCACATCTGGAGGGAATGGTTCAGCAGTAAAAACTGGGAGCTCCAATAGTAAGTGAGAATAAACTTTAAATGTATCTGCCAATTAGTTAATGTTAGAGTTATTAAATGGTCTTTACTTAACTAAATCTGTGGCCACAAGCCATAACCGCTAAAGTCGACTTAAGACGAAAACCAAATGTTTCTATAATTTTCATTGGAAATAAGCATAATTAAAGAAATAACAAAATGTTGGTACAATTAACCGTAATTTGCACTTTGATAATCAGTATTGGTTTGTTACTTAAATGCGTAAGTTTTTTTTTCAAACTGAAAATTAAATTTGAAAATTCTTCTTCTGAAAATTCCATTTTCGACTTTAGCGGTTATGGCTTGTGGCCACAGAAATATCCAAAAGAAGTTCAGGAAAAGGTTGAGAGGGTATGACGTCAAGCAAATACTACCTAGTGAGAAGTTTGTTGGGCCGCATTTTTTTTTTTAATTACAAACTTTTATATTTGATTTAAATATGGCTTATCCTAAAGAAGTCTAAGAAAAGCCTAGTTGATCCATATTTACAACCTCTTGGTGACACTTTATTTTCTTTTACTTTTTCCTCTTACGTCCAGAAGCACGATCACGTTCCCAGTCTGAACAGCCAGCTACTTGTCCAATTTGCTATGCAGTGATTCGTCAATCAAGAAACTTACGACGCCATTTGGAATTAAGACATTTCGCAAAACCCGGTGTTAAAAAAGAGAGAAAAGGTAAGTCCGTTTAAAAATACCCGAAACCGAAAAAGCTGAGAATTTTTTTTTCAGCGATACCGGGCGGGACAAAAAAGCAAATGACTTCAACGAGCACAGCAAATTCTAGCACGAATACCACATCAGCAGTTAGCGCCACAATACCACAAGTTCAAACAGTGCAATCATTACATACACTACAAGCAGTGCAAGTAAAAAAGGAGCCCGATGCGATCTCATCAGCTGGTGGTAATCAAGTATCTGTAGCAGTCAGTACTTCATCTCAGCAGCAACAACAGCAACAGCAACAACAGCAGCAACAGGTGCATCATCAGATTATAGATCAATCGGGTAATATAACGACGGCCACTGGCAATGGCCAACCAACGATTGTGACACAACAAGAGCACACGGATGGCACAACATCATTGTCTATAGCTCAAGTGCAAACGCTGCAGGGCCATCAATTGATTGGCAATATCAATCAGGTGAATATGAATGATTACCATCACCACCAACAACAGTTGTGAGACTTAGACACCCATACAATCCACAAAACCAACTACCAAACACCATCACCAACCAAAAACCCAACCTATTTAACCTCCAGTCTTAAATATCTCTTTTTTTATAGTTTGAGTTTTTTTTTAAAGTAGCGTTATACTTTACCTTTTCTTTTATGTATAAAATATTCAATGGAATACTTTACCTTTTAAACCAGCTAACCTAGGAGGAGTCTTTTGTATTGTATATACAGATTAGTAATTTTTTTTTTGATTTCTTTGCATAAAACATAGATGTTGTTTCGTTTATAAAAAACGCATGGACAAGGCTTTATTTTTAAAATGAAATTATTTTTTTTAAGCACAAAACTGTCAATTTCTTAGAATGAATAAAGTTTCACTGCAGTCTGTTGCTTATTCAGTCTGTTTCAATGAATTACATAAACAGCGAGCAAATCAAGAGGTCCTAATGCTCTCTACAGCTTTAGTTTTCGGAACAATTACGAAATACTCCGAACGTAATAGAAAGTGTTCTTGCGCGGGGAATATTGTGTCCAAATTATTCTTATGAATACTTGTTGGACGCCAATTGATTTCTTATGAACACTCGTTGGGTGCGATTAACTACTTTTTTTTTTTTTAAATAGTTGCTTGAAAATAGAGTGCTTAGTGAACACTCACTATGTTTCTTATAAATATCTGTTAAGAGTCATTATTTTCAATGAAATCTTAAAAGAACTAGAAAGGGAAACAATAAGTTATTAATCAACAATTGTTGAGCGCCAATTCGTTTTGAGAGAGTAATTAGATTAAGACAAAAATACAAGTCGTTTAAGAAACAGAGAATTTAGTTTACTATCTAATGAGCATTCATTGGGCACAAATCATAAACATTCGCGTTGTGCGTCATTTAATTTGAAAAGAAAGAAAGGAAAGTTTTGCAACCCTGTTGGGCGCATAAAATACGAATACTTAATGAAATTCGGTGCTTTAAATCAGCAGCGACATCTTTTATTTGCTATAAATAGCAGCAGAGAGTTTTAAGTTATTACTCAGACATTAAACGATCGAATTGTCTACATAACTCTGTAGAAATCTAGCTCTTAATAAAATAAATACCAAACACTAGAAAACTTTACACTTTAAAAATAATTTTGTGATTTATAAAGACCAACCCGGTGAGTTTTGTTCTCAAACACATTATTGTATATAGGCAAAAACTTAATGCTTGATGGTGCTTGCTTACTTAATAAATATATAATTCTTATTTATCTTTATTTTGTTGTAAAAGAGTTCTGCTATCGCTTGCTTACTAACATACTTGGTATAGTTTTCATAATTCAACTAAGGTGCAATACACTTTCACATCCTATCTTAAAGAATATGTGAACTTTTTACTTTGTTACAATTTTTTTTTTAAACTTTATATATGTCTCATAGAAAATATGCATCTGCAAGTCTTAAAATAAATTGTTTTTTTTTTCTTTTCTATTTTGGGTTTAATTTAAAGTTATGAATAAATATTATTAAAAGAAATTATGTATTTTTTTAAGTAAAAAAAACAAATAATAATAATTTAAGTTGTAGATTTTTACCTGTAGTTTTGAAAAATAAAAGTGGATTTATTATATCAGCTATATATAAAGAAAACAAAGCAAAATCATTTTTTCTTTTTTATTTCCATATTTTTTACATCTCCTTTCTCTACTATTACATTATCTTGTACCCCACATGCTCCATACATTATTGTCCTCCAAGTGAATAAAACAAATATTCTTATATTTAAACAGATTTTTTTATAGAAAATTATTTTTATGTAAAACCAAACTAAATTCATGTTGACCAATTCTTGTCTTTTTTTCTTCAATTTTTTCTCTTTTCATCTCCACAAAAAAAAAAAAAAAAAAAACAAAATCAAAATCAAAAAACAAACTTTGATTCCATTGTAGCAGAAAAATCATAACATTTTGGTTAAAAAGGTTTTTATTTTAAAAGGCAACAATAATACGTAATGATGATCAAAATCACATTCGCCCGATGACAACAGGTTATATTTCATAAACCTGGTGCCTACGGCGGAGCCAAATACCACAACTACTATCACAAATACAGAGCAACAAGAACATCAAGATCATCATGAAATTCAACAAATAGATGATGGGAAAGAACAGCAACAACATGAAGAACATGAATATTATCACGAGGGTATTGACGAACAGCACGAACAAGTTGATTCGGATGAAGTTATGGAAGAATCTGTACAACACCATGATGAAGAACAACAACACTATCAACTTGAATACAAACAGCTTGAGGGTGAACAAATAGAAGAAGAGCCTCCCGATGAGGATCCTCCTGACGAACCTCCTAATGAAGATCCTCCTGATGAGGAGCCTCCTGATGAAGATGATGAACAATTCTTTCTTAAATGAAACTAACATATATCAAAACTTTAAAAACAACATCATAAAGAATATTTTTTTTTAACCTTTAAGTTCAGGGTGCTGTAAATACTTAATTAGTCTGTATACATAAATAATATTAAACAAAAAAAAAAAAAACAAAAAACGTACATATTTATGTATAAATGTGTCAACCTATAGAAAAAAAATCTTTACAAAAATATACATACATATATATTTGTATTTTTTAGTGTGAACAATTTTCTCTCTCGACACATACGAAAAAAGTAAAATTCAATAATATTAAAAACAAAAATACAAATAAAAAAAATATTTATTTAATTTAATAGATTAACAAACCTAAATTTCTAATATACCAGCGTAGTTTGACAAAAACAAAAAAATAAAGAAATATATGTATGTAAGGTGTAATAAGTATTTTTTAAAAAAGTATAAAAATGAAAGTAAAAATTATAAAGTAGCACAACCAACTTAACACTTAAAATGAATTTGATTCATTTAACAAAAAATAAAAAAAAAAATATAAATATTATTGATTGAACATATTAGTAAAAGGAATAAATTTAATGAAAAGAAAATATTTAAAATTTAATTGAACATAAATTATGTATTTTAACTTAAATGTAATCTAAGTGAGAAAAGGGTGAAATAATGTAGAAACTAAGTGGAATATAAATCATTTGAAAGAAAAGAAACGCAATAAAATCGGTTTGTTCGTAAAGTATGTTGTTGTGGATTCTTAAAGCAATGGTCGGAGATTGAAGCTGGTTCTATATACATACATACAGATGTATGTTACATACTCCGAAATGTGACATCGAAAATTATGTTTTGTTTGATTACGATGCACGTTTTTACTTTTTTGATGCAAAATAAGAATGAATTCTCGTGCAAATAATAAGGAACTAAAGAAGCACGTATTTCGTTCAACGACGACAAATGGAATGATTTGATAGCTAATCGCCTTATTCCCATAGTTGAAGTAACAGAATGTTTCGTTATTTTTTGTCGGCACAACATTAACCCGGCGTCATTACATACTTACCTTACTTAATGGCTCCTGGTCCGTGAAGAGTCTAAAAGAAGACAGAGTAGTCTTCCATCGTCGCCGATCATGTGCACGCTGTTTCCAGTTGTCAAGACCAAGCACGGTTTTTCTGGTCATCTGCCATGCTGTCCGACTTATCGATGGACTGATGGTATTTGGTTTGTTGATAGCAGGAATGTATCTGAGTTTGCTCTCGCTCGCTTAAAGATCGTGCGCCATTTTTTCTAAGCAAATACAATGTGCATATGTATGTACATACTTTGGAGCAGTTATTGAATGGAACGTTCCTTTATCTCATCTGCTGTTAAAACTTAACCTTAATAACATTGTGCCTTTTTTCACATGCATATCTTTTCCCTGAATTTTGTTTTTCTAGCAAAGACAGGCCCTTGTAGTTTTTTTTTTTTTGCAAAGCCTTCCGCAAACACCTCCTCGCTTTTGAGTTCATGTGGAGCCAGTACAAAATTGTACATTACTGCCACGCCAAGTATGAGAGTAATTTTGTTTGTTTTTAATGGTCCGGTCTTTTCTTCTTAACGAACGTCATGAAAGACATTTTGTAAACTTTGTTTTTCTTTTTATTGGAATTGTTACTGGAATATTTGAATCATTAGAGGTAAAAATAGGATCTACTACAAGAAAGTCAAGTTTAAACGATTTGAAGTTAGCTTTGAAAACAGCAGACTTAGTCCCATTATTAATGGTCCGAGATTCCTTTTCTGTTACACGTAATAACAGATTTATTTATACTCGGGTACACAGTACCTGAAAATGTTAAATATTGCACACAACCTTATGGTGGGCACGAACGCTACTGATGGTAAGTAGCTTTCCGAAGATAGAAATTGTTGCGCAAATGGAAGAGACCTAAAGTTAATAGCCATATCCTTGGAGTTTCTGTTAAATACACGTTAGAAAATGCTTTGTTTTAAAAGTTTTTAGTCACTGCTGTGAGTTTATTTAATCGATTCTTCCACTTCGGTTTATCCTAATGTAAGCATTAAATTAAATTTAAAAATTATTTAAGTAAGGGTGACCTTAAGTAGCCACCAAGACGTCGTGATTTCCTAAAGCGATGAGAGCAATCTTGTCATAGAGCCAATGTGTTTGGCTAAAAGTCGTCCTTCTTAACGATGTTTGACTTTCTCGTTCTTTTTGAACGTACAGGGAAGTTTGTTTCGTATGTGGCATTTTACACCAAGAAAATCCTCTTCGTTCTCGCCTCTTGTTTACTTTTTTTCTGTGGCAGTGATATTAGAAGATGAAATCAAATACGATGCCTGGATGGATGCATGGTATTATCATTAATTTCACAAAGCAAGGCAAGCCAGCATCTTTACTTTGGATTTCTATGATTTCATTTGGTTTACACGTTTGCAGTAAAACCAATCCTTTCCTAATTAAAAAAAATCAATTTACAATTTTTTTTGTAACATAATTTATTTCTACATTTTTACATCGACAACTTAATCCAACAAATATTTACAAATTAACAAAGAAATCTTCTAGTAAAAGATCGTAACAGGATGGAGACAACATTTTCTTAAAAATGATTCGTAGAAAATAAAATTACAGAGTGGCAGAGGAAATAATTTAAATTCAATGGATGTGTGTGTAGTGTAAAAAAGGTAAAAGATAAGTTTTAAAAGGAGGTAAAAATCCTGGCACATTTTTTGGCGTTTTTTTTAGTTTTTTCTTGGATAAAACAAGTTTAATGAAAATCTAAATATTTTTTTACTTAATTTTATTTGAATTATTTTCTTTTTCTAGAGGCACAACTACAAAAGGTTACACTTCAGCTGCATGTGTGTGTTTTTTTTTTCGTTTCTTTTTCTGGGATGTGTGAAGGGAAACTTGGGATCCCTTTAAGTACAAGTCTCGATTAGATTAAAACCGATCCTTAACGCTTTGGATAACCTGACCTAATGGTTTTTAATTTGTTTATATTTTGTTTAGCTTGTTTTATTTTATTTAGTTTATTTAACTAAGATTGATTTTATTTGCGTCCCCATTTACTCAGCCTTTTCAGATTGAAACATTCTCCAAAGAATTTGTCCAAAGAATGATAGAGATGCGGCCGAACACCACCCAAACCATGGTCCTCATCGGGATAACTCTAAAGATAGGCCAGAATTAGTAAGTGATGTTAAGGAAAAGGAGCGTTTCTACTTACAATCTGTTTGAAGAGAATATCTCTTCTTTCTAGGTTCTTTGCAAGAATCATTGCCTGTTGGTAGTGGACATTATCATCCAGAGTTCCGTGAACGAGCAAGAATTTCTTTCCCTTGAATTTCGGAGCAAGCGTACTTAGACGGGCATTGGTATAACCTTGAGCATTGTCTTCAGGAACACCCATGTACCGCTCCGTGTAGATCGAATCTTTTGCAATGAATGTTGACAAGATTAGTTCGAAGGCAATAAAAAACGCATAAACCTACCATAATAAGCCCAATCGGTTACAGGCGCTATTGAAGCCGCACATTTGAATGATCCAGATAGATCATTAGCCAATGCCATTGCTGCAGCATAACCACCATAACTCCATCCCCAGATTCCAGTGCGATTGGCATCAATATAAGATAGTTTTTGTTGCAGTGATCTATAGAGAAATATTTCTTTAGGACTAATCTGAATGGTATAATGGTATGGTTCAACAAACCTCGTAACTTCAATCTGATCAGTGATCTCAACGGTTCCTAACTTCAAATAAATGGAATGCAATAATTTATCGCCCCGCAACCCCGATCCCCGTCCGTCAATTTTGGCATAGATCACTGATTGGTTAGAGGAAAGGTATGTTCCCCAGTCCATGCCCCATTTATCCGTTACAGAGTATGAGTCTGGTCCACCATATACATCTACCAACATTGGGTACTTAGTATTGCCACTTCGATCGATATTTGGAGGTAATTGTAATAAAACTTTGGCGGTGAATCCATTGGCAATGTGAATTGTGTGAATTTCCTGCTCCGGCATAGCAAGCGTATCCAATTCGTTCCTAAGACGCTTATTCAACTCCCAATCGATAACTTTTGACAGCTTGACTTCTCCTGTAATAACAAAAAAATATGCAATTGGTTCAGAAGCCTGTTAAAAATTGAGTAAAGTAGAAATTGACGGATCAATAAGGATGAATTGGAATAATTTGTTTTGTATTATGTTGAAGGTTAAGCCCAACTCACCATTTACGTACGACCATTCATAGATAGCGTGCGATGGAACATTTGGACCAACGCTACTGATCACAACATAATTTGCTTCACTAAATTCGGCTGAAAAATAACTCTGTTGGACACCTGTTTACAAAAAAGAAACGCTTTAAATTAATTAAATATTTTCTCCTTCCTTTCATGTCTTACCATCAATAAGTAGATTACAGGTAAGGCATTGTGGCTTTTGGTCTGTTGCAGCTTTAATAGCATACACATGCAAAACATTTGAGGCATCTTCGGTATTTGCTGTATAGAAGATGACATTCTTATCTGCGTCCCAATGAAGCACCGCTGTTACCACATACTTTCCGCTAGTAATTGGTAGTGGAGCAGCACTTCTAGTTGACAAAAGGCATAAATGTCGGAAATCTCCATCTTCACCCTGACGCTGTGGCAATACCAAAGCAATCTCACTGCCGTCTTTATTCTTGAGAGGCTCAGTAAAAAGATCAACCCAACCCGTCTTTGATTCTATGGTAAAGATCTTTGCAAAAAAAACACTCGAATTATTAAACGGAATAAGTCAAAAAAAGACCAACAACGTCATACCTCAGTCCTTCGAAGACCTTCAAAGACCTGCATGTATGCCGCATTTTGTATCCTATTCATCCACACTGACAGAACATTCTGATCATTTAACCAGGACACCACGGTTATAATGTGACTTACAGTATTAAGGGTACTTGGCACGGGAATTTCCGTAAGGAAGTTATCAGATTTCAAGGTTTGCTGTAAGTCAGCTGTAAAAAGTTTTACGAATGGATTTGGTGATCCAGCTTTTGGATAGGCAACGGGCTGATTCCAAGGATATTGGTATCGTAAGTCACCCGCTTCACCGTAATATGGGAAATTTATGATTTTTGTTGGCGTATCATTGAATTGTATAAATGCAATTTTAGTTCCGTTTGGACTAAACCAAATGGCGGAATTCGTTGCGAACACCTCCTCTTCGTACACCCAGTCGGGGATTCCATTCAAAATGGCGGGATTAGTGTCATCTGTAATTTGGATCTCTTCACTGTCCAAGGCAGTTGGTTTGTAGTAAAGATTTCGTTGATAATTAATGATTAAGGCATTGCCAACGGGTGCCCATTGGACTAGATATAGAAGTTCTTGATTTCCCTTGATCTTAAGCGGATGAACTGCTCCAGATTCCAGATCGAGTATATCATATTCAGCTTGAAAACTATGACGGAAGATCTAAAAAAAAATAGATACTTTTACAAAAACGACATGCACTGTATATAGAGACCTTACCTTTAGATGATTTTTTCCCAAAAGGAGATATTTACCATCACCAGATTTCTCAAAAACTTGATATTGCAGCTGTAAGAAACGTTTCATATTCAATTTCCCATTTTGAGTTTAACATGTGAGCAAACATTTACCTTTTCATCGTTTAGTAACGATGTATGCTTTCCGGTTGCTACATTATATTCGATTATGTGCTAAATTAAGAAGACGTATTGTCTTAAAAAATGTTAAATTTTTTAAAGAATTTTTCTTACAGCATTCTCCTTAAAAATAATATTTGTTCCCGATGACCATGTTCCATTAAATCTTCTCGCTTGTAATCTCCCCGTGAGAATATCTTCTAATTTAATACCATTGCTGATTTGTGCATCATCGTCACTATTATTTACTAAGAATACCACAGCTACAGTTATGAGACCGATTAGGACGATAGCGCCGACGACTCCTAAGATGATACGAATATTTCGAATTCGTTTTTTTGAATAGATGAGGTCCTAAAATTTTGAAAATTAAAATTAGTGAAAATTATTAAGTGATATATGTATGTTTGTATATTGATTGCACCCCTTCTGAAAGTAATGTGGAGATACATAGATACATGTAATAAATTAGACAAACATAAAAGTCTCCTTCAAAAATGATCTTTTTATTCCAGGTCAACAGAAATATTTATTGTACAGAAATCTGATTTTCTAGTAGAATCTGGCATTTAACCATCGAAATTGGAGGATCAACTGACTTGCTACACCCCTAACTTAAGTTGGTGAACAGATTTTCATGAGGGGTGGTTCAATAATCTGATAATAACTCCAATGCAGTGTCGTGTTGGTCGTTTCGAGCGAATTGATTCCTGTTTGCGTTGAAGGAGAAGATTAATACGAACTGCACAGTGCCATCTACAAAAAAAAAATACAAATACAATACTTGGCGCAACGGACGTACATATATGGTTCGGAGCGTAGCTTCTCGCGACCATTCGTGTTGTGCGTGTTATATTTTTCACACAAAATGGAAGGGACCTACAGTTTACAGGACCTACAGAAAAAACTTTCTGGTGTTTCTGGGATTCGAACGTCGAACCTCCCGCTCAGCGATCCAACGCACTAACCACTTGAGCCACGGCGCCCACAGTACCATCTACTAAGTCAAAAAAAACTGTGTCTTGGACGACTAAGATGGACAGGGTATGTAAAGCAAATGATCATCAACGTTCCGGTCTGCAGAGCTTGTTGGTTAAGGTCCAGGTTTACCTCAAACTGTGGCAGCTAAAAAGGTAAAAATGGGGTATCGGTAAGATACATATGATTAAAAAACGGTTAAAATGTCTTTGTCAGCTTACAAACTCAGAAATTGTTGAACAGATTTTAATGGATTACGGGATAATGAGTTGCTATCCCCTTTTAAAAATTATGTAAGGCTGAGAAAACTTCCCCTGAGCCTTGTTGTACAAGTTCATCAGAGATCTCGTCTCTATAGATTCCAGTGTGACTTGACACCCAGGTGACATATAAGTGTATAAGTGTGCTGGGGTATTACAACGCTTCAAAGGTCTGAATGGTGGTAAAAAAGCAGAAAACTCCTTGCCTAAAGTGTTGGGATGGAAAAGTTCATTTACGACCGAAATTTTCGTAAGTATTCAAATGCTGGAATAAGTTTCAACATTTTTCGTCAAGTAGCTAATAGATACATTAGTGCTCTAAGGATTTGCCTATAGTACTTTACGAACTTTGCTGTAAATTATGTTCGACAGTTACTACTCTATCTTGGCGAACTTAATACTCGAACATCACAAGTATTTGAGATACTATACGTATGTATGTACATCTCTTTCAGCCACCAACGATTTAATACTCAAACGTCAATTTTATGTCATTCAGTTTATTTTTAGATCCATTATTTGTCGTGTCACAGTTTCATCACCTTTATCAAAAATCTCTCCATCCTACAAACAATATGTCGCCGACGTTTCCGTCTATTCACAAAGCTACTTACTTTATTACTCTCTTACTGTCTATAAATCAAAAGCTCTCTGCCAGACAAACAGATAGCACCACAACACTTTGCATGAGGCACGTCGTCTACTGTCACACCCTTATTAAAATGCAAAACACAACCTACCCCCCTCGCATAATATTAAGTTCTCCTCTTCTTTTTTTTTTTTAAATAAATTCTTTAGAAAGTAAAGACAAATAATAGTAAGTGAAAACCATTTCTGAGAGGTACTGTATCTTAGTGTCCACCGCCACATTGTGTTGCAAAACAAAAAATCCACAAAACAAAAAAGAAAAAAATTTTGGTCATCGGATGGTGTTTCATGTTTCAAAGGAAAAAGATTCCATCTGCAGTTGTAGGCACACATTCCTGATGGGCTTTATCTTATAGGAAGCACATCGGACGTGATGTCGCATAAACTTTGATAGAAATAAAAAAATATATGTGTATCCACAGCAAGTGTGGTTCTCATTAGATATTCGAATGTCATAATTACCAGGCAAAGTAAAAGAACGGGAAGAGAGAGAGACACATAAAAAGGATAATTAACACTTCCTTTTGCCTATTTCAGTGTGACTACACATCATAATTCCTTTTTCTGTTGAATCAGTGTGACGAGGGTGCAATGAGTGCATTTAGTTCGCGCAAAGGTGGTACGAACCAAGTGCGTGCAATGAATAGTCAATGGGTATTCCCTACCCATTCAATGCACTAACCCTTCACGTGTCGTCCTATGCAGCAGTTTCAGCTGCAAAAACTCAAAACTTTACCTCTTCCAAGTGCCACCCGCACTCGCTGCTACGTGACACGAATACAATTCTCTCATGAAGATGGTGCAATTGTCCAGGTGATCATAATTACCAACACCGTCACATTATGCTTTCACTTATAGGCATCAACGCAACGCTAGGAATTTGCATTCGCAGACGTTGCACTATAGTTTGTAACACATTGGCCAGGGCTCGCGTATAGAGCTACCCCAAACTGGGGGTACAGTGCCTAAGTTGGTCTTTTCCGTGCTTAAAACTGATCAGCAGCAACACGTTGGACGCGTATGACATAATCGACCATTTATTATTCTGACAGCAAACTATCCGCATAGCTGGTGATAGATTTCAGATTATTAAGTATCTGGTATCTAGTTTCGATCTGCCTCGGTCTATGCCTATAGGCATGGTCGATTGAGTAGCGTGCCGTACCCTGCCCCTCGATCATAGGCGAGTGACAGTCTGAAAAGAAAGTGACGGAAATGGCAGGCATTGAATTGAATTCCTGCGAATGAATCAACGGCACGTTTCGCTTCAGTGCGTCTCGCACCGAGACGAGTGGTGAAAGATTGATTTTTATGCTTCCAAGTCTGACTTGAAGACATCGTAGTCTTAGTGGTTATCGTCGTCGTTTCTACCGTCATTCGTTCGTTAGTTTGAGGTTTTGTATTCCATGGGCGAGTGAATATCTATTTCTTTTTCTTATTTCCTTTTATTTTGGTTTTTACGTAACGTAGCCCGGGTTTATCTATGGAAATACGATTGCCGGTGGTATTACTTTACTTGGACACATGACCATAGGTTTGCGTTCATTTGTTTGGCAATTCACAGGTTGCTTACGAGTTTGTGTATGTATCTAATTGGGATTTAGTAGGTAGCAGGTAGTTCAGTGTTTATTTTCTCATGATAAATAGTATAAGTACGTGGTTGGTAAAACTAAGTTAATCGCGCTCGCCAAATAAGTCAATTTGAAAGCAATATGCATAAGCTTAAGCATTAACCAACTGACCGATATTGCGCAGATACATAGTTAAATTTGCATTCAATCTAAGATGTGAGGGATAAGCTGTGCAAAACTGTTTTGAAGTGGGAATTGTGTGGTGTTTTAGGTGAGCCTGACCATGTGCGCTAATCTTATCGTTTGATAACACTTAGCCAGACTTGTAAACGTATTTTAAGATATGAATTTGCCATCTAAGACAATAAAATTGTAGAGAGTCATAATTATTTATTAACAATGGCTAGAAACTTGTGCCAATTATCGATTGTACTGCGGCTCTAATCGTTCATCAAAATATCGTCTAATCTTTATAACATACGACCATGGTGTTGACAACGATCAGAGGTCGATTGCACAATAAATTTATGAAATATTGAAATATTTACGTGGAAAATGTGCTTGGTACCTGATTTTCTTTGCGAGTAGGTCCCATCTAGAAGACGAGAAACCTAAAATTTAGAATTGGTACTGTTGATGGTTAGCTTACTGATGGTTAGGTATTGAAGCATTTACGGCGATTGAAGAAGAGGCTAGACGAGTTGGTCTTGAGATTAATGAGTAATGCTGTCGACCAGAAATAATTCCGTCGCCCACCGCATTGGACACCATCGACAGGCATCATTTTAAGGTAGTGAAGGAGTTTACCTACCTCGGAGTAAACGTAAACCCCACAAATGACACCCTGGTGGAGACTCGGTGCAGGATTACCTTAGGCAACCATTGCTACTTCGGCCTGTCTAAACAACCAAACCAAACTAACCCGAAGGACCAAAATTATGCTCTACAAGACATTGATCTTGCCAGTCGTGCTTTACGTAGCCGAAAGCTGGACGATACGCAGGACGGCAGAGCAGATCTTGGGATCTGTTGAAAGAAAGGTTCTACGCCGAATATTAGGTCCTATCTGCGAGGAGGGCGAATGGAGGAGAAGACATAACCGCGATCTCTATGAGCTGTACAAAGATGCGGATGTAGTCCGGAAGGCAAATATCAGAGGATACAAATATTTGAGGGGAAGAAGTTTCCGGGTCGCGTTATTTCAAGAACAGGTTCTTTAAGGCGTATTCAAGCGCTCCTTAGCATTAAATCTGAAGGACATTAGAACAACATTTAAGGCCGAATTTCAGTTGATACTAACCAAAATTTAAGTACAAAAAAAGTATAATTTCCGGCTTCAAGTTACCTACAAGTCTGAGACTTGTCATTGGATTAAGTACAGTGTCTTAGGGAGCACTAACTTTTCGGGAAGATTAGACCAAACATACAGCTTATCCTTCATAGATCCTCCGTGTAATATTTAACAACTTTTTTTTAACCAAATGTCTTGCTTTCTCCTTCTATGATGTACATCAACAAAGGACTTAAATTCATCCAGGCATATGCATGTAGCTCCTAACATGAAAATGTAATCAAAAAAGTTGGAAATTTTCGAAATTGACCACATTTGCTATGAAAATAAAAATAATACCATAACGTGCATCGTCAAAATTTTGTCGTTTAAATTTGTCCCCATCTCATTCCATTTAATAAAATTTTATTTCTTGTTGACCAAGAAAACTTCAATATCAACCTGAATCAAACTGCTTTCCATTTTCATTCAAAAGTGGAATCCTTCACAGCCAAAGTAGACGGCCAAACTCAGCGCCAGCAGTATTCTCCCAAAGCAGGACAAACAAACACAAAATGACATGAATTACTTTCCTCCTTTGCATTTTGCTACCTTCGAACTGCAACAGACAGCAAACTAAGGCAGTAGCTAGCCGCCAGCAGCCAGCAGCCAGCAGCGGTGTCCTTTTTCTCTTTTACAACATCAGGCAATTTCATATAATATTTCCATCGGCTCTCTGTCCGCATTCAATTTATCAAATCCTTAAATTAACATTTGTGTTTGCGTCCCCCTTCAGAAACACGGTTATAACTTTAACAAACCTAACCTCAATTCTCGGTGGCGGCGGCAGGCGGCAAGCGGCAGGCGGTAGGCGCCCA
Organism: Blera fallax; assembly: GCA_946965025.1. Classification (NCBI taxonomy): domain Eukaryota; kingdom Metazoa; phylum Arthropoda; class Insecta; order Diptera; family Syrphidae; genus Blera; species Blera fallax. The sequence goes on from OX337245.1 coordinate 2,401,260, forward strand.
ACGATGGAGAAACAAAAACATTTCTCATGAACTTTACTGCAGTGGAGAGTTATGATAATGAAATTTCCACTTTCGTTGTATTCTTTACTCTTATTGGAGGCCATGGAGAATGAATTCACTTTTTTTTCGTTCTTCTGTTGTGGTTGTGCTTTCCTTTTCCTCTCCTCTTTCACCTGTTATCCGTGGTGTCACTGACAGCCTAAGGAGTGTCAACAGCCCCCACTATTTCATGTGTAATTAATCAAATTGGAACTAGGACACCGCCAATGATTTTCTATTTACTTATTCCCGTGTAAGACACGAGTTGGTTTAATTAACCTGAGTCCCATATGTGTGTGCCCTCAGGGGAGGTTGTGCGATTTAAAAAAAAAAAAAAAACAAACAAACCTACCATTTCTCTGCCTATCGGAGAAATGCCTTAGGACTGCGGATGTAATTTTTCTTCTCCATTTGGGAATTTTCATTTTATTTTCTTCTTGGAGGAAAGAGAAAAAAAAAATTAAAAGGATTTCCGTGCATTTGAAAATGCAAAAAAGAGAGAAATCCAATGATGGGGGCGCGGGAAGGATACAAATCTCTCCATATGAGGGTGAATGAGGGACCATAATACTACTCTATGGAGGCCGGATGTAAGGAAAAGTATATGAGGTGAGCCATTGAAATATTCACACCGGATAGGGGGCATTTATTTCTTTCTTCTTCGGTTTTTTCCTCCCCCCTTCTCTGTGTATTCTCATCAAAGATTAGGAAGGAAGGACAGAAAAAAAAGAGAAGAAGAGAAAAGTAAATGGAAACAATTACCTTCAGACTTTAAAACATCATGACTGTGTTCGCATGTTTTTTCTTATACAGTGACCTGATTAAGATGTAAGGTATTAACACACACACCTACCTTTTCGCAGGTCTGTTCGTATGCTAGTTCACAAGGACAATTCGGTAGATGATGACGAGTTGTAGTGGTGGCGGGTGGATTCCAATAGATATCGTTAATGTCACCCCTTCCGTATGGGTTCCAACATATGTTACGTTTGTGCATTGGCGGCCCATAAACCTGAGAGAAAGAAATAATTGTCTTTGTGTGTGCGGCCGGTTTTTTTTTTACTTCCGTTTGCTACTATAAAACTAGCATTGAATTCTTTGAAGTTTCTAATTGAAAGCGGGTTGTTTTTTGGATGAAGAACACGAGCAAATAATATTGTTTTTGAAAAAGGGGAAGAGTAAAAGTTGCAGGGTAGTTAGAAAATGTAAATAAAGTTCGAAAGAGCATGCCTAGAATGCAAAGAAAAAAACAGAGAAAAGAAAATGAAAAGTAAGAGCTTGTAACTAAAAAATAAGCAGTTTATTACTTAAGCTAAATATATAAATTTATCGCTTGAAGTTGCTTTAGCAGAAGTGACATTGAACTCGCTTTGCACCTATGCATTGATGGAATCAGTATTCATAAGGCGTCGAAACGTCAACGTTTGATGGGGCAGAACGTACGGATAGAAGTCACAATCTCTAACAGGTACACTTACCGCAACTGCATATAGAATAAGCTAGGTATTTGAATCGTTTTCTTTTTATTCAGAGAAAGAAAAAAACATAATAAGGAAAAATCACGTTAAATGAATAAGTGGTACGTGAGCGCGCTGCTTTGTAATTACATACATATATGATTCAACAACTAAAACGAAACCGAAACACCGCAGTTTGATAAGTCAGCGTCCGAGTTTGCAATGGAAAATGTGCACGTACCCTAACTTTAAGTGAAAGTGACCGGAATTGTCAATGTAGGAAATAAGTCACTGTAGGCACCAAGGTCAATTTCATGTCTCATGTCATGTCTCAATTGCTTCTCCAAATTATCGCTACTGATGGTGGACTAATCGCCTTAGAGCAACAATGAAGTGGATAATCTATTCTAAAATCTGGACATTTAGAAATCCAGACATAGAAAAGAAATTCTAATCACAATTCTGTAAGTAGTTCTAAGAGATTAGATACCAATAAATAGCCAATCGTAGATAGGAGATCGATCAGTTCCATACTGTGCAAACGCATGCGCTCATCAAACAATCAAAGAAGCGATTGTCAAGAAGCTCAAACCTTCTGTTGACAACTCAATTTTAGCTTTATTAGTCTTTGTGAGGCACTCTGATATATTCAATAAGAGTACCTCGTACCTTACTAAAGACACGAAAATTATGTGGAACATTCCCGCGTAACTCACATACAAATGACAATGTAAGCTATGCGGCTTCTGACATGTCTACTAGCCCGAAGTCGCCACTCAATGATTTGTCAAAATTAGAAGTTCTCTTATCGAGAGGAAATTTCCTGTAACCAAAAGGAGATCTGTATTTTCGCCTTCTCGGCATTCAGTAACAATTTGCGTGAGTCCTATGAAATTCACAGTGATCCTTGAAAAATGGATCGCTACAAACAAAGATCGTGTTAAAATGTAGATTTTTATGACCCGAGGATGAAGTTCAAAAATAGCGATAAAGTTCTAAACCAAAACTGCTACAGCATGCACTATCAGACGGTGTATACTATCGTGCAACCACAAAGGGTTTTCTGACAATCCCTAGAAGAAAACTGCCTCATTGGTCGGAAATATAAAGTTTATAGATCTATCGCCAAGTCTGCGATAGAAACTGGGGCTTAAGTTCCAAAATTATACCTCAACTGTACGTCGTGCTTGTCAAACCTACTCTCATCTTTTATTGGATGAAATCTTTCATAAAATCCTCACAGAAATGCCCCCCTTATACACGTAGGAATAAGAACACTTGTAAGCGAATTTGTCCCACCGTCCAAGGCTGCTGCAATCCAATTTGAGAAGGTTGTAAGTTTTGTGCAACTCAGTCCCCTTTTTCCTGAACATAAGTGTGGGCTTATTCGCTCTACTATTGCTGTAGACATCTTGAAGGATGGAACTGACCATGGTTCCCATTTTGGCAACACCCGGCTCGGACTCCAGCTGGAGCTTTCACAGCTGTTGGAGGGAATAGCAGAAGTTTAAGGGGAGTGTCTATCCGATACCAGAATGATAATGTGGTCTTCTTCAGAATGAAGGCCGTTCTGTTGCAGCCACTCTTTGTCTCATCGCGATCTTCCGTGTGTATACGAGGTCACGAGGACGAAGACGAGGTTGTGATGGGTGGGGTTTGTATTTCTCTCAGCTTTTATGGAAGCTGTATTTAGCTTAAGCATAGTCCAGTCGCAAATATTGACATTGAGTTGAGACTCGTGCTCCTAAGATATTTTCAGCAAAGAGAATGACAATCCATTGTTCTTCTTGCAAGAGACCATTAAGCACGTTCAAGATAGCCCCTAAGTCTGCTCGGCGAGAGAAATTTATATTTTAAAAGGAACACAAGCTCTAGAAGAGTGGGTGTAAATATGGTACATTTACTTTCATTTCAGATTTTGAGAGAAGAAAATAGTTCAAAAATAAGTGGATATGTGCGAGAATGCACATATCTTTTCCCTACGGCTTTAGAAAGAAAATTCGTGATGAAGTGCGAGCTCCGATGCATGGCAAGAGTAGCCCCACTGATATCGAATGTGGGGACATCTATCCTATCGAATTTCTTTTACAAATCTGGGAGCATTGGCTTTCAATATCACACCGATAATTTGGAAGTTTAAAGGTCTTGAGATTAATTTTTCTTAGAAAAGTAGCCCCACAAACGAAATAGAAGTCTGCAGCGGGGACATTTACAAATATTAAGTGCAACAGATCGTATGTATACCATCAACCAAAAATTCATAACTTGCAGACTCTATAAATAAAGAATTTTTATGATACCAAGCATTGGTTCCGCACAAATCCTAGTTTAACCGCAATTCAAAAGATGCCACCACTTCTGCAAAAAGTACTCCCATAAAGCCAACCCAAAAGTCTCCTTCTTAATCAACCTAATTTCCAATCAAACACTAAGCATAATGTAACTCCGAAAACCATCTCTGTTTCAATCACTTTTCGTTGTTCCTCTTTTTTTTTGTCTCAGTCTTTTCCGTCCACGTAGAGTATAATTGCAATCACAACGATAAAGTGACATTTCCTCCCGAACCCCTGTGGAATTTGGTGCTAAGCCAAGTTAACCAAAAGTCTTCTGTTTTTCTGTTTTCCACACAAACACTGTCAAAAGCTTAGCAGAACAAAAAAAAAATAAATTGTCACATTGTCGACACCCCTTTCCCGCCAGACGACGCTTTTATTGTGATCCTGTCTGTCCTAATATCCCTCTGTTTCTGTGTACTCTCCTCCCACAAGAACGATGTTGAAAACACATAACCCTGTTCGAGGTAAAACAAACACTCGAGTAAAAAACGAGGAAAAAAAATGTCCTAAGAGAGATTAATTTTCATTGCGATTTTAGTCCTCGCCATTTATGACCGGATTTCCGGATACAAGCTGATTGGAAGACAAAAAAAAACGAGGACTCTCCCAGTCACTCCTCTACTCGTTTGGCATCTCCTGTAATCCGTAACCAATTTCTGATAGGAAGCATCCAATGACTTTTGAAAGGCAAGGATTCAGTGCAATTATTCCTTGCAAAGCAAATAAAGGCTCAGTCTGTGCACACATTCCACTTCTGGTGAAATTAATTGACTAAAAGGATCCTCGGTATTTAGAAGACTTAAAATACATTCCAATCGAAAAGGTTTCAATTTAAATCTACTACAAAACAAAATGAAAAGAAAAATAACAAACTACACGATGCAAGAGCAATAAAGAGTACAAAAGAAATACTAAACGGAGGGTAAGACTGAGGAATACATACCTGATCGCTTCGACCAATTTCAGCCGTTGTTGTATCGTTCCTTGACATGCTTCTCTGTCTGTTAGTTAGCGGTGTGTTTTTGATTGTACATACGCGAGGTTGTTGTAGGTTTGTTCTATTTCATTAAACAGGTTAGATACAGCTGTAGATTGGTTTTTCTTTTTTTTTTTTTGTAGAAAATATCAAAATGTATCTAGCATTTGTTGATGGTGATTGTATGCTGTTGAAATGGTGAGAACTATACTTAAATTCTTGTTTTCCGTAGGCAGTTGAATAAATTGTCCAAAATTGCGTGTTGAAATGAACTTGACGCCATTGAAAAAAACAATAAACTAAAAGTCAAAACTGAGCCAACCGGGTGCTTTGATTCACATATGTGCAGTACATTACAGTACATACAGAAAGGATTAAAATAAAAAAATTATCTTACATTTCAAAAATTTTACTTGGGTTTTCCAAAGCAGAATAATACATATCGTGTTTTAGTTTTGGCCAACACTGTATCTTAAGATACTAGTTACTGGATTACTTAAATTAACACTTTATTGTGGATTTAGTTGATTACCACCTGAATGGAGATATGCATCTCAGGCCATATTTAGCTGGTTTAGAAGAGTACACAATCTTCTAGTAACTTGACAGGAAATATCCGATGTATCTGACGAACAGGTTGGATTTCATTCTAGTTTTTGCAACTAAAATTTACCAAAGTGTTGTGTACTAGTGGTTCAACCTACTATTGACCGACGGACTTCTAGTAGAACGTCTTGTAGAGAACTTCTAGTAGCATTGGCGTATTGTAATATTGGATGAAATTGGTAGTTTTAGTAGCAAAAGTAGTCTCAGTATCGTCTTGATACCAGCATATCCAGGTAAACAAGTTTCTAAAGAAAGAAACCGGTAAAAACGATCTCAATATCAAAACAAACTTCAGCCACGATCACAGAAGATACAAATACAAAAATACAAATACTTGGCGCAACAGGCGTATGTGGTTCAGGCCCTAGCTTCTCGCGACCATTCGTGTTGTGCGTGTTATATTTTTTCATACAAATAGAAGGAGCTAACAGTTTAGAGCCATATCCGAAAGGCATATTGAAAAGCTTTCTTATGACAGTTATTATTTTCGGACGTTTGTCAGACATTCGCGAGAGGTGGGAGCGTGAAAAACTTTTTTAGTATTCTCTGGGATTCGAACGTCGATCCGCTCCCGCTCAGCGATTCAACGCACTAATAGTTAGTTTTATAAAAATTGTTTACAATAGATAACAACTGAATTTTGAACTTTAGACGAAGAAAGAAATTTAAGAAAAACCGTTTTTGTGTATTGAATTTCAGTATATTGATACGTTCTTATAGCCAATCTAGGTAAATGAGTATCTTGTCGGCAGGTGTCAACGCCTCACCTAGGCAGCATATTGCCCAGTTTGCTTTATAGCGCTGGAGACTCTTACATTTTTTAATGACTAATTTAACCACCCACATAAATCAATGAATCTCAGAAGTTTGTTGAGCTCTATATTTCGCAGGTTGTCCATTCCTGAGAAGAAGTTGCTGCCAAGAACTGTATTTCTTTTCAGGACTATCGCAGAACTGTCACACAGTTTATGGAGAATAAATTCTCATCGTTTTTGCACAAATTGTATTTGTTATGTGGAAGACCAGGCAGTACCGCATAATTACCTACCGAGCAGCGAAGGTGTCAAAGGCTGTACGAATATTCCTATTGGAGGTCGGCTATGAATATCCAGCAGTAGCGCATGTATCTAATTGGCATCAAGGTTTGGCGGCCTTTTCGATGGATTTTTCCTATGTAAAATACTAAGACATAAGTAAGAGCCTGTAAAGAATTCATGCTGAAACCGCTTCTAGTTAAATCGTCTGCTTTTTCGTTTCTGGAGGCACCAATCTGTCGCGTCACCGCAATCGTACGGCGCAAAAAAATGTTTCACTCAAAAATGTTGATATCACAGCACTTTTTAATATTGTTAAACATTTTTAAATGAGACCGACTGGAGTCTCATGTTTTAATGATTAATTTAACAGGATAACAAATATCTTGATAGTGTTTTCTGAATGACACCATAACGTCTGTGGGGAGCCAAATGAGTTCTATTTTTTGCTGTTTAATAGAGAGAGACTCCTCCAAACCACCACACATTAGCTGCATCAATTGAAGTATGTACTTCATTCTCATTTACTTTAATTCTCTGAGTGCTATACCAGCCAGTCCACCCATATATTACCTTTATTTGGGCCTTCAATTCGGAGCCAAGACATCGAAACTTCATATATAAATAAGTGTTCAGAATTCCAAAGGACTACTGAACGAATTTTTGCAAATATAAAAAATCGAATAGAGTGATAGTAGAAGGTTATATAAAAAAAACAGGATTGCGTGCGATTCAAAGTCGAATATCAAATTGACCACCAAGAAACTGTCTCCCTTCAGTTAGCCATTTGAAAATTCTTGGTTATGCCTGTTCAAAGTCACCTGGTCACCTTGTATCTCAATACAAAATAAGAACGAGAAAGGGCTAAGAGCAGTGCAGTATGACCTTGTTTCTCATTCATCTATTTTCACATGAAGACCGGTGAATTCGGGCACACTGTTAGAATCCTTAATTGCCTGCATCATGATGAAATGGCTTTCAAAAAACATGCACGTATCCACATACATGCCAATCATTTGTCCATACTCGTACAACACAATGCAATAAAAATCCTAATAAGCAAGCTTCAAGGCGCCAGGATAATCCAAGTAGAAATACGAGTACAATAGAATTTATCTCGGGCGTATACGCAACATATTTTCTTTACAATTTTATTTTCCTCTCCCACTTTTCATTAAACATTTTCCAATTAATCACTTTCTCCTTTCCCATGGAACTTAGCAGTTCCCCAAGAACCTGGTACATTGCTTTATTTGTCCTCCTCAGTGACTGAGTTTATCAAGACACAAGACAAAGTATCGGTAAAATGTTTTCGACCCCGAAAAACAAAAAGATGATAATTTACGATCGGGTGGGAATGCACACACAGAGAAAAAAAGAGGGTCACTGTGATGCTATTTTCTTTTCATTTCCTTTTTTTTTCCTCTGGCCGGAGAAGCTAAAATAGCAAAATATTCAACGACCGAATCGGATTTCATTAATATTCCTCAAATATTTCGAAAGTGTTCGACAACAACATCCAGCACATAGCAGAGGACGACGAACAGAGAGGACCTCGTCCATGCGGATATACAGGCGGCAGGCAAATGAATGTACAGACCAAAATTGGTACAGTGCCAATTTGTCAGCCAGATGAAAACAGTAAAACAGTTGCAATGGTGTAGTATTTGGTTGTTTTTTCCTTTTCGCCCTCTTTCCTGGCATTCACAGGACTTTGTGTATAAATTTAGTAATTGTTTGATAATACATCATCGGCAAGTTGTCATAACTGAAAATGCATCGCGGCCATTGCCAGCCATAGCTGTAAGGTCTATTTGCAGCAACAATTTAATTCGAATTATTGTGGGATTTTTGCAATAAAAATTGGGAAATTATTTGAGATTAAGATTTGCTGATGGAGTGTTGATGGAACGTGATGTTTTTTTGGTTTTCTTTTCGGAGGAATGATCCGAGACTGTGTTGTCAATTAGTTGAAATTAATTTTTCTGAAATGTAGTTCATGGTTACCCTGTGCGGTTGTTTATTTGCGGTCTCACAATTATTGGAAAGTAGTGTCCTTCTGTTTATGTTTGGATGAGCCAAGTGTTGCCATTGAAGAGGGATAGTACACTCAAATTGGGAGGGAATTTTGAAAATTGTGTAAAAATTTGTGTAATTATTTTCGAAGACACAGGCGGTGTTTTGTTTGTTGATAGGATTTTATTTAGTTGGTTTTGCCCTCGTGGACTTCAAGACCAACTCGTTCTACCTGCTCATCAACTGTCGTGGAAGCTTCTACTATGGTGGGCCGCAAGTTACCAATTATATCAATATCGCTTGTGTATCCCAGCAGCTGGACGGATTTTTTCAAGATAGTGGCTTCTTTGAGCGGGAGGTTCGACGTTCGAATCCCAGAAACACCAAAAAGTTCTTTCACGGTCCCACCTCTCGCGAATGTCTGCCAAACGTCCGAGAGTAATAACTGTCAAGAGAAGGCTTCTCACTTTGCCTTTCGGATTACCATTTGCGTGAAAAAATATAACAAGCACAACACGAATGGTCGCGAGAAGATAGGACCTGGATAACATACGGTCTGTTGCGCCAAGTATTTGTATTTTTTTTGTATTACGTCCGTTTTCAGGTTTCCATAGATGACTGACAGTAGAATTACTGGTTTGTTTTTCCTTCGCTACTATTGACTTTTAGCAGAGCAAATTAATTTGACGCTTGACGACATTTTGACGGTTGGGTATATCTGGGTAAACCGCTATATCTGAAAATCAGTATCCCCTTGAAATGCAATAAAGTATCGGCTTTGACATAAAATATTAGATTCATTGGAAGTATTTTCGTAGCTCCATAGGAATGCAATTCATCCACTTGAAATGTCAAAGGAAAACTCGGAAAACTCAACTCCATTACCGTCATATATCCCTCACTAACCTGCAAGTTAAGTCTGCTGGAAATGCAAATCGTAAATGTGATTTAAAATTTTTACCAAATACGATAAAGCAAAGGGAAAATAGAAACACCTTCAACTAATCCATCGCATCGGTGGTAATCAATAAGCATCACTCATGACAGACATGGTGACTCGCAAGCAGATACACACTCGTACATACATATGTATGTGCATCCACCCACAAATAGGACAAGTTCATCGTTCATCTAACCGATCTCCAATTTGAATCGTGTCCAGGCAACTGCTTTGAAAGCCACATGAAAATAATTTGCGACCGACAGTAAGCGACTTGGTTATGCGAAAGAGTAAAAACTCCCCAGCTTGTCTCATCTTTTGGTTTAGCCTTTGCCACGTTCCCTCCACCGCACTATGCTCTGTCCCGGCACCAGTACGCTTCAGTTCGACTGAATGGGATAACGTAAATGGAAAAGAGATGATATCGGATATGTATGCCCACAAAGTAGAAGTCCCAGCAATTATTTGAGGTCTGTGTACACTTCTATCTAATACCATGGAGCTTGATGTGATGGTAAAATGAAAAACGGAAAGCAAAATAAAAATTGGAAAAAAAAAACTTCAAGGTAATTGCTTCATTTCTTGGGACTTTTTTCTATTTTCCCTCGACTTGGCTCACCCCTTTTCGAAGTGTATGGTTTTGTCATTCGAGTTTTTTATACCAGCCCCAAGGATATGACTGAACATGGCCAATGATAGTTATTGATGTTGCTCTCTGGTATTAGACAGAGTTGACAGTCTGCTTTTCATTGCCTCTCTTCTGCACACTCTGCACAGGCATAATTAGATAATCCTCTGGTGAAAGGATATCTGTTTTTTTTTTTTTAAGAGGTGAGGATAAGAAGTATATTTGATATTAATAAGTGGACTTATCTGAAATTTTTAAATTTTTACCCTTCTTAAGCACTTAAAATTGTGGAACAGCAGAATGAACTAATGAACTTCTTCGGTGAAGCAGAAAAAAAAAAAAAAAACAAAAAAAAATATCCTTTTTGGAATTTGTTTATTCTTCTAGCTTGAAGTGTACCAATCCCGAAGTGCTTTTTATATAATGAGTTTATGATGATGACCGTGGCATCCGAAGAGGTCGAAGAAAGAGTTCCCTTTTTTTTTTGCTATTCAATTAGAAGTTTCAGTGGGGAGAGCATTTGATTTGCAAATTGGATTGTATCAAATTTTATTAGAGAAATTTATCCTTTGGAGGATGAAAATTAAGATAATTAAAGCCGAGAGCCGAGGGATGGATTACTTAACTAATGTATTCTGCTCGAAGGACCATACTTCATTTATATTCACTACGATAAAGTGTATAAAAGGATTGGTTAAGGATGAGAGGTTGAATAAATTCTTCAGAAATTTATATCGGGATTAATACTATTGGAATTATTTGTATAGCAATCAGTTATAGCCTACAAGATGAGACGTGATTTTTAACCAGGAATAGAATAATCCCATGTCGATCAGTAAAACACACAATAGATTGGCGTGTAAACTTAAGTGACACACTTAATCATTTAGGATTTAAACTTTGTCAGTCCTTTAGGTGATATGTAACTATGTGCTACTGATGACCTCCTTACTGCCCAGGATACCTTGCCGAAGTAAAAGGAAAAATATATACAAGACGTAATTTTTCGAAATAAAAAATGAGCAAGAAGGGCTGTAAGTGCCGGGTTAGATCAAGGATGAGAGTATTACACATGAAGCACCCTTATTTCGAAGATACAGAGGCACAGAGATATTTCAGTCATGCAGTGAAATGAAGGAAATATTTTCCGAAGAACAACCTGTTGGAAAGAATTGTGTGTTAACTAACATTGTTGGACTTCTTAGTGATACAACTCTGTGTATAGCATAGGTGAAGTGCAAATAATTTACCGATTGCGAAGTGGGGAGATTTGTGTGCTTACTTTTCAGTCAGTGCCATCCAAGATATCAGTAAATATGCCACTCAAGTGTGAATATATGACTCTAAGTAATAGTAGGAGGACATCCTTACTGCCATATATAAAAAAATGCCTTCACAGTACTTGACACTTGTGAAACACCCTGCATAACGATATCGGCCTGCGTTACAGTATTAATAGCCAACCAGGTAGCGGCTTGATGAACGGCTCATGAGGTTAAGGGAGAGATGAATGTTCAGTCTTCGGTCATGACTCTGACAATATTGGCAGCGCTTCTTTTTGACGACCCGGTGCACACACTCTTCTTTGCCTACTATTAAGTGGTAGAAAATTAGCCAGCGAATGAGAGTCAGTGGTGGTTGGAAGATGACAGCGCATCGATAAGATACATCTAGTGTATTCAGTACTTTATTTTGGTTGCGGTCCCCTTTCACTTGCGTGCGCCACCTGAGTCGCGGTCTTCCTCTACTGTGCCGTCCCTCGGAAATGGTTTCGAAGATCTCCGACAAAGTTTCCGGTTTATTTACCCTTTTGGTTTTTGATCAGTCTTTAGCAGGGACAGTTCTACCACAAATTGGACAAAGTAAAAGCAGATGATTTCCTAAAAATTAGCTCATTACTCGTAGCTGCTAATTATTCGCAATTATTTTTCCTAAAAACAGTCCAAGAAAATTGTGGAACCCGTGATTAGATCGATTTGCTAGTTTTCACGTTCATCATGTACACCTCTGGATATATAGGTACATAGATAGATGGATGGATGCGTAGGTTATACATGTGACTTTCGTCATTTTTTCAGGCCAACCATCTCATATGTGGGTACGCAACTCCAAATTTGTCTGCATGAATCAGGGATGAGATTAAAGTCTGTCCGAAAAGGTGAAGTATTGACATGAAAAAACCGAACACATCAGATTTATAGAGCCTAGCTTCGTGCAGGTTTTATTTTTTTCAAACGAATGGAAGGGATCCAAATTGTTTATTTTCCATTTCATGAAATAAAGAGCCACCAAGTACACTCCCCATTCACCCATTCACTGGCAACACAGTTTCCCTTTGACCAATTTAAGTAATTACACCGGCCATCTGCATAGCCAGAAAAGATGTATCTTTCACCTCCACTGGCAAACTAACAAAACTTCATCAAAGTAAACTACAATTTCCATCATATTTTTCCATTTCAATTAAAACAGAAAAATGCTCGTTCATTCGTTTGATTGATTTCTTTATCTACCTCTCAAAAAATCTCTGTCCATGAGGTTAAGCACAGAATGAGTTTCATCATTCTCATGCATGAGCAATAAATAAAGACATAACAGAGTGTTTGTTAAGGACAAAGAGATTCTTCGAGCGTATTGCCTTTCTATTTTGCAACCATCTTCAGTGGATTGAATCCTTTGCAAATAATTTACATGATACCTCACAGAGATTAGGATTTTCTAAAATATTTATCAATTAACCTATTGAATGAGATAAATTAACCAAAAATTAATGGATTATATCCATTCAAATGCATTCAGGCTCAGGGCTCAGTGTGAATGGCCATTCAAGTGGAAATACATGCATACACCGTCCGTACACCTCTATCGATGTAAAATGTCTTTTCATCGAGAAGGCTGTGGCCTATTCGAGTGCGTTCATCGTCAATAATCGGAATTGGAAATTCTGATGAAAAACCCTTTTGATAGCAGCAACTCATTACATTTACATGCGCCTCCCATTATACAGAACTCGAGTGATACATGCACGGATGAGATGCTAGATTTCAAGGGATTACCACATCCACCGAAACCGATTGTGTAAGCCACATATGTACATATGTACTCCAGCACAAAGGGCGGTAAAACCTGTGCCTAAAAAAATAAGAAAAAAAAAACTCCATTGCAAGAGAAATATACATGTTTCACGCAGCAGCAAACAACAATAGGTAGTTGCGGCAAGGACTACTGCCTCACATAAAATAACCGAAGCCAGTGCACACTCCGACTACACACTACTAAAGTTTTCCCATTAAGCGATTTTGCTCCGACTTGCTTATTGTTTGCGTTCCCTACTCGGTAGATGGAGTGGTGGGTGGTTGGTGGCGGGCGGTAGGTGGTTAGACTGCACCCATTTTTCTCATCCATTTCGTACGTTTTTACCTTTAATATGCGTCCCAAATAGTTTTGCATGCTTGCAGTGTGGAGTGTGCAGTGCACAGGGGGAGTCGATTAAAGGGAGGCGGGCAGAAATAAACCTGGAAATCTCTGTAACCACATATCGTGAATATGTGGTCTATTTACAATTATTGTTATTTTTCTATCCATGTTATTGCAAGTTTTATGTACCTTTAAAGAGAATTTCATTTCTCTCTATCACAATAATGGAGATTTTAAAGAGATTCGATTCGGGATGTGTGGCTTGAGGCCATGTCATCAGGTGGTCGGGATAGAATTTATATTGAACTGCAGATGGTGGGGGCTTAAGTTTGATGGAATTGCAATAATATTAGGAAAAGAAAAAAAATTGGGTCAACAGGATGGGATTTGTTGGGAAAATAGTTTTAAGAAATACGAGAATGTGTGCAGGTGAGACTATGTGTTCTTTTGTTTTGTTTTCCTGGGGATTCGGTAGCCACATAAGATTTCACTTAGCATAATGTCTGAGAAAAGGCGTCTGCCTTTCGTGCAATTTTATAGTCCATGATCAACATTGATGGACCAAATTTTCAAGGTAAGCGATTGAGAAGGCGAACATTCGTTACCAATGCATGAAAGTGCCACCAGTGTTATACTTATGTTTGATTTAAATAGATCGGCGGCAGTTATAAGGTTTAAAATCAGATTCTAGTCGTCGGATATGCCATGTGATCAATAAGTAGAAGATATGTCCTTTAATCCACTAGCCAGAAGGCACTTCTAGCTTCATAAACCTTGTACTTAGTGGTCACCGCATCAAGCACATGACATCGTTGACGAATCTGGGTGACAAAATCTACCGAAAGTTGTAACCAGACGTGCTAAGCATATAGCACGTACAATCCGAGAAGGCGTGAGAAATTTCAGGACTTTAATGAGTTGTTTTCCCCCATTAATCGTATTTTTTTTGCATATGTTTATGCTCCCCATAAACAGTGGCTCTCTTAACATCGATGTAGCTGGGGATCGCTTTTTGGAAGTCCACGAACGATCACTCTTTGTAGTGCCGACTGGAAGGTGACCCTGTTTTAACTCCAAGTGAACTCATTGAAGGCATGACTCATAGTAATCAGCTGCACAAATTCTTGTATTTGCCGATTTGAAGCCGAACACCACTATCTGGCGCTTACTCAAGTGAAAATAACGCCGCGTTGCATCAGCCACACAGACGGATGTGTCAGTTGTATGGTGAAGTTGCAATAAAAATACTCCAACACATAACCTCCACAGGCAACGTCGTTTCCTTTCCGCAGAAGAAAATTCGTTTCAATATAGGAATACGCACAGTTGGCGCTCTCAATAACCTCCCATGTAGAGTCCGATCCGATCTATTGCACTGTCTCTGAAATTGATCCGAGATCAATTCAAAGCAACAGCACAACAAATTCACAAATTCAGATGCCAACCAGAAGTGTCCCAATACTTTATCCGTAGAAAGAACTTCGCCGATGTGAAGCCTACCAAAAATAATTGAGAAGAAAATGATTGCCCTCCTTGGCGGTAGTAAGGTTAGGTTAGGTAACTGGGTGTTCTTGTTAACAGGAAGCTTTTAGACTAACGATGAGTCCATTGTGACAAATAGTAGACCCTCAGAATCCAGGGAAACTCAATTTCACTATCGACCGCTGAACTAAATCACAGAGATATGTATATAGACCTCAGGAGTTTATTCAGCTCAATGTTTCTTAGATCATCCACCTTCGCAGGGAAGTAGCTCCCAAGAGTATCTTCCTTTTTGGTGGCTAGCGCTAGGCAATCACATAGCAAGCGAATGGATTCTATTTCCTCTTCGTCCTACAGTAGTTCCTACAGAAGTCGTTGTGGGGTAGTCCTAGCCGTGCTGCATAAGTGCCTATCACACTGTGTCCTGTCACGAAGCCGACAGCTATCCGAAAATCCCTGCTGCAATACAAAAGACTGGATATTGTGGATAACCAACAACAAAACATTAACATCGTGCGGCAGTGTGTTAATTCAAAAAGGTAAAATCTTTAATTTTAGGATTCAATTCCAGCCCTAAAGTCAAAATTCCTTAAACAGATTTGAATAACTTGAGCTTCATATACTGCATATACATCGAAAATGTAAATAACTTGTAAGAATCTCGTTTGCCTTTAATAATTCGTGTAGAAATGCTTCGCCGTAAGCATTTTTTATCCTCTAAAATCCTATTGTTATTGTGAGAACAAGAGTCGCACTCAACCTAATAGAATACATATAGAAGAATGGCATTCTCTACAGATAAAATGTGTGGTGAAAGCCACATTCGAAAATTAAAACAAAAGGTAAATTCCAAAATTATGTAAAATTGTTTTAAGAGGCATGTTCTCTTCCCTTAACTCGAAATTAAATATCTTCCGTAAACCATTGGAATTAACTCCTCCCATCTGCCCTTTCCCCCATTATTTTAGGACTTAAATCACAGTAGTTTGACCCCAATAAATACTTACACTTCTACAACTTATACTTTCGGTTTTAATTACAATTCATTCGTTCAAGAGCGAACTTTCCTTACCATAACTATCAAGGAAGTTAGAAACTGTTAAAAGACATCCCCCGAACCTTAGGATTACATTAACCAAACTTCACCAATTAGCAAATTTAATTTCGAAAGTAACTTTCACCAGACTCGCATAAAGTTCGAATTTTAAGGATGTCCTGTCATTTGGGTATATGTACGGTTGGTCCACCATTAAACTACAATTTCAATTCGCTTAATGTCCGCTCTCGCCCGAAACTTCTTCGAGAACTGTAAAACCAAAGTTCTCTGCAGACACTTTGTTGTGGTAATTTCCTGTGTGGATAAGCAGGATCGGTATAATGTCTTTTGAATAACCGATGGGTACGAGTACAAGTATGTCTATGTGTATCCTTCCGTTTGGAAGTTTTTGCATTTCATTGGAATACGTTAAACAATAAAAACTGACCTTGTCATATCCTTTTAAAAGGCAGCATAATTCCGCAGACCATACACCACTCGGCTTAATTTTAATAAAATGTGTCGACCGAGTTTATATGGCATCCTCATCACCTTGAATGTCCTTGTTTATTCGAGAGGCGACAAGCTCAGAGCGCACATATACCACACTTGTTTTATTTGGACCATCAAGAGCCTGACTGCTGTCCTTTCGCTAACTATTTGTCAGACAGTATTATTTAAACCTTTTTTTTGTTTTGTTTTTAATCCGTCGTATTCAACGGAATTCACCCGGAAAAAGAAGAAATGTAGACGGGAAAAAGCCAAAAGGATACTTCAATTAATTTTTCTGCCGGCCCGGTCCGTGGTGCTGGTTGTAGCGGCGGGGGCATTTAAAATTTTTGTCGGAGTAAGACCAAAAAAAAAATTAAATAAAATTGAAAATTATAAAAAAGGATAAAGAGCTGGTTGAAACGAGCAACAAAAGGTGAAACTTTTGCCGTATACTCGTACGTACTTTTTTTTAAGTAAAACTTTCATTTGAATCCTTGTTTTGGGTTGGAAATTTCACAAATATCAGTTGTTATGGGGCATTGTTGAAAGTTGCCCTTTGTTCTACTGTTCTACTCTAAAGTCTAACTACTTTTAATAGTCCTTGATTGGAGTTGTTGGAGAGAGCGCAAAATGAGTTCGAATGAGAGGGTTCGTTTTCTTTTGCTAAGGATAATTAAGTGCGGGATTTAAATGTCTTACTAAGTTACACAGTACTTGGGAAGTTTGGAAGTCTTCTTGGTAATCAAATATGGGTTGATACACATGAGTAATGAAATGCTTTTCAGCTTGTTTGTATATGATTTTGGGAATGTTAGACTCCTTGTTTGTTGTTAAGTGTGCTATGACTGAAAGTTTTCCATTTAGTGAAACTATTTACATCACATTCGCCAATTGACTTTTGGAGAGAAGCGAAAGATTGCTAAATGGAAACGAATGTCATCTTGACAGGATTTCAAAATTTATTTTCTCCAGGCTCTTAATTACTATGACATAGTGAACTTTGGTAAGATTGTTTAAACTGTGTTCAAGCATGTTACAGCAGCATAAGGTTTTCTTATAAGATTGTTTTAAAAGTTATTTGCAGTCATTTTAAGGACCGACGGTGGGGACTTTATTTTCAAAATCGTTCAGGTTCTATAAATGGGAAGCGAAAGATTCTACTGAAAATTCGGCAATCGTGTACGTGTAGGAGTTGAGATTGAAGAGTCCTTTACGAAAGAGTACAATAGGGTTTATCAAGCCCTAATGAATGTTTAGGAAATATTTTAAAGATACTCTTTTATTTCGTATAGTTAGGTAAAGATTAATGTCTGGTTTTCAAGAGAAATAAAATCAAGTACACGTTGAGTTCTTCCGAAATAAATTACCTTCAGTTTCGGTCTTCAAAAATGTTGGCTATCAGAGTCGCTTAACCCTTGTTATTGTTTAACGAGGAATCATGTCTTTTAAGGTAAAACGCCACTGTGGATAGCTAAGAAGGTCACAAACACTCGTAGATATCCAATGCAGATTGAACCTAGGATCGGTTCAGCAAAACAGTTGGGATCCAAGCTCCTAACCCGAAAGATAAAGTTGATTGTCTATAAATCATTGATCATTCTGCTGTATAAGCTGCAAAGCAGCTTCGAAAGAAACGCATTCCACTAAAAACTTGATCCAAAGAGGGTGAATGAGGGTTACGAAATAACTCCGAGATCTATGACCTGCAACAGAATGGGAATGCAGTCCCAAAAGCTAAGAAATGTTGAAATCTATTGCCAGTGAATGGGATGTAATGCCCCAAATCAGGAGGTCTTTGCACCCAAGCTTCGGATGTCAAGACTGAACTTCTTCTACAGAAAAGATGAAGTGGAAATTTTGAAATTTAAGTCCAACCATCTCACGGAGCTGTTATCAAAGGTTGAACAGCTCTTTTGCAATCAAAGGTTCAGGAGTGCCTTTGGCATATATTTCTTTCCGCTATTTTCAACTATTTTCAGCCCATTGTGCATTGTTAGAATCTGCTTCTTATTTGCTAAATTAAGATCATGGATTCTATTATTTGGATCGGTAACTTTTGCAGAAAGGTTGCTGAAGTTTGCTTTTGCAAAGTTGGGAAGTATCGCTTTGAAAAAGTCTCTTTGCGAACATTCTGGTTACTGGTACTACTACTGATGTCCTTCTTTGCTATTGGGACGTACAGCTTTATCGTTTTACTGACCTTCACTCTAGCTTCTCTGCTAGAATATTGCGACCTAAGCAGCTTGTCTTTTATACTCGTGCAACAAAGTTTTATCAGAAGCATCCGGGCAGCGGCTGCCTTTTGGGTTTCTGACAGGTCTTGTTGTACGGAATTTTTATTGAAACTGGTATCAATCTTGAGGTTTTACACGGTTACAGTCGTACATATATATGAACATATGTATACGTATTTATGTGCCAAATACATATGTACATATGCCTTTTTTTTTTGAGTCATGAGCATTGGTTTTTTTTTCAAATTTGTCCTTAAATAGCCTCCTTACTCTGTGGAAAACTCTTCGCTTTAGATTGTGGTTATGTCAATCAAATAACCCGCACAAAGCACGTTTACCTAGAATTTTTAAGTATTTGACCAGATGATAGCAAGTCACGAAAAATTTTTGCTCGTTTCATCCAGCGTGGAACCAGATTGCAGGTGTTCATTCTCGTGATTCTGCAACACCAAACGAACAACACTCATACTCGACTTAACTTCTTGTCGTGGATATCAAAATTCAATACATCCATTCAAGCCAAGCGATGCGAAAACTATTATAAATTCCATGTCACACGATACCTAACCAATTCCAAGTGCACAAATTACATAAGCCGACATACCAGGTATTACCACGTTTTTAGATTTAAATGGAAATTAAAAGTCGTTTACACTAAGTTTATTTAACAACAACTGCACTCCATATGCATTTACCAATTAAAATTTTCGTCTCCAAAAACAAACAACTTTTGTGAACGCATCCGCTTCCTACCCTCACTCACTCTCTCTCTATGTCGACAAAATCGCATCACAGTTTGCTCGTATTTGTCGTTGTCTAAAGCCGGCAATACACCAGATTACATTTTGACCTAAAAGGCTCGGCAATAATGAACCGAACAAATCCCAGTCTGCCTATTACAGCATCGCCAAAAAACAACATCCACACAGTCATGCTGTCAGAGTGCATTCGTAATTTGCAATAAACCACTGTGCGCACCAATTTAGCGTAAAAAGTGAAAGTCTAGAGGTTCGACTACACTGATGCTGGATTGTGACGGATACACAACGACGACAACGACAGAGGCGATGTCAAGCTAGCATTGTGTGCAGCATCAGTACTACGACACTAACAGCCAGGCTATACCAGTTTTGGTTTGGGACGGAGAGGGGGGGGGAGAAAAAAAGTTTACTGAACTTTTTCATGTCACGCTCGCGGCTAGGGAAGCGTGGCGGCACCCATCGACGCCATAATTATCATCGTCATCGGGAGGAGGAATTTTTCGCAACGTTGTGGAAGTTCATTTTTCGCCGCTTTCTCCTTCCTCTTTCCAGGAAATGACTATGTCAGTAGGCATGAAAACGAAAAAAACCTAGTTAGGGTGCGGGATAGAGGAAATTCTCGGAACAACGTTCGGAAAAATTTGGCGCGCCTTTGCGCCCCAATTAACAGTGGAAGGGTGACAATTTTTTTTTCTTTTATATGTTTTTCTCCCCAGTTCATTACTGCGAAAAAAGAGTAGAGTTGGCAGCATGCTAGTTTCAACGTTTAACATATCAACCCTGACCTGTCGTCCCCCTGATGGCAACAGTCGATTTGAATCTATGGGAAATGATTTTTGAATTCATACATGAAAATGACCGACTTCAGGGTTTTATTGCCACTTCAAGTCTTATTAGTGTCACAGTCGCTAAACTGACAGATAGTCAGGCCAAGAGCGAACATCTCTCTGGAAGCAAATGGTGGGTTAGAGAGGGGGGATGAATGGGTGCTTAAGGAATTGTGTATGCCAGCAATAATCACTGTTGAGGCAAACGAAACTCATTTATGTGACTTAAATTTTAACTAGGGTTTTAATGACATAACGATTATAGCTTGTGCAGGTCATGGTCATCAAGTTGGGAAACGGTGCATTAAAAGGGGTGTCATATGGAAGCAGCCAGCGAGGAAGGTAGGGATGAATGTAAATTTGTCATTAGCGGTAGGTGTGTTTCAAAGGTCTTGTGACTAAACGCTGGATGACAGTTCGCATCAAGACTGAATTCAAAATTCGTCAGCATTTGGGTTGACGGCTATGGTCCAAATTTTAAAGTTTACTGGACATTTGACACGAAAATAATCAACGATGCTTATGTATGATAAAGAGACAGCAAAATTATATGACGGAGTTCCTTCAACAGGTGAGTACAAATGCTGATAGGTGACCAACCTAATACGAAACAAAACCGTAGCAAGGTAAATTTTTCTGAGGGGCAAATGAGCAAGTTAACGCCACCGATTTCTAAAGAATGAAATGAGTGGAACGATTTCTTCCAACAAAAAAGGATGACATTGGCCTTTCAGGGTTTATTTGCCAAGCATCATCTGCTGAAGGAAATGATTTAGAAATATACATAAGGGGACACTTTCTTGACACTAGGTTTAAAGCCTCGTAAGCGTTGGTAAGGTTAAGGTTATTTCTTTTAGCATTTTATAGGCATGTGTGGCAAGAGCACATCCCCTTTATAAGCTTCGTACTGACTTTTCTCTTGTTATTACTCTCTAGCCGATCACACGCTAAATAAGCACAAGTCCCATTCAGTTTCCGAGGCACTGTGTTGAAGGATAGCATTGGTCTTAACATTGCTGAGACCTCTTGAATATTAAAAATAGTTCCTTGAACGACTTTATTAATGCCGTAGCACCATACACCCTATTGACATTACTCACGACTAAATTAGTAATTTTTACTTTTGATGTTCGTATCACAGCTTCGACGTTTTCCATGATTAGATGGCAGCTACATATAATGGAATACAGTCGTCACAAAATGGCTGCCACTATTACCATTTCAAGTATAACCGCAATCGACTGTCAAACTTTCAACTTCATTTTTTTTCGACTTGTTGCTGCCAGAATGCTTGGCTTTTGTCATAAAAATGGCGGGTGGAAGTATGCACATACACTGTTGTGTAAAGTATTACTATGGTCAGGTTTTTTTATGTCTGGAAATACTGCAATTGTTTGTGGGATGGTCTGAAAGTTTCACCTTTAAAATTATTTACTGGCCTTTCAGGACAGTGTTTTTGCTATTCAGTTCTGCTCAATGTAAGTTATCTGCATTTGATTGAAGAATACATCACCGTCCGCTCCTGCGAGTAATAGGGTAGTAAACTGAAACCTTATAGCAACTTTAATAGCTCTGAAAAAAAATATTTTTCCATTGTGCTCATGGCATCCCATCCTTCTGTTATCTCTCGTTAATGAACAAAGTATGGTCCTGGCGTAGACGTCTGTTTTTGCACTACCTTTGCTACTACTATCCTATTATACAACCACACCAGTTGTAACGCCGTGCCTTTGTAAATCATCTCTACTGGAAAAATAACAATATTAATGACCAGATAAGTCACAAAGCCATTTCTAGTCCAGAGACTAACAACTTCCGCTAAAGAGCAACGACTGCTATGAATCGCGAATATTATATTTCTGCTGGAGACCATATTTTCCAACTTTTCATGATTATTTCCACCCAACGACTCTACAAAAAAAAAAAAACAAAACGTATCCTTGAATTTATATCTCCTACATTCCATCAACATACCAAAAAAAAACATAATTTGTCGCAGAATCATTAAAACTCAACTTTCACACCTCATCCACAAGACTTTTGCTGTTTGTTTGGAACTTACGACGATCTATTCATTCATTCATTCACACCCCATGTAACAAATCTCGAATTCTATTCTCGGCAAGTTTGCCTTTCAGCGCCTTCACCAACCCCCAAACACCCCGGTATGGCGCGCATCAACTCTAGTGACAACCCCTAAGGCAATGTCGTTTGTTCATGGCTCTGACCCACCTCTATTCCATTCCTAAGAGATCTAGCGCACATCTAGTTATTCCGCAATTCACGTGAATTTATGAACAGCTTTGGGGAAGTTATACATAGTGTTCTGCTTCTGTTATGCTACTGCATTCAATTGTTTTTCATTTGCATCCCTTAAAATATACGTGGAAACGAAGGACTTTTCCCGGCTTTTCTTAGATGACAAACCACATGGCATTAAGGAGGAAATAATGAAAAAAAAAATTAACAATTCTAATGCCGCGAACACTTGGGAAATTAGATTCAATGTCAATTGCTGCAGAGGTACGAGTTCAAGCCACACCGCGTACAGTACGGGGGTGAAAAATAAAACAGACAAAAAAAAAACGTTAATTTTTTTTTCTTACTCGCACATCATTGAGTTTTTGTAAACATTAACTGGCAGCGTGTGGAGAGATATACAAAACGTGACTTAACTTGGTCTTTGTTTTCTTTTTCTTTTATTCTTCCGTTTATTTTTGCGAAATACTCGTATCTCTCGCGCGAAGCTATTGTCTAATGTTTTATTATTTTCGTTATTTTAAACCCCCTCAAGTGTGAAATAAGTTGCGAAATTGTTGTTTTCATTGTGCTGTTCATGGCATTCGTAGTGTCTCGCCATCTCGCTCTCTGGCGGTGTTTTTTTTGTTGTTGTATGCCTGCGGCTAAAAAGAAAGAAAAACCACGGAGAGAAGAAGTCAAATTATATAATTGTATTACTTATAGCCTAAGGAGTGGGTTGTCATTTATTCTATGAACAATGTGTCTGTTAGGCTGTTAGAAAAAAAAAGTCTAGGTTTTTTCTTTGTTAGAAACTGTGGATTGACCCTGGATCCGTTTGAAGAACCAGTTATAAATGAAGAACGAAACTAGTACCACAAATGGTGAGGCTAACTGCAGTCGAAGAGTGTGAATATTTGGAATCCGTAAAGTCTTTTTCAAAAACGCAAACTGTAGTCTTTTGCTGTAAGAAGTTTTCCAAGGGTTTTTGGTTTCCTGCATATCTAAAAAAATAAGGTTTATACACAAACAGCGCGTTTTGGTAGTGCATTTGCTACACCACAGATCAGTCGAAGAGGAATCTCGAACCTCGAAGAATTGGGGAACAATGAGGTCATAGCAGCGTATGGGCCGAAAGGTACATTGTGAAGCAAAGAAAATGAAGAAAGAAAAAGTTATTAACAAATGAGAAAGGAAAGGAAGAAAGGAAGAAAGGAAGAAAAATCATTCGTTGAAAAGTAGGTAGATATCAGCTATCTACGTACGTTCTTAACTTTTTACGGAAGCTTATCTAAACGCAGTGCTTAGTATATCCAAGAACCGCATCGACTAATACCAGAAATCAAATCCTGCAGTTTGAACAAGCCACTTCCTCGTTCCAACATGTATTCTTACAAGACTCCCGATAACGGAGTGATGAGTTAGGAAACAGACGAGAAGCAATATCTTCTAAGACAAGACTAGCCAACGTTTTGAACCAGTTTCGAAAGTGCTATTTTAAGCTGCTTGATAGTACAGTAAAGCTGTGCTAAAAGGCATCACCACTCGGATCTCCAAGGAAGCTAATTATTTAGGAGTAATCCTGGATAGTAAACTTCCTTGGACGAAACATGTCGAACTAAAGACCTCTAAAGCGCTGTCAGTCATCTTTCAGTGCAAGCGTGCCTTTGGTAATATATGGGGCTTTACGCCAAAGAAAGTCCTCTCGATCTACACAGCGATGATAAGACCCCTCCTGTCGGTTGTGTGGTGGAATAAGCTTTCACGTAACTACGTCACTGATGCTTTGACCAAACTCCAAAGAATAGTCTGCCTCGGCTGCTTGGGAGCTTTCCCCAGTACGCCTGGCTCTACCCTAGATGCTTTAATTAACATCCCCCTGAACTAGGGAATGAATGTAATCGCATTTTTACGGACGGCTCCAAACCTGGGCACGGGTCCGGCGCTGGTGTTTTCGTGGAATGCGACAACATAAGGCTTCATTACTCATTGAGAAGGCATGCATCTGTCTTTCAGACAGAGGTGTACGCCATCCTAATGCCTGCGAACTATAAAGAAACAGGTAGAAGGGGCGTATGTAGTGATAGCCAGGCTGGTTTAGGTTATCTGCGACGCCTGTGGAGAAGGCGACGACACGGCGGAACATTTCCTATGTGATTGTCCTGCCTTTGCTGGGATCAAGTGGCGGATTTTCGGTGCTCATGTGGTGAGTGCTGATGATGTAAGCTCCTCATCACTAAAGCTCCATCTCGACTTTCTACGAAAGCCGATAGAACTATAGAGTAAAATGGGGTTCTCTACCTGGTAGTACAATGGACCAGTATTTGAGTCTGAGTGCTCCAGTAGGGTGTGCTCACCCCGACAAAAAAATTGTAGTAAAGCTAGTTTTTAGATCTTACGGATCCTGTGTCTACAAAAAGAAAGCATATCGTCCCAAGAACTTTCTAGTCTCTCCAAATAAGCAGATATGAACTCTACGTTGGGCGATGCATAAACTATGCCACGTAGGCTCATAAGAATATTCACGACATAGATGAAGTGAATGAAGAAAAAAAATTCCCGAAATACCTCTGCGCTCCAAGTACATAATTACAAACTACTCAGGAGCCATGAAATATAGATCAAGGAGTCTTTGACACAGTACACCAAGTGTTTCCAAAACTTCTATGCTACAACATCACCTTTTTTCCGCGTCGTATTCTTATCCACCGCCACTAACCACCACGTTCTCCTGTCATTGGCTGGTACGTGCTTCACAGCCTTCTTTCACAAAATTCTTTTCGTAAAAACTTCGCAGCTTCCGAAGGTTGAATAAATTAGTTTCCTAAAAAATTCCTTACAAGCTGCCGCACAGTATACGAGTACGTAATTCAATCTGAGTACATACATAATCCCCCATCAGGAATTCTTTTAACAATTACACCCATCAAATGATGATATCACAGCAGAAAACATTAATTAAATCCATCTAGAGCTTCCTGTTTTCATTTCAACGGCATCTCTTTGACATCTTTGCCAAGCCGAAGTACGAGTACGAGTACAATAGCTTGCACTACATTGCTGCTCCTGGTGGCGGAAGGAAGCTGAAAGTTCATCTAACACAACATCTCTCCTCTGCAGGCGAGATGACAAACAGGGATGTACAAAAACTAACGAATGAGATTCTCAAGAGACGCTCCATTGGTCTGAATAAATGGGTTCGGCAATTATTATATTCTATGCGCCAAAACTGTGCACATCAGCAGAGATGTCATTGTTAACAGACAACAGCTTGCAGCAAATGCTCCCTAGAGACTCTTGTAATTCTCCGGGACAATTGTCAGCATCATTACAATCAAAGTTTGAAATTTAATTTGACATTCATTTGATATCCTTTAATTTGGAGATCGAAGGAGAAGCAAGGACGGCTGGTCTTTCATTCCCAGCACGGCGGCACAGCACAATCAAGAAATTCGAATATTTGGCACCAATAAAAATCATACGCCACTCAGAGTTCAGAGAGGAAGAGAATTTCAGATACTTGTACTAGTACTACCACCCCTCAGCTCTCATTGTGCTGGGCATAGGAGTATTGAGTGGCCAGTTAGTCCGTTAAACTCGGGGCATATGTGTTGTTTTGTGCACCATGCCTTGTTCTGATCCTCTTTGAAAAAGTCAATGAATGCAGTTGGCAAAGAGTACCAGGCATGTTAAGGCACTACTCCATCCTCAAGTGGACGGAATAATGGCCCAGGAAAGTTCCATGTGAATGTGGGCTAACAACGAAACACAAAACAACAGAACACTAGAACACACTGTATGTGGCCAACCCACCCCAAAGGCAACATTCACTGTGTCAAGGTTGTTCTCCTCATTCGTGTGGAGAACGCCAAAAGGTGTGAGAGATCGAGAGACTCAGGATATTGTACAAGTGGTGTGCAAAATGCAGTGAATTCTATATTAACTTCCATCACGAAAGGATGTCGCCCCATTATCTGGCGACAGTAGAAGGACGAAATCGTACCAAGAAAAGGTGCGTGTGTGCAATTGAAACCACAAAATTTAATCCTTAAAATTCCTAAGGATAAAGTTTCCTTTCCTCTCTCAATTCATTGATTGTACACAAAAGCCGATTTGCCAAATGTGTACAAAAATATGTCAGAGTGCTTAAGGACAATGACTTATGCTTCCGAATGAGTGGAGGAAACGAAATCTGTACAACCGGAAGCAGAGTATGCCATCTCCTTTTTTACGAACTTAATCTGTTGAAAGCAGGAAAAGTTATCTCTATTATATTGTTTTTTTTTTTATCCTATTTTTCTTTTAAACTAAAACTTCTGTTTAAGGCCTTTTTTTTCGGCGGGAGGGAGGTGTAAACGGGCAAGAAATGGGACATTGACATGTTTTTCATTTAGAAATTTTCATAATATTCAAAAGTTTTTCGACGTTTGGGGTGGAACAGATGAAGATTAAGTGCAGAGATTTTGATGTTTTTTTTTTTATTTTTTGCTAGCTAGACTCCAAGTTTTAGTTTGACTTTCTCGTTGGATAGTCTGTGTATTGTTTTTCGAAAGTCATAAGTGGCAGTTTTTGTGAAGTGCCTATGTGGATGTGTATTTTGACAAGTTTCTTGAATATTATTACATGCGATGTCATCCATTGATGGGATGGAATGAGGGGGTGAACATGATTTTGAACTGAAAAAATATTTGTTTTCCAGAGCTAACGTTAAATTGCTGTTTTGTTTTTAAACTATAAGTCGGGATAAGTTGGGAGTTTAGCGTCAGTAAAAGAGGTGGTTTGCTTTGTAATTTGATGTAGGATTTATATTGATTTAGGATTTATGGGATTTTCTTTATAAAAAGGCTTAAGGTGGGTCAAAGTGGTGGTACGAAAACCAAATACCATTGACTTCCAGGTTGCTTAGGGATTCGTTTAATAAATTTGAGGTAAGGTCGGTCATTTGTCCATAATTTTCAAAATTCTAAAACTAAAATTTACACTGAAACAATTTTTTTTTTAGGATGTAAACTTGTCGAGATATTCACGCTAAAGAAAGATTTCCATTATCCATTAAATTCTAAATAAGATCAGATATTTTCGAAACTTTTGTACGATTTTCAGACATTTCGAATGTTTACTCACAAGTTTTTCTATTCTGTCGTAGTATTCATACATGAATTTCTGTACATTATAAAACTATGCATGTAATGAAACTGAAAACAAATGTTGCAGTTTTCCATATATCAGGCGATTTATCTCATCGAAAGTAGCTGAGGGAAGCACGCACGCTATAAAAATTGAGAGCACATAAGATGAGCACGTGCCCATTCTACTCGTTCCAGACAATTAGTGGAAAAACGGGGCATGATTTTTTTCATTCCCTTGCAATACTTATTCTGCAACAATTTTTACAACGCAAAAGTATTATATTCTACTCTAGAAGATCTCAGGTTTAAGGGTCGAAGATTCAGAAAGCGTTTTATCTTCTGTATCTTGGTTTATGTTATACGAACTTCAGCAAATTTTTAATAAAAGGGGTAAAAGTCACCCCACTTTATTTTACTCCAATCTATTCGATTTTGATCGTTTGCCTGGTGAAGGAATTTTGTTTATTATCTTCAAGTTGGGTTTGAAATATCATTAAAATCAACTTAAGAAGTTCTTGAGTAAGGCGCCCGGGTAAAATGATTCGAAATCCGTTCACAAATTCTCGACAAATTCCACCTTCCTCCCTCCCATACCCACTGAAATTATCACATTTTACCCTTTCTTCATTCGATTTTGAGAATTTTGAAATAAAGCTTAATACACAGTGGCTGTGATCTGACTCTACATAGCTTTTCTAGACTCCTCAGATTTAGTAATAGCTAAACCAAGATACAAGAAAAGGAACTGCACTTCTGGCACGAAACCCGAATCGCATAGCAAGTCTTCTTGGGCGTGTTCATGTGTGACTCAAATGGCTCGTGATGGCGAAGTTCTGAAGACTTTCACTCAAGTAAGTTGACATCGAAAAACACTGTCCTACATCAATCTCTCAAGCTAAGGTAATTCACAGCTGTGCTAAATAATTGACAGTGAATTATCCAAAAAAGGGGGGACACAATTTTTGTCGATCTTACACTCGTAAGCTTTGGAGATTATATGGTTATAAAACCCTAAGTGTGATTATATTATAGTTCTCGCAATTAAGGGCGAAGAAAGTCGGTGCTCTTCGATCTCATCCATGTGTGAAGGTATCATCCATGAACTTTCTTTCTTTTTGTTTCTGCAAAAGACGCACATAATTATGTCGCCTTGTGTCTGCAGAAATTACTTCTTATACCGTCGACTGCTTTTATTATCTCTTATGGAAACAAACGATATAAATGATTAACATTATTTCAGTTTCAGCCATTACTAAGCAATTCCGTACTTCCTCAATTTTTTCCACCGGATTTGGGCATGACAGCACATACACACACGTAAAGAAAAAGCCCTCCTCCAGATATCTTAGGTCATCCCTTGAAACAATTTACGAAATGGATTCTCATCCGACACCACTAATTGGGCCCCCACTTGCCTAGCAACTCCATTGTAACACTTAATTTATGCGCCGAGACCAATTCCGAATCATAAGCACACATAATAGACACATGAATCGCTCAAAACACCACTTTGGGGGGTAACTAAAATAGCTACCCTAACTGGGTGAAGTGCATCTAATGGACTGCGACAACGATAACGACGACAACGACAACGGCGACGACGACAACAACGATTTCCAGAAAATAACCACACAAAGCCGCACCAATTGTACACGACTGGGGTGATTCTTCTTACTTTTCTTCTTCCTGTACGAGTATCATATGTTGTCACAATTCAGCCTACAAAAAGAAGAAATTAACTCCCTTCTCCTCCCCCACCCACCATGGAAGCTTCTTGCGGAAAAGAGGAAAAAAAATACTTAACTATTCAGATATCTTGAATGGATACTTTATGGTATTTTCTGTGAGAAGAAAGGGGCACTACAACAGCTAAGCTGAGTGAACAATACACTGCCAACAAAATGTCTCAACAACAACAAGATAAAGATACAAAAGAACCTTCAAAGATGATAACCACCGCCAACCAAGAAACCCAACAACAAGCAAATCCAACTTTAACTACTTCTCTGCACTTTGACTGCCACTTAAACTACTGACTCTACTACTAGTAGTAACAGTATGGATGCAACGAACCTACTCCCTCCAATCAGATTGTATCTTTGTATCCATCAAAAAAAAAAAAAAAAAATCTTCTTAAGTAATAAAAATTTCTGTTCAATTGAATTAAGCTGACAGGGGGGTGGTTGGGCGGTTGGTCGGATAGGGGATGGGAAGGAAGGAGAAATACGCGCAGAGGTGGATTTTCATTGAGACTGGGGAATGAGGCGAGCAAGAACAGATTAGGGGTCGTTTGCTGTGCGGATTGGGGTTGGAAAGACTGTTGAAAGTTTAAGCACCGCATAAGCACATGACAATTTTTATTTTATTTTTCTTTATTATTGTTATTCAAGTCGAGTCTTGTTATTATTATTTTCATGTCCTCCACATGATTTTTATCGATTCACTAAAACTTGTGGCAGAATTTTAAATCAATTTCTGCGTTCGGTTATTTTTTTTTGTCTTTCTTTATAGGAGGATCTGAGTGTGTTTTTTTTTATTGGTGGATCGAGCTTGATACGAACGACTTCCTTTAACTAAACACATTATCTCAAGTAGAATGTTATTATTGGGGGAAATTATTATCGTTAGCGTTTCTATGTCAGATATCTACTACTCGTATAGAATATTTTATTGTCATCCAATGCGGATAAGATTAACAAAGTCCGGTTGTCAGAGACATAGTATTTACCGAGATGGTGTGGTGTGGTGTGGTATGGTGGTAACTTCAATGAGAAGTTGATAATCTAATAAAAGGGCTGGACAAATACTGATTGAATCTATGTGGTGCGTTTGTCTGTTTGTAGACAAATTCCCAGTGTTTAATGGGGAAAACAAATAAAACACTTAAGTGCAGTTAACTGCGTGATTTGCTCCATTAAGAAGCAGTTACAGTAAATAGTTTAGTTGAATGGCTAAATCAATGAGAAAATATTGAAGTGAGCATTGTTGTGCTGACCATCATGCAAACACGCGTCATATGGGGAATGAATTAGGTTATAATGCGATTATTGATCGAGTAATGCAGATATTTACCACACTCATGAAATAGATGCATGCACATACATACATATGTCCTGCTTGGCGAAGTGAATGCACCAAATCTTCAATTAAGGAAAGGTGGGGGCAAAAGGGTGGAAAAACATTGTTGCAATGGGAATGATGCCCAAATGTTTATATCTTGGAATCAATTGGAGGACGAAATTTTCGATCGTGAAGCTTTGGCCACTCATGTTGTCTCGAACAAGCAATCGCCAATATATGGACTGAACACAAGTGAAAAAATCCTAGATCTGGCTAAAGTCACACCATTAATTAACCTGACTGATAGATACTGATACAGTGAAGAGAGGTAATCTCTTTCTCTCTCTTTATCTATCCTTTCAAAGCCCGCACCATGTGAAAACATGTAAAAGAGTATTCATAACCCCTTGAGTGTGTGCAAATTATAAAAAAAAAAAAAAAACTATAAGCGGAATCATCTTGCCAGCTTAACCTGTCAGCAATGGACTGTTCAAATGGATGCACTAAAAGCAATGTATTGACTCAGGAAAAACGGAGTCTTGTGCTCTTTGTTTAGCATGCCCGTCGATAATATAAACTCTGTCATCGTGGTCGGTAGAAGATAAGCAACCATAAAACCAAATTCTCTCGCATATTGTCAACTGTCCTTCAAACGAAAGTCCTTGCCATACACTGAGTAACACACTGCACAAATCAAATGAGTTGTGGCAATATCAACATTTTCAACGACAGTTAGACTGCACTGATGACACACCAGACTCCCTCACATCAACCGAAATCAGTTCTAGAATAAAAGGATAAACTGAATAGGATTTGTAAATAGAATCATGTTTGCCTTACTTTGATTCCGGCAGTACTATCAGAATCTTTGGTTGCCTTGAATGCGATTTGTTGACTTCAATTTTCATAGAAGTGTTGACTGCATTTTTCTGAACCAAACTTATGTTTCATTTTTGATTACCGTTCGTCCTTGTTTAGTCTGAAGTATATCACAGACAGCTTTTAAGTTGCTAGTAAGGCAGTTTAATTCGTAAAAAGCCTTCCAAAGAACAATGGATACTCGAGCTTATTCAATCATTTTTAATAAATTGTTTCTCCTGCGATCTTAGGAAGAGTCCAACTCCATCCTTCAGAATAAAACCCTGATGGAACTGAGGTAGGTGCTGTCAAAAGTGAGATACATTCTAGACTAATTTCAGCTCGCAATGTGTGCATACGTAGCTTAAGAACTGTAGTTTTTTATCACTTTCAGCTGCACTCTATTGCTTTGGTTGGAAAAAGTATTCAAAAGGCACAAGTTTGTGCCTAAACGTTGTCGCCTAATCCGCAGCGCAGCCAGTATTGTCAGCGGTTTTTGACCTATAGAAGACTTACTGTCGATAGAATTCAACTCTTATAGTGGGGCTCCAAAGATTTCTTAAAGCTTAAAACCAAAATTTATGATGTCTGTCATAATTAATTCTAACAACAGACATAGTTTCCTATTACCATTCAACGTATAGACCACCTATAAGTACAACATACAATAAAAAGTCAATTGGCTATCACTAAGCCTGATTATGTCGTTTCACAAGAACTATCACCTCTTTAACGTAACAAACGAAAAAAAAAAAACTTTACAATCAAATCCTACATCAATTATTTACTTTGACATTTTAATGCCATTAACATGTTCCGGAACAAAAAAACTTCAGCCGGCCGGCGATTCGCTAGGTTCAGCGTACTCAGATCTGTGAGGAGATTATTTGGAATGCTCGTTCTACCTGGCTCAAGCTTAGTTGGATGAGATGATCTCGGAAGCTTTTAGAGCCATGATGTCTTAGAGAAATGGTTTCGTAAGTGCTAATGAATGCCAGTCGTTGTAGTTTATTATTTCGCAAGAAATAATTCAAAAATTACTAGAGAATTGAAATTCCAGTCAGTTTGTGTTGAGTGGCTTAGAATTATGCAAACGTGATGTCAAACAAATTTTTTACCAATTGTTTAAATAAAACTGTTTAATCAGTAGTCTGGTTGGTTTGAGAAGTCGGAATATAAGGAAATACCAGTCTCTGCGTGCTGAGAATTCTTTTGTTAGGTGGATTAGTTATTTTTCGGAATTTCTAAGTGCTTTGCATATTGGAATGTATTCATATGTACTCAGCAGCAAATGGCAGCAATTTTTCAAAGTGATCTATAAATCGCAGGTGATCGTGGGTTTCTTCTGAAATTTATAGGTAACCTAAATTTATTTTATCACAGCGGGATGTGTTCCGGATTTAGTTGCGCCCATATGCATAGCGAGGCATTATGCCATTATGCGAAGACCAACCGCATCTGTAACACCCTGGGAATCATTTTGTATTTTCAGAAGCACTTGACTTACCTATATAACAAAATGCAAACAAGTTCGAAAAACGTTTAACGTGTTCCCAGAACTACACAGTCCTATAATTTAATACATATGCAAAAACTGAATCATTGACCAAAAGGGGCAACTGTTTGTTAGTCCTGAAAAATTACATAAGTTTTCCACAGTCCACATCGATAAGATCGAAGCTCGTAGAAATCTGTAAAAAGCGACTGGATGCCATCTCAGAGGCCAATACGGTGACCCTGTGCTGGGTACCTGACCACACGGATATCTCCGGTAACGAAAAAACGGACGAACTAGCCAGAGAACTTGCTTATGAACTCTTCACGGACCCTGTCTGAGGCCTGTATACCGCTCAGCACACTGCAAAGGGAGATAGACATTGAGGCTAATGAGGAGGCTAATAAACGCTGGTGCCGATTAGATACATACATGCGCAACAACCAAATTATCATGGCCAGTCTACGACAAAAAGAGATCTAGGATCCATGATATCCGAATAGCTGTTAGCGTCGTGACAGGACACTGTGCGATAGGTAATCACGCAGTACGGCTAGGATAACCGCACTACGACTACTGTAGCAGTTGCAGGGACGAAAAGGGAATTAAAATCCGTTCGTCATCTCCTTTGTGACTGTCCAACTCTGGCCACTAAAAGAAGACGTATTCTTGGCAGTTACTTCTTTTCAGAACTGGACGAGTTAGATGACATTGAGCTAAGCAAACTACTGAGATTCATACAGCTACATATCTGGGTGGTTTAACTTAACGGTGGAAGACTTATATTAAGGTTCCCAGGGTTTTAAAATATTGGGCACTAAGAGTCGTCTAAGTGAGCAGTTGACAATCTTGTCAACAAGGCACCCATTTACCTAACCTAACCTACTATTCTCCACATGGATTTTTGAGAAGTTTTAGTACCTACTCGTTAAGCCATTTGGAGTTTTTTAAGAAGCTTAGAAGACTTAAAATGACACCACTGTATTCATGTTCAATGTTATAAGCAAGTGTTTATTTTTGAGGCGCTTTATATCTCACTCAAGCCAAATCTGTCTGCCTACTCGGCGCGTAGTACTGCTGGCACATCTAAGGTTAGTTCGCTTAGCTTACTAGAAGCAAGAGGCATTGGCTTAAAATTCTGTTTCGACTGGATTTCATACGAATGGAGGCTCAAATTTTTGTGCAAAATTAGCTAAGTTATGGTTTGTGAAAGGTTCAGTTCAAGTTCTCAACTTGGAATTAAGAGATAAGGGGAGTTCAAGTCTTTGTGCAAAGTTAGCCAAGTTACGGTGCCGTGGTAAGTTCATCGGACGACTGAGAGTGGAGCTCGAAGTTCAAATCCCAGAAAACACGAAAAAGTTTGTCCATGCTCCAACCTCTGAAAAACGCCTGAGAGTAATAACTGACACGAGAAAACTTTTCAACGTGTCTTTCGGATACGGCCTTAAGCTGTAGGTTCTTTCCACTGTGTGTGAAGGAATTCGAGAATAAATTAGTAATTTCGATGTCTTCTGCGATTTTTTAGCATTCTGTGACTAAATGTTGAGTGTGTCTGAATAAATCTCAAAAAGTATGCATATATCATCTTTACTAACCCACTTCCAGCTTCTTGCTTTACTGGGGAATTATCACTTCAAATTTAATAAATCTCCTCCTCCGGCTAAGCTCCTCAACCATCTAAAAAAGCTTATCTGAATCGATTAGCCTACATTTAATTTTGACTCAAAATTAACTTAAGCTAGAGGAATCTAAAAGCTGGTATCTCACCCTCAGCATCTAATTAAAATTCTACATGAAAATAAGACATAAAAAATGAGAAACGAATCGTCTGTCTTTGACACCTACGACGACCATCGTATATTTCCAAGAAACCCTTTAACTAAACACGTTTATGTCAATAGCTAGAACAATATCTATCCAGCTGTGTAATTTAAATTATTCCTGCCAGCGAGGAAAAAAATGCAAAAAATTCTCACCACTATTTTACGACATTTTGTATCGAATCGCGTCAACCACTCTGCCAGCACGCATGGCTTTCATTCTAGATACTATATTGGCAAACGAATAAATTAAAAAAAATCACTTGCAACCCGCGCAATATTATCTCAATTTATATGTAAATTTACCAAATTACCCCCCTCCACCGCCAAGCATGTGCACTGCCTTCAATTGAGAAAGTAAAGGCAAGAAAACTATCTTGGACAATGCATCCGCAAATGGCTAGCAGAGCAAAGATGCAAAAAAAAAAAAAAAACCCAGAGAAGAGAAATAATATCTCAACGGAGATTGGAAGAGGAAGAGTGGGCGAATTTGGTTTCTCATTACAGTCAGCTTTCTTTTATTGTTTACGTCTCGCGAAATGCAAATTACACTACGTTTGTCGAATGTAAAGTAAGGCTGTGTTTACACTGTTGAATCTGCTTGAATTTTCGACCACATTTATTGAATAAACAAATTACGCTATAGTATTATTTTTTTTTTTTAATTAATTCATTGATCGGCCGGATAAATTCAGCAGTTGAGTAAATATTTTCATCGAAGTACAGAGGCATTGAAAGCCGTAAAAGGCCGAAAATTGTTTTCTTTTACAATATTTATAAGGACACATTAAATCCTTGTAAAAAGAAAAATTATATTTACTCGTACCAAACGGGAGAAAAGCACCTCGTAAACGAGTGTTGTTTACTCGATTTGGTCCTAATGAGTCTTCATGTATGGAAAATTATTCATTGTTTTGTTTAATTTTTTTTTTTTTTTTGCTCCAAGATGGGATAGTAACTGTCGGACATATTGAACGGAAGTAAAAATAGAAATGGCCAAATAATCCGGATGTTGTAATTTTTTAGCACCAAACAAACCCTTTAGGTTGATGTGTGAGATGTGATGGCCTTTTAGGGATCACAAACGCTTTAAGGCCAATGCAAAGATATAATGCTCGGGAGTCACTTTATGACCTGAAGTATCTTACAGTGGTATTTCCCTTCTTTTTTTTGGTTGTGTACACTCTTGGGGATTATCTTCTTAGTCGGTTGGTTTAAGAATAAATTGTTGAAAAATCGGTAGGAAATGGAAAAGTTTTATGGCCGAAAAGTCGATTTTAGTGGATGCTAGAAGCGATTTCTCCATGAATATGAGTTTTAATGATAATAAAACCAGACATAACTTATTGTTAATATTTAAAGCGAGGTGTTATGGTGGTGATGTATTAAGAAGGTTTATGGTAGCAGTAAACGGGCAACCTACCTGTCAGGACTATAGAATCAGTACGTGTTATACTTGTGACACCGAGAACTGGTAAGAAATAGCTCCAGCACGCCTCAATGACTATTTTGCATTTTTATGCTAAGCTGAAATTTTTTTTACAATCGCATGATGTGGGATAATCGACAATAGCATCATTGTCCTTACTGCTAAATTATTCCATCACAAAACTGAGGTAGTGTTTATCATTAGTAAGGAGAATATATGTAGAAATTATTGCAGGCGTACAGTGTACCGAATATGAGCACTTAGAGTAAACTATGCATTCCACACTACGTCACATGAAATAGACTTTGTGGTAGCAGATGAACAACAAGGTAATACTGCTCGAGTCAACTTAAAAAAGAACTCAGAAAAAACTGCGAAACCGAGCAATATACGAATAAAGACGAATTGTAAGAAAATTGGAAGAACGAGGGAATGCCTCTGAGATAGGCAGGTGAACCTACCAAAAATCCATAAAACCAGCAATGCAATGAAATGGTTCATGAGGTGAAGGACTTCCATCTTAACCAGTTCCTGAAAGGTAACATAAGGTTCGTTTGTACCTATAAAATACCAACACAACGATATTTCTTCTAGTTCACAATGCGTGGACTGTGATTTAAAAATAGATCACTGAGGCACTAACACCCGGAAGCATTGTACGTAAAATGCTTAGATGGCTAATGTGTGAAACAGTTAACACTGAACGCCTCCTGCGAAGGAAAGCTGAACTGGAGGTACCGCAGAAAACAGGATCTATAATAGTAATGATCGCACATCACTTTCTTTTGAAATGCTAAATTGAAACCTGAATTACCCGCACGTTCAAGGAAGCAAAAATGTAAACTACAACGGCTTTAAGACTGATTGTGCTTTTTGCGCAGGAAGGAGTCCAACTATTATAATGCAAATCTGTCAAACAACTAAGACGTACCCGCGGTACCACTAGCACTTGTAAGCCAGTAAAACGGAAGTGGTTTTATCAGGTAATGCTTTCCCACCTTTCCTCGCAAAAAAAAAAACAGGATTAGCGGTAGCAAAAACATGAATGTATGCATGTTCGTATTGATATCACTTTCCTTTAAAAAGCCACACGCAAGATTGAATTGCGCGTTGAAAGATGGAGAAATTAGAACTCCAACTGCCTTAATCCGCTTAAAAGTTGATAAGTCGTGGACTTTCTTATCGGGGCGATTAATGCTCTAAGTGAGTTCTTACGCTATGTATCTATCGCCCTACATTCGTGGATTAAATCCTATGGATCTGGCTGAGTTGAGCCTTCCAAAAAGAGTCTTAAATTTAATAAATTTTTCAAAATTGTTTGTGTCTAAAAAAACATCCACTTCTGATCGTTTTTGACTTCTTTCTGTGATCATAAAATTTGTATTTATTCGAAACTTATTTTATTGACTTTTTTTTTTTTAATTAAGTGATGAATTTGTTTTGAATATGTTTTCAAAATTCGACGGAATAAAAATAAAAACAACAACAGGCTTAAAGATTTACCCTAAGTTGCGTCAATGTCAGAAAATAAGCCGCCAAATCACTGTCAAAAACACTTAAATCTTTGACGTAAATTTCTTACTAAAAATAATTCACACTTAATTTTGGACAATTTAGATTAACTTGCAACAATTTTTTATTTGTTTTTTTTTTTCAAAACTTTTTCTGAGAAAAAAAAATAAATCCATTCTGTGCAAATTCGAAACACTCCATTCTTTATCCGATTATCCACACACTGTACACTTAATTCCAATTTGTCACAGATATTTCCTTTTGCAATTCATCACACAACAAAATTATTTCTTTAGATCTGAACACTCTAACAAAGCCACACTCAAATAGGTCCCATTTAAAAGAAATAAATCTGCTGATTAACTAATAAAAGCCAAGCTACATAATTTTATTATAGAAAAGCTTTGTATTTTGAATTTTTTTTATTTTACTTTAAATTTTGCCCGTTCAGTGTGTCTCCTCGATCTTGACACTCTTTCGCCTGGAAAGAAACGCGCGCGTATTAAACTACACACGATGAATGGACAAAACTACGAAAAGACACCGAAGTCAGCCACCAGCGCAACAGAAGGAACCTTTCCTCTCGGACACTCACTTGCAACTGATTGAAATGTCTGAAAACGGATTTTCTTTTGGTGCTTGCTACCAACTGAAATTCATTTGTTGGCTTTTCGATGCCGCAATCCTCATATTGACAGCTCCACACTGGAGAGCTCCAACACCATGCACAGGCCTTCCTTCTACTCCTCCCCCATCTTCTGTAGCTCTATAGCATGCCAATAAAACGGAACAATAACAGAGAGCACACACTATCATGGTAACGTGGTATGGTAGAAGCTGACGACGACGACTATGATGATAATGACGATGATGATGATAAAGATGCCGACGACGTTAATGATGATGATGATGATGATGATGTTAATAGAGAATAGGAAAACAAGAGAATTGAAAATAAAGATATTACTACAAACACAGACAGCAAGTATCCGAACGAGAGGACATAAGAGATCGAAGAAGAATCACCATGTGCTCCACAATCTAGCTCCAGCTACTGGTGTTTGGTAAAGAGGTCTTGGATACCAATCTAGTTTTGTGTTTTGTTACTCATTCGCTACAGAGACCACGGCGAATGAGAGCCACAAGAGAGAACCGATGAAACAGCTGATTTTCCAAATGATAGTAAATAAACGAGGTGAATATTGTCGGCAGTGGGCCAAATAAGTTATAAACGAGTGCTGTGTGCCGTTGTTTTCTCTTGGGGGTTGGTTTTTTGGTGAAAGCTCCCCCGAAATGGGGTGTTGATGTGGTGGAATTTGTGGGTAGAGCTTTCCTTTTCTTGTTTTGGTTTGTAAAGTTAATTTGAGTTCATTGATGCGGTCGAGAGCTGTAGGGTGGCTTGACTAGTAGCTTCATAATTGGTGGCTACGGCATGGCAGTCAAGGTAGTCGTTCGATTAACTGATATGGATCGAATTACACAGCGGTGAACTTGACACATGCAATGGCTATGGCATGCTGCGATTTTTCTGCTTCGATGGATAATCTTGTTTCTTACAAACTACTTGAATTGTGTGACATCAGGGAATGGATTTCGGTGAAATTTAAGAGAGAACAAGGTCATATGAAGTTTGAAGCCCGTAAGACTATGAAAAATTACTTGAGATCGTTTGAAATGACGATGATTTAGAGGTGTGGGAGAGATACTTACATACATACTGTTAAGAGACGATTAATTGCATTTGATTTCATGATAAGTAGATGCTCCTAAACAGCAGTTACATCGATATCATGGAACTGTATGCATGTTTACGAACATTTGCTGTAAGTCACGAATATGCCATTTCTGGACGTCATAGAATGGATTAAATGTGATTGCATAACCATGGATTGAACACCATTATGGCGAGAAGTTGCCGATTACGAACCGTGCCATTCGAGCGAGTTTATTGTTTTAACTAAAAGGTAGTCGCAACTTTGATGGCGCATATATAAGTCACGACAGAGCCTCATCTACTAGGGGACGGCGTTCTTATTCGGAGAAATTTGTGTACTATCATATGAAGTGGTCTGATAGTTTGTTTTTCTGTCTGTCCAATGGTCGTCAGGATCATTTAAAGGACTGAAGTAATCGACGACTCTCAGAATGGTTCGTAAGCAAAGTCATCTGAATTTTAACAATTTAGTCCAGTTTGCCTTCCTTCTGGTTAATTAAGATTTTTGAAGTAAATTTTATTTGGATAGCCTCATTCTGCTAGCAATGCAAATCCACGTTTATAGCACGATTAACTACAACCGCTTACTGTCAAATGAGTATAAATGAGGCGTCTGAAAGAAAAAACGGAGAAAACGGAAACAGGATGACCGTATTATGACCCTATGACCAAGGGTGATAAACCGCTCGTTAAGATGAGTCTCTTTTTTTATTTCCAAGCATTTGCAGTGACTAGGTGTATAATATAAGCCAACACACTATCGACTATAGCATGTCACCCGCGGTTTTGCGGTGTACTAATGGCGCTACGTGTCCAGAACAGAGTGCAAAGCTTACTACATCGCCCGATCAATCTCTGACTAACAATGGAGCAGATTTATGTTAACGCGTTCGCCCTCCATTTTTTCCTCAATACAATGTGTCAACCCTATTCTTGTGATAAATAGCTTGAAATACTGTTTTACAGATAGAATAGACTGTTTCAATCGACTTTCAACTCCAGAGAGGAAATCTGAAAAGGTTATGCTTCCTGATGAGAAACTAGTTCAATCGCCACCGCCATTTTGATAGGCCATACATATTACTCAGGAATTTAAGTCCAGGAGACTGGGGTGCCATTCCAGGAGACTGTAGTGCCATTCCATTTCAATACGATAAACCAAAAAACAAATCTGTGGTTGGTGCCTTCTCAGAAGCTACGAAACAAAGTAAACTTTGTCCAAGAGTAGGAAACACAAGGATTGGAATGCAGTTTAAACTTTAATTTTATACCAAGCCAGCAAAAGGTTAAGAAAAAAATGTGAGGCTCAGTCATGTATCTAAAAACAGAGCTTACTGTAGCAAGGTGAATAATATTGCTAACCAGTTACTTAATAGACACGAACTTTTCAAACTTAACGTCATTTAATACCGCCCCGGGCTTGCAGTTGAATGCGACTATTGCAGCGAGAGGATGTGTTGTATTTCATCTATTCTTAAGGAATACCGCAGTGATTTCTTTGAAGCACAAACACTCCATATCTTGAATGGTGGCAGAGGTTGGGACTTACTTTACAACTCCACATTAAACGCGCTTTGCTACAGGAATTGCGTAACCAAAGATAGTTTCTAATGAATAAGCAGATCCATTTTTTTATTAAAATACACACTATGTGTAGCATCAAATTCATTACTTTTAAATGTCAATCTGGTAGATGGCCTTTGGCCAAACCTTGTCGACTAAGTTTTAAATATCGTTCCATTGCGTTTTGGAAATAAAATAGTAATAGTAATCGTTGCTCCAAGAAGGGGTGCTCTATGAATAACGAATAACTGACAAGTAAGACTAAACTGTACTCACCTCACGACTACTCTCTAGTCCATTATTCATCGAATACGCTCGTTTTGTGACCATTTTTCTCCTTCCACGACTTCTGTTTACTCTTTTCCTGTTCCTCTTTTCGAAAAGATCTTCTTCACTCGAACTGGTACTACTGCTGAAATCCAACGATAAATGATGTTTATCCTCTTTGACTTCTTTGGACAAAGCTGAATAGCCAACCTGACTATACCGATCACTATTCACTAATGCACTCCCACCAGATGCAGCAATTGAAGTACTCACGCTTCTACTTGTATTCGGTGATAGTTGCTGTTTGGAATTTACTAGTGAATCTAGCCACTTGCTCATAGTAGAGATACGAGAATAACAATAAAACAATACACGAGTTTTTTTTTGCGCGCAAGTTGTTTTTTTCTTTTTTTTTTAGCGATATTTGTTATTATTTTCTAGTCTAACCAGGGGGCTATCGCGAATTTTCGTGACACCAATACATTTCATCGCACCTACAATAATTAAATTGAACAATTTTCTTTTGCTATTTATTTTTATGTAGAAAAAAAATAGGTTCCGAGCTCCCCCCCGTAAGAACTTTAAGAGATACCACAACAAGTTGTTTGACGCCAGCTGTGACTTGTATGCAAATGTGAACT
This sequence comes from Blera fallax, assembly GCA_946965025.1. Taxonomy (NCBI): domain Eukaryota; kingdom Metazoa; phylum Arthropoda; class Insecta; order Diptera; family Syrphidae; genus Blera; species Blera fallax. Next base: position 2,443,267 of record OX337245.1, read on the forward strand.
GGTGCGGCTTATCTTTTATGGAAAAGATAATAGACACACGCGGGGCTTATGCATTGTTGTGTGTACACTTTTCTTTTCATAAAGAAAAGATAATTTTAATGAAATTTCCTTACAAGACCGAATGGAACTCAACATGTGGTGTGTGAATAATCTTTGCAAGTGTCTAGTGGGGCACATCAATTAGAATATCATTTTCCGTTTAATGAGTGTGCTTCTGGGGCAATGTCATGCAATGGAATAAACAGTTCTAATTTCATTTTCATGGCACTGCTTAATTATTTGTTAGATTTTACCATGTGTTATGCATTCCGTTGAAAATTGTTGCGTGAAATAATGCGATTAGGCTGTTAAAAAAAAGTGGAAAATTAAATCTCATGATGCACTGTAATTTGCATGCTCAGGTGTATTTTGTTGACTAAGAATAAATTTGCTACCCTCCTAGGCCTTATTATCATAATGACTTATTTAATATTTTTAATTTTTTCGTATTGACAGAATTTACATATGACGCCTAGCCGCTCGCAACCATTCGAGTTCGAGGAACTTAAAATTTAAAGCCGGAATCGGGAATCTTTTTTTTAGACATTCATTAATCTCTCCGATACGAGTATAACCAGATGTCCCCCAAACAACGTGGAGAAGTCACTTCTTTATGCATGACACAGCAATTGAGATGATGTCCTTGGGTATTGATGCAAATTCGCATTCATTCGCACATAAACAACAGGCGTGAATCTCTTTTTGAATTTATGATCAAAAGAAAACACAAATAATATGAAATATTGATAATGACCAAGATTTGACAAAGCACTTATGAAGGGAAATTTCTGCCCTTCCCTTAAATGTTTCAGTGGGATGTTTTCAGTCAAACTATTCTGTTTGGAGCACTAGGATATGTGTACATATTTCAGTTACACATTGGCTAATTTCTAAGACAAACTAGATATCTCAAGCCCTCAATAAAATGAAAGATACGTCGAATCAAAATCATAACTATATGAAGGGATCCAGGCATTCGATTAAGTATTCTTTGAAAGATTTGTGCTTTTAAAATAATGGAAGTTCAGATAAAGGACAAACCTCATTGAAAAATTAGAGCTAAGTCCAGTGGGAATTGACAATATTCTAAGGAATGTTTAAAAGGTTCTGTGAAATAATTTTTACAACCCTTTCGCTTTTGATAAATTAATCACTTAACAAGATACTGGTTAATGAGCTCCCACATATCCCCAAATATGAATACTGGCAACGGTGTCCTTCTGGGAGCCGCCGTGGCTTAGTGGCTAATGCGTTTAGACTACTCGCGAATGTCTATGATTCAAAAGTCGAATTTTCCAAACCACTTAGAAGCACCCACGACGCGCGCTTTAAACGGTATACAGATGGATAAAAACAACTTAAGGGATAGTTTCAAGACTTTTAAGATAATAAACTGACAGAAAACCACGCAATAAGAAGTTGTGCCTAACTGAGCTTCGACGGGAAAAATCACAAGAGAGGCAATGCAATTAAGTTAGTATGCGACTGCCTAGACAAACTCCACAAACTAAGCCAGATCAAAACTTCTGCTCAACAGCAAAGCAAAACAACAAATTGCCTGCTCCTGGCGTTGAGCAATCGTTCATTTTTTTTTTCCGCTTGTATCTCAAAATCAAATTTCAAATCATATCCAATAATTTTCCAAATCCACGAGGAGTTTCTAACGTGTGACATATTTCATCACTTATATCTCTTGGATACACAGTGAGCCTGAGAATCTCAGTGAAACTACACAGACTTCAGACTTTGTCAGTCTATCCCTTCGGATGTAGCAGTAGGGGATCTAACTGAATTCTTGTGAAATCTCTGTAATGCAACTGATTGTTCTCTTCCAAGAATTCAGTGACTTGATTATTTACCAACTGTCTGCTTGCATAGATTCAAAAATGAAGTGAATCCCCCCACATACCAATGCACAAACAATGTACGTTCCTTGACTAAATTAAAAATGCTCATTTCATTAAAGATTATTCCATCAGCTTTGGGTATAATAAATTTCAAGTCAAGCTATAATTATTCTATCAGACATTTACTGGGATTATACCATTAAGATATGATTTATGAAAGCTATTCAGCAAGTGTTTTGCGTAATACTTTCCCCGCTTGCAGCAGCAGTATGTTAATTAAGCATCAGTTACATTCGAGATTGATTGGTCAAACTATCTACTTCCTCACTCGTAATTAGTGAGATCGAAAACTTAGTTGCGTATATTGGCATCCATATTGTTGATGTGGGTAAAAATAGCGCGTACGCACGATGGCAGAAAATATTGCCTTACTCCAGACAGTGATTGCAGCCACCTGCCGTAAAAATGTTTTCATGTTTTTCAAAGTACGAAAAAATACGAATATATTGAAATTAATTTAAAAATAGATTTTTGGCTCTTGTTGCGATGGTATCGAGTCATGTTTTTGAAGGAAATCGACGTCATTTGCACGGAATAGTCATGTTTTCGAAGAAAATGAGCAGCAATTAAAATATTGTTTAATGAATGAGTTTCTCTATAAGTAAAATAAATTTTCTGGCATTAATGATACTAAATTTCCAGTTTTTATTTTTATTTCAAAACAACTTAAAGAGTTTTCTTTTGCGCTGCAAGTATACTGTCCCATGCATTCATTAAAATACGATGCATGAACGTGCAACTGGGTTAATGTCAAAAGTCCCACAACTAGGCATTTTTTTTTTTTAATGTTGTTAGGTATCTTGAGTACGGGATTTAATGCAAAAGAAAAACTGGTTTAGCTTTGTAAATAAGTATATATGTATGCCCGCAGCAACAGCTTGGAATTCTATGGCCTACAAGGCATGGGTACACTACAGAGGTTTTGATCATTATTACAAAGATTACGTGCATTTTTAAAACTCGATGACTCCTTCTTGGCAGAAGGTCGAAAGGTGTCAAGTTTAGTTAATAATGGTTGTGTGCGTCCACTTTGCATTCGACTGAATTACCAGAGTTAAGGAGTAGTCTTGTAAAGAAAGGAAGAATTACTCCTATCCAATGTAAATAATTAGAAACCGATTCGGTTGTTAACTTTCATAGTAAAAGTAGTGTTGCATACGCTGGTAAAAGCTTTGTGAATTGATGTAACCCTTGAGCTACGTCCATGAGAAATTATTTGGGTGGTGTGATCTTTGAATAAGTATACTTGCCACAATAAGTCGCCAAGCTTGGTTCATATTACAAAAAGATATTTTCATTTTAGGGGAGCACGGTGAGATAAAAACGAGAATCTCGAGCTGGAGTATCAGTGGAGGAAAGTGTGCATCATGTGGAAGCGAAGTGTCCTATTCAATCCATTTATTATAAAATTCAGAGTTCTTCTTTTAATTTTTAAATCTAACGAAGGTGTTTATAACCTATAACAAATCCATAACAGCCTTCTAACCTATGTAAAGTTTTATAAAGGCTAAGTCGGATGGCGAATGAAAAAGGACATAAGTATCCACTCAGTGGCATATGGCATCTCCCCAACCCATTCGCAATAAACTAAGAAGGATGCACAATCTGGTAGTGAGACTTCCCTATATAATCAGCTATGAAGCAGTGGTTAAAGCCAAAAAAAAAAAAAAACATAACTCCTTCGCAGAATATAATTCCTTCGACAATAAGTCGAACGGATCCTACTATGAAGCACGAAAGCGCCAAATTAGTGTAGGAATTGAATTCTGCATCATGCTATTCATACATTCATTGATTTATTCATTCATTTATTTAGTCATTCATTCATTCCTTCAAGTTTGAAAGACACAGTCTGTGCACTAGCTGATTAAAGCTTCTTTCTGATTTCGTGGTTGAAATAAATGGTTCAGGCACAATGGCTCTAATTTTCTACGACGTTGCTTTTTTTTCCTCTCTCAATAATTATCGCATGACTAATTGAATTTTAATTTTATACACAAATCAGATACATAGAACCACATTATCTTTTAAGTACATAAGCTTATCTACATCTCTGAGATGCCTTCATGAACATAGACTTCGTTTTCAAAGTCCGTCGGTTATGTTTTTGTTGATAGCAAATAGAGATACGAATACCAGAGATGTTTGCCTATTTATTCTACTAATATTGCACCAAAGCACAATTTGAACAAACAATTGAAAGTATTTATCAATACATCGAGTCGGTTAATGTTACTGTACTCAAGTGACTGATTAAAATGTCAAGGTCTCTACACTGCCAGTTTATCTCATATAATGTATCTACTGCTTGAAATCATGAAAAATGGCTCTGCAACAAGGAAACCCCCTTTTCATATTATCAACTTTTGGGATAAAAAAACAACAACACGCGACAAGAAAGCTGACGTCAAACATGTGCCAGTACGTTACACATACACTAAAAATAACATCAACAATTTCCCTCGAATTGATTATTAATTCGTTTTCCCTCATAAATTCACTGGAAAATCTAGAATAAGGTGAAATTCATTAAAAATCCGATGAGATTAATTGAGAACAATCAAGTTTACTGTGTATCTACATAGTCTGTAGGTAGGTAGGGTGGAAGACCAGATATCTAATCAACATTTAATATTCAACTATTGTTGCTACTATTTATTTATGCATATTTACACTTAAATGACAAACACTATAATTAGCGAATTAAATAGAAAATAAATTAAATGATTTAATAGCACGAAACTCGTGGGTAACTAACGTTAGCCTTTTCGAGATATTTTAACTGCGACACGGCGACGATAGAGGGAGCGACAACGCGCAGCTAGAACAACCGAACGTCCGATCGGCAGCAGCAGCGTTGTGTTGCCGAAAACGAGGAGATATCGCGGTGGAGCGCAACTGCCGTCAGCAGACTGATCTCAGCCGGTTGAGTCAGATCATGCTGGGTTTTCCATGCGCTCGAATTGAAACGATCGCGATGAAGAGGAGATTTTTCTCTCCAACAAGATGTTGTTGTCGTCGATGGTGTTGCTGGTATCTGTAGTCGATGTTTTTGGGAGAAATATCGAAGAGATGCAGACTGCTGTGGAAGAAAAAAAAAAGCTGATCAGATAATTTTCCTGTTTTGTAAATAATGAAAACGGTGCCGATCAATGAAAAGATACAAGCTTGCGGCGAAGTGATTGTATACGCTTGAGGCGAACTTTACTTGTTGATGTAAATAGTAAAAAAAATGAAACATTTCCGGCAGAGGCAGTTGTTACGTCGATTGGGTCGGAGAGTATTATGTAAAAGTTTACATTTTGACAAACACTCCAGCACCATAGTGGAGAACTCTGTTAACAGATACTAAAGTTTTGTGTACCGCAACGGGGATATACATATGAATATGGAAAAAATATACCAACAAATACGGGCATTCCGCATCAGCAGAGACGTCTTCAATTTTCATCTATTCCGAGTAGCATAATCGATATTTTTGAGCAGTATATTCTGAACAGACTGGAATTCATGCTTTGGATATACTCAACTTGGTTTTATGAACTTCTCTTCCAGGTATTAATGAACAAAAAATTCCAAACCCATCCAGGGGTTTATGCAGTCTCGCCATTTCCATTGGGGTATCTATTATAATCATCACTTCTATGTTTTAGTTTAGTTGTAACACTTCAATCAAAGTATGATTGTAGTGTAAGAAACTGCAGCAGCTTATCGCTGGAAGAGGGCAAATAAATGCGATCTTTGATCTTGCTCCCATTGGGGTATCAGCTACTTAATTTCCCAGTATAAGTAAATACTTGCGTTATGATCGAATGAAAGTGCGATTTGTGTATATATTCAGTAGTTTTAAACTCATAAACAACGAACATAGGAAAATATATTTGTTTTATAACTGGGTTGTAATTCGACCTAATGAAAAAGATTGTATCTACATAACTCTAAAGTCAAAGAATTATTCGTGGCTATCACTGTCAGATTTGTGTCCAGTCTTCCTGATTTTCCTTTGTTGAACGACGATATTAACTAGCGCAGATGATGGCCAATCAGTAATGAATGTACGAGTATTTATTAAGATAAGTATGTGCAAGCCATTACAGTCCGATATGTATGTATGCTGTCCGACTCTGGATTTCTCCAAAAAATCTCCCTTTGATTCGTGATGTTAACGTTGGCATTCACTTCGAGGATTCCTGTTTACTACTTTAGGTTTCGAACGAGTGATAGTATGTGATACTTCAGCCTTCAGCCATAGTTCGTACTTGCGTACTTGTCATGATGGTTCACCGACTACAAGAAGGGAGTTAAATTCCATTTATTCTTTCTCCTTCCTTAGGCTGTTTATTTAGCGTACGTCAAGGTGCACCCGTTAATGGTCACCACCCCATATTCGTGGGAGTGGTCCTATAACGAATGTTACCCCAGAGGTACATTAACTGGACACACACATTTGCCTATTATTTACTGTTCCTTACTAGCAACAACCCGTATCCTAAGAGACTTCACAGAGGAAGAGACGTCCATATGCAGCCCAGTTGCAGAGGTAGAATTTTTATCGCAAGCTCGAATGTCCTGCGACAACAAGAATAATTAATATTAAATGAGACTTACATACATACATATCTCAAGAAAATCCAACAAGTGAATGTCTCCAGAAACAAAGCATCTTCCACACACAAAAAGTAATCATTAATATCTTCTCTCTTCCAATTTTGTATTTTTTGTTTATTCCCATCCCGCCAGTAAAAGCAACGTTTACACGCTGGGATTGTATTTTTGTATTTCTTCTTAATGTATCTGAGATTTGTTTTCGTGTATTTACTTTTCGTACCTCTCATCGCGCGCCCACTATAGTTTCACCCTGAGGCTACTGCCAATCACATGGATAGCTACATACATATATACATATGCATGCTGTGGCCACTGACTGTTTTCTTCTTTTATTACTATGTGTACCCAAATATAAAAGGCCGGCTCTACTGCAAGAGATCAATGTACCAAAAGTCGGCGAGATGATTATGATGAATCTCTACAAAGAAGCAGAAAGTTTTACGGTCTCTTTTTCGATCACACAGGTTTGTTGCTATGGTATAAGAAAAGTAAAAGTATTCACGGAAGAAACTCTTTTTCTTACCATCTCATTCGCATTGAGATGCTTGGGTGAAAACAATAGGTTAGGTAGTCATGTGAGATAGTATCTAGGTTTGAGATTATGTGAACCTTTGAATAGTTTATGTAGTAGGGATTTGCGTGTAAAAAGATTTTATTGCGTTTCTTAGTTGACCTGGTCTATTCGCTTGACTTCCTTTAGGGAATTTTTACATATTTCGACTGCCCCCAGGGCGATCACCTTTGTGCAGAGTTAAGTTCTTTCAAACTTTGTGCGTTTTTTGTTTTTATATCTTTCAGGGTTAGAACGTTTTATTTAGTTTTTACTTTTTTTTTTATTTTTACACTCAAAGTAGGTCACACATTGAAATATGGGAAAAAGTCTTTTCAACTTTTCTACCTCGTAATTTATTGCTATTTTCATTCAGAATTCCTGGCTGTTGAATTATGAATGAATACCCGCCTATTGAAGATGGAAAAAAGTGTTTTTTCTTTTTAATTGTGATATTGTAGTTTTGTGTCAAGCAAGCAAATACTAATGTATGCGTCCTTCAACTTGAAGATGAATGAATGAAATGAGCTCTAAAGATTGAGGGGATATTTTTAGAATGCGTTTTCCTTCGAGGATTGCAATCGTATGCTCTGGTGACGAATGAAATTATTCTCAGAAGTATTATTCGTTGGAGTTTCATAAATAAATGTGTAGTTCTGCTACAAGCGGTAAGGAGATAACATATGCAATAGGTTTAGAAAAATATAATGTGAGTAGGGTTTATTTGAACATTAATAGGAGGATTATTTAGATTGGCAACGTAGTATTGCTTATTTTAGATGACACTGCAGTTCAGGATGGATTTAAGGCTTATCGAAGAAGCCTGGCAGGCAGAAATACTGTAAGTTAGCTATATCAAATGTTTGAGGTCTTGCTTAGCGTTTCGAACAGTAGATCCTCTAAAAACAAGATATTGCAGCAGGCTCTTCAAATCTATAGAAATGAAAAAGTTCTTCCAGGCGGATAGTCCGCGGCCTAACGCCCCCAGAATTCAACTCTCAAGTTTGAAATGAGAATGGGAAATCAGTATTAAATATTGACAACATTTTTGAAGCTTTGGCACTAACTTAAAACCTGGAAGCATAATGGCACTATGTTCTTGCCAATGGTATCTACCTCAATATATAGGTAAAGCAATAATTTCATAAATTTCAACAAGCAAAACTGTCTGTAGGCACCTTGGCTCAGTGGTTAGTGCGTTAGTCCACTGAGCAGGAGGTTCGGGGTTCGAGTCCAAAAAAAAACCGAAAACTCCTCACTGTCCCACCTCTTGTGAATGTCTGACAAACGTCCGAGAGTAGTAACTGTCATGAGAAAGCTTCTCAAAGGCTTTCAGATATGGCTCTAAACTGTAGATCCCTTTCTGACTTTTTTGCACTGAGCTTAAAGGCTACTAAATAATCTTTTCCCAAAATATTGGAAATTTAAATGTTGTTACCTGCTCTATCCTCAATGAAATATTTTTCTCAAACAAAAAAAAAATCAAACTGTATTCTTACATACGATATCTTCTGATAACAATAAAAATTAATAATAACCGCAAAGAACATCAATATGATTGCGTTTCTTGAACTTTATTCATGAGACAGGAGTTACTAATAAAATATTCATTGAATATCGCTCAACCATTGCAGGTGTAGCTTAAGTGATAAATGCCTTGTACAGTTTGAAAGATCCTGCTTTAATATTTAATTTGACAGTTCTTCCGCATGTAAATAAACAATTTCAATGGAGTCTGACGAAAGTAAAATAAATTTAACTTACTTAAACGGAACTGGATACGTTTTTAATGCAAACGGTAAGTAAGCACACGCCTTTAATTTTTGGCTTCAAATAACTCTCTTCTTATTTATCTTCCAGATTATATGAGACTACGAGCGAAGTATCGTGTGATTGGCTCCATGGTAGGAACCAGCTGCCTGCGAGGATGGTCGACAACAAACTCTGGCAGTAAAGTAAAATAAATTAAATGAAAGTGCATTTTAATGCAATCAATCTCTTTAAGGTCTTCCAGTAGAGCTGACTATGTACGAAACTCAATTATTGTTTGAGAAAGGCGTTGCTGTCCTCTTGAAAAAAGCCGAGAGCCTGCTTCGTCAACCAACAGAAGAAGAGCTACAATCGTACGCCATAGAAACCGAAACAAGATTGCATGATCAAGAAGAGCACCTAAAAGATGGGAAGGTGAAAGAATCTTTAAATTATATCGACAAGATCATGTATGGCAAGCGAAAGAAACTGTTAAATTCGGGAGTTCCAGAGGGTGGTGGGTGGAGTTCAGAGATTTTTTTTTAAGGTCTAAATGCTTCGTTATGATTTCAGATATTAAACTCAGTCAAGACGAAGTGATTCAAGAAATAAGGCAGAGCGTGCCGTTCGAGAAAAAGAATGCTTTGGTTGAGATCCCCTGCGAGCACCAAAGAATACACGGTAAATTGTGCAAAATTCTTGCTTGCGGAGAATACATTGAATTTTTCCTTATTTTAGAGGGTATTTCAATATCCCTACCACGGGACGACTCTCTAAAGTACAGAGTTTTCAAAGACTGTTGGGATCGAGGCAAGTATATCACCTGTGGTGAGGCATTTGGAGCTGATTTTATTGTGTATCCGGGTGATCCAATTGTATACCATGCTTCTCATATTATCATTGTTCTCGAGGAACCCGCCGTCAAACCGTTGGATTTGATTGCCAAAGTGCGCCTGTCCGTTATTGTAAACAAACTGTGTGTCTTTGCCTATGTAGGGAAGGATAATAAGTTATCTTATCAAACTGTAGAATGGCAGGGAAATGCTGAAGGGAAAACGCAATAAATAATGACTGATCTAGTGAAACTTTAATAGAACTTTGTTTTCAGAAGTACTTTTCAGGGATCGCTTATTATTGAGTCGTTTTCTAAGATTTGAAGCTAAGCCTCAGTAAAAGTTGTCCATCTTACTACGTGCCGAAACATGGTGCACACTTACGTTGAACCAGTTTCTGTTTTCTTAAACTAGGACCTTCTAGCATTTCCTCTAGATTATTGCACAACGCTAAGTATGGATTCGAAAAATAAAAGCAGCAAAAACAGTTTGGGAGAGCTAGGTACAGCTCTGTTTTTGTTTACGTCTACTGCAAGATGAAACGAAACGACGATTGGAACATGATTCACATTTGACGTTTCTGGAAAAAAAATTTTCTCGCAAAACTTTTCAGCGAAGTTGTGATTTTGTGTTGCTCTGGCAAAAAGAAAACTCGAAAAAAAGTAACAACATATTCTAAATTTCAGACAAAATGTCTGTAAATACAGCCCACACAAACGGGGGAGTCCTAATCCACTATGGAGAATAGTAAGTTACTACGAAAAAAAAAACATTAAAAATCCCGACGTCATTGATGAGGTCATGGTGAAATTAACAAATTAATTGAAAATTTCCATTATACTTGCCTTTAAACTAATTTATCGATTTTATTTTCCATCAATCACTTTAATTCATGGGAAAATAATATTTTTGCTCATAGAGATAAGATTAGAGTAAAGTCAGATAACAGTGGGGGTTAAGAAATGCACATAAACTTATTTTCTTTGCAGCATTCTCATTCATAGTGAAAATGTCAGCTTGGATTTCGCTGGTCAAGATGACCCTATTTTCAAAGGAACTAAGTATGGACACATTTACTTGACGTCGCACAGAATGATTTTCAACAGCAAAAAGCAAACCGAGTCGATGATGTCCTTTAGTGCGCCTTTCATTGCAATGAGTGATGTAAGTTGGTGGTGTCGAGGAGGGTGTGAGACTTTTCGTTATTTCTCTCATCTCTAACTTCATTTCAGGTCGACATTGAACAGCCCGTCTTTGGTGCCAATTACATCAAAGGCAAGGTCCGTGCCCAACCCAATGGAAATTTTATTGGTGAAGTAAAATTCAAATTGTATTTTAAATCTGGAGGAGCCATCGAGTATGGCCAGGCTATGTTGCGTGCAGCCTCAATTGCTCAACAGAATCTGCACCGCACAAATGGCAACTTCGACGATCCACCACCATACACACCATCCGGAGCTTGGCATGAAGCTCCCCCACCAGCGTATCAACCACCACCAGGCTATTACGGCTGGTTGCCATCGAACGACGCATTCACTGGTCCAGCACCGAATTCTGTGTTTGTGAGCGATAATCCGCCACCATACCCTGGTATCGGTACACGTACGTAAATTTTCTTTAATTATTTACCTCTTGTTCCTTTCCCTTCTCGGCATTGCCTATTGGCGAACAATTTTTGATCAAATTTATTTCTTGATGGGAAAACAGCGCCATCATACTCGAATCACCAGAATTATCCGAGTGCACCACAACAAGGAGGATATCAGGGATATTCACCACAAGCTGGAGGATATCCACCTCCAGCTGGAGGATATCCACCCCCAGCCGGAGGATATGCACAACCGGCTCAAGCCGCTTACGGAGGATACGGGCCTCCGCCATCTTACGGTGGCTTCACCGCTCCACCACAACAAGGTGGGTTTCCTCAGCAAGCTGGGTATCCTCCTTACGGTTATCCACCTCATGGCCAACCAGCTGCATCGGCCCCACCGCAAGGAGGGTACACACCAAGTCAACCAAATGGTTACCCAGGTTATCAAGGTCAAGAAGGCAGTACTGGAGCGGGTGGTGCAATGGGATTCTCCGCACCGCCAGCAAGTAAGTAAAAACCAATTTTTTTTTAACTTTATTCGGTGGTGTATGGTCTGTTTTTCGTACCGTAATATCGTGAAAATAAAAATTTGTCAAACTAACACATTAATTGAGGTCCTCCTAAATATAATTAACAATTTAAGCGAAATTACTTATTTTGATATAATTCGAGTGAAAATTTATATTCTTTACTTTTATGTATCTTGTGTGTTTGCTGGTCGTTATATCGTAAACAAACACAAAAATCGGTGTTAATGTGGTCACTTAAGCTAACATCTTACATTTTTAGAATTATCGATTATTTAATCGACAATATACATAAATTGGCAATTGGCAACTAAAGAAAAGACGGATTGCGTACGATATCAAATGGATAAACTAGGCACCTGTGGCATCCATTATGGCTATGAAACATGGATTCAAATGATCTGTAATTTGAATTAATTGATTTTGTTAGTAGAGTTAAAAACTCTTCATGTTAAAAGCAAAACATTTTCGTGGGGCATTAATTAATTTAAAATCGCAATCCTTGTAACTAATGCCGTTTTTCCTAAGCTCCTAATTGGTAGAAATAATTGTTAACGTACAGCGCAACTAATGGAAATGCGAACAGGATATTAGTTGAACCAAATAAAAGCAATTGGCAACCCTTATAATTTATTACAATCTACAGCACTTGCTCTTGTTATCGTAATAACTAAATAACTAAAATCTTGTTCACTGCAAAAGATTAAGTTGTGAACTAATTTTTTCTTCTTCCTTTTGCAGCTACATAAGCAACTAAATTAGCAAAACCCCATGATCAAGTTTGAAGGTATTTTACGTTTGTTTTTTCCTTCAATCAACAATTCATAAAAACAAAAAAAAAAAATGCTTACAGAAATGCCGAGAAGGTCTAAGTCGCAGACTCTCCTTCACTCTTTTTTTTAACTATAAATTTGTTGTGTTCTCTTGTGTTATTTCAGGCCGTTATTACAATTATTATAATCCGTGTAGCAACTTTTATTTCATACCAATCCCAGTTATTTTTCTATAAACATTTCTAAAAGTTAAGTCTTTGTTTTTCTTTAGTTGGTAAGACGTAATTTCGTTTTTCTTTTATTTTATTTTGTTGTCGCTTTCTTTTGCTTTTCAACCTTTTGTTTGTAAAGACTCAACCTAATAGCAAACCTATTTATTTTAGATTCCAAGGAGGCTGAAGCTTTGCGAAGCGCTTCAAATACAACCGACAACCAAAGAAATGATCAACGACCAAGCGATATGCCACCATCCTACGGTGTAAGTTAAAATGACAAATATCGTTTCTCTTATTTTCTATTAACTGTTGCTCTATTTTAGGACCTCCCCCCAACTTATAATTCCCTAAACGACCGAAGGAATTAAAAGCTTAGCCATTCCTTTGCACTAATCCTCTTTATATTATGATACTTGCATAGCAACCAAAGTGCACGTGGTGAATGGGGTTAAACCAATATTAAATGTATGCATGCTATACGGTTGAAATTATGTTATATCAAATGTTAAAACTAAAACTTATGCAATCAAATTGTTAAAAGTATTAAAATCTAAGTAAACCATAAGTTTTCGAAAGTTTACGCTGTAATAATTTAATTTTCTGTTACAATTTTTCTTTTAATATATCAATAAATAAATATATCTTATGTATGTGCGTATATTGTTTAATAAAATTTCTCTTCCGTCGATGGAATTTCCTTCTAATAATCGCGATACCGGTATCAAAGGAGGACATCTGACCGTCGAAAGTATGGTATAGGCCAGTGCAGTGGCGCAATAATCAAGTTCATGATCAAATGCTTGCTTTACCTAGTCAGCGTGGTCTAGCAACCTGCGTTGTCGAAAATAACTTTGCTTTCTAAACAGATACCCCGCAGCCGATAAGGAGTAACCAATCGTTGCGACTATTTGCTAACATACCCGCGCAAAGAGTGGTCTCTGCAATGAAGGTCCTTGGTAAGTCCATTGATTTGTTTTGGTGTTGGCAGCCCGAAAAGTTATTTCGAAAAGCGATGCACAACTCGGATATAAAACACTGAAAGTATGAGCCGTTGTCCTTTGAACCATCCATTGGAATATGATTAAAAATGCGCTACTTGTTTAAAGAAAGGCCCAATGATTCGGATTACAATCCTGTTACGTAATTCGAATTATCCAAATCACTGGAAAAACTTTAGCTAAAGCCGTTTGACGTTTAAATGGCGCCTGATCTTAGGCCTTTGCCTTTTCAGATACAATATGCAAAAATAGAATCTTCGGTGAGCCTCAAGCAGACTTCCTTTGGCCATTGCGCAACTAAAGGATAAAATTAAGTGCAATTATTTGTCGCAAACAGCCAAATAGGGTCTGAATCTAGCTTCTTGCAGCCGTTCATGTGTTGTACATATGTGCTCCATAAACGATATACAGTTTAATGCATTCATCGCAAGCGTTTATCAGATCTTTTTGGAATTTCAATCTCACACCTCTCATCTAGTAATCCAACGAACTGGCATTGTACTGGCTCGTGGTTTTGGTACACTGCCAACAGCATTGTATCGGTTCTAAGGCTATATGTTCCTATTGGAAAGAAAGGGTAAGAATTATTCATGTTGCCATTGTTGCACATACTCTCTTTGACTTTTTCTCTCTCTGCTATTTAAATACTTTTATAAAATCGTACATCGTATTGCCCTGGCAATAATTTTCGGCTTTGCATGATTAACTTCAGTTCAGTTTTTGTATCTGCTCATTTGATGAACTAAACCGAAAAAATCCGACGAGATGTCTATAAACACAGCTCACGCCAATGGTGGTGTTCTGATCCATTCTGGAGAATAGTGAGTACTTATGGACGAAAGCTTAAATAAAAGCCTTCCACGTAACGCTTCATTTGCTTTAAAAACTTCAGCAATCATTCACTGATTGCGTTCAGATGAACTTGTTTATCTAATTTTAGAGAGAGAGAACTTATTCTTAGTTTTTCTTAGAAAAAAAGTTAGAAGCCATTTGAAATTTATTTAATTTTTCTCTTATAGTATTTTGCTTCATTGCAGAAATATTACCATAGAGTTTCCTAAACAAAAAAATCCTGTTTTTCGAGGAATAAAACCTGGATGCATTTATTTGACTTCTCATCGAATGATTTTCAATAGTAAGAGACAAACTGAGCCGTTGCGATCTGTTAGTGCACCATTTCTCGCAATGTACAATGTAAGTAAGAAGAAATCAATATCTAGAAAGCCTATAACTACATAACTTAAAGCAATTGTTGTTTTCAGGTGGTATTGCAACAACCTGATATCTGCATCACAGGCATACTTCGTTCACAACTTTTTGGCAACTTCACCGGCCAGGTAAGGTTCAAGCTGAACTTTAAATCTGGTGGAGCTTGTGAATATGCAGATGCTTTATTGTGCGCCATGAATACAACTCTATCCAAAATGAAAAAACATAAATGTACTGATCCTCTGCCGCCATACATACCAGCCAGAGCATGGTATGAAGCACCGGAAGATATATATCAACCAAGAAAAGCATACTATAACTGGTTGCCAAAAAATGATGCATTCACCAAGCCACGACCTAATTCGGTGTTTTTCACTGATAATCCACCATCATTTCCAGGAATCGGTTCACCAACGTATGTATGTACATACATATGTTATTTATTTAATTCGTTTTTTTATTTTCGAATTTCCGTGTCCGTAACGAGTATTGGTAAGCTAATAAAATTTATTTTTTAATTTAAAAGCAAACAGTACAAAGCTGCCCGCAATTACCATGTCAACTATTAAAGACACCATCTGATACTGGGGTATGTCGAAAACTGAATGAAGAACTTCTGTCTCCCCGTCAAGATAAGCCTTTTCCCAATCAAGAGGGCTATCCTCATTGTGAATTCCCAGATTTGGCTGGCGAAGAACATTCACCAAGGCCTGAGGATGCTATTTCAGACCATGCAGAGTAGAGTACAGCGAGGACTCTCGAAACCGCGAAGTGATCGACTTTGCCTTCAAATAAGTAAGAAATATGGCGTACTTTTATTATTAATTAAACTATCGTAATTTTTCAATGCATACATATGTTGATAAATATAATTTTTTATTGCAGAGCGTTCCCATAATCCGTCTACAAATTGGTTGCACTACTACCTACTATTTCCGATATATGTCTGTATAATTTGCTCTGAACATTAAAAAAGGATTTTCTTTAAATGCTATTTTGCTGGAATTTTGATAACCAAATTTAATTTCCTCAATAAAAATAAAATACATGTCCAAACAAAATATATGACAATCCTTGCAGAGTTTAAAAAATTAGTATATGGCGCAAACCGCCTTTACAAAGCCTAGGACTAGCTTCCCATCAGTGACAATAATCAAGTTGGTAGGCAAGGGAGGACAAAAGCATATCCCAAGACTGTAATATGAGCTTTAAATATATGTATGTATGTATGTTTGATCAGCAAAATATAACTATATTCGTATACCCCTGAAAAGAGAGTCGTTTCTAATAATTTTTATTATATCTAGCTGTGTAGCAGCACACTAATCAGCGCATGTCCTTGTGGTTTTGCACAGATTTTAGAAAAGTCTTTCAAGTCAAAGCTTTTGAGACTTTTGAGGCATCAAAAGTAGACCACTGAGTGAATAAAAGATTCATGATTAAAGCCCGCTTTAAATGTTTTATTAAAAAAAAACTGGAAATACATTTAATGCTTTACGACTTAAGAGCGAAAGAATGGCTACCAAACAAGATGAATATAAAAATAAACACAAGCTTAAACTTAAAAAAAATATAGGCAAGTACCACCAATGATGAATGAAAATTATGACGAATTGTTATCTGCAACACGTAATCTATGTTCAAACATTGAGTCTAACAATGGAGTCTGACTGTACTGCTCCCCAATACTGTTGTTCCTTTGGTCGCTGCACTTTCCACAAGGTCCAAAAATCCATTTCCACTTGCGCTTGAACGAGCGCTTTTTCTTCTTCTGATTAAGCTGGTCCGAGTTTGTGGTATCATCTGAGCCCTTTTCGGAGATCATAAATTGTTCCCTCAAAATATTGTCCGATGAGGAGTCGCCCTCCTCGGTGTCTATAGCAGAATCACTCCGATCACTCTCCAGTTTACTGGGTGTTGCTTGCTCGCCTGTGGGGGTTGGTGGATTTGAATTGGTGCGGCGGCGGATTTGACGTTGCAGATGGCCCATGTGATCAGATGAGAAATTCAAAGAAAGTGGCTGAATAGTTGCTACGTTCTTATTCTCGTAGAGCCCGAGACTGTTGTTGTTGTTATCGTTTGTTGGTGGAGATGTTTCCGCTAAATCAGTTTGAGTGCCAGTTGTAGTGCGCGGCAATTTGTAGACTAATGTAGGCAATGACAGTCGTGGACTGTAATGATTGCGTACCTCCATGCCAATGCTGTGCATTGAGTGGCGTTTTGCCTTGTCCTTAGCGTGCATCAGCTCAATACGCATGCTGTCGACGTTACGACGTAACCTTGTTGCTTCAATCATTTTCTCCTGCAGGCTAGACTGGAGGTATTCATTGAGAGCTTTTAAGCACATCATCTCTTGTTCCTGGTCGACTAGAGCCTGGGCAATGTCAGTTGGACTCTGTTCTGTTACTCCTTCTTCCTGAGTTTTATTTTCCAACTCATTATTGATACCTTCTAATGCCTCTGGTATGGACATTCGACGGATATATTCCCTCGTCGATTTTCTCAACTCCTCCTCAGCCTTTTGACTTTCAATGAATTCCCGAACTTTACTCTTGACATGTGGATACCTGCGCTTTGTGTAGACAGAGTGAAGGTCTTGACATGATCTCACTTTTTGTGCGTAATCCTCTTCTTCGCGGCTTTCGGGATTTTTTACTGGATCACTTTGTGTTGTTTCACGGCTAGTACCAGAGGAAGATTGTCCAGAGGTTGACGTTGATAAGTTCTGATCATTTCCACCTGGCGACGACGAATTGCACGATGAGACATTACTTTTACGATCAATTGTGGTGATGTGAAGATCATCATCAGGAAAGCTCTCCTCACTAAGACTCATAATAGAATATTCCGCATACAAGAAAAGGAAAATAAAAAAAAAAAATACTAAAATACGAAACTGACCGAGAAAAAAAAAATTATGGAAAATTAACACGAAAAGGAATAAAATTTAAAAGAATAATTAATTTGAACAATCATTGCGGATGAGGGAATGGAGAACTTTTTTGCGAGTCAAATGTGGAAAATGACTAAAATCAATTCGCATATGAGAGAGAAAAACAGTTAAGCTCAATAGTGGCCTAAAAAATGTAACAGAATAGTTATTTTGAAGGCTTGAAGACAGGTCCTAGGGTGCACTGCGGTAAGTTGGCAGCGTTTTTTATTTTTATCATTTCAGTTTGGGCCAATTTGATAAAAGACAGCACATGGGCAGAGCAGTTTTGGGTTAGATAGCCTGACACTAGATACTAGATTTATGTACATGTGGATACTTTTATTTTGAAACCTTAAATATGACGTCCACGATTTTTTTTTAAATGAGTGCCATCTCCTGTGCCCCTCTAATTTTCTAAACTATACTGTCCAAAAAATAGAGAAAAATCGTGCTGGTAGAGCATTTTTGGATTCAAACTCTCCCGCCATTCAATTCCACCATTGACCGACCAACCCTCACCATTTCTGGTGTTTCTTACTTCGCCTGCCAAAATCCATATTCACCACCAACTGACACTTGGTCTCACAAAAAATCGATTTTTTGATGCATGCGCTGCACGGCGCAGAGAAATTTTCAGTTTTCCACTGAAAACATATCACGACATGGTTCGCGGAAAACGACAACTTTTCGCCAAACTATAAGGTTTTCCTTTTATCCAAAAACACTATCTAAAGAAATTGTCGTCCATCTCGTAATAATCCATCTGAGTGAATTCAAAAAAAATGTTTGGTGTATTGAAAAAGCCGTGACACATTCTAGAATCTTTACAAAATTCTGCCCCTGCCACCATCCCCATTCGCCAGAGTGGGAAGTGAAAAAAAGTGAACCGCAAAAAAAATAAAAGTCCGGAAACGTATCTCTTGTAAAAACTATGCCACCACAAAGTGTACAGTGAGTGCGTGTGTGAATCATTACATCAGTGTGCTAATCTTTCTGTGACGCCTCCTCTAGTCACAGCATCGCGTGCAATTAATTACGGTCCGTGACGATATCCGTGAAGATATTCGCACCCTTTCCTTTGGCTTGAAATTTGTTATTCGCTTTGGTTTTGTTTACTCGCAATGGAGGGTGTCCAGGCGACAACCTATGAACCTCTTGAAGGGCGGCGTGTCAATCACCATGAACCAATGGATAGTCCAGAAATCGATGTTGGTCCACCAAAGGATCGGAAACACGTGGTGTACTTGGCGCTGCTGGCCGCTGGAATTGGATTTGTTTTACCGTACAATAGGTAGGTAGGTGGTGTTTTCGACTGGGGTGCGGTGCGGTGCGCCTTGGAAAATTAATGCTGTCCTCTGAATCGATTTATTTGCTAGAACTTGTTCAGATAAATAACAGGCTGTTCGATTATAAAAATAGACTGTTATCCCTTCTAAAGAATGTGGGGCTCCACCTGTTAGAAATGCCTCAGGAGAGGAACGAAGGAGTTTGGGAGTTTTGACGAAAATGCTATTCATCTTAAGTGGGCTTATGCGATTCATACAACGAGAGATTAGGATTTGTGTGGGATGATAAGGTGAAAAGTGAAGGTTCGTCCTCAGAAAAGGAATTGGGGTGCATATACTCGCTGAGGGATGAATAATTAGGGTGTACCTCAAGTTCATTTGGGAATTTCTATTTTTTTTTTTTTGTTTTTTTTATTCCTTTTGTTGTTTTTCATATGCGCCGTAATGTTGACGTAACGTTCTCGAGTAAGAGAGGGAGGTTCCTCTTACTGGTGGGCGATAGATACGATATAGCAAAGGTTGCGGCGAATTAACTTCGCAGCTGCAGTGTTGTTTTGATATCAAATGTCATTTAAGTATGAGAGGTCTTTAAATAACCTTCCATTGGATGACAGTTTGATGTATGACTTGAAGAGGTTTTGTTATTCTTGATTTACTGCTTCCCCCTCTCCTCGCATACACAAGTTTGGGGACAATTGCGGACAGGGCAACAAGTCTTTCTATGAAAATACTTTTGCTTCTACCACTTTCAACTTAGTAAGTAGAAAAAAAGTCCCAAGAACAGCAACTTCTCAAAAGTTCTATTGTCACTCAATCAAGGGAAATAAATTGTTTCTACTTAAAGGACTTAACGCGACATTTAAGAACTTCTTCAAACACTTGCTTTATGGTTGACGCAACGTTCTATTCAAGTACGAAGAACTCACACTCATATCTTGGATCGCTGCCACAAGTTTTTCAAGTCAATATAATCCTCTCCTCTTCTCCGTGTTTGGCATTGATTTGTGCTCTCATGGTTGAATTTATTGTTGAAGAAAAATGTTGTATGATTTTTTCTTTCTTACAAAATCAAAGTCAAGTCCTTTTTACCTTGAATACCACAACAAAAAAAAAATTCCCAAAAAGGATTATAGGTAGGACTTTAATCAAGATTTACCCACATACTCGTATCCATATCATTTTTATTGGTGGTTTTCTATGACCCACATTCATGGCGCCTCAAAATAAAATAAAATAAGGACTCCACATTGAATAGAGAATGAGGATACAAAAAAAAGGTTTTCTCGATAGCATAAGCATTTTGTGGGGAATGGCTATCTCAGCTCTGCTCATTCCTCCCCTCTTCACGACTTGAACTCTGTTGCTGTCATTTGGATGGGTTAAAGTGCCCAGTTTTGCAACACAGCGGGAGAATAAAAAAAAATATTAGGACATAAATCGATAACAATAGTTGTTCGTCCATGGGTTGTTAGATGAATGGTTCTTCTCCATCCTTTATCCTTTTTAATCTGGGAACTAGTCCAAAAAAATTAATATCGAGATCTATGTAGGTACATATACTCGTGCAATAAACAAACTTAATTCTGGAGGTTGTGTATTAGTTTTTGTTGCTTATATATAGGACGATGCAATGCATTCTCAAAGTGTGTGAAAAAAATTATCGGACAAGGAATTGCATGCTGGGTATTAAAGAAATTTAATTGCGATTTCGATACCCCAAGCATTTAGCTTAGATTTGGTTTAGTTTAATACACGGGTAGATCAAGAAGGAACATTGCCGCAATCACTAACTTTCCTTCAAATCTCACGTGGTTTCAAGTAGAATACCTTAAAATGTCAGGACAGCTAGACAATTTATAGATTCAGATTGAGATCAAAATCGATCTTGTTCGAACTGTTTTCGTTGGAACCGTATTTTTGCAAGATATGTCTGAGATCATATGCGGTCTGTTGCGTCAAATTTTTGTCTGGGACCACATGAAAGACTGAAACTGAGACCATATCGAAAGGGAATACATACAAGACAGACATATACACATCTAGAAACAATCTGCAAACCAATTTTTGATTTTCTCCAAAATTTATAGTTTCTCAAAAATTCGCCAATTCGTGTCAGTCTCGTCAAACTTGGCAGAGGACGGATACCTATTAAGCTCAGAAATTTAAGTGCGTCTTTACGGTGATCTGAGAAGCGAAGTTTCACATGAACGACTTTTATCACGCGCCAGGTGAGTTGGTGGCGCATGCAAGAAGTCAGAATTAACAATTCTATTAAAAAGAAAACGAAAACTATTTCTGTACACATTTCAGTCGAAAACATTTCCAAAATTGTATCGTACACAAGCACTCCGCAGTTCGTTTATTTTGCGTCGAAACTGTTCAATGCCTCCAAATCGGATCACTCCACCGATGCACGTTATCTCATTAAAAATTTACAGAGTTGCATCCACTTTTTTCCCATTGCATGATAAACCAATCCAAAGTGCCATGGATAATATATATGTAGGTGTGTACATATGTATGTACATATTTAGCTTTCACAAGGAATACACTGTTTGCCTAATCGGGATCTAGGGCAGTGATGTAGAGTAGACTCTGCTCAATGTTCATTTTCTACTTTTCCGTTCGTTCTCCTTGTCGATTCATCGAATAGAAGCATCAGCCTACTTGCCACACGTGTGAGTTAAGCCCTCGATTGATGTGGTAACTTGGTCCCATTATTTACGTAATTAGTTCATTAAATTCGTGTCAATGTTTACACGATAGTCTGCTGACCTCTAGGGTTGGAAGGAACTAAAGAAATTGAAAATAATTGCGAGCAATCATGAGAAAAGTGATTGAACGAAGAGTGCAAGTGGGTGGGCAGAATGGAATGGTATAAATTTATCGCCTATGTGAAGGTCGCTGGAAGTGGATAATGCCCTGGGGTGGAGGGTGTTTGGGACATTCAAATGTCAGCGATAAGATGTTTTGCCTTCCCAATGTAATTTGAATTTATGAGGAACTTTTCATTACTATGGCCTTGATATTTACGACTGACAGGGTTTTTGTTTCCTGCACAAGCCCTTAACTGCGTAGTTAGAGGAGACACTGTGATGTGATGTTCATAGAATCAAATGGACTAGTAGGACTGTACAAAATTTTGCAACAGATAAGTATATTACAAGTTTATTCTTACGATTCTTATTATTTCCACAGCTTCATCATTGCTGCAGATTACTGGCAAGCACGTTTTCCAGGACGTTCTGTAGCCTTGGATATGTCGATGACGTACATTATCGTAGCTTTCGCTACAGTTCTACTGAATAATGTTTTTCTATCATTGGCACCGTTCCGAATACGTGTGCTATTTGGATATGTCATATCGTTTACCACGTTAATTTTTGTGGCAGTTTGCGAAGTGGCATGGCATATGTTTGCCGCTAATACTGCATACTCTGTAAACTTGGCTGCTGTCTCATTAGTAGCCATTGGTTGTACAGGTAAGATAAACTATATCCAATCCCCATGCAACCCCTTAAATTGTTAACCTTCTTTCAGTTCAACAATCTAGCTTTTATGGATTCGCTAGCATGTTGCCAAAACAGTATACTCAAGCCGTAATGGCTGGTGAGAGTTTAGCCGGTTTCCTTGTATCTTCCAATCGAGTTGTGACCAAATTGCTTATTCAAAATGATCGCGTCTCAACTGTAATATTTTTCTTGACGTCAACGATGTACATAGCTTTTAGCTATGTCTTGCATATGATGACAATTCATTCGCCATTTGTCAGATATCACATGAAGGCGTGTGCCAAAATCGTTTTAAGGCCGGATGAAGATCGATTGGTAACTGAAAACAAATGACGGTATTCTTTATGAAATGAGTGTAGTTCCTTTCGTCTTTTCAGAACGATGCCTTGGATGGCGATTCCGCTACAGCTAAGTACGGAGTATTGACTTTGGAATCTAGTCCACCATCGATGCAGGCAACTGGGAATGCCCCAACTGCTTTAAGTTTCAGGTGAGTAAAATGTTAATTTCGCGAACTTGAGATGCAAAATGAATTTTTTTTATTGTTTTTCTTTAGCAATCCTGTGTATGAGCTATCGAATCCAACAGCTGGGGAGTCTGTAATTGAGGGACTTAATAACCTCCCAGATGTGCCCACAACTCCTCAAGAGGCACCAAATGTTGCTTTTAAAGTTGAACACATTTTAACCCCGGGACAGTGTAATCCCGGCAAGTTGACAGATCTTCGTAATGGCTTCGAATCGAGGTGGAGAGTAGCTCAGGCCATATATCCTTACATGGTCTGCATAGCTCTGGCTTACTGTGTGACTCTTTCTCTTTATCCTGGCATCGAATCAGAGATAATTTCCTGTAGCTTAGGCACCTGGTTGCCAGTCTTACTTATGTTTACCTTTAACACAGCTGATGTTATTGGCAAAATACTTGCCGCAGTACCCTACACTTGGTCACGCAGACAGTTGATCCTAATGTCAGGACTAAGAATTACATTGGTGCCATTACTTTTGCTCTGCTGTGCCCCTCGTGCACAGCCAGTAATTGCAGGCGAAACCGCCGCTTTTATCTTCACCATTGGCCTGGGGGTTAGCAATGGTCTTGCTGGAAGTCTTCCAATGATGTTAGCCCCAGCCAAAGTACCCGGTACTCTCAAGGAGGTCACCGGAAATATGATGACACTCTCATACAATGTCGGTCTGACAGCTGGTTCTTTGATCGGCTATGTTTTTGAGTCAATGCTTGGAGCTCAGTTGACCAATCCCTGCCCTACATACCCATATGTCCCATCGCCTGTGATTGATCATTCAAATCTACATCACACAACCACAGCTAATAGTAGCATTTTACTAAGCACATTGACATCCACAACACCTGCAACATTGACAACATCGACCGCTGCTGCTACAACACTAGCGACAACCACAACTACCCTTCTTACAACTTTGGCCACAACTATGGCTGCTTTGCCCTCCACCATGAGTACACTTTTCTCAACAATGGCTTCCGGCTCAGATAATGGACAAGCTGGTGAGGAAGTTGTCACCAAACTCCTGCAGGCGGCTGCTACTACTGCTCTAGTGCCGGATTCAACGACCGGCCTAACAGATCACGTTTAAAGGAACACAGACACCGAGAGACAGTGAGAGAAAGGACAAGATCGGGGGGTTGGGGAAACATGTGAATGGAAAACACAGTCTACAATTATTTTGTATTTGTTATAGATCTATACGATATAAGAAAGAGACAAACAGTAAACAAAAATGATATTCTTTTGTACGAAAGGTTGCAAATCGACGGACTGAATAAAACCCTTAATGACTAAGTAACTTTTTACAAAAAAAAAAAAAAAAAAAAACAAACAGGAGCTGCACATAGAACTTCACACGATTCTCTCAGCAGAAAATAAAGTAAAATTTTTAATCTCACACAATATATTAAAAAACAAAAGATAATATATTTTTAATATTGCAAAACCAACAACAACAAGCTATCAATCTTCTACAAAACTTAAAACAGAGAAAACAAAAACTTTCAACTTACTACATAATCATACTAATTTTACTTTAAATTGTTACTTAAGTCGAGAGATTTGATTGGTACAGCAGTACACCTCAAAAGTATGAGTAGGGCTTGATAACAATGCGACAGTCAAGTTAATTTTATTTTATTTTTAAACATTGTTCCTGTCACAAAATGTTGCATCTGTCAACGATGTGGGGAATAAGTAAAGTGGAAAATGTCTGTGCCATTGTTATAAGCGATTTCGTTGTGAATAATTGATTTAAAATTAATTTTAGGCATTTAATTAAAGAAAAAAAGATGTAAAGAAACTTATGTTAGTTAGTTAAGTATAATTTAATTATATATGTAAAAAAAAAAACAATGTTTTCAATGTAAATACATTACTCACAACAACCAACTCATAGCGTATAATAAACTTAAGTAAGTAATTCGTTTTTTTTTTTTGGTAAATTATTTTTAAGTATAAAATATAAAATATAGACATGCAAAATGATAAACAATATATTATTATATGAAAAATATTTGTATGTGTGGCAGACACACAAGGATACTGATAGTCAAACAGAAAAGAAAACATTAGATGTAAAGATATAGCAGTCAATGGGAGTTATTGTAAAATATTGATACATTTATGAGAAATAAATAAAAGAGACAAATTAAATAAAAGCGAATGTAAGTGATTGGTTTTGATTTACATTTACAAGCCGAGATGGATTTTGGGACAAGTACGGCAAACCTACAAGGCAAACAACTCTTCCAGAACAAAAACACGCAAAGCTGATCTGCATAAAGATCTATAAATTGAAATGGTGAAGGACGAAGTCAGAAAGGTTGCAGGGGGATATTAAGCTAGGCTTCGCAACCACGCCAATTTAGATGTATGTAGTTGCACTACATACCTAATATTGTCAATCTAGTAAGAAGTAATCGAACTAGTTAAGTAAAAATTAAATTTTAACGCGATTATTCGAAAAGAGTAATGGAAATTACCTAGGTAGAAAGTAACTAAAAAAGTGCAGCATTAGAAAAAAATTGCTGATTATTCCGACGACTTCGTGTGATAATTGGAGGGGGATTACATAAATCATGCCTTGTCTGTGTGTTTTTAGTGGATTAAAGTACAACGCACTAGCCATTAATTCATACCTCCGCTCATACCTACAAACATATGCATTGTAGATAGCAGGAGTAACCCATTTAAAAGTATAGAACCAACCGAATGATCCTAAAGCACAGTCAATTCTTTAAAAAGTCTATCTTGCCATGATTCGAAAATGAAATGCAGACAACTTTAGTTTCATAGTTAAATGACTTTTGAAACAGACTGTTTTTCTGCTCCTGGGTTTCTACAAGTCTGTGTATATTTAAGTACATGCACAACCCATTTTTTTTTTTTTTTTTTTGAAAATCGTTAAGCATCCTTTCCTTATACAATAACCACCCCCGCATTCGGAGTTCTCTTAAATAAATGTATAGATGGCGACTGAAAATTGAGAAATGAGACTATTAATAGATGTCGATAAAAACAATACTTCCTTAAATTAATCAATGCAAAGCAAAACTCTTAGTAGATGGCGGTAGAAAGTTGGTTTTAAAACATTTCTCATGGTAGAATTTTCCCTAAAATCCGTTCTCTTTGCAACGATTTTTATTTAAATATTTAAAAAAAAAATGTCTAAGGACGAGTTAGTCTGGAGCTGACCTTTACGAAGTTTTCTTTTTGGATTTTTGTGGCAGCATCCTTAAACATCCTACACACATCAAAGCTTCATGAAAAATATTTTTCTTTTCAAGAAGCGTAGTCGATATGATAGAATTTGTGACAAGTTAAGAAAAATAACTTTATCTACATTTTCATAGATATTGCAGAGAGGCCATGATCTTCGAACATTTTTTTCTCAGAGTATTCCCAGGAACTACCACTTCGGCATAGACATGCATTAAACTCTGTGTATTGCATTCAGCAAATTTAAACATTTTTCCGAAAACGTTTCTTAACATTTTAAAACACTTTTTTAAAGAAACTCACTCCTAAAGACAACAAAAACAATAGTTGATAATTTCGTAGTTTCAATGAAATTCTTAACGAGAATTTCTGATAAGAAACGAACTTACAAAGGGCTCAAGGAAATTTTCCACTTATTTCTCTTGTTGCTTTTAGTAGTGACACCTTACAGCAAAATGGTGCTACTACAAATTATAGGAATGGGTACATATACATACAAAGAATATCGCAATAAAATTATTTTAGAGAAAATCAGGAAAATTTTTCTCGTTAGGGAAATTTATTTGGGAAATATATTTCAGGAAATTCAATACGGGAAATTGTTTCCAGGATTAGGAAAAATATTTTAGGGAAACTGCTCTTGGGAAATTGTCCTAAGGAAATTTATTTTCCTAAAGGGAAAATGTTTCTCAAGAAAATTCCCTTAGAGAAATATAAAAGTTGTTTTAGAGAAATTCATAAAAACACCATTGCAGTTGCCATAAAACAGGAAATACTGTGTTAGGATATTTTCTACTATATTCTCTGAAATGTGGGAAAATTTATTTGGGAGAAATTTCCTATACTACCCCAAACCTGCCGCAGGGGAATCTATTTTAGGTAAATAATTTAAGGTTAGTATTCCCCTATTTTAAATTTCCTGATTTTTTAAACACGGGTTATATCTTAGCCAAATATTTCAAGACTTTAATTTGTTTTTAAAATTTTAAATTAACATTCATTATTTGTTATGACCACTGTAGAAAATAGTAAAACATAACTACGAACTTGGAATTGCCAAATGAAAATCTGACGTCATACAATGGAAATTATTTTAAGGAATTTTCTCTACGGTTTCCACAAGAATTAGCACTTCTTACGGTAACAAGGGATTTCTTCCCCTTTGGAGAGTTGGAGTTTTTAGACCAGGCAGTTGTCATACTCAAGAACAGTCCTTACTCTGCGGAGGATGAGTACAAATATTGGGTAGTTCTTTTTTGTGGTATAACACTTGTAAAGAAAATCTGGGAAATGACAGTGTCTGTGATATGCACTTGGATAAGTAGTGAATGATGTATGCACCTGTTGTTTTGATTTGAAACTAAACGGAAAATAACCGCTTTAACGGTCTTTGAAATTTGAAAAACAAAGCAATCTGCCGTCTGAGACGAGGTGGCTTTTGATATCATTCGCACTGGAGTTTCGATAAACTTTTGCGACACTGATCCGACGACCACGGTTGCATGGATATGCCGTCTGATACAGTGATATCGGAACTTTGACTGCTGTACAAATTTAGAGCCAATTTTCAGAATTGGCTTCAGCCGGAGTCTGAAACTAGACAGGGCTGAAGTCGAGTTTTCACGGATGGCTCCAAAATCGGTCAACGGTCTGGCGCTGGTGTCTTCGTGGAGACCGACAACACTAGACTTCACTACTCGTTACGTGTGCATGGTACTGTTCTCCAAGCAGATGTGCATGTTATTCCAATGGCTACCGAACACAATTGTGTGTGGTATGGCTCTCCAGGATGCAGGTGGAATAAGAGACTGCTCCCGACCTTTTGTAAGAAATCAGCGGCACTCTTACTGTCTCTTAGCAGAAAAGACTGTAGACAAATTATAGGCGTACTTACGGGACATTTTGTTTTTGCTAAGCAATTTAGCGTGCTATGTAGGTCTAAGAGGAACCAGTGTCTGCGATGCTTGGGGAGTGGCGAGGGTACTTCGGAATACTTCCTTTGTTATTGTCCTGCCTTTACTTGGATCAGGTGGCAGATCTTCGATGCTGATGTGGTGAGTGCTGATACTGTAGGCCCTGCATCACTGAAGTGTCTTTTCGGCTTTCTCCGAAAGTCGATGAAAATCAATTAAAATGGGTAATTCTGAGATTTGCTTCCTGGCAGTACAATGGACCAGTTGCGCCTGAGTACTCCGGTGAAGTGTTATCTAACCCGACAATAAAAAAATCCATGTCCATCCATCCATCCAAATTTCTCAAATTTGAAACTTACATAAAGCTGTACGATGGCATTCAATGTCCTTGCTTATGTCAAATATTGATTAGATATTAATTTTAAACAAAGTTGAACAAACATTAGCTGAAAAATAGTCAGTTTTAAAGACCACTTAGTAAAAAGAGTGACGTTGTACGAATATTTGGCGAAAAAGGGATTTAAACAGAATATTAAAACCAGCTTTAAAAAAAAAAATCTTTTCTAATTGTTAAATCGGGCATAATTGAGAATCCTTAATTATGTGTTTGCAGTCAAACCTCTAACTTTGATTTGATTTGATTTGACGCCGGCTCTACCGGCACTTTATTAAGCTTAATACAAGCCGTACTTAAACAATCTATACTTAAAAAACTAGAGATAAACTTACGAACTATCGAGAGAAGGGAGAGAGGGATTAGGGTTAGAGGAGGAGAGATGTGGGATAATGGCTAGGCTGAGTTGGAGCGATGCTGGAGGATGTTGCGAAGAGTGGCTCTGCTGTAGTGAAAATCAAACGAATTTTCCATATTGTTAGCCAAACGAAGCATTCTGGACAAGGGTGCGTTAAAACCATAATTGGTGCGGTGAGTACTGAGACGGAAGAGGGGAATGGACCTAAGGCCGCGGGGATTGGTATTAAATGAAACCAATGCAAGAAGCGCTGGGCAGTCAATGTGACCAGTTAATAAATGATGTAAGAAGAGGAGGTCGGCAATTTCGCGACGATTTTCGAGAGATTGAAGGTTGATCAATTTCAGACGTTCAGAGTAGGGAGGCAAATTGAAACTATCAACCCAAGGAAGACCACGGAGAGCAAAACGTATAAACCTGCGTTGGATGGCTTCAATACGTCGGACGTGAACAGCATAGTGAGGGGACCAAGCTTGGCTAGCGTATTCGAGGATGGGTCTGACGAAGGAGATATAGAGTGATTTGGTAACGTAGGGGTCAGAAAATTCCTTAGACCAACGTTTAACAAAGCCAAGCGCGGAATTGGCTCTGTTTATAATGTTGTCAATATGCGAACGGAAGTTAAGCTCCCTATCGCAGATGATACCTAAATCGCGCAATGATGAGACTGAAGGGATAGGTTCGTTACAGAAAAAGTAATCCCTATGGGGTGGTGGAAGGCGTTTACGGGAGTATGTGATGGATTGACATTTGCTAGTGTTAAGTTCAAGATGATTTTTCTGACACCAGATAAAAAATCTGTTTAGGTCGTCTTGGAGAAAGCGAGAGTCTGTAGTAGAAGAAATGACTTTAAAAATTTTCATGTCATCGGCATAGACGGAGAGACAGGAGTCTTTGATAATGCGGTCGACATCGTTGGTAGTAAGGACGAAGATTAAAGGACCCAAGTGGCTGCCTTGAGGGACGCCTGATGTGGCCATAAAGGGGTTAGAGACAGAAGATCTAAATATAACCTCGTATTGTCGATTTGCAAGATAGGATTGGATCCATTTGATAAAACCGGGTTGAAAACCGAGGGCTTTCAACTTAAGAGTAATAATTGGGTGAGAGATTTTATCAAAAGCTTTACTGAAGTCAGTGGCTATTACGTCGATTTCGCAACCGTCTTCAAACGCGCAAAGCGCCTGAGAGACAAATTCTGTTAAGTTGGTGGTTGTCGATCTACCTTTGAGGAACCCGTGTTGCTTAGTGGAAAATAATGATTTACAATGAAAAAACATTGTATCGTAAACAATGCTTTCAAAGAGTTTGGGTATGGATGACAGTTTAGCGATAGGTCGATAGTTGGATATTTCGGTTTTTGGGCCTTTCTTGTGAATGGGTATGATAAATGATTTCTTCCAAAGGAGGGGGAAAGATTCTTGGGAAATGGACATGAGAAAAAGTGAAGTCAAGGGTAGGGCCAAGTGTGTCACGCATTTCTTTAAAACAATAGCGGGCAATCCGTCGGGACCGGGGGAGTAGTCATCCTTAAGTTTGTTAATCTTATCAGTGACAAGTTGCGGGGTGATATTGACCGAGACTAAGGACGTTTGAGCGCAGTCATCCATATAAGAGAAGTAGTCAAGGTCAGGTTCGAGGATGCGGTCAGTGAACGATTGACTAAAAAAGTGGGCGAATAGGTTTGCTACAATTTTGGGGTCCGACGAGGAGGTGTTGGCAAGCTTGAGGGTAGATGGATAGTTATCAGATTTACGTTTCGCATTTATGAAATGATAAAAACGCTTGGGGTCAGTAATTAGATTGGATTGCATACGGACGAGGTAATCTTGGTAAAGAGCTTCACTTAGTTCAGCAAAGTGTGTATGTGTGTGCTGATAAAGGGAGTAGTCAGAGTCGGAGCGAGTTTTCAGGTATGCTCTCCAAAGTTTGTTCCTCTTATTACGAAGCGTACGCAGTTGCTTATTATACCACGGTGGGGATGAAGAACAATTTTTTTTGGGCGAGTAAGGAACAGATTGCAGAAAGCAATCAAAGATTAAGGAATAGAAAGATGCGAGAGCGGTATCCACAGAAATATCTCTGTAGTCAAAAACGGCATTACTGAGCAAGTTGTTGAGTTTGCAGAAGTTAGCTTTCCGGAAATTAAAGCTGTATGAAGCCTGGGAATGAGAATTAGAATTTAAGTCACCGTATGCAAACGAAAGAAAGAGGGGTGGATGGTAGCGGTCTAGAGTAGAGAGAAGATTTGCCCCCAACTATGGCCCAACTTCGCAGTTAAAGCTCCAACTTCGCCCCCAACTATGGCCCAACAAAATTCGAGCGATTTCGAGTTATTAGATGCGACTATAAGTACATATTTGGCAAATGTTTGGTGAATAGCGCCAAGGATATTTTTTTCTTCTTGCAATGAAGTTTATATTTGCATTTATCCCTTTCAATGCAGAACTAGGATTTAAGTTATTAGAGCTGAATCTCCTCTTTGTTGTATTTTAAACCAATACTCGCAGAAATGGATGATAGTTTCCGAGATATAGGAAGTGTTGAAGCAATTTTTTGGAATATGGCAGTTTTTGTAATATTTTGCTCAGATTTTAAGTGCGTCAAACTACTCAGTAACCAATACCACCAGTGCTTGCCCTGTTGGAGACGATAGAAGCCCCGTATTCAAAAGTATCTGAACTATAATTCTATGCACTAGACGCAGGTACAATGCCATGAAGTCTGGTGTGCTACATGCTGGTATCCTTGCATATGCAGTGCTGAAAAATGTATGTACAATCTTATGAAAGAATGCATATACAAGAATTTATTCATATGGTATGTTTTCCAATAGAAAGACAAATCCTGACTGTAAAAGGTAAGCAAAAAATATTTAAGTTTCAATCCATTTGACTTTTACTCGATTTCAGAATAAGAACCTTATGCTACAGTGGCTTTTGACAAGGGGCAACATTGGTTATTACAAACTACCAAATTCAATTCAAATTTTACCCGTTAAACATGCCTAAGAGAGAGCATTGTGCAGGTCAGGCTCGAACTTTCTCCTCACTTTCTCGTATATCCGCTGAATTTAGCCGGCACCGCAGAGAATTCCCAACCGCTTCTATAGAACTTCGTCCGACATCATACACTCCGAATCAACATTTTCCCCTTGCAAAACCCACTCGCACAAATTCAGCGTCAAACCGAGAGATAAAACTTGTCCATTGCTTGGCGCATGCCATTCTAGAAACCACTCCACCGGTGAAAGTGTTTAGAAGTGCTCCCACTAGGAATGAACTTAAGCTCGAATTTCATCGTCCTCAGTTATCCGTTGCTCCTTGCGACCTATCCTACGGAAATAGATTTAGCTCAGTATCTCACCAGGTCACTTGGGCACCAGGAATCCCGCAGTTTTCCTACTTTCTAGTTTCTCCCTGCTATTTGCTGTTGACATTGTTGTTTTTGTTTTACTCATTTCGTTACGGTTGTTGGGTTTTTAGGGTTGCTCCTGTAATTCCATTTCATACGAGTGAGCAGCCCCCATTGGTGTCACACAGGACACGGAAAAGAAAATGCAATTTCACCCCCAATGAGATTTTAAACAACAAAAGGGAAATAAATATAAAAATACTGAAAAAAAAATGCAGAGGAAAACATTCGGAATGGAAAAATCTTTTCGCTTGCACACACGAAAATTTATCATCATCTTTTGTTTGCCTGCAATTTCGTTTAAAATTTTTCGTTTTTGTATACTTTTTTTTTTTAATTAATTCTTGCTCCTATAAAGGTTTTGTTGTAGAGTAGTTTGCACTCGGGACGTTATTTCTGGTTTCATTTATTATTTTATTCTGGCTTGGTACTGAGCGAACGAGTTTTAATTATTTCGAATACCGTTAATATAATTTTAAATGAGGATGGGCGCTGTAGCTATGGTATATTATACCCCACTTATTGTCGAAAGGAATTAAATTTTAATTTCAATTTGGCGGTGAGTGAGTGATTCAGCTTCCTCCTGATACATTCATAGCTAAGTGGAGAGAACAATAAATAAAAAAAAAAAAAAAACAACACAAACCGACAAATAAAAATACTCAGAAAATTAATTATGTCATTAATTCGTTGTTTTTATTTTCGTTAGTAGTTGAAAGCCTATAGGCCTGGTGACAAATACCCGTACAGGCGTAAGTGAATACTGGAGTTCTTAATGAAAAGCTATAAATTACTTAGTTTTTTGGGGCCAACGTTGGGCGCCAGTTTTGTATAAAAGATGTTGCGGAGACATTTTTGAGGTGGTGACTAAATTTTGATAAAAGCGAAAATCATATTTCATGGTTATTGCTTTGAGGTCCTTAGGGACCAATTACCTATACTTTGCTGCTGTTTCTTACGATTGAGCGTTGAATTTTCTGGTGGATAGTGCCATTTTTTTTTACACTGAATTTTATTATCCCGCCATATTTTAATTCTTTATGAGAAAAGTAGTAGAAAAGTCTGTTTACTTCATAAGATTGCAGTTGGTGCCTTTTGCTTTACAATATTTTTTGCATAGGACTTGGCTTGGCAGGTGCGTGTTATATACGTGTTTTCGCACAAATGGAAAGGACCATCAGTTTAGAGCAATATTCGAAAGGATGGTTTTTCTAAATTGAGAAGCTTTCTTATAAGTTATTACTGTCGGAGGTTTATCAGACATTCGCGAGAGGTGGGAAAAGGAAAAATATTTTTGGTGTTTCTGGGATTCGAACTTTAAACCTCGCGCTCAGTAGTCCAATGCAATACCCACTGAACAACTGTATTCCAACGTCATAAATGCATTTTATTCCGTTCACTGCTTAGCTTGACTGTTTTCTACGGATATTCTTCCCACCTCCTGGTTCCCTTTATCTTGTGCTTGAAGCAAGTCAACTTAGATATAATTCGTTCAAATGCGCCTCCTTCAACTTTTTTTTAAAATAATTAGCCTCAAAATCCATCCTCATTTCGAATTTTTGGACACTCTCTTTATCCCATTTGTAGGACTAAACATATACTAGCTCCTTCAATCTCCTTTTTCATGGATAAACCGCACTAAAAAACCTTGACAAAGCTAAATATTACACGATCCGAGAACACGAAACTGGAGAAGTAGTTTACTACCATCTACTGACATCATACTAAGGATTTTGCATCTTCAAATATTTGGATCAAGTGCATTCGTTTACGTTCCAAGGAAAACTCAAAGAAAAATGGAACAAGTTGAACGCTTAACATTCTTAAGGGCAGTAAATATTATCCAAAGAATTTCGTTTTCTCCATAAAGAAACCAAACGAGTGGTAATCTGTCGTGTGATGTAAAGTTCGTGTGTTCAAAAGGTAGTCAACAATCTTGCACCAACCAGAAAAGGAAGCATAAACGCTGGCGTTGATGCAATCATCTCAAGAGGAACAGCATACACTGAGGAATAAAGTGGCAACAACGTTGACACCAGAAAGTTCATATGAGTTTCTAGGATGCACTTGGGAAAGGAGCTATTGAACCACATACAGGCAACGAAACAAGGTCATCACCACGTAATAGCAGGGGTCTACGTCCAAAATCGATAGTGCATTGCAGTCGGTTGAAATTAAGGAGCTCGACATCGTTGCTTGTAAAACTCGGGGTGGTTGCTGGTAAGGTGAGTGGGAACTGGAAGAAAATTGCGATGCTCTTCGGTATTGGTATCAACACTTTGGTTCTCTACTTTGAGTTCTACAGTGGCATGTGCAAAGAGAAGCTTCACACTTCACACTTTCATCTGATACTAGAAAACGGAAAATGCAAGTGCTCGTATAAAATTTTTAATCGCAGATAACCAATGATGTTGTGTTAAAAATTTAAGATCAGAGACCCAAACACGAGGTTCGAACCTTGTCAAAATGGATTAGAAACTTGGAAAGAACAACTCGGTCAGGCTGCTTTGGATCCCAAGGTCATAGCTGTGTAATAAAATAGTTGATGCGTTAGCGAAAATCGACGCATCCACGCTTTTCACCAACCCTGAACCATTATGTGGATTAAAGCAAACCCTTTTCGAACATTCAACCTCTCTGGACTGATAGTCCTGGACATAAATGCACCGAGAAACTATCGCATGACACAAATCGACCATTCTTGTGAATCTGACTAAGAATGGCCTAGGAAACCTAACCAGTGTCATCTCCAAAATATTTTGTTACTGGACCATGTCTAAAGAGTGACGGAACCTCTCTTCATAGAATGCCTTACCCTCACCTTACATTCACGTCCTTCGCACCATGAAAAAGTGATTAACTTTCTGACAGACTCTGCATTGTAAAAAAAGTTGTGTCCTTAAAGTCGTTCGCTTTAAGGCCTCGTGAAGGGGGGCCAGAGCAATTGCACTCTATCTAGGTTGGAGGATGATGCAAAACAATCAGACACTACTGGTGCTACAAATAACTTGATATTTCCACAGAGCTGAAGACTATTCTCAATTCACAAGCTTACAGGATGCTGAGGGAGAGAGTACTCTCCCTACCTACCAGATACATTTGAGAAGAGACAGCCGCCTGTCAAATGACTTCTTGATTTCGAGTTAATTTCGCAAGGACTTGAAGGAATTTCCTCCGTTTATTTTCCATTCCCACAGAGGTTTCATGTTTCGTGCGGAAGCATTCGAATTTCAATCACAATCCGGATGTGAATTCCATTTCTACAACCCACGGCAGCGATATTGTGGCACAAAACAAAGCGATACCGCGGACGCCAGTAGATTGTGTGAGTTCATGTGAATGAGTTAACTTATTATTAATATGCAGAATCAAATTGCCAGGAAAAAGGGCACGAGGGTGGAATTTTTCATGACCCAGCAGCCACGCTAATTTAAAATTAAAAATGTATATTAACAATGCGAAGGATCACAAGGCAGCATCCAGGCCGGATAAATAGTGGCCGCACACGCGAACAGGGTACACACACACACGGAAAAGAAGGGAAGGAAAGGAGCACAGAAAAACAACAGATAGACGCAAAGTGGCATCATGTCCGTTTTTGCCGGCCGTAATGAGGAAGTGAGCAACGAGGAAGGCCCGGATACTGCTGAACTTGTAATTGTAATCACATAACAAGGACTTAATGGATGTTTAACTTTTGTGTGTTTTTTTCGCAGCGGATTTTTGTTTTTCAGTTATTCTCGCATTAAGCTGGCATTCTACATGAAAAGTCGATTAAAGCAGAAAGTCGAAGCAGGGCCGTAACATTTTTCACGCTCACTGAACGCGCGCACCGCAGCCACTTGAGCAACTGCCTCGCTTTGTGGTTTTCCTTGATCAAAAATCCAATTTTATTTTCCCATTAAAATCTGGCAGGACTTTAAAAGGCAACTTCCTGGAGATTCAGATTCATGCACCTGGAGTTTGTTTGTTTATTATTATTTGCCCGAAGTAAATGAACAGCTTCAAGGCGATTTCAATCAGTATGCATATTTGTTGTCATTTCAAATTCCCCATTTATCCACCATGCTCGCTTCCCGAATGGGCAAAGGAAATTAAAGGGAAAACTTAAAGCCTTCAAAATGCCCAAGGAGGTGGCCCAGAGAGAGAGAGAGAGATTTATCTTTTTTTTTGGTTAGAAAATGATTTGTGTGCGGCTGGCTTCTATGTAGGCCTTCATATTTTGGGTAAAACATTTTCTGATGGATTTTATGGAAATAAATACAAATGAGGACATTGTCTGGGGGTGGTGGTAGGACATGGTATAGATACAGTGGGTGACAGTATTTGTAGTCCATTAGTGTAGCTGGGGATAGTCGACATGATGACAGAGTGTGTTTTTGTTCCTGCTACTTGGATGTCAAGGAATCCGTTTCAGTTTTTTTTTATTTATTCATGTTTTTTTTTGTGGGTCGAAGACGCACTATGTGCCTGATGGCTGTCCTGTTGAGAAATGACAG
Organism: Blera fallax; assembly: GCA_946965025.1. Taxonomy (NCBI): domain Eukaryota; kingdom Metazoa; phylum Arthropoda; class Insecta; order Diptera; family Syrphidae; genus Blera; species Blera fallax. Next base: position 2,480,316 of record OX337245.1, read on the forward strand.
TTCGAAATGATTGCAATCTCCTTGCTGGAGGATATTTGTATTTTCGGAGAGGTTCTATTGATTTTCGAAAATTGAGAATTTCAATTATTAACTGGAATGAAACGACTCAACTGAACGAAAGTCATAAATTATGACTTGTGTCAACTTGTAATTTGTGGTGAATATGAGTTTTGGGACGAGGAATGTACACAATTTGGTTGACATTGGTATCTGAATGTAATTTTGAGTTACTCCCGTAGTCCCATGATGAATGGAAATGCAAAATTGAAGCTTCAGTTTTGGAAATTGTCACAACTTGTAATATTTTGAAACCATCTGGACTGATTTAGTTCAGTATTTGTATGAAGGCTCTACATTCGAAGATGTGAAGTGGTCCCTGAATGATGACAGTCATTATCAGTCAATATATGTACATATGTACGTGACTAGTGCGTTGAACTACTGAGCGGAAGTTTCGACGTTTGAGCCCTAGGAAATTCCAAAAAAAATTTTCCATGATCCTACCTAACACGAAAGTTGGACAAACGTCAGAGAGTAGTCACTGCAATGAGAAAGTTTCTCACTTTCGTCTTTTGGACACAGAATTGAAGGCAGGTCCCTCCAATCCAGTGCAAAATATATGTACATAGCACATTCAACACTAATGACTGCGAGAAACTAGACCCGTTTTGTTATATCGGCGAGTTTGGCTTTAGAGATGTTTCCTGCGGTCAATTTGGATCGATTACTCTTTTAAGTGTTTCAACAAATCCGCTTTCCTATTCGCCATTTGGAACTCTAACATACTTATTGCACCAGTTCGTGTCTGTACCTAAACCTTTTTTAATCTGTAATGAGAGTTTCTGTAAGGTTATTGCTACGTTTTAGGGCGTTTTTCGGCCTATGAGGAAATAAAAATGAAGGATGAAGAAATCCACTCCAATTACTCTTCTGTCTGCTGAACGTCTCGAGTAGACTTTCTCCTCCGGAATGAGTTAAAATGGATGAAATTTAGAGACACATCCTGTACAATATCTTACCTTCCATATTGAGTGGACGACTGCAACCGTTCGTAAGCAACCCAGCTTTTTACTAGTAAAGTCGAAATTCAACCAAATTTGTACATTTGTACTGAGCGAGAGGTTCGACGTTCGAATCCTAGAAACACCAAAAAGTTTTTTCACGGTCCCACCTCTCGCGAATGTCTGACACATACGTTGCGCCAAGTATTTGTATTTGACTGGTATCTTCCCTGCAAATTGTGAAATGACGATTTCCATTTCTTTCCCGAAGGCCATCTTTTCACAAATTACACCTTGATCTAAGACAGACCTCCATTGTCTTATTTCTTACTCTATTTTCTGCTAAAATTTATCGTACTCTATGGCTATCTCTCACTCGAACGATACTGTTCCTGCACACAAATTCCCAATTCGGTACGGATTTTCGTAAAACAAAATAAAACGTCACCCCTATACGTGCAGTATGCATACCGATTGCTCAAATTGAGCCCAACCATTCCATCTTCGAACTTTTCCCTCCCCACCCCAATACTAAACCGCTAAAGTTATTCAAACCAAAAAAAAAAAGAGTAACAAATTTCTCCAGTGCACATTGAATAAAACTTTCCTTTCCTGGTAACCATTACTCTGCCACCAGAAATTTACATCAGAGCAAAACTTTAAGCAAAACTAAATAAAATTACTTTCGGCAAACTCAATTGGAAATTGAAACCACATTCTCAAAGTAACACTAACTCCGACAGATAATCTTCTCCCCCTACCCCCACCATCGCATCCCCAAGAAGATGCAGAACAAAAAGAAACTTAAACGAATAAAGGAAAGAATTATTATTCAAAACTTTAAATGAAGCATTAGTCGTACTCAACGAACACATCCTCTCCGGCCTGGATGTCGATGTCGATGTCATCCTCTCTCTTTGCGTATACTTTTCCTTAAAAAAAAAAAACGTAATGAAATTAAAATTCAATTAAAACGCAAGTAATTTTCTCATTTACATTTTAACCATGAATTACGGGCAACGACGAGTGTAGAAGCCGCCAACACGGATTTCGTATTCTTTCCTCCGCCCACGGCATCTCATCTGAAGTCAGTATGAGTAACTATGAGCCAAGGATAATTTAAATTATTTTCAATTTCGTGTGAGAAAAAAACTCAGCACACACGTACAAAAAAAAAAGTGCGAAACATAAAAATAAATGAGTGTGGTGGCAGACCAAGTGTGTTTGGGAGGTGAGAATGCCAAAGGATGCGAAGAGTCATCAAGATGTGGAGATAGATTCACCTAAGGGCACACTAATTGTACACCTATACGATGGTATACTCTGTGTATGTATTTGCATTTGGAGTCCTCCCACCTGCTTCAGTTTTAAGTTGTCGCTGCAAAAGAAAAAAAGTTTTTCAATTGAAGGCTAGAAGTGTCAGAATTAACTAAAAACTAAGGAAAATAACCGGCAAAAAAGCTACTGCAAGCCTTAAACGGCTCACACGTTACCCTATTCATTTTGCTTAGGAAAAATCCATGGCGTTAGGGACACATACATATGTATGTAGATACCTTTCTGCATAACTTTTTGGACTCTGTCTTAAAGAACGTCTTTTGACGACCTTTGCTAAATGAAATGTGGACGTTTGGATAACTGGAATTTTTTTTTTTTTATTTTAGAACTTTAGTAAGAAAGGGTGCTTATCAAAAGGACTATCTTTTTAGCTTGAGCTCAGAAAACTTTTTATATAAAGTAGCCTTTAACAATTTGTTGACTTTCGGTCCCATGAACAAAGCTTCATTGAAATACGAACTTTCCTTTCAGACCACGGACAAGTTTATTTACGTGATATTTCTCTTTGTTGTAAATTAAGAGGCAGAGGTGATGTACCTTATAAGCAAAAATTTGAGAGGAAATTATCCGGTACGTCGTAGGCAAGTGAGACGTAGTGTGTTATACAACTTTGATATAAATTAGGTTCAGTGATGACACTTTTGGGCCTTAGTTCTATTAAAATTTTTAAGAATAAATATCATTCGATAAACGTGGATACCCTTTTTTATATCTCATTAACCGTAGACAATTTAGTCTCGTTTTCATTTGCGATCTATCCTGGAATTGACGACTGCGTTGCTATATTTTTTTTCTATGAAACAAGCAGGAGCTCAAAGTTTATTCAAATAAGACACCATAAACAGAAACCTATGAATGTGAGGATGTTCTCAAATTCGGTATATCATAGATGATCTTTCGCTACCCAGGATATTTGACACTCGGTTATAGCCTTAACACTTTCTTACTTACACCCCCTAATGGTGTGCCCGGTAGACAAACCGAGCCTCAGACAGTGCCTTTCTTGCATACCTCCAGCAACATTAGGCTCGTTCTTTAGCTTCGCTATCCGAGCGATTATCGATACTACTCCTTTGGATTCTTTGAGCCGAGTCTGTACAAAAGAGAGCTCTGTCTGGTTAGCGTACGAGTATTACTTTAGAGAATTTTAACTCTTTTTCTCCTTTAAACTGTTTCTTGCGTACATACGTTTATAAGTATTCAGAGACCTGTCCCTCAAATTATTTACAAATTTCTTTAAAGTGTCAACCCTGACTGGTATGGAAGCTACTGAAAAAAAAATATTAATTCCGCGCAACTTACATGCAATGAAAACAAAGTTATAGTTGGCCCGAGCTGTTGCCACTTCTGGCTTCACCTGAATAAAAATCTTTGCAGAGCCCAGAGCTATAAACATAAAAGTTATCTCCACTAGCGTACAAAATGATGACGGCAATGATGACGGCTGTGCTGCGCCTCTCTATTACCATTTCCACTTTTATTTTCACTCGTCGCTTCTGTCGTCCTTCCTCCGTTGTAGTAGTAGTTGCTATGTTCTTGGCAGGCAGCAATGGAACTGGCTCCTTCAACTCCCTTAACGTCGACGTCGTTAACTGAGTCGATTTTTTCTGTTTTTTTTTTTTGTTGCCTAAGATTTTTGTTGTTGAATAAATTTTTTAACCCCTCCATGCCTACGCTAACAGATGTGAATCTTTCAAGGATACGATGTAGACGAAGGAAGCACTGTACACAGTAACACACACGCCTACCCCCCCTAAAGACAAGATGAACAAAAGAAAAAAAGTGTTAACAATAAGTTTTTCTTTTAATTTTTTGTCATCATCATGGACGTGAAAGAAAAGAAAAACTTCTCTCATTCTATTTGGTTTATATTCTGTGTAATGAAGAGAGTCACAAAAAAACAAGATGACAGGAACAGGACGTACGGAAGAGTTAGAGTCTGCCTGGAAAGGATTGTGGAATACCCTATCATTTAGATAAATTCACGAATTACTGGCACCTTACCAACGGGAATCTGACATTAGTAGATTCATTAGAATTGCCAATTTCTTACTCTTCCTCAACACCACAGGCTGGATATAGGCCCTAGTAGGCATTTCCAGTACTACGAATAGGTCCCATGAGTCGTGGTAACAAAACGGCACGCCATAGTGCTAATTGGGTCTCGGGATAACCCCTGAAACCATCACTTCTACCTACAGATTCAACCACTGGCAACCATTGTTCCTTAGAATGTCCTGAAACTGAATGCTGTTAAACGTTGTGAACTATTGTGTAGTGGAAGCCTATCTTTCTCTATGTTACAAAGTATGTGTGAAAAGTGAGTACACCCTATGTCCTTAGGATGTTGTGGGAAAAAAAAAATTAAGAAAGGATATATATCAGTAGAATAACTTGCGGAGTTTTACACGGTTTTTTGTTGTCCTTGTTGTCGTAGTCAAGGTAGAAGTCGTTATACAACTTCTTATAAGAGTTACAAGTTCCTTCTCGCATTTGTTTCTTTCATCGCCAATGGGCCAAGGAGCAGTACGGGAAAGTTTTTCCCTAATTTTTTTTTTTACTCCTTTTTGCAATTTTATTGGTTCTTACCACTTTCCGAAATGGAGTCAATTTATCCTTTTATTCTTGTTTCGTGTCAATTTTCAATCCTACTAAAAGCATTTAAGCTATGGCTTCCTGTAGCAGCGACATTATAAGCAACACGATTCTCGATAGCAAGGACATTAGAAAACTTGTGAATTTTTAATACAAAAAAACTATGTACACGTTTTCGGTACGGTATATAAAAAGGACGACATTGTTGGATTCGACGAAAGCAGTCACCCCGTAATTCATGTTATTAAATAACCATTTGTTAAGTTATCAAAAGTGCACAAAAGTTCGAATCCTTTTGCGAAGAGGGTGTGCTGAGTCTGAATGGGATAATGGATGTTTTAAGTTTCAGCAGGACATTGTCGGTCGTTAAAGTGTCGCTTGTAGGGATTATCATCGTAACGCATTATAAATTTTGATGACTCAATAATTGAGGGACGTAAAACCTTTGGAAAGCCTAAATGATCCTGTGATTACAATTGTGTATGTATGTGTGTGTTGGTGATGGCAGTTGTTACGGAAGATGTAAGATACTTTCATGTTCTGTTGGGTGCGTGTGTGTAATCTTGTTTGTTAATGGAGTTGTTGAAGTTCAAGGATTTCGGCAATCAGAGGATTGGTTGATGAGTGTGCTTATGAAATAAGTGTTTTTCATACGAAGGAAATGAGAGTTGAATTCCTTAGAGTAATGATCATGGGATAAGGAGGACATAGAATATTACTGTTGCGTTGAATGCTTTCTATATCTTAAATTTACGGGAGTTTTGGTTATAATTGAAATTTCGACTCAGTAGACCGTGAAAGAAGGATCAGCACTGGGCACTATCACATTATTATGTATTAGAATTGCTAAGAAAGGTTACAGGTTTTTTTCCCCAGAGAAGAGAATCCTGAGCGATGTGATATCAAGGACATGTTTTATTGGAAGTAAGGTCTTTGCGGCATTTTGGCCTTCAGGGATTTAGCTTGGCTTATATCTCATGCAGCCGTCACAGACAAGTCTTTATATCACTTCACCGAAGATTATTGTGCCAAACATACAGCAATTGTACTGATTAGCTGATTTTTCTGTCCCCTTTTGTCTGTTAGCTACATATGTATGTGGGTACATGCATTAGCATGCTATTCAGACAGATTTTTTATGACTGCTTTCTAAGATGAATTGTGCGTTTTTCAGAATCACCACCTCTCAGAGCACCTCTCTCTTCGTAAACATTTCTACTAGCATGGTGAAGGTGTTGATTTTAAGACCTGTTCAAAATTGTTTTCAAAACTTCATGAAGTTAATAAAAATCCCTTAGCAGTGTAAGTGATTTGAAAACACTGAGGTAAGTGATTGAAACCATTTTCGCCCAAACTATAATTTTGGAATTCTTTGCCTATCTTGTATCAAATTTGTTCCAATTTTAGATTTTTGTAGAAAACTTATCGAAATATTTGCCTCGAAGTAAGTTTAAAAATCATGTACAAGGTGAACGCAATTTAAAGTTGTTCAGAATTTTCTTGTGTATCCAACCTTATATCAAAGTTCATAGAATACAATAATATACCAAAAAATTGTGGGCAGCGAAATAATCGCCTTTTAGGTACGAAATGTGTAGAAAAAAACGATGCGTTCCACGAAAAAGGTTCCTTATGAGGTCGCTCTCATATTTTTTAACAACCTCCAGAATGCACGACTTAGAGAAGAACGTCCTTCAAGCCATTCCTGAAATCCAATCCGATTCATGTATCTGTGTCGAACAGTCATTCAAAATTAGGTCTCTGGGATCGCCTCCCACAAAGGAAGTTGTGCAGGCTAACTGAGTGATGTTATTTATAAAATATTTATCCGCTTCTTTTACGCCATTTTTGTAGATCGAACGCTCGTATTGAAAGACGCTCTATGACATCTTTTAGAAGAGGGTCCCCTACCACTAAGAACGATATTTTTTGAGTTTTCGAAATGAGTTCCTACTATGGCATCTTTTAATTTATCTTTTCTTTTACCGATGACCATCGCTTCATGTCATGATTTCCTCGTCCTTCTCCACCTGTATTTCCCCTGAAACTTGAGCACAATTTCCAGAAATTAACCACATGTTACAGGTGATGTTCTCCACTTAACCACTACCTATGCACAATTCCTAAGAATACAAATTTCATAATAAAATTCACCTAATGACCGCCTGCTATTTGTCAACCGGAAACATTATATTCATTTGGGAATAATTCATTCCATTTAAACGCCTGATGACAGCACAAAAAAGTATCAAATAACCTAAATTCCAAATAATCTCAAGTACAACCAGTACACTCGCTCTATACTTTCCCTCTGAAGCCATCTGCATTCGAAGACCAAACAAAAAAATAAGACACCACCGGGAACAGCAAAAACACATCTATCATCAAACTCTATGGTTCCTTTGGCATAACAACAATAATGGTCGACGAGTTATAACAAAAGAAATGAAAAATATTAAAAAAAAACCAAAGGAAAGGAAAAGGAAATTCATACTGCAAAAGAGAATAAATAAAGAAAAACCAACCCCAGTCTCCTCAGTCGGGTTTCAATTTCCATTTATATTGCTCCAAGGGTTTGTATAGTGAGTGGTCCTGGTACTGGCCATGGCACAACACAAGCTTCCTCCAGCCAATGTTCCATTATCATTCAATCACGTTCGATAAAAATTATTATTTACGTCGATTTCCGGCGTCCTTACACACCCCTCAGCTTTTGTGGCCTGCTGCCACTACCGGTGATGGTGATGATGATGTTTATGTTGTAGGCCCGCATTCCCCAATTGGGAACACACCGACGGTGTTAGTGGGCGGGAATTTTATTTATGTTACCACTGCTGTTCCGACAATATACTCATCGTACCTTGTTCAATATTGCTGGCAATTTTTTTATTGATCACCGGGAAAACAAATATTAACCAAAGTTTTTTATAACCTGCACAACAGGGTACATCGGTTGTTTGAGTTGATGAAACCATTTTAAAATAAATAAAAAAAAATTTACGTTGAGAGTAAATGAACGAAAAGGAACGCTGTCAAGGTAGTTTGATGCAAGAACGTCAAACAAGTTATGTTTGGCCGACGATCACAAAGCAAATAACACTTGGGGAGGTAATTCTAATAAAAAGGATATAACTATGCAAAATTGAAGTCCTGTCAGTAGGCCCTGAACACTATAAAAATCTCAGGCCTCCTAAATCAGAATTCGAGAGATAAACTTAAGGCTTCCGGGAAAGAAATGTTCACATTGAACTCGTAAAATGTTGTGGATACGCTTATATCTGGTGGACGAAACAAATCAATATCTGTCTTGAGGACCTACAGCAGTAAATTACAGTTGTTAAACTAGATCATGTTGAAGAAATCAATATGAAACAAAAGTGGCGACAATCTTCACGTTGATGCTAGTCCTGGAAAATTCTGTCGAATTTAGGATCGTGACACACCACATTTTGATCGACTTCAAAGCTGAAATAATATACATAGTTTGAAGCTCTGAAAGACTATGGTTGAGTTCGGTATATTGGCAGAACTGATCTATCTGTGTCGAGTAACGTTGGAATACATACGGTATAATGTGCATTTTCGAAATAGTAGCATGTTCGGGTTCCGCGAGTATGGAAGGCTACTGAACTAATGGACCGCCCAGCTTAGGTCGCTGGTGGCAATGAGATCATCGACAGAATTAAGACTCAGAAGAAGATTTTCATGCTTTTTATTGCTTCCATTTACGGGCAGGTTTCTTCCGCACATAACTCGAAGGTATCATTTCTCTACACGATACGGACAAATTAAAGAATGCTTCTAAATATTTTTATGAACTGTGTTGCGTAAATCCCTCTCAACAAAATCCCGCAAGGCGACTCTACCATCTGCAAAATCTGTGAAGGGGATGAGAATAGTGTTAACCATTTCTGGTGTAATTATCCTGCCCCTGCTCATTTCAGGGGGCGGACTTTCTTACCTTAACGTCCGCTCGCTTTTCTACGAAAGACGAAGAAATTCCATTGCTGGTAACACAATGGCCCAGTATTGATTCCAAGCTCCCCAACTCCGAGAGTAAAAGAGGCAAGTGAGTGAACTCTGTGGAGTTGATGATAAATACTGCTACAGCAACAGGTGGGCGTTTACCATATTGCACAATTAAGTAGATCCGAACAAAATGCCATCATCGGCATGCTACTAAGAGTAGCACCACCACCATTGAGTAAGGAACGTAGCCGTGGATTGATCACACTTTTCATAGACATAGCAGAATAAGCATAATGGGCGAAGTGAAGACATGACATGAAGCACATCACGAAAAACCATACCCGACAGAGCTACAGTTCAAGCTGAACCTGAACTTCAAGCAGCGCTTCCTCTATTTAGCCCGGTCTTTAGCTAGGTGTTTATGGAGGTCATTTTTACGTGGGAAAGCTCTATTGGCCGGAGAGGTTGGTCTACTCGCTCTGCATTTCCTAGTCATCTTAAACATGAAATGAGCAGTTTTTTCTTATTAAATCCATTCAAAGAAAACAAAATTCACAGCTTCCGAGACGTAGAAATTGTATATTGCTTCGACACTCAGCAAGAGCTGGTCACCCGCAAAAGACTTGATGAGAATGAATCCAAATTTCACCAATAAGTGAATCAGAACTGCCAAAATCATCAGGAACTGTACTCGATAAGGGAACAAAGGATCGTCTGTTGTTCAGAAAGTTCTTATCCGTCTCTAAATTATTGCAAAAAAGCCTGATATTCGCCAGATTTATAGATTAGTATCCAATTCATTCTTGATATTCGTTTATGTTAAATCACTTGACACCATGACTTTTTTTATTAATTTTATGACGTAAATTTGTCAATTCCTTCCTATTCAAATTCTGTAACAATTTTTTCCTACATATGTACATATCTTAAGGAATTTCCAACGCACATACATAAATTTTTTACATCATTGACATTCTCAATACCAGCCGAGGAGAGAATCATAAAAACAATATCGAAATCCCCATTGACAATCTAACCGTTGAAATATAAATCTAAATAAAAACGAAAGTGATACGAATCCTCATTCATTTATGTTACTTCGCAGTCCACCCATCCCTCTGGTGGTGAGATTCGGTTTGCCTTTCGAATCAGAAATCAGAAATCAGAAAATCGAAGGTAATATCGACGGCAAATATTAGAATGGAGCACGGCTAGCAGTGAAAATTCCCTTATAATGCAAGCCCAGTGGTTGTGTTACATCCATAGAATTCCATTTGCAATGGTCGTCGTCTTAGCTTCGTCGTTCTCCTCCACATCGTCTCAGATATCATGTTCTGAAGAGGAATATAGCATGTAGTTCAGAATAAAGATCTCACATGGAAACAGATGTAGATACTTCGCATATTGTTTTACTCTTTACTGTCGTACTTTTGTTGGATATTCGCTGATGTCTTTCTCTCCCTCTCCCAGTGTGTGTGTTGGACTGAGGGTGGAAAATATTATCGTAGATATTTTGAAATTCAAATCGAAACGATGTGAATCGAAAGTAATCTGACAAAAGCGTTAAAATGTTTCTACATTTAAGAGCAATGCTTTTAAAACTCGTTTAATCTAACTACGGGCAGTATCCACAGACACTGTTTCTACACAAATTGTTTCAAATCGGAGCTGCGTTGGGCGCCAATAAAAAGTTTGGAAAATCTGTAACAGGTTCAATTAACTTTAACATGTAGTTTGAATCGTGACAAGCTGGTCATGTATGTACATGATACAATGAACACCTGAACACTGTAAGAGGTTTGTAGGGATTTTTTAAGTGGGAGGTAGAGAGTGAAATACTTGGTGTTCCTAATGGTTTGTTGTTTGTTTTTGCTGATCTTATGAGTGGTAGTAGACCTATTCGTAGAAAATGACTACTTTTTCATACCTGAGATGTGGTTCAACAAACTAGTTCAAGTAAACCATTTTCAGTCATTTATATCTCCCTAGATGTGTGAAGGAATAATAAAATTCCATCATGCATTGCTTCATTCGTGCATCTTTTCTTTTAGAAACACTGTAAATCTATGCGCAAAGCTTTTAAGAGGCTTCTTTTGGATAGATATTATTCCTCTTTCCTTTTTTCGTACCCAAGGTATACTTATGTTGAAAACCCCCCAAGAGAATCCTCTTTTCCGTAAAAATCCTTGATACACACAATTGTGGTGATTGTCATCTTTGATGTGGATGCTCTGTGTGTACACTCGTAAAAAGGATAAATCAATTGGTACATAAAAATAAAATATCCATACGTGACTGAAGGGAAATCTCCATCTTTGGCAAGAAAGGGGAAAAGGAGAGAAATGATACCCGGCGTAGTGTTCCTTTCCACACCATTTTGTCAGAGTGTAATATTTAAATTGAGAGAAAAAGAGAAAGATCGAGTTTGAATATAGTTGCAGGTTAGCGCTTTGGGAGCGTCCTTAAGTGCTCTAGGAGTATGTGACTATGCAAACCTCTGGATTTCAGAAAAAAAAAAACAAAAAACAGAATCCGAAGGTTGGTCCCAAAGCGCGGCTGGCCCATTTCTACTTTGCCTAAAGCACTTTGTAATGGGTATCCTTTTTCTCTCGTGTTTTTATTTTCACACTCCTCCACCCTCTTCGAATTCCCATTCACAATTCCATGTGTTCGGTCGCGCCGCAACAGGAGAGGACTGACTCAATAGAATTATTAGACCGCCAACGTTATACCCACACTTTTGGTTAACCGCAATTCTCAATTTAATGCAACAAAGTGTGTCCTTTGTCTGTGCGCAAACATTAAATCCCTCGCACTGAATGAGATGTAGCTATTAAAAACCACGTCGCATACAAAAGTACACAGAATTCAGCTGCTGCTGCTGCATCCTTTTACTAATGTTCAAAGAACCGTATGCAATGAGTGCACCAGTATGAGTGTCTGTGTGCTTGTATAGCCTCAAACAATTACTATTTTGTTTTAATTAAAAACCTCGACAGGTGTATTGTCCTATGATAATGATGACACAATCCACACATCCTTGCATACCATGTAATAGAAAAGGAGTATATGTCGTCCTGATGGCACATTCACTTCAGCACAATACAACATGATGGAAGTATGCATGAAATCTTGTTGCTTATTGTAAATAGCCCTGAGCCTTGTGTACGGGTATGTTTGTGTGCGCTCTGGAATTTTAGGATGGGAATGCGAAGGTCAAAGTTTGCTTTTCGGTGAGGAAAGTTCTAAAATTATTTGCGATGATGAAATTTCTAATTTCCATGGAATTTTTAATTAATATGGGAAACGATTTGGGTGCGGTATTATTGTCAAAGTTTTATTGTTTTCTAGGGATAGTTTGAGGTTATGTTTCATATTCATGGTTCATGTGTAAATATGAATTAGTAAAATATTCCTGACTAAAGGTAGATACTATCTGGAGATAGTAGGAGTCATATTCATATCTGTTTGCAGTTCATGGAGAGGTATCGACTCTAGCTTGACCATCGGAAACTTGACCACCGCCTCTGAGCTAAACAGATAAGGAGAGTGTCATCCTCACTGCTATGCATCTTGGTTGTAAACTAAATTTTACTGAAACTTTGACCAACTGGAATATACATACACATGTTAAATGCGGATGGGCATTCCTGGTCCATTTGGTCCAAAGATGCTGAACAACTGGTTTGTAGTCCAACCAGCGTCGAAACAAAAACACCTATTGAAACCTTCACATAAAAGAAAAACTTTGAAAGCCTTCTTCTACGAACGCAGTTCTGCAAGATTAAAAAAAACTCCTTTTTCAATATTTATTTTCGAATAAGGGCTCCTTAAACAGAAGTCTTGCAAATGGTAAAAGGCGTCAATTTAATGGTTTTACGTTTGAGTTGATCGGAATAAGTTGTAGATTTTTTACTTACTTAATTTACTTAGTGGGCCCTGACTGACCAACATCACTCTTTCACCCTTCACAATCCCGGGTAAGTAGCTCTAATTGATCGACCAAGCGTCCTGGCATACGCCGTTGACGTTTTCATGACATTTTATACTCTACACACATCGCGGTTGTAGTGCATCCTTCATCCGATGGAGTCTTTTCTTTGGAAAAAAATCAATATCTGCCCAAATTTTCTGGTTACAGTACAACGATCTGAACCATTCAGTAGAACTTGCAGGATCAGGTTGCCAATTAGGCATTCTCTTCTAATATTCTCGTAGTCCAATACCGATTTGAGAGTCTTGACGTAGTTCCTGTCACACTGATGTCTGTCAGAGGTCTCACTCTGAGGTTGATGAATCATGTCCACGTCACACACCTCCTCTATATGATTGAAACTTTTCAAAAAATGTGTCCCTAATAGGTAGGCATATCCATGCATATCCACCCCCCTCCATTTCGTCGACTCTTCATAATAAGACCGCCCACCTGCTTTCCCTGTTTGTTTAATTTTCACTCCTAATTAATACAGTTTTCCAATTGCAAAACAACATTTAATAAATTAATGATCACGTGGAATAAAATTTCACATTTTCCTCTTTAATTGAGCATCGGAATACAAAAACGAAAACAACGAGCATACGATTGCTTAATCACAAAGCCTGCGGTTGTCATGTCAACAAATATGCCCAATCCCTGTCAGTGCATATCATTATCTGGCCAGTCGCCCGCCAAACTCACGTTTCAATATTTACCCATTTATCAAGCAAACTAATTAAACGATTAATTATTTCATTGCGCTATATAACAAATGCAATGCATCCCCAAAACTTCTGTCCGGAAAAATTAAAGCGCCAACTGTTGAATAGACAATCCCCAGCTAAAGCTAAACCATGCACCACACGCCGCCATTGTTGCCGCACCGCAAAAACCCTCATTCATATGCAACCACAAACATGACAACCTGCTAGTTTAGTTCGGTTGCTGATGCTCCTGCTTCTGCGACTGCTGGCGCTCTTTGTCTTCTGTACTGCGGGGTGTATAAGAGCGCCTTGACAGCAGGATAACCGGAGATTTGATCCATGGAAATGGGTTTTACCGTTTTTCGCCCCCTTTTTTTTTTGTCTAAAAATAATTTTATTAACACTGCCTCCGTTTACATTTATTTGACACTTACGAATGATGATGGTTGGTTACGTTCCCGTCATACGTTCGTAATATATGGAGCGCTGTCTTTTATTATCCTGTCTCTTCGCTATGGATACAGACAATGCGCGCGACACCCACACCATCTATCAGTGGCTTCGCAATAAATCAATCTGTCAGGATCTGACTATACATTACATTTTTACATCGCGTTTTCGTCCTCTGTTTGTTTGATGCCAGCTATCGCCTGTCTACGTTGCTCTCTCTTGTTTGTTTGGTGGATTTAGAGTTAAAAAGAATCTCGATGTCCATAGATTTTAACACAGGCCCCTTCGGGGTGACATGACGCTCCTGACATGCAACCATTTATATTTCACTCTCAGTCGGTCGGTTGCACCCTGAAATTAGTCAAAATTTTTGGATGTACTTTGTTCGAGTAATTGGCGAGATGGTTGCTGTTACCGTCTGACGAAAGCTACACAGGACAGGATGCCTGTTGACAAATTTCCCGGGGTTGACAGTTTGCAAACAACAAATGAGAAGGGGGGGTTGATGTTGTTGTTTTTGTTTTTTTGCTTAGGGCATAGCATGGGACCCAGGTGAGAGACTTAATAGGCAGTGTTCACACGTTTCTCGTTGGTACGCCTGGGGTATGAGGTAAATTGGACAAAACATGATGACGGAGAGATTAGTGGGTAGAGTTTTGATTTAAGAGGGCATAAAGCTGTTAAATCGTGACATGGATAGCGCGAGGCTGCCATAAAATTGACGAAGATTAGTATGTGTAACGAATGATGAAAGCGAATAAAATGCTACCCAAGCAATGAATGATTGGTATAACTTCCCGAACCAAATTGGTAATCCTTATTGCTGCGTAGAATGCCTGAAACTGCGAATTTCTTTCTTCAGCGATGGTTTCTTATTACTCTGTGCGAAGGGATTGGGTAATTAGTAGTTCCAGTTAGGAAGTTTATTCAACATTGTAGTGTTCTCTCCATTGCTTATCACGCAGCACTTGGTGCCATAATGCAGGACTTGCAGGTTTACGTATTCGTTTTTACCCCATGTACTTGCCCAAACTGAAGTAGCAAGGGTTTCCAAGGGATCCCTTCTGAACCTTTTTCGTTTTTAATAGTCACACTTGCAGCTATGTACATTCCTCGTTTCAAGCGATATAAGGATATGTAAACAATGTTTTCTGGGATCGCTCGCCCATTTTTTGCTCATTATTAAATTCAGGACAATAAAGGGAAGAGTCTTCCAAATAATTCTGCTCTCCAATGCAGTTTCGGTATGTACTGCCATCATAATATTCAGTTCAGGTCTCTTTTATTGATAGGTTCTAACGACTTGGCCATGTTTGCATGTATGCTTTGGTTTCCTTTCGTATCAATTTGGACCAGGACTGAAAGCACTACATTCAAAAAGGCCACTGAGTTGCAATAGATAGATTTTATGTTGGTCAAGCATTAAGGACTCCATTGCTCTAGCAAAGAAAATCCTTCTACAGTATCTTGTATCCATTGAATTAGTCCTTTTCCCGAAAATTTCGAGCCGGTAGCCCTTCATAGGGGCATTGAAAGTGACATTTGCAGGTTAATCTCACAAGAAGCGAGCCTTTCTACATCCTTAACTTGGCGAATTTATCAGAAAAATTTGAGTCTCTACTCGTACAGAACTAGGAACTAAAGTCACGTGACCATAGCCTGTATTGGGCGTTCTTTGAGCAATTAGAATTGGATCCCAGTTTTAGTGAAAAAATCATTTTCAGCGAAGAAGCCTATTTTTTGGCCGAATGACTTAGTAAATGATTAAAATTGTCAGATCTGAGCCTTTGATTTTCCCATATGTCTACCAAAGATTGACATGGACAATAGCTAGTTAGACTACGTTACGTGTCATACATCGAGCGAAAAAAAGCAGTTTTAGGGGAAAAGTCTCCAGGTTGCGTTATTTAAAAAAGAGATGATTTTAACTGGCCGCCACAATCGAGCGATTTCACGCCCTTATAGTTTTTTTTCTTTGGAGCTTCGTTAACCCTCTGGCCAGTGCCAATAAACCAGCAATAATTCCCGTCCTGGAGAACAACGTCACCTGAGCCATTGCTGAAATCTCTCTCCAACACTTTTTTGAAAAAAATTAAAAATTAATGGAGGGGATGTTGAAGCCTCTGAAGGGCATCTTTGTACACGATTTTCTGTACTACGTTTATGCATGCAAATCTGTACTATCGAGGGGAATACTTTAAAGAAACTCTATGAAATGCATACAACAGAGAGATATTCTATTATGTTATAGAAGAAAACAAAATTATGAAGCATACAGCAACCTCCCTAACTTAGTTAGCTCGTAAAATTGGTTATAAGCTCAAAGGCAACCAATAAATTCATTAATTTCTAGGTCGAAAATTGCACCACATGGCTTTGCTGGCTTCCCTTTATGTTACGACCCAAACATCTTTATATTCATCCTTTGTACCATTAAGATTTGAGTGATGCCAATGACCCCTCTTCAGAGTAAACCAATCAATGCGCATCCATTTTATTACATCCGCACTTCATACACGCTCCACTGCTTCTATTACTTATCTAACCTTCCTCTAGGATTCTACCTTCATTTTCCCCCCCTCTCTTGAGGGCACTCTTGATACAATTACGATATTACTCCCTAATGCCGATCGGCCATTTCTACACCCAATCCATCCATTAAAATAATCTCATCGATACCTTGTTTTATATTCCATCTCCGCATAATGGCGCCAAACAACGGTTCACCTCACATTTTCCTTGTTGTACGAGTATACATACATTCTTAACGTCCTTGCTTGTGCAGTTCTCGCAAGGACTAAAGAGAAAAACTTCTCGTCATAACATTTTATGAATATTATCCATTCCTTTTCCCAAATGCGTTGTAAGGCAATCCTTACCTCATTAACTGCTTCAAAAAAAAAACAGGGAAAAAAAAACAGAGAAAAAGGAATGGACACAGTCCCTAAGAAGCTTTCGAAGAGCTTAAATAGATTCTCATTTGAAGAGCATAGAAAAGATATAAAGCGACAAGGAAAAAGGAAGGAAGAAGGAATCAAAATCACCATTTTCCAACCAACTTACTTCGACTTAATGTAGAAGAAGAATTCTCCTCCGTTCGTGGCATCGATGGGAATGGGAATTTACTTCGAAGCAGGACCTAATCTCTAAATGAGATTGTACCCGTGAAGTTATGATTTAATTCAATTACGAACGGCCAAAGCAATTAGCATCACCTTCACCCACTGCCACCCGTGGATAGTTAGTATCATTATTGTGATGAGCATTCTCATCATCGTCGTTTCACCCACCCATTCACCTAAATTTCATTCTAGAATTTTAGGACAAAGAGCGTGAAAGAGAGAGTTGGCCACCCCTCGTCGCACTCTCTAGGATCAACAAATAGAGGCCAATTATACATCTCCGCCGTAGTCGCCGTAGAATTTATTTCTGGCGAACACAATGAATTCAAATCAAAGCTGCAAAGGAGCACTTGGTTGTCACAAAACCCTACGTACACACGTAAGCCGTTCAGTATTAATGTAGATCTGTGGCAGCAGGAACTACAACCCCTACAGAAGAGCACTAGCAACGCCCCAGCTCAAGTACTCGTACTACAGTGTACTGAACTTCTTGCCATAAGAAATTAACATAATTAAAAGTTCTTTTGTCGTTCTACTATAATAGTTAGGAGTGGGGTTGTAAGACGTTCAAGCCAAGTGGTGCTCGAATGCGGAGGATAGGGAGCAGTGGCTCTCTGTCTGTTCTCTTTCATTTTATAGCGATTATTCTCTGCTCCTGCACAACAGTTGTTTCGAGAATACTTTTTTCAATGAATGGAACGGATAGGAAAAGTTTTAGAAAAGTGTATCTCCTATAATTCCCATAACGGCACTGATAATGATGTTGATTTGAGTGTTGTATCTTCCAGGAGGGGTGGTCGTGGTGGCATATAAATGTTTTTCTTTATCATTTGCAATTAAAAAGTATCTTTTGTGTGGAAATTTTTCCGCTTCAACTCGCTCGATGTGCCCTTTTCCCGTAATAACGCAGATCAAGACAATGGCGCATCTGATGGGTGTTGTGTGGTTGCTTGCGGTTAGCATAGATTGCGGGTGCACCCTCATCCTCTTTGGCCTGATTTGATCGGATTGTTGCTGCTGCATGAATAATTCGAATTGGGGTTTCGGATATATAATGCAGATTTACTCCCTTCGAGTTCGAGGAAATAGTAATAATCGGGAGTAATTGCGGTAATAAAATCCTCCCTTGTAAACCCGCATGATTGTGGTTGAAAGCGGCTAAGTGCGTTTTATGTGGTTATAACTTTCGTTGTTAGGAATTTTGATTACACTGATGGGATAAACTTTTGAGATTTTGCTGTTATTTTAAATAAGTTTGTCGTCGTTTTTGTTTCGTAGGGGAGTAGGAGTTTTGACTCGAAATGAGAGTGGAGGTGAGAAATTGCATCGACTGAAAGGAGAACGCCTTTAGTGAATGAAAGAATTTCAGTCCAGTTATCAAATTTAATTCACTTCTTGCAATATTTCTATAGAACCCTTTGTATACTACCCTAGTATGGACTTAATTATATTTTAGTTAAGTCTCCTGCTTCAGGAGGATAGCATGTAACCCGACCCATACCAGGGAATAAATACCAACAAGCATCCGAGTATAAAAGAGAAACAAATAAAATCGAATGTCCTGCAAGCAATACGGAAAAAGTGGTTTCTCTCTTGTAGTACAATGGACCAAGACCTATTCTGAGTGTTCTGGGAATTGGTTTTCCCTTTTTGAAAAGAAAATTTCATCTCAGACCTCATAAAAGAGGACTGAGTTTTGGACTCACTGAACTGTTTCTTATTTCTACATTTCCCACTCCATATCACCACATTATTTTTCATTAGATGACTTTAATTATAAGCACTCATGGTATGGCAATTTGACAATACTGCTCATGACCCATTTATGTAATTTTAAGGACTGAAGTTACTACGAGACGGTTGAACATGAATTGGAATGATGTGCGGTGAGATTTCGCTGAGAACACAGGCCTTTAACAACTTGAAAACGTACTGGAGCTAAGCATTTCCTAAAAGATTCAAGTTTGGAAAAGCATCAATCTTCAATCATCAAACGTCACTGTAGTGCCAGGGACTGTTTTCCACTCGACCTGAGCAATTACTCTAAGGTCTTAGGCAGTGTGGAAAGTTTGCAAGCTTTTTGCAGTTCTTTCTTGCATTCTCTGTCAAAAACTTATTTTCTTTACTTTTCGAAAGGGTTTGATCCACACCCTGGAAACCTTAGGGTGTATCAGGCTCGATGGGGCCTTGATGCAAAATTATGGAAATTGAGGTATCAAAACTGCTATCACTTAGTTTGCACTGTTGTAGTTCAGTTAGCTTCGTTAGGTGGGTTTTACGAAGGAGAGAAATGATCCACACCCGGGAAAAATTTGACCGATGGTAATGCCATTTGGGAGAAAATGAAAAAAATGTATCTCCTGTTCATGGAGAGCTATCAGGCCAGTATAGAAATACATCAAAATTGCATACTAAAGGACCCCAATATGCTTTTACTTTCACTAGAGATTTCTTTCGTGCCTGAGTGTACCAGGCGGAATGTTGTTGGTTTGTTCGGAATTTAGTTCCGAATTCATGTTCCTTCATGTCTCAACTCATGCTGCGTTTCGAGAAACTTAAGTTCCTCGGTGAAAAAGGTGGCACTAGTAGGATCACCATTTAAAAAAAACGCTACTGTGGTCTGGGAAGTCTAAATAATTTGGATATGTACAGCGAATCAGAGAAGTTATCTGCCCCTAGGTGCAACTTTTTTTTTGATTATCCCTAAGAATTTTTTTGTTGTATTTCCTTCTATATCTGATAAGTTACGCATCAATCCTCGTATGCAATACTCGCGGAAGTAGGTTTAAAATAACCTTGTGTCCTCGTTGAGTGAGTAATTTTGCTGGTTGCCAGCCACCAAACTACGCTGCTATAGGTGAGTATATGTATTACTAAACCCATGAACACCACTTCAGATGAGCACTTGATATGACTCTTTGGAGTGCTACTACGGACAAGTAGCTCAATTTTATCAAGGCAAGTTTTGAAGGCACGAAGTGTTACTATCCAGTAAGCTTGAGTTTTGAAGCGAAGTCCAACAGGGTTGTTTATTATCGCACTACTTTTTCTGGTGGCGATCAGTACCGTTCATTGGAATTGGTGCCAAATGGTGGAATCCGATTGAGATTTATAACTTACGTACGATTAGGCTGACGATGGAATCTATGCTATCGCGTAGAATTGTGCACCTTCACGAAATATATATACAACCCACGGGACATATAATGGATTAATAAAAACTATGCAACCGTGTCAAAGTCTTGTGCGTCTTTAAATACATTTTTTCTTCACTCCTCCTTACGGCTCCTTACGTCTTTAATTCAAGTCCTTGTGCTGGAAACTTGAATTGTACGTGCACCCAAGAGTCTTTACCAACTCCTTTTGTCCGAGTTCAAGTAACCTCGTTGTCATAGGAAATTAAAATATTCCGTATTTCCAAAGTTGTCCAAAATGGACAGATGGAGATTGAAATCTCCCAAACAATAATGTCTCCATTATACAAAAAGCCAAAGTCCAAGCAGTAAACATTTTTTCTTACATCCCCTCGAGGCAATAGGGAAATTCATGAGAAATCTACAAATTGGATTCCATAGATGTTGGGCATATTCATTGACCAAAATCAATTTACCATAGAAACTATCTGATTATCTAACTACAGCTTACGAAATAAGACCCCAGGCGAAACCCTCTCGGGACAGTTAAGACAAATACAAAAGATTATCCTCAACTCAATAAGATTAGTACTGCTTCAGTGTGAGTGTGTAATCACTTTAACAAAACTCTACCTCCACATCCGTTCCGTTCATCTTCATTTCTTTTCTTCGTTTCGCTATTCATTTCGCTCATTCAGAGCCCCATCATGTAGTCAAGTGTTGTAGTTTTAATTAATTCACATTCTATGCCTGAACCAAAGCTATCTGTTCATGATCTCTTATCACAGTTAAATAACTCGTTTCCTTTGTTTTTGCAAAAGTAAATAAGAGCCACAATCAGGACTAATTAAAGATTGTCTTGTGGTTCTTTCCTTCGTTCTTTGACACTCGGTCACCACAGGCTAAAGAA
Source organism: Blera fallax (assembly GCA_946965025.1). Lineage (NCBI taxonomy): Eukaryota > Metazoa > Arthropoda > Insecta > Diptera > Syrphidae > Blera > Blera fallax. Next base: position 2,501,515 of record OX337245.1, read on the forward strand.
AGTAAATACACGAGTTACTTTGAGCCTTCTTCTAGGACATGTATACTCTTAGAAAAGACATATAAGAATAACCTCAAAGATGTGGCTAAAAAACAAAATATTTAAACTGAACACACATCGAGGAAGGTCAGTGTTGTCGATGTCAATAGCAAACAGAAATCCCTATCAGCTTCCTTAAATCCATTCCATACAACCCACGAGTATGTTTGACTTCAAAATAAACCGACATACATACATGAATACGTAGGGGTTTGTTTGTTTATATGTAGAGTACACACATGCACACTTCCTAAATGTGACATATCCGAGATGACATACCGTCTAACCCTTTAGGTGGAAAAGGCTTTAAAGCGAAATTGGGACTCCGGGGAGAACTTACCTAACCAGGGCGCTTAACGTCTTTCAATCATTCATACTTCACTCTCTATCTACTCGTCGTACGTAATCCCATTTGGTTGATGGTTAGATAGATGCATGTAGGCAGCTAAAGCAATACACAAACAAACAAGCAAGCGGGTAGGTTGGCCACCCTATTAGGGACATTTTCTTATCTCATTTCGCACCTTCTATTTGACACACGTAAATCTGATATCATTCAACCTCAGAAAGGAGGACGATGAAGACGACCAACAACGACCGACACGATGCCAGAAGAGCTAACAAATGTCGCATAATTTTCTAAGCTCTCAGGTGTTTGCTCATAGCATTACCTAGCACCCTTTCCTCGGCTCTCTGTAAATAGGGTGTGTCGTGTCGGTGTCGATGTGTAAACAGCTTGCTATAGGGCTGGCCGACCAGTCCTTTGTACATATTAAAAACGGGGGAAGGGGTTGGGTGTGGGCCACTTCCATGTTAATCAATTTTGTTTTGTTCGACAAAAAGGGGTTTTCGTACCTTTGAAATCCATCAGACAGCTACAGCGGAAGCGCCAGAGAATGACTTCGCATTGCCGGCTATTTTGAGAATTTATTGCCGAGGTAATCGTGACTGATGCAAAGCGATCGAATATCCACCTCACCTAAGCTATTGAATGGCCTCCATCTCCAACCCCTAAACGGATGGTTATCGCTCCTTTTTTAGAAATTGAATTTCTAAGCAGGTAATTTGTTTTGCCACACGGCAGTTTGCTGTGTAGCTCTGTTCGCCTTATCCACTGACAGTGTGTTTGGAGTGGAAATTAATAGGATTTCGACGTTTCTCTGATTATTTACTTTGGCGCGGCAATGTGCGATGATAATACAAGTGTCAAATGTGTCAAATTCGTGAAATATTTGAAAAATCCGGCTAAGTGTGTGTGAGCAACGTACGATCGATACTATCAAAAGGGTTTAATGGATGACATTGACGGTTCGAGTCCAGTAAACGAATGCGAAGATTTATCAGAACCTCACTTTTCTTGACGTTTGTTGTTTGTATTTATTGATTTTTTTTCTTGCCCTCCCCCAATGGCGAATTGGGAGACTACGTCTTCGACAACTCGATGGTAATCAATCAAAAAAACAAGGTCAGCGGGAGCAAAAGAAAAACACCAACATTTAGCCAGAGTGACATATTGTTTGAGCTTAAGAATATTTTTTTTAAAGAAAACTTTTTTTTTCCTGTTTTTCTTTAAGAGGACTTCTTAGAGAGAAAAGGTACGCCTACGATCAAGAATCATCGTTATTTTGGTTGCGTTCTACTTATATATAAAATTTGTTTCTTTTTTTTTCTAAGATTAATGGACAGATGACGAGGGCCAACATCCGGCTGATGTGTGCATGACAAGAAGAAAGAAAAATAGAGCAAACTTTTAAGAGGGGTCACTGTAGAAAATCAAGGCAAGGTATACAAGTTGAGGGTATTAAAGGAATACAAAGGTGCATGTAGGATTTGTGAATTTGATAAATTGCCACTGATAGGTGATTTTTGGTTGTACGAGTAGACTTCAATGTAATTTTTTTTTTTAAGTAAATCGTTTGAATAGGCTTATGGATCCTTGACAGAATGGTGTTGATTGCTGTCGTTTGACATTTGTAGACGTTGGGATTAGTATTAGGGGTTTTTGTTTGGATGGGAAGAACAAAAAAGAAATACATTTCCAAGATGACAGGCAAGTAAGTCGTCTCAGTATCGGTAGACATTTGCTAAATCTGTCGGGGATGAGATGTTAAAATTGTTTTGTTCATCTTTAAATGGGATTTAGGGGAAAATTTGGAAGTCGAGTGGGATTCTGTCACTATCACTTTGTCCCTTATAATGAAAAATTTAAATTTAAAAGGTCTGTCTCTCTGCTTTACAAGTTTCGAAGAACCAATTTGAATGACATTAACCTCTATTTAACGAAAGACGTGAGAACTCTTAAGGCAGAGGTTGAGCAACCAAAGCGTGTGTTTTTAAGTTTTTAACTTGGTGTTGGCGGTTCTCGTGGAACACGATTTTGGATATCATACCACACTGCTACTGCTTCTTGATTTCATCTGCAATTTATTTGTTTCAACTCACATGCAAAAATTGTCCTCAATATTCGCTGTATTCCGGAGCTCGTCTCCGTCAAAGCTGCAGAAAGATGGTCACTAATGAGCCTTAAAAACAATAGGTGTATGTTTCTCGATTTTTGCTTTAAAGTCCTTTAATACTTTATACTATGCAAAACGTAACACAAATCCCTCTCTTGTACGAAGCCTTTATTAATGAAATGATTCTATTCGAATAGAATCTACGTTCATATCGCTAAACTATTCTCAAACTTCTGCTAAAAATCAGATGTAAACAAGCTCAACGATGATATGTAAGTTTCTACACAAAAAATAGTCGAGCTCAAATCTTCAGGTAAGGCATTGAGTTTCGAATCCAGACGTTAGCGAAATTTTAGCTACTATTCTGGCAACAACTGAAAGTTTGATGATCATTACATTTTTCTGCTCATCGAAGAAGCCTTCACCTTCTTCACCACTAGGCACCAAAATGGACCAATCGCGATCCGTGGGGAAATTCAATAAAAGCAAATGGAAACCTAACTTTCCGTGAAACACTTACTTTCTCTACAGAATCTAACTAGCCTGCTTTGGTTGATGAGACTTACCTCTTCTAGGTTACTGAAAAAGTAGTTTCTTAGGTATTTCGAGCTATTCCCTGGCAGTCGCACAGTATACTTATGTATGCGTGATGTCCTCTTCGATGCACAAGTCGTAACAGTATCCGTGTCTATAAGAGTATACCAGCTTAGACTGAAGTAAATTCGTAATAGTTTGCCTGCTGACAACGCCTTTTCTCAGAACGTCGGTACCGTCCTCCAATATCTTACAATTTGCCAATTGCATTCTGCCACAATATGCATTCCGTGATTGCTATTTCGATTAAGGGAGTGAAGTATCTGACTTGATGTATCAAGTGCAAGTCCACCAACAGTCTAATGAAATTCGACATTGTTAACACTGTGTCCCTCTCCGACATAGCAAAGGAATGGTGGAATGATGTCATCATTACACAGGGAGATCCTTCTTGGACCGGACTTCCAGCATTTTATTTACATTAATTATTCTATAGAGTATCTTTATGTGGAAGTATGACTTCATTCAAAATTCAGTTTGATGCAGAACAATTCGCCTTTAAGGACTAGAAATAAGCCATGGCAATCAAAATTACCTCATGTAGTCTTTGCACTCTATTCACAAGATAACAGTCAAATATGGAAAGCCATATTTATTTCCCTTCTACAGCCCGATCACCAACGCTCATTGTTCGTACTACAATCTACAATCAAACCTGCAACTACTGCCCACCTTTTCTTACTAAAAAAACTCCTTAGACCGACAGGACTTCGCATATTACATACTTAAGTGAAGCAACATATTTGTCTGTCGCATTTTTATGGCATACGGGCTCTGCAGTTTTGCATTAATTTTGCACTATTTGCTCCATCCTCCTATGAAGGACCTTTCTAGCTTTCCTGACAGTCTAATGAGCTTGTGTTTTTGTTTGTATTTGACTAACGAATAAAATCTTTCAAACGATCTACTGTCCCTCTTCAGTGTCAAACTTTATTTGAATTATCAAAGGCCTAAACCTTCCGATTCCTTAACTTGACTTGCTCATCTTTAAGAATATCCCAAGCAACTTTATATCCACGATTCCACTTGACTGTCATAAATTCCAATAACGTGGACAGATCTTATCCCCCTTATCGCGCAATATCCAAATTATTCTTCAGATATCTCTTCCAAAAACATGGAACACCATTTAAATGTCAGTCCAGATGTCCTTCGTCTCATTTAAGCCCACAGCTACATTTGGCACTAAATTTCTCCCACGATAAACACAACATTTCAAGTGTCCCACAATGAGTTGATAGGATATCTCTTTTATTTCGTTGAGGAAAAAAAATCAAAAAGGTTGCGTATCCGTCCCAGTGGCCGCTGGCAAATTCCAAAAATTTTTAATACACTCTTCTCGAAATTACCACTTAACAAAAAGAATAATTCTTTTCCCAATGAACCATATGAGTCCACTGGAAGAGCGTGTACTAAAGCAGCACATCCCATCCATCTATAAACGACCTGACGCAAGGATAAAAACTTTTTTTTATGAGCCTGGAAAGTATTCTCTTCTACACGATGTTCTCCTAATTGAAGGCACCCAATTCGGCGAGAAGAAAACAATAAAACAACAACGAAACAGTAATAACCGTGAACACAACGGAACGAATTACCGATGTGAATGTGAATCCGCTAAATGTTTTATTAAGAATCGAGTATTCGACCATATTACTCCCCACAGGCAGGCGTGGCAATGCGGTATGGGGTGTGGGGAGTTGCGCGCCCAGCCCAAAGAGGTGGGTGGATAATATGTTTTGGGGGGGTGTTCAAATTTTAATGTTCATAATTTTCGCTTTTTTCAAGGAAGGAGAATGGCCTGCCATTAATAATGGAAATACAAGAACGGCGGATGCATAAAATTTAACAACAGGTCGTTTTCTTCACGTGTGAAGCATCGAAGTGTTGGCAGGGAGGGAGGAGCACAATAACGAAGTAGTAACTACCATTTTGCATTGCTAAATAGTCAATCTCAGCTTCCTTCTCCACCAGCAGAGAGTAGTTACCAATTTTACAATCAAGCAAATGGCTGGTGGGTGGGTTTGGAGCGCTTTAGTGTTTCCTTTTGTAGACCATCATCCGTATATTGCAGTGTATGACTAGAAGATGGAATGGGGTGATGGGATCCCTTCATCCAATTTCACTCGAGTCCATAATTTGCAAGGATAAAATGTAAATTCGGACTAATTCGTGCCTGATAAGAGAAAATAACCACCATTTCGTAGTAAAGTAAACGAGATTCTGGCACCATATAGAGAAAAAAGGGAAAAGTACAAGCGATACATGAACAGTGGGGATGAAAAGTCGTCCTGAAGGATTTGTCTTTGTAGAGAGTTTGTTTCAATTTTGATATCGGGGGGCAATTTCACCACAAGAAACAGTCGCACAATTATGCCTCGCTTTACAATTACGCTGAAATCCTGACGTTCTTCAAGAAATTACTGTCCTTGGATATGTTGCTCCTAACTTACATAGATCCAGACTACGTCCGTTTCTGTCCTAAACCAGACATCTAAAGAACGCAACTAATCTTCTGCTCGAACTCCCCATAGTGCATATAAATATTGCACTGGCTCAACCAGAGTTGCACTGGAACAACCATGTCACGTTAGTTGCAGTATCGAAATGGCGTACCTCTGGTGCTAAGATTATTCGATATTAAGAGCCTCCTAAATTTCATAAGAACCTCAAAATGGCTTAACGAGATGAATAAATAAATTAGGTGCAGGAGGAGTCTAGGAGTCTGTGGCCACTGAAAGTACTATCTAAGTACTTGAATGGATGTCGGCAGGCTCTCTCACACGGTCAATACTAAACGATATTCCTTCACTCATACATGTCCAAGTTTTTACTTTCAAGTCACACTGTACACAAAAGAACCCGAAATTATCCCCGATACGTACATATGCACAGGCCAGAGCTTAACACAGGAGGAGGGCGGGCCAGGCAGTCTTAGAGCAATTTCATGCCAAGAATACCGAAAAACCTCCCGCAAAATGTTCCGTTTGCACTGTGTACTTTATTTTTTTTTTTTTTTCTCACGAGGCCACCAAGTTGCCTTGGCTTTCGGGAATCAGCAACCATCGCCGCCTTTTAGCGCTTGAATGGTGATGGTGATGGTGAATTAGGTTGAATTAGGCAATCTACTTAATGCCGAGCCGTCGGCAATCCTATCGCCTTCTGTGCTCCTTCGCTTTACTCGGGTGTGTTGTGTTCTTTGGTTGTACTTTGTCGCCTTACACTTGCTTATCCTCTGACTCTCTGTATTATCCACATACATATGTGGATGATGATGTGATTTACAAGGCTTATGAAATAAATAAATAAAAATCGCAATTCCACGACGACGACGGGGACGACATCGTAGTTGCGGAGAATCGAAATCCTTATGTTTCAGGTTTTTATTCTCCTCCCCCTCTCACAGTTTTTCTTGTAAATCCTGTTAAAAGTGTTTGGGACAAAGTGGTGGTGGGAGAGAGGATAAAAGAAGCATGGTAGTAATTGCCAAATATTCATAGCAGCAGCTGGTGCTGCTTGTTCGTTCACATCCTGTCTTCTGTGCAACAGAGAGTATGTATATGTGCGGTTTGGGGATATCTCTCACTCTTCTTCATCCGCACGTCAAGGAGTTACTTAGTATGTTCTTGCCTTATCCTTTTTGTTGTTCGTTGCCGTCACGCTTTTCATTGTGTACTTTTCACTGGTATAAAGAGGAAAAGCGAGTCCTTCTACATTTTGGGAAGAAGATTTTTTTTTTTTTTTGGATGTGTTCCAAAGAACTTACATACTCGTTCGACAATGTATACACACATCCAGTTTAGGGTGTGTTGCCTGCTGCACAAAAAAGTAAAATAAATGTTTATAGCTTGAGCGACTAGAACGACGACGATGAGGATGACGACGACCGGACAAGTGAACACGAATACCCCAAATAAAACAAGGACCTCGCTTCATTTTTTTATTTACTTTTTTTCAAATCCAACTTTTCTAAGGGTTAGGTGCATGGAGCTGACGGGGGGCTAAGATAATTGGCTATGATGCAGTTTTGTTTTGCGGTCTTGAAGGAGCACGAAAAAAAGGATAATAATCGTTTAAGTGTTGCAATATAAAAATTGTAGCATGTGTTTCTGTGTGTAGCTGCCTTGATGTTGTTGGGGTGTGGCTGCTGTTCTCGTTCGCTTGTTTTGTTTTTAGCTTTATTATTTATTATTAAATCCTTGTTATCGGCGAGGTGCCCGCAAAAAAGGAAGAAAACGGTATGGTGGAAAAAAACTATTATTTGGTCACATTTTGTGTGAAAATAGGAAACGTATGCCAAGAAGTACTTTTGTTCTGGCTGAACTCGTAGTGCAATGGAGCAGCACGGGGAACTGAAGAGAGAGTGGGCGGCAATGATTGGTGTTATGAGGAAACGATTTCGGTGTGAAATTGAAGTGATTCGGACATTTTGCGGGGAGATTTCTTTTTGCACTTTTTTTAAGGATTCGAGGGTTAAATTATTATCTTTGGATTGTAGGTGATCGATAGGAATGTGGTTAGTCGGTTGAGGGTAGGAGTTTCGATGGAAAAATGTATCACCATGGTGGGATTGCTTCGTGATAATTTTTTTATAGCTTTAAGCGGGATGAGAAAGTAGCTAGCCTTTGCTGTATTAAGGTTTACTCGGAGGGTTTTCTGAGACAAATTTATGATTTAAATACTGAACCATCTTAAAGTAACCAAAGATACGTATTGAAATCTCAATTACCAGACTGCCTCCATGACGACACCAGCACCGGACCTCTGAAGCCATGAAGATATGATAGCACTTTTTCCCCGCCTCAGAGCCAGGGAAAATCGACTGCAGATCCAGTAAAAAGGGATCTTGGGACAATGAAGGTCTAGTGCGAATGATACTAGAGGAGACTGCCTCTTTTTAGACGAAAAATGACTTTCAGTGTGCAGCCAAGGGAGCACAAGAGTACTAGAGCACAAACGTATTCACCGGAAATTCCTCCTCAAAGAACGAGTAGGTTTTGCATCCTACATCCTTTCTACCTGATCTCTGCTATGGATTTGAATTCCCTCGCTATTATGAAGTCGAGGTGTCAAATTCGTACCTGATCTGATCCAAAAAACTAGTCACAGTCTCACCTCTTACGAATGTCTGACAATAGTTCAAGAAAAATAACTGTTCGAAGAATTCTATGCGTCCTTACAGGTTCATCCCGTTCGTGTAAAAAACATAACACGCTCAGTACAAGTGGATGGAGGGGAGCAAGGTCCTAAGCCATATACATATGTACGTTCTGCTGTGCCAAACCCATGTGACCCATGAAGTACGAGTATTTATTTTCCACAAGGCAAAGTAGCTTAAGGTGGCTTAAGTCTAAATTGGGTTAAGCATACAACAAGGTTCCCAGTTATGCATAGCTCTCTTTCTCACCTGCTTATTGCCATTACTTGCTACGTAAACGTGCTTAAAAATTGTGCGCTCCCTCTAATGATTTCGATGCTTTAGAAATGCAAACCAGAAAGACGGAATGGCTCATTTTTTGTACACATGTGCTTATATGTGAACGTTGAAAAGAGAAATCTTTAGCGATTCCTTATTTAATCTAGTCAAACTGATTCCATGCTTCCAAGCGAAAGAGGTTGATACCCATTCCCCAGCGGTAACGCGCTGCAGTCATTTTTGAATCGTTTCTTGCATTTCGCACTGCTTAGCTGACGGCATGAATAAAGTACCTCTCAGGATTCAGAATGAACCCATTCACATACGCGCATAAGGGTGGTTTTTATTTTACGTGTCGATGTAGTAGTGATCGTTTAAGGTTTTTGTTGAACAGACTTTAAGTGTGTCTGATTGGTCTAAGTAAGTCACGTGAGCTTACCTAACAGTCAAGACGTAAACCACTACGACTCTTTATTTTCATAACGTTCACGTGACATACATAAAGCTTTGCTCCTCAACCTAAGCGACATACCCAATGGTAGCCCTGTACGGATCTAGGATAAAACATTCCATGATTCAAACAACAGAGGTCACGTCGAATAATTGGTTCACAACTTGTAAGCTTCCTCCACCACACCGGCGCTGCCTCAACATACTTTTCTCACTCCTTTGCCACTTCTCCGAGTAATCTTAAGCGGAAGCTCCTTCTCGGAAAACTCTCTTTCATAGTCAAAGGTATGCCAATTCCCCCGTTATCCAGCAATTACTTTTTAATTCATCACTTGTCCGGTCGGAGTAAATAAATTACAATCTCTCCGCCTCTGTCCGCACTCAAAGTAAGCCCATTGCCAGGCCACAAAAACGAGAAAAAAAGAAGCACAACATCATCATTTGCCATCGTCAGATGTTACATCCCCTTTCATCAAATTGCGAATGAGTTTCCATTCCGTAACTAAATAACCATGCAATGAGGTTAACATGTCACCCATCCGGACGGGCACGGGCGTTGGTTTCTCTGTATGTCGTGTGTCGTTGGTGGATCTCCTGTTCGAATGGCATTCCAGCCATTTATCCGCACTCTCACATATTCTCTGTCCATCGGTCCTGGAATCTGTGCCAAAATAAAAGCACAGTCTTGTGATAAATTACAGATATTCGCAACTCTTTTATTTTTTTGCCATCGTTGGGCGCCCGCCACGTATATTTACAAAAGGGCGCACGCGGGGGCGGATAGATAGAGACGTGTACTCGTATATGCGACATCATGTGCCATGACATGGATTTCCGGAAAAACTAATTTCCGCCGAGCACAAGAACGGACACATAATATGACTTTGTTATTTGTCACATTAACTGCATGTTGACGATAGTCGTTGTTGGGGGGTGGCACTGTGTGACGGTATTGGTATTGGTGGCAAGGGATTATCTTGTACGACTTGTGACACTCTTGCCTTCAAGGGTGCCAAAGTAGTTCGGAAGTGTATTTCTCTTCTCATCTAATTTTTTTTGTTGGCGCAAAAGAGTCCCAACTGCTGTGTCCTTCTGTGGTTTATTATTACTACGCTGACATTCGTTGTGATGATAACGAGAGAGAAGAGGTTTATGTGAGAGAGATTGGCAAAAGTAAATATTATGCTCGTCCGTCAATTGGAATGAAAACTGAGTGATTTCGGGGGCGAACAGATTATCTATTGACGAATTGAACGACGGGTGATTAGTGCTAATATTGATAGATACATAGAATTAATGGTCACAGTGTGCCACTTGGAATTGGATAAACAGCAGGGATGAATTAATGAAATTTGTACCGAAATTTCGTAGTGATATGTTTGCTGCTGATGCATGCGTACTTGCAGAACGTATTGTGTAAACAACATTGCGACGCACGTGGGCGAGTTGGGGATTTATATTTCCTTAAGAAGTATCTGAAGTGAAATTGAGATAATTGTTGTCAAAACACATAATGTACAGATATAGTGAGAGCAACAAATTCAAAATCTATGAAAGAGTACTTGTGTATTAGCTGCGAAGGAAAAATCCTGATGAAAGGCCTACTCACCAGGGTTCTCAAACCTACATAAGACAGGCTAAATCTCACACAACGAGATAAACCTGCCTTCTTTCTTACGAAGTGGATAGAACCTTTGTAACAAGGTCACGGCATATCTCTATCAGAACTGCAGATTCATTGAACCACTTAAAGCTTTCACCTCCAATTCTTCATAAATCGAGAGTCCTAAGGTACAACTTGTTACTATATGGTCGAGCGTTTAAAATTTAAGCCGGGCAATAAATAAATCATACTCGTTTCTATATTTTTAAAAATCATTTTCACCGGAAAGTATCTTTTGAAACAATAAAAAAATTCATCCAAAGCCTTACAATTCAACACATAAGCCATACGTTGCGTTATCTGTTCTGAAATTTATATCCCTTCTTTCGGAAATTTGCCAAATCGTCTGCAACACATTTTCAAATTTAAGACACTTCTATTCCCAAACAGATGACAGCTATTGCCACAAGCATTCCAAATCCATATGGATGCACAACCTCTAAGCTTTCCAAAAATTTGCGTTGGTATCCTGCCAAAAAACACTCCAACAGCACACACTCTATTCGGTGGCTACTCCAACTGGCCAAATTCTAACCCCCCTCTCTCTGTCTCTCTCTCTCTATCCCTATGAAGGAAACATTTTTGATTTGATTTATAGAAGGATAACTGCAACTTAATTAACAGTAACATTACATAGCATCCTCTATTTAAAATAGATCGTTAAAGTAAAATATTTGCAAAACGCTTCATGAATAAATAATAAAATCCTTCTTAACTGAAAGAAAAAAAAGCGTAAAATAAAACAACTACTTGGCAACCCATGAACAACAAGCAACCTACAAACAACTCTATCAACTCAAACACACAAATATTTCATCGGCCTTTCACAAAAGGAAGGAAGACAGTAGGTAAGGGATAAACACCACCACCACCTCCATTACGGATACAAACAAAAATGTAAATATTACCCCAAAGCTAATTTTCTACAAAAAAAAAAAAAAAACAAAAACGAAAACGAAGAAGCACGACACAATCGTTAAGCCTTGCCAAATGTACATAAATCCTTTCTCTCTCGAAATCCCCTTGCCCTCACATGGTGGCGAGAGGCTACTATGGACGAGTGTAATTTAGAAATTTACATTGCGAAGGAGGACGAGCAGGTCCTTTTACTACTATTGCGCTTCGAATGAAAAATTAACCGCCATAAATTAAGTTGCCCTCTGGCGTTGCGTTGTGAGCGCTTATACACCTTATTCACCACAATGATGGTGAGGATAATAGCCAAGGGGATAATGCCGAGCGCAGTTTTCAAAGGAGGCGGCGCACACTAAACGTCATGTGAAATAGAAAATGGTGGTTGGTGGAGTTGGTGGATGTTGAAAATTCTTGTGCAAGAATAATTTATCAAAAATACAATTTTCCCACTACCAGTAAACTATGAAAGTCCAACCTTTTAGTTGGTGGTTTCCCTCCCAACCACTCCCTCATCAGATTGCAAGGATGAAGGCCTCCTGTTAAAAGCAAAATAAATTAAGTTTCAAAAGTAAATTTAATTGAAAGCTTTTCATCATTCATTCCCACTTGTGGCCCGTGTAGGGTTTGAACGCTTCAGTTTGGTCCTTGTCCATTACGAATACGCTCAAGCCTAACCGCCTGCTGGAGTATGAGGGACATACTACTCGCCGCTTAAAATTGAATTCGACATCCATTTGAAACGAGCGATTCCTTTGGGGAGGACGAAAGGAAAAATGAAAGACAGATCCATCTATCCATTAATTACACACGCAAATATTGCCTGCTTTTGACAACTTTTTAACAATTTCAAATTGAATGTTATGAAATGGAAAAGAATGGATAAATGAGAAATTTCAATTAAGAAATTATTTGACGGTAATTGCACACCGTGGGTTGTCATTGTTGGCATTCCATATTGTTCCTTAACTGTCATAAGCAAATTCCTAAACAGTTTGTTCTCCCTTTTTTTTGCTTTTTTGCCGAATGTCTACTTCACACTTGACACACATCATTGAGTTTTCTTTTCCATTGTGAAATCCTCAATTTTATACTCCTTAGGGTGGATTTGAAAAGTTTTTCAAACGGAAAATAAGATCCTTTCTTAATGTCAGGAAAGTTTATTCCTCTCCGCCCAGTAACAGGGATCTTCGTCATAATCTTTTTCCGTGTCCATTGACAGCATTGATCATAAAATAAAATAAAGTGGAAAATGATATAGTGCGGTGTGGAATGTTGGGAAAATGGAGAATGTCATCTGTCAAATGGATTTTAACGATGCATCATAAAATGTTGGAAAATGCACACAATGTGGCTAAAAAAATATCGAACTGGGTGTAGTGGTTTATGAATGTGAACGGGTGTGACAGAAAGCGAATAACCAGGACTACGGGTACATGCATTGTGAAAAGTGACAGGAAGACAGGATAGCAAAAATTAAGAAATGTATAGCGAAGGATTTGTTTGCACTTTCAGTCAGGTTTATACAGTTCTGTTGGTCTTGACAATCATAATGTTGACAATCTTAGAGCGTGATAAATAAGAATAGGAACAGTGGATTGAGCGCAGTTGACGAATGCGCAAAAAAGATTCCACTCTAAGATTATTCATAGATTTTGCATGGATTCTAGATAAATTTAACGAGCAGCTTACTTTGGTAGCTTACTTCCTTTCGAATTACTTACGGGTACTCCCAATAAGTAAAGGCCTCTGCAATGGATCCCACATTCACGCATATTCGAGTTAATTCAGTAGTTAGTTCCCGTCTTTTTAATCCCCCTTCCATGAGCCACGTATATCAGGTTCCTCCAGGTACTATCTTTCAGAAATCCATGGCTACCATTTCCTGTGCATAAATTAATTATCCACTTCAACACTCCTCTCTTCATTTCTCTCTTGGTAGAACCTTTGTTGTAAGAGCTGGAAGACAAGGATTCAATTTTAGTCCATGGTATAGCAATCACTTGTTATGAAATTTCTTCGTATTTGGAAGAAAGGCGAATAGACACTGAAGTGATGTGATAAGCTTCACAAATGTGCACCCTGACAGTAACGCAGGATCGCGAGAAACCCTGGCTTTGGAAGGCCCTGGGAGAAATCAAAGCAGTATATATATCTTTTCGACGTTGAACCTTCTCAGGATGACGATTGTAATAATTGTATCTTTGCCGCGACTAGCTAATGATCTGAGTCGATATTTGCGCCTCAAATCGTCCGTATATCCACTATATTCGAGGAATGCCCTTGGTAAAACCTGCCAACAGGGTAGTAGACGTCTTTACACACAACACTCCCTGCATACTTACAAGAATTCAAGGATTCTTAGACCAGATTCAAATCGCTGCTATTTATTTGTTCCCACTGTTTTCCTACTCCCACTGCACTTTATCTTTAGAACCCCCAACAGCAGCCGCAGAAGGAACTTTATTGAACAAACATAATTTCAATATCAAGAGTTAATTGATAGTGTCAAAGGTCCCTTTGTCTCTATCTTCTCCATCAGTTTAAGGACATATCCGAGTCCTTTTTATGAGTGTTCACCGCTACCGCAGCAAGATACTTTCATTGTCTCGCATCTGGTGAGTCGTTAAAATGAACGAATAAGGCTATCGGGACTCAAGGTGATAAAAACTCATATATGTCCTTCCATTCCAGTCCCATGGTGTGTATCTTCTTCCTTCGTTGCAATAAAAAAAATCCCTTCTCCTTAGATGGAACTCCATCCTGTGGTGTATGTACTTTCACCCAGAAAATGGGTAGTTTTTCCTCTACGGTCAGCAGTTTTTCCATCTTCTGTATCGTATTTTTCTTCTTCCACCCCCCTCCCATAGTCTTCTTTTTCAGAGATAGAGAAAGAGAAGAAGAAAAAGAAAAAACAAAAAAACAAAATCTGTAATTTATCCTCGAGGAGAATTATTGGAGGCTATTATTTCCTTCGTCCTGATAAGGCCATACTCTACGCGCCAACATGCTTTCTCGTGAGTTATTAAAGTGACGCGTTTTTCGATGAAAAATGATTTTCATAGGGAAAATCCCAGTAAATACGAGCATCCTTCTCTCATACATGTCCGAGTATATGGGAGTTAACGCTGCTCCGGCAAAGGAGACAGAGAAAGATTTTATAGTGAAAGATCACACTATTGAAGGTCATTGAAGGAAGTCCATTAATCTCTCTGGGACGAAGTCCTTCGGTTTTGGTTTGGTCATAAAAATACTATAGGGAAACGATGGAGTGATGAAATGGAAAAAGGGCTCTTTTACGGGGCGCTGATTGAAGGTCGAATTACAATGTATAGTCCTTGTAGGTTGATGGATTGTTTAGTCATTGTTTTGTTACAGGAGCCGGCCCTCTTAAATGTGGGATTTATTTTGGGTGTTACAAAGCTATGGGGAGGCTTATACGATTCAATGAGTTTCATTATGTTAGAAGGGTTTATGTTTTTTTTTTATATGGTTTCAATTAACTGAACGCGGTACCTTTAGGCGTTTAACATTTAGGTGTACGTGTATGTAGCGTAAAAAAGAAAAAGTTTATGAGCCACTATTAGAACCAGCAGACAGCTATTCCAACGCCCTTATACGAGCATTTTGGGTCGTTAAATTAGAATATTGTGAAACGTTCACTACACGTTATCGTACGTTTGAACCTTTTTAACGTTTTGATTTCTCTTGATTACAACTGAAGAGAATTGAAATGCTCTGAGAATACTCGTAGGCTTCCTTTTAAGATGCTATATACCCCAACCTTTATAAGATGAACTTACTTACGTCCTTTCACACCTCAAGTGGGATAGGGCGTCAACAAAGCCTTGTTTGGAGCCCGTTTGAAGTAAACGATGACAAAATTAATGAAATCAAATGGGCCGAGTATAAATTGTCGCATAGAATCCAGTGCCGGGTGGCAAAGTTGTACACCAGTATCATGAGTTATCCGCGACATGGTTATTCCGCTAGCACTTGAAGGCACGATATGCTTATCTGATGCAAGTCTAGATAAACACTTGGGAAAGCTAGTCATCTCCTCAAAAGAGAAACCAGTGTCTACATATGGCAGAGTTGCACGGGCTCAAGTGGGCCTCTAAAGTTGACAACTTCGACGAAGTTTCTTTTTAAGCTCACATGTAGAGTTCACAGTAGTAGAAGATACATAGCAAAAGCAAAGATTAAGAGACTATCCAGGTTCTGAGGAAGAGAAAAGGACTTTTAGCTGGCGTTGGTTCTGTCTTTTTCTAATTAGATATCGTTGAGGCCTTCTTGTAAATGTTTCATACGGAAATTTGCATGTAAAGGGATTTTTACACTCGGGGTAGGAAAACTTAATTTCCAATTGAACAACCCCACCGACTGACAGCGATGTCTTAAAATTCTCGTTCCCCTCTATCTCTCATTTTGCTCAAGCATAATTTTAAGGACCTTCTGATAGCTCTTATCACGCACAAGTAATGACAAGGATATCAGCGTCTGCAAACCTGGGGAAAACTCCTTGTGTATGGCTAGTTTTAAGTCTATGTTAACTGACAACTGAAACTGTTTTTAGGGGTCCTGTTTTCTGTACAATTTAATTTTGTTCATCACTATGACTGTTGTTTTTAATTTCTGTATCTCTGCATCCCGTGTGTGGACTTTGGTTGAGTTTGTCATTCTTTTGCCTCAAGAACTCATTCCGTGCAGTGAGATTCAGGCTCGAATTTCGGAGAACGATAAAATATTCCACCTCTAATGATTGCCCGAGGTCATGGAACCTATTTCATTCCACCTCTCGAATATAGCATTAAATTGTAGTTCCCTTCTACCATTTTCACATTAGCCATTCCGTCCTTTTCTGTTTGGTTCTGCAATATAAAAAACTGAATCAAACAGGCAACACAAAATTGCCTCTATTCAGCCTTTTAATGTGGCCAACACTTTCAATTAATGAAAACCCGCAGAATCCCAGCCCCCAATAATACCTCACATTCCCATTCGAAATCCTACCACGTGGCATTAAAATTTGAAATTCAAAACGCCATTCTAGTTTTTCTCAACACACCTTCGAAACAACAGGGTTTATTTTCCATACAAAAAATGAACAAAGCAAAATCCCTCTAATATCCTTCAACCAGCTGTTTCCACGCACCCTACCCTAATGTGTACGGCAAAAAAAAAAAAACGCGAAAAATTTGCATATTTACATTTTCAGCACTTCCCCTTATGCAAATTATAACTTTCCGAACCTTGACACCTGACCCGAGTCAACAAGCATTTCCTTCCGCCTTCCGTGCGACATAATTCAAATTTTGTGACACCAAAAACAATCATCTCCTGCAATCAATCACACCCCCATCTGCCAACCCCTGCTAGCCTTACACACAGTTGCAGCAGTCCATTAAATTAAATTGACCGAAAAGAAAGAGTATAGTCCTACTCAGGAAATGGAAAACCCATCAAAAGGATCCACAAAATAAAATTTAATAAACACAAGGAATTCCTAAAACAACTAACACACACAGACACACATACAGAAAATTCTGCTCCTCTTCATTCCACCCCTGAACGCCCTTTAGGAATTATAATTCTCCATTTGAAATCGATTTTGTAGATCATCCCTTCTAGTTTGACCTATTTTAGGTCAACGAAATGAAATCAAAAAAAAAAAAGAAAAAATTAAATAAAAAGGATTGCAAAGTGAATAATTAATAAAAGAAAAAGAAAATGAAAAAGGATAAAGGAAAGACGACGACGATGACGAAAATATGTAGTCCGGGTTGCGGATATCAACATTGAGGAATCGAAAGAAACTCAGCAGAGTATAAAATTGCTTACTTACTTCATTAAGGACAAAGGAAAACCAATGTCCTGTTGCCGCAGTGCGTAGGCAACGACTGATGGTCGAAGTATGTATTAGGGATTCGAAAGCATCCACCTCCCCTACCTAACCCTACCATAAGCAGATGATGATGGACTGAAAATGAAAATGAAAATTCCTTGTGAACGAACCTTTTCAAAACTCTAAATGACACAGGAAATGGCCAATGAATATAAGAATACAAAACAATTTCAAAAAGAAAATCATATTTATAAACAGGAGTGATGGAAGGACCGGTTGCCGAGTGCCGCTGTTTACAATGAGGGCTTCCTTAAAAAGCCATAAAAGAATTATTAAGGAGATTTATTTACTCCGTCCTGCCTCCGTCGCTTAAGATTATAGATAAACCAAAGTCAAATAGAAAAAGGATACTTCTGTCCTCCTTCTTTGATGTACACACAAATGGTGTCCCGTTTCAGGAGATTATCTTGTGACAGCCACAAAGCAAGCACGCCGAAGGGTAGGTGCTGTATGCTGTGTGCTGTGCGCTGTGTGCTGATCGCTATGTGCTATGCCACTTCATCAGATATGAGCTATTGCCGTCTTTAGTTTAAATGCATGGAATGATTTGTGTTAAAGGATAACCCAAGGATATCAAAAGTGTGATGATGATGAAGTACATTAGCATTTGCAGCAACGCGTTTGATAATTATCCAACACGATAAAAACGTCTTGACCCTTTGCTATAGAGTAGCAGGTACGTACCTGAATTTATTCACTGGTAATTCAGGACTTACTTCGATTTACACTCAAACTGCTTTACACCAGCAAATGCATAAATGCATTCGGCTTTTATGTGGACTTCAGGAGGATACTTGGATACGAATCAGTTGTTAATGGCGTGGAGGTCTTTTCAGGAATAAGTCTGAACTTGGAATGAGTACCCACCGTTTTGATATTTGAAATTCTGATAAGGATATTAAAGGATATTCGTGCCACTTGAAGAATGCAATGGCAGAACGAACGAAACTCTCTTTCTCGGTCCGTAAAATGCAATTCATGGAATTTTATTTAGTTGTCCGATGTCGATGTCGAAGGTAGGAGGCGAAAGGTAAAGTGTTGCCATTGTTCTTGTACAATAAATGGTTAAATGCGTCCCTGAATATAGGAAATGAAATTCGATTTTCGTCTAATCACCGTAGGAGTAAGCACAATCAAAAGGACTCGCACCTCCCTGATTAC
Source organism: Blera fallax (assembly GCA_946965025.1). NCBI lineage: Eukaryota > Metazoa > Arthropoda > Insecta > Diptera > Syrphidae > Blera > Blera fallax. Next base: position 2,520,111 of record OX337245.1, read on the forward strand.
TAAGGATGTCAGAAAATGTTATAAACTTGACAGCTGGCTGACAGCAGCAATGAAAGGATGGTTTCGACTTATATACTTGACTTAAGGCCAATCCCATGTCTGTGTCGATGACAGTAGCGTGGATGCTCCTCATTCTATTTCAAACCGTATTTTGCTATTATCTAACTTGATTTCTTAGAGCGTGCCTAATCCATTGCTATTTCCTGTTTCTTACCTCGAAATTCATTCGATTGTTTAGAATCGGGTACGGGTAAATGTATAAATAGTTTGCACAAACAAGGACCAGAATACCACCAGGATTATTCAGACATATATTCAGTTGGTTTGACTACCTCCTAAAATGGGATTTTATTTAGGAAAGGTGTATGATGGATTGAACACTTCGCGTCCAATCTGCTGGGACTGTAACTCTTCTCCATCTCTATGGATTGAACTTAGTCTGCTTCTCTTAGTTTTTTGCCACACAGGCCTTTCAAAAAAATGGGTCGAGTAGCAGCAGATGAAGACTTACATATATCAATTCCCACAGTCATTGCACTTTTACTAGCCCATGGAGCCTTTAGCCTGCTTGCTGCAAACCAGGGGAGTATGGAGAGATGAGAGGACATGAGAGGACGATTGGAGTTTTCATCATCTTCCAAAGATTCTTTTTACAAGTACTGCGAGTTTTTATCCCATTTGATTGGGACTTCGTCTTCTTGATGAACATGACTAGCTCGAAGAAGACATTGGGAATGGAGTCTCTCCCTTAGAAGGAACTCCATTACACAACTGATAATTGACAGGACTTTACTTCGTATTGGAGTCGCGGTAACAGTAGCATTCGCACTTAAGCGAGAAACCACGAAACGATGAAGAAACCTCTTTCAATATCCTTTCAGAACCCATGGATATTCTCTTCTACAAACATTCGATATACGTACGTCCATAAAATTTTTCTGATATCGCCTGACCTAGCAAATATTTGTTAAAAAGTCCAGCAGGCTTCTAAGCAAACTGCTCAAGTACCCTGCCGTATTAAAATAATGAACATCCTTCAAATTATTATTTAGATTTGCCAAGAAAAGAAGATCCTCAGCAAAGTATCAGTAGCCTGAACGTCCTAGGGTTTTCACTGAATGCTGCTCTGCCCCCTTGTGTCTTCACTGATGCTTAGAATTATTCTTCATATGATAATTTGCCTAAGCACATAAAGATTTCTTTTTGACTAAAAGAATTGAATAAAATGAAGCCCTTTACCCACATGGTAACACTGTGAAACACTCGGCAGATATCTGCCAACCTCAATTTAATAGATTAAATGTGCGCTACACATGCAATAGAGGAGGATGCGATGTCTTCACCGCTTGAGAGGACTAACACTGCCCTCCTCTGTCCGACATTTATGCTATAATCAAGGATTTACCTCTACCATAAATGAAATGAGAAATAATAAAAATAGAAATACTCCCTTGTAAGATCGTAGGTACATCTTCTGCCCCCATTAAAGTTTGCAAAAAAAAGAAAAAAACCTTCGCACATCAATATTGCAAATTAAATTTTAAACCCACTTCAGTCTTCGTTTATACCCTTCAAGTATTTTCCTTCATTGCAGGTTCACATGCCAAGGGGTAGGACCAAGAAAGGAAGCTACCAAGCAAGCATCTCTCGCTTTAATGAAGTCCAACAAATGCACATCCTAGGCTAATCTACGTGTACGTGGTAGTAGATGGCAACGAAGCCAAACAAAACAGATTTAATTAAAACTCATTCAGATGGAGTAGACAGATGTAGGACAGGAGGATGGAAGTGGAGTCCTTCCATTTTCTTTTTGAGTTGCAAATGTCAAGCGAATAAATAACAAATTAAAATAAGGATAAACGCAAAAACCGGGGAAAATGAAGGAAGTTTCAATCGTCCCTCCGCTCTACCACCCCATACCCTGCAATCAGTGTCTGTCAGTCAGGATGTCAGGCAGACAGTACCAGTCATTGGCAGCACACTTGCCACTCTAATACGATACTAGGAGCGTAACAAAAAACAAAATGAGTCTCTCATATATTTAATCACACAAGATGAAGCTGCTTTGTTGAAATGGCTGCGAGCATCTGCCTATGGCAGACAGCAGTGCACATACACACTAACCAACCAATATGAACATATGAGTTTAATTTCCTGGAACAAGGATATTTATACACAGCTCTGCAAATGTCCTGCACTGGTCAAAAGAAAGCACACATACATACAGAATGAATGTGAATTATTTCTGAGCTCATACTGAGGAGCAAAAAAAAAAATGGAACAGTAAAGCAGGATATATGACGAAACGTTTCGTTCTTGATTTAGCTCTAGACACAGGAGGTTTCAGTAAATTTTCCATCCCCATACAGTGCTTATAGAAAGGCATGGGCACAAACCACATGACGGACACATGGAGTGTCCATTGTCCGTAACTTTAAGAGTTCCATGCAGAGGTGCTGCAGGGACGAAATACAGAGTTTCATATCCTGTGCAAGTCATCAGTGAATCCGATGAGCTGCTGCTACTGCCCGGATGCGTATGTGTTATAACAATTTTTGTTGTTCTCCTCTTCGTGCCTGTAAGGATCGACTAAAAGGATAGCCGAGGAATTTCGAAGAATTCTCTGATATTTTGACAGAAATGCTGCACTACCTATGTATAGAGAACAGATCCTGTTGAAAAGCCGGACCACTTAATCATCCTTCAAGTATACCAATCACATTTGGCTTGCATGAGGTTGTGTGTTAAATCAGTTGAGCTTGTAAATGTAAAAGATGTCGAAGATCCTTTTGGCAGTTCTTTATGATGCTCTACTGTTATGTGGAATTATTCGATGGCATGTGGAAGTGTCGAAGGGATTTTTCGAAATAGATTTGCAAATTGTAATGAAATACTTTTATAGGATGTTCTGACAGAGGATATCGTTTGTCGGAAGAAGTGTCATATGGAAATTTTTGTAAGAATGTTAAAAGGCACTCAGATATCACCGAACTGTAGAAGGGAAATGATTCTTTGTATGAAATCATTCGTATTTCAAATACAGGCCATTGAGATAGGTCGGCTTAGGAGTGTATAGATGCGCAAAGGTCGACATTGCTACTCTGCGAAACAAGCCAGCTTACCAGACATTTATTTGATACTCGTGCAAAAGAAAATCAAGACTGTGCCTACACAGTTGAAATGAATCTGTAAACGTATATCCAGTACTGCTCCAAGTCAATAGTTCCAGTTCTATTTAAAGCAAAAACCGGTCCATAGAATGGGGGTTGAAATCTGAACAAAAGGGCACATTTTTCAATGAAGTTTTTGCTTGTTTCAAAGTTGTTGTTCACCTTCGACGGCTGTTCAAAGTTCTCATTCTTTCATTCTCCTAGTACATACCTATTGATGATGGACTTCTGAAAGGTAGGGGGTCTACGGGAATTACAATACAAGTCCTGGCAGCTACGATATAGACTAAGTCTTAATTCAGGAGTTCTGGTGGGCAATGGGAGGTACCTACGATGGCAATTGAAACGGACAATACCATTGACTCTCGTTTCAAAACCAATACAACGCTCACATCTCCAATAGAAATGATGGCCAATAAAAGTTAGGAGGAGAAAGAAATGATCACTCATCTTCAGTGCACATGCTTTGTTCTATGAACTAAATAGAAAAACTGGTAGAAATTCGAAAAACGAATCCTGCCAGCCAGCATTCAAATAAATTTGTTGGAGTTGGATTTTATCTGTCCTTGAACGTGAGGGAAAGCATTTCTTGTTCGTATATTTAAGCCGAACACACAATAAAATCGGAGCCTATTGTGGCAACGGCATGACACGAACATTGGAGAATCATAAAAATTGCGTGATAACACCAACATTTCGTTTAGTAATAATGTCTGCAAAATTCAATGTCCACCAATATAAATGAATAAACATGCTGGTGGTACTCTACAAAAGAAAAGCACACAACAATTAAGTGAACGTGCCAGATAACCACCACATCAGTGTGTTGTTCGCCTCATATTTTGACATGTATCACACATGCCATTCTACTGCTGCGATACCAGTTCACACGCCAAGGCTATTTGCTTCGTCTTTCAAAAAGCTGCGTTTCAAAGATTAGAATATCTTTACTATCACAGGCTCCTTGTGCAACTACCTCACAGCAGCCCTAAAGGCTATACTTAGCAACTCCACTAAATATTTTGCCAAAAAATTCTGGTGCGTGCAGCGTAAATCTACGAAAGTTAGAAAGAACCTTTATGCTGAAATCGTCTAAACTCTAAACCCATGCCCAACACGTGTTCATTGATTTCAAAGTTGCCTATAAAGCGTCGATCAAGCTCATCCATCTGTGCAGGATGACCTGACTTAATTTCATTTTTGACTTACACCCAAAAACCCAGCAAAAGCCGGACTAAGTACAACTTTTCGAAATGATTTCCCCCAAAAACTAAGAACCCTTTCATTCTCAACATCAAACTATTCCAAGAGCTCAACCATCAAAGTCCCCCAGTGGCACATTAATTTGTGTCGCATACCCTTCAATTCTAGAAACTGAATCCACTTAAAAAGACAAATTTTACCTAAGTGCGGTCGACATACAATCCCAGGCTACGCGAGTGATAACAATTTACGTCAACCGATTGACACATGAAACACAAAACACTTAATCTATCCACACACGAGAATGTAATTTGTGTTTCCCTCTTCACTGGTAACCCTAATTTATTTTGAAATTTACGTCAAGCACTCTCATACCCCTTTTTGTGTCAACATCTTCTTGAGTTTCAAATTAAACAGAAAACCTTCTGTCATCATTAACTGCTGATCCCGGTACCAAGTATCAGATGTCGGGTACGTTCCAACGTGATACCCTGCTTCAACATACCACATGGGCTTGTAATCCATTTTCCCGGCACAAGTTCATCAACCTGGCCCAGTTTAATAGAAAAGTACACCACCATAAAGGAAACCTTTTTTCTTAATTCTACAACAGACGTCAATTTTTCAAAACATCCGCTTCGTCAGCTTGGATCAGTGTACTCCTCTTGTCAAATACATACTCCAGCAGATAGAGCAGCAATAGGTATCCTGTCAAAGGCCTATAATTCGTTTTCAATTTAGCAAACAGAAATTAAAAAAAAAGAAACACACTCAAACATACAGTCATGTACCCCTAATGAATTTCCTGCCACCGGATGGAAGTAATTTTTCATTTTGTTTCGTGCAGAGGAGACGGAGAAGAAAAAAATACTGAAATTGGCTTGGCACTGCTTAGTTTGGTTTGGCATCATGTTAGCTTTTTCCACTCCAAACGTTAATTGACATAGAAACGTGAATGGAAAGGTGCATAGACTCATAGACACAGACAGAGTTCATAGAACATTCCCAAGTGACGAATAAAAAATAACGAGTCCCACTCTCACCCTCATTCAAAATTCGGCAATTAATCCACAGCGAAAACACACAAATCTCGAATAGTCCACTGATTTCTGGACATGCTCCGCAGCATACATATACAATCTGGAAAATCTGTTATTCATTGGCAATTTGTGACGTGCACGTAGAAAACAAAACAAAAAAAAACACGATTTACCATCCGCTGCAATAATCACTACGAATTTTCCGATGCACATATACAAACGGCCAAGCTGAATGCACCCACTATACCGTTGTATATCTTGTTGCATTGTCAATGATGACACTAGCACTAGCGCTGCCAAGTACAGCAAATACAATTACAAAACGGAAAATTTGCTTCCTAAATTACTGCTGCCGGACGTCATTGGACGCTGCAAACTGTTTCTATTTCGGGGACAATATTCTCCCTATTTGCGCCGATTTTGTCAATTGCGTGAGGCGGAATTGAATCGGATTTAATTATATCGAGAACGAGAGAATAATTTATGCACAACGGATGGATGCTAACGTGCCAGCCCGAGGGTTTTATAACAATCGGAATGGATGGGTGAGTTCAGCCACTTGTTGTTATTTTAATAATTTCAGTTCTGCTTTTTTTTCTCTTTTTTTTTATTTATTTATTTGTTTACTCTTAATTACAGAGGAGATAAAATTTAATTTACCAATCGTCGGGTACGTATGTGGTGAGCCACTAGTACACCACCAGTGTTTCGTGGCCAAAATGAATTACTTTGTTTGCGTTCATTCGAGGATATCTGTATGTGTGTTTGTGTGAGTGTACGCTTTTAAGGACTATTGAATCAGTTTGACCGGAGTTAGTTCTCCCTCCCGAAATGTTTGTTAAATGTGGTGAACGTGCTGCCACTTGGAATGGGTTGCGGTTTAGTTTGTTGATTTCAAAATAGTACTTAAGGATGCTAACAGAAAAAAGGATTAACCCAGTTAAATTTGTTTTCATAAACTTTCAAATGAGATGTAGTTTGTTATTTGATTACTACCACTTGAAGTTTTTATTTTTAATTTTTTTATTTATTTTTTCCGTCCTTTTATAGACAGTATTTGGTTGGGTTGTTATGGGAAGAAAAGCAATTTACTTGGGTTAAGCATATGAGCAAAAAAAAAACAGGGATGATGAGGGTACATGTATTATATCAAGTGTCAGAAAGCGAGTACCGGAATCATCTATCATCGGATTAAATGATGGAAATTGAAAGGAGTCTTGAAGGTTAAATCGACACGATTTACAGAACCAGCACCCACTCGTCAATGCAATCCATTTTTATTGGAACCTCCCTGTATGTTTGGAATCAATTCCAGAAAATATCTCGTTCACAAAAATAAATTGATGTTGGTTGTGCTCGGAATTAATTGAATTTTTTCTACGAAATTTCAGTTAATTTAGTCAATAGCGTTGCAGGCGATTGTTTTAAAAAAATAAATTGAGCGTTTTGAGGTGAACACACCCCTCTTGTTATTCGTTGACAATAACTTCGGTGGGAAAAACTGTTTAATGGGTATCTGTGCAGATCCTGGAGAAAACCCAAGAAGTCCAAATAGATACCAACCATATTTTTATCGATTTTAAGGCCACGTATGGCAACATTTGTTAAGACAAGCTATGCAGAGCCATGTCTAGTTTTGGTAATATTTGTTTTCGATTGATCCTGTCATCATTCATAGACAAAGACTCTCCACAAGACTACAACTCGTTACCAAATGTGATGTAAATAGGCTTTCAAAACCATCACCATTAGTACCAGTCACTCTCAGTGCTACTTTATGCCATCGCTCATGTGGCTCTACTTATGACCCACGACAATAGCTGACAATTTTGGCAAATAGCCGTCGTTTACCAAAATACCACACAAGACCTGTCATCGTCCGAAATTATGTTCCACTATTGCTTTACGTATCAATCATCCATCTAGGACCGTTTCGCAAATCAGTACACCTGAGTAAACAATCCCCAAAAACACTATTCTCCGAATCAGACCCCCCATCGTACGGAAATCAATCACAACCTCACCTCGACTGGTTAATAGGCCATGTGCTTGTTGAATAAACTCCACGAAAGGAAGCACCAGAGAAGACCAGGAACTACAAAACCCTACAAAAAAAAAAAAACATTGAAGCAAACAACGCAGAACAGAGCGCGAGTGGTATTCATCAACGAATTCCCGCCTGTCCACACAATATCGTGACCACCACACCACAGCGAGTAAGCACCAGAAAAGTCACGAATAGCATCACCAGCCACCTTCATCAGCGCCAACCAATATGGAGCACCAAAGTTTGCAGAGACACACAAGAATTAGGTTTTCTGGGCGAACAAAATGCATTGCGATGTCCGTTATTGCTCGAATGAGCACACACACACAGTGGACCACAACTGCGTCAGAGAAAACCAAGGATAACGCCGGAACAACAACAGGACAAAACTGCCAGTGGCTGACAGATCGACAGGACAGGCGAACAGGCAGACCGAGAAGAAATGAACATGCGAAGCCACTTTTATTCGCATAAATCTGTCAAAACATGGCATCGAGATACTTCAAAAACTGCAAAATCCTATTGAAGAACACACATCTCTAGGTATCCTACTATCTAAAATGCTAAACCTACAATGCGCATTGGATTCGAGTTCTATATTTAGGTTGTCAAATAGTCCAAAACAAGAAGAACGAACGAAGCAGGTGGACGGGTTGAAAAAACAAAAATGAAATACGAAGCAAAAGCAACTGCAAATGCTGAATGTCCTGAGGCGACTATTCTCCAGCATTCCAGGTGGTGTTGAGAACACTCGAACAGAACACGGACAACCGGATGGTGTTGGACAGAAGGACACTTTGACAATACCCAGGGTGTGGGAGGCTCTCCAGTTCCGACGAGTCTGACGCTGCTTCTCTATGCAGCAATCTCTGTCATTTTCTTTGCATGGTATCCTGTGACATCCATGCATACATGGAATTTGTATCCTCATAAGGGAAGCCAGAATACACCACCCCCACTAAGGCTTAATTATTACTTTCAGAAGATACAGTCGGTGCTTTTCCAGGACTCATTAAGGATTTTTATCCCTCGGAATCGCTCAATTTATATACATGGAATCCTCAATCTTTCGTCGAAAATCCTATTAGGACCGCAAATAAGGAGACTAACCACCGGGTCGCCCCCTTTGAGTGCTTAAGACGTTTATCTAATTAGGCTTTCTAATTAGCTTTGTACACAGAGAAAAACAGAAAAAAAAAACAAATTTAGGAGACACAGGAAGAAAGAAAAGTGAGCGTTTTTCTTTCCTATTGTTAGCACGTATTTAATCAACAAATATATGTACGCAAATCCTGTCACCCGTACATACACCAGGCAACACAACATCACGCGGAATTAAAGACAATGAATTTCATTTGGAAAATTCCCTCCAAATTAGCCCGGTGGGAAAGGAAAACTTTCTACAAAGCCGTTGGGTGGAAACGGGGGTCATGTGTGTCTGTGCGCGATAGACGCATGCGGATGTAATTAATATTTGCTGAGTTCATCTTTAACCCATTAAAAGATAATTTGAATGCTTCACAAGTTTAATTGAGTTAAGTACAATTATCAATTGTTGTTCGGTATCTTTTATTTTTGGTTCGTGCGGATATTAAAGGCTTCAGAGTCGTGGCATGTGCGACGTAGGAATGTCATTGAACGTCAAAAGTTATGGAAAAGACATGGTTTTCTTTTTAAAATATTAATTAAGTTTAATGGTAATGTGAATTTCTTGGAGTACCATAGGGAAGACATATTGGCCCATTCCTTTAGAAAAATAACGAAAAAGTTGAAATTTTTTTAAATTAGTTGTTGAAAGTGGGGGAGTTCAGCTGGGAGCAAAGTAAAAAAAAGAAAACTTTTGCTTACCATCGAATGGGATAGCACCAAGGCCCTGAGCTATGAGCCATAAATTCGTGAATACAGATTTTATATGTATTTTACGTGGCATATCGTTGCTTGATGTGACTCAGCATTATATATACCGGCTGACCAATTATAAGTGTCTGCCCAGTTAGCTATGACACTACCGGGCTTATACGAAAACGGATTTCTTTCTGGTAGTACATACAATGAACTTTATAGAGTTTGAATGTTTCAGGGTTTAATTTGCCCTTTTTTAATAAGAAAAAAAGTTCTTATAAGAAAGCACAACTGCATCGTGAATATTGCCAGGAATGACTTTTGATTCATGAACGGAATTACCAATGGCTATTTCCAGGTAAGAAGAAATGTCTTTTTCACCACTCCGAGGCGCATGTATGTAGATATTTTGCTCATTGGAGGTTATTCCAAAATAACCTTTCCCAGTTATAGAGCCCTATTGGAGGCTTTCATTCAGCCGTTGTAAATAAAATTCGTTTATCCTCAAGAAATCCTTCATCATCGCGTTCTCTAAAGAGATTTTTTAGCACTTTGTGACCACACTTATTAGCATAGGCAGCGATCCCCTACAAGGACTTAGTAGTAGTTCTGCAGATGGAAAATAATTCTCAACAAAATTTGTCGGCCGACATTTTCCTAGGGTAACGGAATAGAAGCCTGATGATGATTAACTAAGTCTGCCACGGAAGACTTGTCACCCTCGCAAAACCATATGGCATTCCCACTTCGGGCGCCAATTTTTACTAAAATAATAGCATTAGTTATATGGGCTATAGGAAAGAGAAAACAGTCCCACAACAAACAGCATCAACTCTTTTGGATACAATAAGAACCATGCCTTGCTTCAGCATCGGAGAATATGCCTAGCAAATTTTCTCGTAAATTATCCTTCTGTGATCAATTCCTCTTCTGTTGAGTCTTTTCTGCAATTTTTTCTTTTCGACATAACAAACTTTATTTCCATCTAAAGGCACAATAAGCTTCTAATAGAAATCGCTTTATTTACTTAAACAAAAATTCGAGGTATTGTAACAGTTAAATGGAAAACTACGATATTTTCAAAACGCCTTTTGTTCTAAAAATTTCCAATATACAACCGTAACGAAAAAGCTCTTTATTTATGGACAAACTTTTCTTTTGTTTTCTACCATATGCTTGACAAAAATATCAATAACTAAAAGTCCAAGGAAAAACTTCAAAACTAATAACGACTTGCCCAACAACGTACTCATCGATGCCCTTCAATGCACAGCCTCATAAATAATACGTAAAGTTTCTTTTCGCTATGCTCAATTAGGCACTCATAGCCCCAATAAGCCTTTCAATTACGATCGAAAACTTCTGCCAAACGCAAAAAAAAATATCCGCGAAAATAAAACTCCTAGAGCCTAACAAAATCTGAATAAGTAACGACCCAAAAATTAAAACTTTTAAAAATGTCGAAAGGACACTTTTGTTTAACCAAAAAAAAAAAAAAGGAAAAAGTTTCACAAAATCCAAAGATAAAGTAAACCTCGATACGAAATCCCTTAAATGGAAAACTACAATATTAAAATAGTTCTTCGATAAACAGAGACGTTCTCTCTCTCATAAAAAATCGCAAAATGAATTTTATTTGACATTTCCCACTCATCCGTCATGGCGGTCGCGACCACGATGAACCATTCCAAAGGACCAAGGGGGGTCAGGAAAGGAAACAAAAAAGAAACTTTTTTTTTATTTTATTTCCTAAATACTTAAGAAATTTTATTTCTCCATTTCCAAAAGAATGCCCTGGGTCCTGTTTGAATACCAAATGAAACCGCCCCCGTACCGTAAGATATGACGAATTTTAACGATGAAACTGACAGCTACCCGCTGAACGAAGCCAACAACAACAGTACACAAACGAAACATCGTTCGTCGTAAAATTCAAAAGTTAAATTTCTCAATTTGAACATTCGCATGAGAATGAGTCTAAGACTGAGAATGAGAATGAGAATGAGGACGAGGACCTCCTAAAATATATACAGTATTGTTGAACACTCCCCTCGGCCCTCGGCCAACCGACTGCCGACACCTTATGTCCAAAGTCATAGAACATTGTTCTTTGATTGTTCTAAATATATAAAAATTGAATTTATTCCACCTCTACACGTTTTCATTTTCCCGGAATCCTGCTGCCTCCTTTGCCTGCCAGTGGACAGGACAATGGTCGGATGAAGAGGGAACAAAAACTGCCTGCTGAGGACAGTTTTTGTTGGTGTGGGGAGGAGGAGGCGGGGGTCGCTAGGGCGGTAAGGAAGGAAAATAATAAGCCTGACGTGTCGGAGATAAATTTGATGCCATTTTATCGGGAGAGTGCTATTGAATAGATAAACTTTGGTGTTGTGTTGTGTTTTTTTTTTTTTTTTTTGTCGCTCGTCTTCTTTCGATTTGATGGTCTTGTACACGACATCTATACTCTCATTTCCTGATCTCCTTCAGAAGAAATGGCATTCCTCGTGTCCCCTCTATACCGGAGGCATTCACTAAAAATATAAGAAAGACGTATTCGCATTCGTGCTCCTCCCCCATATCATGGGGCAAATGGTTGATGGCATGGTACGATGGAGCGAGGAATGCGGGCGGCTTTGGATACAATCATACGAAAGTCGAAATGGCAGTGGGTCGGGCACCAGGGTGTGGAACGCTGGAATGGCGTAAGGTATAAATGCGAAAAGTCCTTTTTTTATTTCCTCGCTATTTGTGTGCTTCTTGTGTGAAAGGCAGAAAACTCACTCGTCTTCTCCATGAAAGTCAAATAAAACCACACACTAAAGCGAAAGAGACAGGTTTTTTGCTCGCGCTCCCACCACCTCTCCACCTCTCTCTACCCCACATCCCCAGCAAGGATTTTTATTTCGATGTTTTTATGTGACGTGTGTGATGACTTTGCACGGTATACGAGTATACCTATATGTATGTATGTGCTTCGTCAGGAGACCGAATGAAAAGTGATTCCGCGCCAACGGCCAAAATGTTAGGATTTACTCGTACTCCCCTCTTTTCGTCCTGGTCTTGTTCTTCTTATTTTTTATGATTGTTTCAAATCTTCGTAAATTGTGAACAATTTATTTACTTTTATTGATTCAGTGACAGTGAGTCCAGAGGGAGGATGGCTAAAGGAAAGGTGTGCATAAATTTGTTCCAAACGATTTGGGCAAAAGTTTCCCGGTATGCTTTCAGAGCGAGGATTTATTTTCTGTTTATCATTGGCAGCGCGACATGGCGTGGAGCGGTGCTAAGGACACGATGACATTGTTAGCTTGATTAAAACGGAGCAAAAGGAGAAGTCCAATTCGTCATTTTCATTTCAATTTGATGGAAGTTTATCTGTGAGGTGTGAGCTGCATTCGGAATACGGAATTCGGATTTAATTAGTTATCTGAGAATCAGCAATAAATTTGTTTTGTTTTGTTTTTGACTATAAAATTGATTACTGTATCTCGTTAGTTACAATCAATAACACCACAGTTGATTGCATCTTCTTCGAATTTACTGCGGAGAGATTCAATCTTGTACGGGAGAAGATATTTATCTAGAGAATTTGAGTGCTAATTGTGCGGCATCTCAAAAGAAAAACACGAAAAACACAAGGGAAGTCTTGACAAATGAAAAGAATTTAATGGCTATCTTTCTCCCTGCGACACTGGACTCATCTCTCACCTTCTTGGTGACAAGGACATATCTTGTGCTGAAATATAACACCTAAGCAACCCCCGAAGATGCCTAGAGATACATGTTTTTTTTTGCTTTTGAGCAGATATTGATTCGGAGCTTCTGGAAAAATGTGTTCTGGGGTGGTAGGGTTACAGTGGAGATTGAGAGAGGCTTTCCGCAGAAACAAGTAATTTGACGCCTTCTGTGAAGCTTGTCTTCGATTCCTTGCTCGCGGCAGTCTAAAATTCAGGATTGGCTCCATCGTTTCGGTCGACGATATCGACCACAACTTGGATTGGTCTAGACTGAAGGAAGTTTTCCATCGGAACGTTTTCACCAACACATCGGTGTTGTGTTTCTGTGCCCGTAGACAGAGTGTACTTCGTTTTACTCTCATTTGCAGCAAGAGCAAGAACAGCTCCTGATTCCATGTTTGCAAAGATGCTATATGCTGCTCTCATCGGTGTACTAACGATGTTAATGTCATCTGCGCAACTTGGCAGCTTTACTGACTTGCGAAAAGGGCGCTTGTCATATTTACTAGGTAACTTCATATAATTTTCTACAGACGCTGCGTTATAGGCCGTCGTCTTGGCTATAACCTCTGGATGCATAAAAGGCTTTGGTGGTGTCTTTTCCGACTTTCCACAGAGTACTTGCCCCAGTATATTCCTACATAAGTGAAAGAGATTTAAAGGAATAAGAAATGAGGACATGACGCCAAATAGTTCACTCCTAATAGACGCGGCTTTGAAATCGATGAATAGATGATGGTGGGTACCGATTTGAAATAGTTGGGTCTTTTCCAGGACTTAACTAAACCGCACCGGTTATTCCCAGCCCAATCGTTCACATATGGTTCCTGGTGTCTCAACATTACGTCAAATAGGATCTCACAAGCAAAGTTGAGTGAGATTATACCTCTATTATTGAGGCACATAAGGCGGCATCCTTTGCTATAAGCTTTGGAATTGATTTGCTCGGATGAATATTTCAAATCAAATTTTTATTTTTCATTTATTACGCTCCGGCTTCTAGCAGAAAACCTCCGATAAAGTGTAAATGGTTTGCAAAACTTGTCGAGCAAAACTACCAACGGAACAGACGGCACTAAAGCCTGTATCCGGGAGCACTTTTTGAATTACTAACAGATTCCAACATTAGCTTAAGAAACTTTACGAAACCCTTTGCGAAATTTAATCAATTGGCGGAAATTCACTCGCCCACGCAACACTAGTTCAGCAGGCATTTCCTGCTAACTTGCTTCAGAGGTTTATAGAAACGAATTCAATTCAATTTGTTTCACCACACTGATGAATCATTTTCATGCCAATGATTCCTTCCTGAAAAGTCATAACTTGTCTGCCAAAAATTCCATCCCCGTCCAGCCCCATTCCCTAATGCAAAGGCAAACATTTTGATCAAAGAAAATTGCCTTTTCAGGACATGAAATTTATACGAAGCAAATTTAAAGTCCTCATTAATTCTTTCTCGGTACCGACTTTAGGCGTCGAGGACGACGACGATAAAATGCAATGATCAGCATTTAAACATTTTTACAAATGTACATGAGCACCATTGAAATACAGGACATACTCGTACCAGACATACTAGAACGCACACAAAATTGCTCCCTGGTGCCGATAAATTAATGTCATCATTTCATTCAATATCACACCCTTTTATCTGCGAGGATAGCACCTTACACAGCACAAGTTGTTAACTTTTCCGTCTGTCTTTACACACACACATGGCCGATTTTTCAGCGAGGAGAAGCGTGAAAAAAATTCCCTTCCTTTGAAATAGTGATATCTCCTCTCATCGAAGGGTTGCGAAGGCTCGGGGGCTGTTTAATGCTGATGGTGGGAAAAAAATGTTATCACTAACTTCCACTGGGGTGCTACGCAAAGGATAAAGTTAGGCAAGTGTGTTTGCTGAGCAGCTATCGCATAGAGTGCTTGGTAAAAACGACAACAACGTCGACGACGGCGACGACGACGACGAAGACGGCGACGATGACGACGACAAGGACTCTTCCGACAACTCAGACGACAGGAAACTTTATGATATGTCACACCTGGCCAATGAAAGAAAATTTAATTTAGAGAACATTGCGGGCGCACTTAATAGACGTGCGTAGACCCGTACCCGCCACCCATCCTTCTGCACCAACACTTCGGAAAACTTTTATAATTAAATTGGATACAAGCATGAGCTTGTGGCAAAATATCCAGCAAAAGGCGAACCAACCAACGTACGAATCCGAGGGCGTTAGACTGCAATGGAAATTTTTGTTATAACCTGTTTGATGATGTGGATAGCGTAAGGCAAGGCTAAAAAAGTCCTTAACGACCAGAGGGAGAAATACAAATACACAGACAGGCACACACATAACACAGAGATGGTGTATCGACTTTATTCGCAAAAGCTAATTTCCCTGAATTGAGTGAGAGATAAGCTAACAAGTTTGGTAATAAACTTCTTCTCTACATCTGGGCACGCCAGGAAGTGAAATTATTATGAAGTAGCGGCAGTAGCACCACCTCCACCACCACCACCACCACCAGAACAGGAGAATGGGGAAAAAACAATTTTCAATCTGTCGCTGGGGGTGTGAGAGTTGGTTTTTGGGATTTACCTTTACCTAAAGACGAATAGTTTACCAAGAGAACTTCTTGATTTGGAATTAATTTAAGGACGGTGCGTGGTCAGGATGTGAGAGCCTTAGAATTCGATAATATAAATTGGTTCGAGTCAAGAGTTTTGGGCAAGTTTAATTACGTCGAAATCGTTCGTGAAGATGACATGTTTCCAGGTCGAATGATTTGCCAATACAAGTTAGAGACGAGTTTTTATGAAAATCGAATGGAATCTTAATTAAGCCCTGAGAATTATGCAAGCAATTCGATGAGATGAACTCCTGTATTCTTGAAAATATAATAAAATTTAGTTCTGAGTGATCCTGACATAAGTGTCAGGAACTCCATATTTGATTATCTCTCTATAAGTTGTGTCTTCGTCAACCTACTCAAGAGGATGCTAGAGATGCAAATGAATATAATTTCTCCTTTCAAGCTCCCTTTGTAATGAAAATCACAGAACCTAATTACTTCAAGGTGAACGCTCAGAAAAATGTATTCCATGGTCTGTGTCATGGTCAATAACTCCGTACTTAATCCAATTGAATCCCTGAACGATTAATGCAAATTGCAAACGTCCACCTGGAAAATTAGTAATCAACTCGAGTCCTGACACACACTCTGCAACAGGATGTGCGAACAATGAAAGCTTCTACGTCCACCATAACGTCATGACATGATTATCATCTGGATTTCTGTTATGCTACTGTTGCTGATTACGCTCCTGATGCTGACGCTGATGCTGATGCTGCTACTGTTGCTCATCAGTTGATACCTGTCGTTGTGCCATTAAATGAAATGACTTCCTCATTTGCGTACATTCGCTGGCATCATCCGCTGTTCGTTATTCCTTATTCGCCAGCTGCTTGAATAGCATTTCCATCCATCCACTGTGACTCCTCCACAATGACATGGCACTCTTTGCATTTGGAATTATTCTCATCCTTAATCGTAGGAGGATAAATCATGAATGTGAAAGAAACAAAGAAAAAAAAAAACAGAAAACAGACGTGAAAATCAGGTTTTTTCCTTGCACTTTTCGTTTTCTTTTCCTTTTTTTTGGGAATGACGCTGCATCCGCTTTTACCAGAGTTTATAAATTCCAAACTTAAATGAATAGCTATGCAGCCAGAGATCCTTCTTACTGCATCAACGTCAACATCACGAAGGGGATTCAAAGGACAACTTAGAATGGATAAGCTTCCCGCACATACACACACAAACAATCGCAGGACCAAAAACGAAAAGAAATATAGTAATAATCATTTGAAATACATTCACGGTATTACGGGGGTCTTCCGTGGTCGCATTAGTGACGCGGTTCCATTTGCTGTGTGCCGGGACTAAAGTCCTTATAAAAATAGAATGACTGAAAAAAAGAAAGAAAAATTCGGGCAAAAGCTATTCAAATGTTCTTTCTCCGGAAAAGGATCTTTAGCTCTACCATTTGAGGTTCCAAGTTTTGCAGCGCTGCAAAAAGTGCACCGACAGCAAAGAATAGTTGCAGTGTGCTGCGGCGTGCTTCGTTTGCATCTTCATTATTTTGTCGTCTTTGGTGGAATTTCTTATTTTTTTTTTTTTGTCCTTTCGAAGAAGTAAACAAGATGTTTTCTTTTCTTTTTTTTTTTGCTTTTTTGCATTTTCTTCAGAAAGAATTTTTTTTTTTTTTTTAGAAAGTGCAATCGAGTAAAGGTTTTGTCAGAGAGTTGTAGAGAAAAAGTGTATAAAAGTGAAAACCCCAACGACTTGAGATATTCATTTGTCAAAGTTAGACAAATGAATCTTAAGAATGTCGCTAGAAGATAGAGAGATAGCGAAGAGACAAATTCTGAATGAAGTTAGAGATAATATGTAGAAAGACGGGAGCTTAAGTCAGTTTTACTTTTTGAATGAGGTTGTGCTTTGATTATTTGCGAGAAAAGTTTTATAAGTTGGTTTGAAAGGATGCTTGAAAGTATTAAAATCCTTTCCGGGATCTCAGTGGAAGGAATAATTTAGTAGTATAAATGAATGATTTATTAAGTGGATAACGTTGGAAGCATACTGTAACCAAGCTAATGGCATGAACATGTAGCGAGATAGTAGATGGACCAGCATGTTGTTTTGTTGTTATTGCCTTATGAAGCTAAGCGGAGTCTTGTTCGAAAATGCATTGGTTGTCAAAGAGCTAAGATCCTTTATTCCGCCCTGCAGAACATGCTTTTGAGGATGTTTTAACTCCCTTCTAGCAGAAATAAAGGTCGGTGAAACCGGTCTCACATCACAGATACAGCATGACGACTCACGGAACGGGTTCTGATGCTTCTTTATGACCGGGCATAAAGTGAGCATCCCCTGTGAGCATTTCACAAATACCTACGAAGAAAATCTTTCGATCTTAACTTTCGTTTCGGCTTCTATTGGGCTGTGAGCAAGTGTATCTTTTGTATGCTCTCAGGTCCAGATCTTGTACAGCAATGCGAAGCATGGATTCCTGCGATATTTGTATCCTTCGCCAATAAAAATTGTATGCATCCGCAGTGGTTTTCATTGAATTTTGCGAGTGAGAACACGTGCAGATGTTTGAAGCTCTTTTACTCTACCTCGAACTTAACAGTGCAATGTTCAAAATTTCCCTCGTATAGGACGGATGGCTCCCTCAGCCAATTTGAGCATGTTGCTCTCCTAACTATTTCTTAAAAACCTGACTGTGGACTCTAAGATTTCGCAGAAAGGTTTGGTTCTATTTTCATCTCCGATGGACAATTCTAGGCTAGCTTTTAAGCAATTTTATTTTCTTCATGTTGCAATATCCACCTTCACTGGTCACTACTCTAAAGACTATCACACAGGAACGAAACTTGGTATGCATCATACGGGGAACATCTGAAAGCTCTTCCCAGAGCCATCTGTCGTTCCTTCTTTTGACCTCCTGGTTCTGATCGAACACTTTCATTGAAAAATACAAGAGACACGCTGCTTATCAGTCGATCCGGCACTCCAAGTTCCTTGCAATTAACATTTCCGAGTCCTGTTGAACACGATACGATGTTGCACTTGTTGAACAAGGTTCGTGAGTTTATTGCTGTTTTTATTTCGAAACAGGCAGAGCATCGCCGCCAGAAAGCTCAAACTCGACTGCTTCAAAGGCATTAGTGTCTTGTGTGAAAAAGGTTTTATTACCCACCAACCCCTCTACTTGAGTGCATTCAATAAAGTTGGTGCTCGTCAAGATGGCCAGCATCTCCTTCTGTGAGTCGCGCCTCATCAGTTCGGGTGAAGTTATGGTTACCAAACAATGTCCATTTAATTATTTTCAGAAGTATCCGAAGTCTGAATCATGCTTAAAAATAAAGCCCACAGCTAATGAAAAGCCTATTCAGGGCAAACCCGTGTCTACATAAGCACAGCCTTAAGTATTTCTTTTGTGGGATTATTTTCGGACTTAATGGCAATTAATTTAATCACTTCTACACAATATCGTGGATTGTTTCCTTTCCACCGCCATTCACATTACGGAAGCCACATCTGGACTCATCAACGTGAAAAATATTAAAGGTATCCCTCTTTTATCCTCGAAGCATTATCCCTCGAAAAGCGAGCGAGAAAAAAAAGCCGCCCACGCCTGCAATCCCTTTCAAAACATTGCTGTTGTTTATGTGGTAACAAATTCCCCACTTTGGCCTGTAATGTAATTTTAATCTCTCTTCAAAGTACAATCCAAGTCTAATTATCAACCTTGGTAATAAGGGATGAAATAATAACAAAAACGCTCCGGGATTAGAGGTGTATCCCGCACTCTCCATTCGAAACCAACAAAACCACATCACATCACCATGTGCTAAATGGCATTCAAGGAATTTTCTCAACCCCAAAACAACGTCTTGTGTCCCACTCAAAAGTTGTCGTCTCTTCCCTATACAACCCTCCGCCACCCCCAAGTGTTTGCATAAAAACTTGTTGAATTGAATGTGTGTCAGAGGGCGCATTGTATGTGGGAAGAAGGATATTCCCACAAACCTCGTTTGCATTTCAATTTCACATTATTGTGTGTAGGTGTGTGTGACTTCGACTTGTAAAATGTGGTTCCACCCAAAAGCAAATGAGATTCACCCCAACCGATGGGGCTAAGAACGATTGGGAGGATTTCTACATAACTTGCCTAAAACTTGTTGTGGGTCATTACAGAGCGGTGGAGTACAATTGGCCAAAGTATAAATTTATTTGCACAATGATTTTTCTTGACACATAATGACAGTGTCAATCATCATGAGGATTGCTATTTGACAGCCATGATGACATTTGACTTTAAGGTGCTTGTGAACATGACCACGAGTCTAGGAAAATACTTGAATGGCTCGTTCTCATTTTTTTTTTCACTGAAATCGCCCACAAAAAAAGGATCATTAAATAAGAGAATTCGCTGAGCTTTTCCATTGTTGGTCAATCAATAGGAAATTTTTTTCCAATGATGTAAGGTGTAACCTTACCACAAGGCAAGAAAAAAAGGTTTAAAAATAAATTTTAACGATTTTCTCTAACCAATACTGTAGCGGTTGCTTTTGTCTTTCGAAGTGAAATAGGATTCTCGTCTTCAATGGCGGAACCCTAAGGCGATGTTCTACGAAGGAAGTTGTTAAACTGAACGAACACACGAGGTAAGAAAATAAAAATCTTAATGGCACATTAATTTACTGCCACAAACATGTGGAAAAGAGATATACTACACATACATGTATGTATGTGCCTATAGAGAAATTCTATCTGCGCCAATTGTGGAAATTGAGAACAGAAATAATTAATTAGGAACATGAAAAAGGTTCCACCACAAAATGAAGGACGAATGCTTTTTGGTGTCTGCTTCTGTCTTAAATGTAACCTGAGCGTTGGTGGGTGGGTGGCAGGGTAGAATTTATTTTCTGAAACATAAATCATTAGCTTTCAATTCCACGGGTAGATAGAAATTGAAAATATATTTTAAGAGGATCCACGGAGCAATGATGTAGACATGCTTTCAAAGCAAATTATAAGTGGTAGGATACTCGTAGCTCTTGGTTCATAGTTTGCACGTAGGTGAAACTCACGTGCGAACTATACGTTTGCCATTTTGCAAGTTCTCACGATATAATATCTATTTGCGATATATGGGGTTTTAGGACTAGGTACGTGCGCCGAATGTTTGAAGGGGAGGGGATTCTAAAAGAAAGTGCTTTTATTTGGAAAGATATCAGGAATTCATTTTAGCTCTTTTCAGAAACGTTTACGTGGTGTCTACAGTACTAAAACAGCGGACATCGCTGTCACACATCGTCACTCGTACTCCGTTCTATTTTAACAAGTCCTAGATAAAAGTATCTGTTTAGTAGTTCTTCAGCAAGCAAGCAATGGTTGAATGGACAATCAAACCTGCATTTCTATAATTTATTATTCGATTCGTGTCGATGATCTAAATAAATAACGAGCAGAGTGTTCGGATATAGGACAGCATCTGGATGAAATTAAATTCGTTTATTTCTGGACAGGCTAACAGTTGAAACATATGCACTCCACACCTTCTAGAGCAGGGCAAAGTATGAATGTATGTACATGGCAGTGCAGTAAAAACCACTCCGTCCGCAGCATTAGACATGTGTCAGTCACAAGCAAATGACAGCTAAAGTGGGTCAACTATCAAGCTAGCGATTGCTGATCCCTTTATCAACTCAATTTTAAATCGGAAAACGTTAAGTGCAACCCGTTCGAATCTGAGATTTGATTATAACTTTCGGGCAAATACTCCTGCCCATAAGAAGTAGGAAAATGGAGCCGATGAAATCAGTCGGTATTGGCATTGGTGTACATGACCTTATGATGAGGAGAGGACTAACAAACGGAAATGGAATCAGCAAATATCCAGACAGATGTTACAATGCATAGGCTTTACTAAAACAATTCGAAATCAGCACACGCCTACACACCTAAAAGACGAAGTGAAAGACGAAACTATCCTCCATTTCCCGAGTAACCTTTAAACTCTGTCGAAAGTAAGATTGCTCCCTCTGAATACTTTTCATTCCGACGATGTGGACGAATAACATGACCATGTCTCTTCTCAAATATTTCTTGCAAGGACGAAATGAAGGAAGAAATAATCTTCCATTTTCTGTATATTCCGCCGAAAAGGAATTTACACCATCTGAAAACCCTTCTCTTTGATGACCTCGACGAGATGATATCATAAAATCTGTCACTTTAAAAGGCCTTACAGTGTGCCTCCCTCTGTTCTATCTCTGTATGTACCCAGGTGCAGACAGTCAACCTTCCTTAGCTTAACTCATTCCCCGGACACAATCTTATTTCAATCCGTTACAAACTGAACATCGGCGAACCCCACAGGCAGACCACTAGGGATGCATAAAAGTGGGAGGGTTATGTCCCTATAAGAGAAGACGAACTCAACGCCGAAGCCCACACCAACCAGAAAAAGCCCAGTTTGGATGCTAATGATTTATTTCTATGTTCACTTACCAGTTCTAAAATAAGAGTACCGGACAAAAGTATGCTCGTCCAAGTCTTACCACCACTCGGCGTCATGAGATCTGATCTTCAGCTAAAGTATGCTTCAAAATTATTCCCAACATAAGTTCAAAGCTATATAGATCAAATAAAGATTCGAGTGTTTCCAAAACAGCAGCACTCACTTACCCGCCCCAAGAATATATTTTCGACGAGAGCCTGTTTTCCATTTTTTCCAATTGAAAGAAAATCCTGTTTTGATGTGGAAGTGTTGACAGGAAAAAGGCATTCGTCGTCGAATCGATTACTTTCACATTATGGCCCGTATATGAATGGGGTATTAAGGAAATGCGTATGTATTCAGTATACTGTGTACATATGTATATATATCTATTTTGGAAACCATAATAGGATTAGAGCACAAAAGAAGCTCTCAATCGAAATGGATGGGGTGGGTGTCCTTTCTGTTCAGTTGTTACAATTGAACATTTTTTTTTCTTTGTTGTCATTATGTCATGAATGCGGATTTATATTTCAGAATTTGTTTAGGGATATATTTGTTCATTTACTGTATTGTCAATAGAAAAAGCGGTATTTGATGTATGGGCTGGGACGATTGACAATTGATGGAAGATTTTTTACTTACATGGGACTCTTCCCGTCCCTAAGAGATGGATTTGATACTTACTTTTGAGGTATGATTGGAGTGTTGGTTTGGAACCATCCAATCGCTTTTTTAGTAAAGAAAGGAGATGAGATACTTACATGTTTGCATAAATTGCAAAATCGGATAGCGTTGAAATGAGGCTGTCGTCTTCTTTTCGTTTCTACACATGGCCCGGTTAGTCTAGAATACTATGCTTTTTTATTCTTGCAAACAACTACTGGCAAACATGTCCTGAAAGCCACATAATCACACATACATATATTGAGGCCTTAAAGCTACTTTAATCCTTCGTTATATCCTTTTTTCGGAGAATTTATTGAAAAAATCGAGTTCCGAGTTTGCTATTGTATGGTGGCCTGCCTTAAGCAAGAAGTAGAATATCGACAAAATTCAAAGAGCAGCATGCGTAAGAACCACGGGCGCTCGGAGATCCTGTCTAACGGATGCTCTTACGGTGATCCTTCACTTGCTCCCTCTTGAACTTCACATCAGAGATAAAGCTTTATGCTGCGCAGTTCGGCTGAGAAAATCTGGGTGCTGTACTGCTATGCCTTACGACTATATACATGGTTGCGTCTTCGACTGATTATAAAACCCCAACTCTAGATTTCAGAAAACGTTTCTCTGTTATTTTTCGAACCAGGGCGGAGTGGAAGAGCGGTAAAGTAGTCAAAGATTTCGCCACTACTATCTATACGGTCGGCTCAGGCGTTTTCTCAGACAAGCTGTACGTCTCGAAATCTGTCCGTCTACCGAATATCGCGGGTATCACTTCTCACGATTCGTGAGGCCAGCCGATCACTGAACACTCTATCAATACCCAACCGGAATCTTGCTATCTTCACTGATAGCGAAGCTGCTATCAAAGCCATTGATTCAGCTATCAAATCCTCAAAACTGGTAGAGCAATGCCGGAAAGAACTGAACAAATTGGGTGCTCAATCAAATATCACCCTCATTTCGGTTCCAAGACACAGTAACTATGAGAGAAATGAGAGGGCAGACGATTTAGCCAGGCAAGGGTCAGCCCTTAGCGGCTCGCTGGTAGAAAGAGTCAATATTCCGCTAGGTTGGAACACGCTTTCCAGCTGCGCTATATCAAGAAAGACATGGCCCAGCTATAGCAAACCTAAAACAAATGAGCTACTAAGCAAATCAAGACCAGATATTGCCAGAATTATAGCCATAATCACGGGCCACTGGCCAATAGGACCTTCCCCACAACACCTTCTGCCGTACCTGCAGAGATATATACTAACGAAAAAGAATCTCTTCTTCACTTTCTTTGCAGGAGTTCGGCCCTGGCGAGAACCTGATAACGTACTCTAGGTAAACCCTTCTTCGACGACCTGAGAGAGATATCTGACAGAGGGATTGGAGCCCTCATCTTCTATATCTCTCACCTAAACCGTAAACAACATTACGCAACCAGTTTACGTGAGTCATGTGGTATCAAAACGGCGCATTCTAGCGCTAATCGTGTTTCAAATTAAAGAAACAGCCACCTCTACCTACCCACCTACCCTACATGCTTATAGAAGAACTACTATGAGAGAGTGTGGCTCTGTATTATAGCGGAAGGCAAGTCCTCTGCAAGTACATGGTACAAGTTCTCTCAATCGCTATTACCATTGATTTGCCTTGAGCTGAGGGTAGCTGGGAGAATTATTTACCCCGCTTAGCCAATCCCACGTGCCTAACCTTCTGGTTGAAAGCTGCTAAATTCCAACGACAAGAGAAAGAACATCTGTACCAGTCTCTATAAACAAGTTTTCTTTCATAATTTGAATTCAACTTTAATTTTATCAAAAAAAAAACATATCCAGGGTGAGGCAATGATGCCTGCCTTGTGCAGTCTCGCAAATTCGCTTATTTTCCGAACGCACGTGACCTGTAAATGGCTTAAACATAAAACTTACTCACTGTTTATCCTTCGAAACAAAATAGCTTCCTATGAAGCGGCTCTTTATCAGGAAATGAACTTTAAAACAGAAAAGTCAACTAAGGTCAGTTAATTTAAGTTTTAGGGGGATGTTAACCCCTTCACAGACGAACGAAACCACTTTTTTGTTTACTGCTTTAAAAAAAAACCTAAACCCTTATACCAAATGAGGCAAATTTAAGCCTTTCAGGCTGAACAGTCAACTGTTTGACTAAACAAGTCCATCAGGGTTAAATCAACCTCAAATTCCGCATTTAACCCAAACTTTTTGTGACCCTCACCTCTAATGTCTTTTTCTATTCCAGAATCCATTATCCATTCCTCCCAAATTAGAGTTCGGCAAAGTTCGAAAGTTCAACATTGTTCCCTTTTCTTTTCTGCTTTTTCTGTTGCTTTGTTTTCCTCAAGGTCTACGTAACATTCCCACCATCAACCAGCACCGACCGCCACCGTCAGTCTCATACATAAGCTGAATGATTTAAAGTTTCCAATCAGTTTACAATCTGTTAGCTTTTAGTCGCTCGGATGATGATGTTGTTATTGTCTTGTTGTTATAGCAGGCTCTGTTGCTCCGGCCCTCCTCTCATGATGGAAGATGGAGATGAAACTGCTGCTGATGATAATGATTATGATGATGAAATAAAAACATTTATTGATTATTATGCTCCGTTCCACTTGAGGAGCATAAGCAAAATCAAACAAACTCGAAGCGCCCACCCACACTTCAGTTTGAATACATCAACAAACCAGCAGGAGCAAGCAGCCAGCAACAATTGCATGAGAGATTGTTTTATGTACAATGCATCTCATTCTCCGTTAGCAAGAGTCCTGGTGCAGCCATCAACAACTCATAGAATACCGGCCACAGCCACCCTTAAGTTATAGAGCAATTGTTTCACCCTTATAAATGGAAAGTATGTTTGCACTTCTAAATACAGCTCACCGAACCCACCCACTGAGATGGCGGCGACGGCGGTGGCGGTGGCGGGAGTGGCACTGGCACGTCACGAGGACAAAAGGAGCATTTTACCACAGTAAAGTGGTCTTCGTGATTGTTTCAAGTGTCTGCACTTCATAAATATGTGCACACAAAGTATGCGGGTGGTGCTGGTGGGGGGGAAGGTGGATTTTGTCTCGTAACATGTGTCCTTCGCCTTCTCCATTCCATGGTTTCGTGTAACGCATGACGGTTGTACATTACACTGGGTTATCCCTAGTCCTAATCACAGTCCCACTTCCAATCCACGTTTCCCTGGGTCGATTAACGTGAACGAGAATTCTAAAAGCGAACGCCCCATCACTCCGAAGCGAAAAGGGACGACGAGGCAAACAAAAAAAAAACGAAGCAAATTTACGGAAAATAAGTATAATGGAGAAAACTGTAACAATGTGTGGTGGTGTGTACTTCGAAAGATGGATGGATGAGATGGATAAACTGTTTGGTAAGCTTTTAAGCGTACCGTAGTTTCACCTGATCATCCTCGCTTGTCCTTGTCGATAAAGTATCCTTATCTCAGACTTCATCTTCGCCTCGTCGATAATAGACAAAAATTTTAAAGATGTTTACCACCGAAAGGAAGTGGGTCTCCTCCTACCGACCGTATTCTACCGATAAATGCACCTTTAAATGCAGTCCCTGTGAAGTTTGTGAAGTTGTATTCGATTTCAAAGTGTTTGTCCAGGTAATTGATACGTCAACCGCATCCGCAGATATCCCCCTCCCCCCCTTCCTCCACCATCGTCATGGCTTATTCTTATGGATTAATCTTCTCCTGCTCTCGTTTTTAGATACTTTTTTCTGCTATTAGCTCTGTTAGCTCACTCAAGTGGAAGGTAATTGATAAATGGTGTCTTGTCAGTTTGACTTGGTTTAACCTGCTATAATTCGTTCAGAATGGGTGGCGACATCCGACGGGTAACAATTAAACTTTAATCACTCGATCTCGGTCAAATGTCTTTAATTCCATACCGCGGGGGGGAGAATCTCACTTGGTGAGTAAATATAGTAGGAAGGCAGTTGATTTCTGGTTCCTGTCTCAATGACACATCCTCGATTGGCTTTGACATATGGCAGGCTATCTATCACCAGCTGTGCCTCTTCGATTTGTCAGAGAATTGGGGACCGTTTAATGTGTTCAATGACTTCAAGTGGAAGATTATGGATAAGTGACAGCTGCCGTAAGTCATTGGGGTGCTGCTTAAATTGTTAATTGATATGGATTTTGAACATTTAATCCGATGTAAGACTGTATGTTTCACCCGAGGGAATAAGGGGATTA
This sequence comes from Blera fallax, assembly GCA_946965025.1. NCBI lineage: Eukaryota > Metazoa > Arthropoda > Insecta > Diptera > Syrphidae > Blera > Blera fallax. The sequence goes on from OX337245.1 coordinate 2,547,116, forward strand.
CACGTAATAAGCTTTAAGGAAGTGCTTAGCCTCTAATAGGAGTCAATTTAAGGGTGACGTGTATATTTTTTTTACTGTTTTTGTGGTACGGACTTTACCAAGGTGAATAATTCGATTCGATGTGCTAGAGGGAATCAATCAAATATTTATTTTGAGGTTTGGTAAGGGAGGTACTCGTGACCAAACATAATTTAGTTGATGGTGTGTTGAAGTAATAGTTAATCATGCTTGACGTGCCCTAAAATTTTGTAAGCTTCATTAGGCTTTAATCATCCATAGCTCGTAAAGTTGTTTTTTTTTTTATGGTCTGATTCGAAAATTTGTAGAGTGCGTTATGACTTAATAAGGGACTGCTTTGAAGGATAACTTCATTTCAGTTTGTATATTGAAGTATTCGACAAGATGTTTGGCAAGTGGACTGAGGCGACTGCATGGCAATTAAGCAAATAAAGAGAAGATTGCTACTGAGGCACACACACAGTGGAACTTAAGGGGCGATAAGAAAAGTTATTTGGCAGCTGATGTAAAATAATCTGGGTTTTACTAGGCTTCGTATGATGCGAAACGAATTTTTTGAATTCTGTGACGAAGTGAGAAGCGTCTTAGTACGAATTCAACGAGAGTCGATAGAGTTGGCATTGAAATTAACGATGAGTAAATTTTATTGACATTATCCAACCAGTACGACACCTTTCGACCAAATTCAAACAAATTCTATGTTTTGCTCTTCCAATCTGAAGTTTTTAAAGGGTTAACTTCGACGTGGCTATCATCATATACGCAAATACTCGCTCCCTTCCAAATACCGCAAATATCATTAGGATTCCATAAATCGCCACTTGAAAGGCGAGAACATATGTTTACCAAACGAGAAATAGAACCCCATGCTCCCACACTCGACGAAGTTCTGGGAACATGCTTAACCTAAGGAAAGCTGACTTTAAAGTTAAGACGCAGGTTTCTGGTGTCTAATAATCTCAATCTTTGTGTCTGGATGCTGCTGAGTATATTTAAATAATGTTTTGGGGTCGAGCTTCAAACATTGAGAACCGGTTTTACTTCTGCTTTGTATAAAAAAGCAAGCTGTGCTAATATGACCCATCTCTTTGCTCTAAACTCTGAGAGAATTCCACTCCAAAAAGATTCACGGTCTCACGTAAGGCTTGATTATTTTTTTATCTATTGAATCCGATGTTAAGTGGTCGTATTCTTTCTGGAAAATGTACTGGATCGAGTTTTCTTAGCATCGAAGTTAGCTTCGCCCACCTTAGCCTTCATTTAATAAGCAGATTTCTTCACATCTCTGACAATTTGAGACATAGGACCTCATGAGGTTGCTGCCATCAGTGAATCTGAAAATCTTGTTGAGAGAATAAGTGAGGTCGGTCAAATAATAGATCCTTGAGGAGCGCCAGCATTTCCAGTGCCCGCTCAAGAAACTCTATAGAATCTCGAAAAAAATTTGCATCATGAGTCCTTGATCACTTTCAGAGTATAATTGACGAGAAGGAAAAAGGTCTACTGATTCCCTTACTCACCCTCGTCTTTTTAATAAACATTCGAAAGCTCCTTTATTTAAATTACACTTCCCATCCTTCCTGGCTTTTGACGTTGAAGCGATAGTAATCAGCAAACGAGTAACACGTACCCGGCATTGACAAGCATCTTTTATAAATTCCACCCGATATCGTATTACTTTTACTGCGCCAACAAACTCTGATGAAATATGGCTGTAGACATAGATTTTCACATCACCAATGCATATTTTCTGAACCCACTAATCAAAATGTATCCTTCCAACACGCACAAGCCTTACGTCGATAGATTCATCACCATAAAGTCTTCAATGTTGATTAGCTTTTCGATGGAAAACTCCACTCCAGTAGTTTGCAAAACATTCACTCTGCAGGATGCCTTCACTAAGACTCACAGAGGGCAATTCAATGATATGTCCTTAAAGGCAGCTACAATCACTTAAACATCGACACAAATAAATCATTCCAACTCAGAAATGGCATGTCCAATTTAATTAACTGTTACGATTTCATATCCTTGTTCAACAAACATATCAATTAAATCCCGAGATACAAGGATACAAGGACACATGCAAAATGAAACCAAAATCACCGAGATTCCACGTAAATTACTCAATTAAAGCAATTTCAAGTGGCAGAGTCCTCATAGACAGTGAATATCTGGGGATTAAAATGACTTAAATCGAATTAAACGACCGCGCTGGCCGTAACCTCACATAACACAACAAAGACCTCGTCCAACTACCCGTAACCGAGTGAGCCTGAGCCGTTGACGACCCAGACCGCTTTCATGGCTGCTGCCATTCGATTTTCAATTAGTGTGACACTCAACCGAAAATCCGTCGTTTCGTCCTTCCGATTGAAGTGAAACGAAATCCTTATCCGCCGGGTGTCTCCTCCTGTATCCGGTATCATTGTCATCGGGCGACATTATTATGTCATACGCGTACGTATCCGTATCGAATGCCTTACCCGTCCGTCGTCCGTCTCCCGCCCATCTACCACCGCCCCAAACCGTATATAAAACTCATTAATCACTTATTTCACTTTGAGGCTAATTGAGTTTTATGAAAAGGCCGCTATTAATTATCATTCAGTGGGTGGAAGGACCTCCTCTCGATTTATGTTTCTGCGTGAGTCGGGTATATGTATGTATACTCGTATACCAACCGAACGGTCGGTCCAGCGATGCGTGTGCTTGGGTATTGTTGGGTCATTTGTGTTCTTTAAACGTTATCATTCGTAAAATCGATGACTGTCGGATTCGGATTCCTTGCCCTGCGAGTGTGGGAGTAAGGAACAACAATGCTCTACGAATTTATGTGTAATTTTTTGTTTTTTCCCTTACGGTCCGTGGTAGCATTGCTAGAGGCAAAGCAATTAAAACTGAATGAAATCGAAATCGTTCTGCGGTCTATCGGCACTTGTTTGGTAATTCAAAAGCAATTTGCTTGCATAAAACGTTAGAAATGGATATTTTTCAGTTCACAAAAAAAAAAAAATGGAGGAAAAATATGCCACTCATGTGGGTTGGAGGAGATAATTGATTTTTAGTTTATGGCTAGAAATTAAATTTGAAGGATTTACGAAATTTGTAAAAACAGAGATAATTGCTTGTGGTCGGAAGTGGTAATCGAAAACTCTTTGCTTTTAACCGAGCTGTTGGTTAAACTATGGACCAACTTCCTTCCTCGAATACTGGTCGAGCTTCAAAAAATTTTGTTCGAAATCGAGTTGTCAATTGTGTCGGAGAACGTCTGAGATGAACCTAAAATGCGCAGCTTACAGCAGTGATTATCCATTTTCTGCACACTATGGCCAGGCAAAAGTACTGAGCCTTCATTTCGATTAGCATGACGTCACAGCTTTAGTTTTTTCTTAAAACTTTTGCTTTTCTAGATGATACCACGCAGTTTGATACCACGGCTCAGCGAAAGAAAGTATTCACAGGCGGAGTGCGTTGGCTTTAAGCCAAGGGCTAAAATGCTGCTGGAATATCATTCACTTTAAGCCGATGGGTAATTGCCGGCTTTGGCCTGCAGGAAAACTTGATACTCTGAACAAAACTCCCCTTAGGCTACAGTCGGACTATGATGCAAAAATTAGCGCTAGAATTGGTCAAGACACCCAGGGCATAGCTTCTTCAAGTCATTCATGCTCTCCATGTTGTAATGGCTAAAGGGGCTGGCGGAGAAAGAAAAGACTCGACTCAATTCAGTTCAGCCATCCAAAGGAGGAAGGACTAGCGATTGGCTTTGCTTTAATGTTGGCTAAGGAAAACAATGGTAGAAACCTAGTTAAAAGTTAGACTAGCGGTGAGTTCATTGTGCCCAATAGTAGACACTCAAAGACAGAGATTCTCATCTAAATTTCAGATATCGACGGCTGAACTTAACCATCCAGCAAATGTATGAATCTCAGAAGTTTGTTCACCTCAATGTTTCTTCGATCATCCACCTCCGCAAGGAAATAGCTCTTACGAGTGTCTTTTCTTCTGGTGGCTATTGCTGAGCAATCGCATAGCAAGTGGCGAATCGATCTTCGTCTCTGCAGTTCCTACAGAAGTGGTTGTGGAATAGTCCTAGCCATACTCCATGATTGCCTATCGCACAGTGTTCTGTAGAAGGATTAGGTGGTGCATGCAGGGGAAAAAAAAATATAGAGCTAAGAAGAACTAAAAAAAAATCGAAATGTCGAAGATAATTGATACACTCAAGATTCTGTTTGAACATCTTAACTTGTTTTGAGACGCTTCCGACCTTCAGATCGACATGAGACAACATTTTCACACACAAATTGGTCCTTGAATAGGACGAAAAATTTCAAGTCGAAACCTATCCCCTATTTATCGAGCTCAGGGTCTTCTTGAGGGCTACAAAATCAAAGCTAATTGCAGATTGTGTTGTCCTGCGATTGACAGTGCAAGATTTTCCTCATACTCTAGTAAAGCAGGGCAGATGTTAAAACTGAAGACACTGTCTCATTTACAATATCATTTGACAGTCCCAGCCTTCAGCATTACGGCAGATAAGGATCAGATTTAAAAAATCAGCCCTGATGTTAGCCGCGACAAAACCAAATTTATACTACCGGCGTGAACAGATTCGGCAAAACAAAATACTGTTGGCAAATACAGAAGCTTCTGTCAACTACCTTGCTACACAAAATGGAGGTCCATCGAAGGCAGGTCGTATAGTTTGATTCGAATACCCAACCAGCAAAAATAAATTAGTGTCATGATGCCTAAATGCTTCTGCTCGATGGTGCTGATAGCTGGGTGCTGGAAGATGAGCTAATATAGTGATGATATCTAAAAAGACAGGCCGCGCTCACTAGATAGAAAATGGAAGACTGAACCTTCATTTTGGAAACTTTGTCAACGTTATCCCGGGAGCCCCACAGACGGACCAATAGGGATGTAGTACAGAGCGAGGGTTATGATCCCTCGCCGAACAAAAGAAAAAGAAGAAGAAGAACGTTATCCTATGATATTCGATAAAGGAAATGACAGTGCAAAGCAGAACATTTTTTTGGAAGTGGGAATCCGATAAGTACATAGATGAATTGAGCACTAACCCAACATGATAAGTTCACTAAACCCTCTGCGTGTAGTAGAACGGGTTAAAAACGTCATTTTGTCGAATTGTGATGTCGACCTCAATTCCATTTAATCGCAGTTACTTAGTCGTCAATTGCAAATATTCTATTACGAGTTAAAATGTTTCAATTCACTGACACTTACTGTAGCTTAGTAAACTCATTCCCAAATGCATTTTTTTTTTTACCACAGAGTGGAAAATTTTTATCTTTGTCATTCACTTGGTTACATTTTTTTATCAATGAATATGAATGCCTTACGAGCATATGGCATCATAACTCTGACTAACGACATACATCATATAGTAGTAAAATCCGCTTCAATGCCTTTCCTAATACTGCTTTCAAATTCCTCCCTCAATCATTTTAATCCCCTCGCACACATGCCTGTCAAAAAAAAAAACCAAAAATATTACCAAAATCACTCATTCGTCTCAGAGCACCTAAAAACACCTTCTTTCCCCGGCACAGCAAAAAAAAAAAGACAACTCCAAATTGGTTGACTAAATTTATAGCACAGTGGATAAATTCGCGAATCAGATAGCGGTAATATAAACAATATTGCCAACATAAATATTCACCCCCGCTCTTGCCCGTCTACAAAGTATCGACATCCCATCAATCTTTCGCAAAAATGTACGCAAAAGTTATGATCTGTTTGGAGTAGTTCGAGTGATACCCTATCCTTTTGCATTTTAGCAAATCCTTATAAAAGTCGGCTCGTATAACCATTTTATGGTCACAGAAAGCAGGGATGTTATTTTATAGGTTTCTCTGAATTTAATTTTCGGTTCAATTTAAGGATTATAATAAAATAAAATTAGATTTCAGTCATAGGCGTCAATACGAAAAGATTGCAAGGAGTATGCCACAAAAAGAGGGCGTAGCCATGTTTGAAATATGTGGACAGGCTCAAGTTAAACCCAACATCTTTTTAAAAATGCAACGGGAAAGTCAAAGAAAGAACTTAAAGTACTGACAATCATTCACTCTCTCTCAGGAAATCCCGCAAGACTGTTCAAAAACAGAGGAACTTACAGTCATCTTCCGAGAAGACTGAAACCATTAGAACCGTAGAAAAATAAAGACTCAAGGTTTGTATCTGAGGCGTGATTATCTGCTGATAATGAAAGATACTGCAGATTAGATAGGTGTAAAGAGTTCCATAAGTCATAAATCGGTAAGAAATTCATTCGTCCTGCAGCCGTCTGAATAAGCGTAAGTAACTAAGTATGACACCAAATAAGTGCCAATGTACATATATTGTTATCCGTTGACTCTTCATGTAAAATGGAAAAACATGCATTTAAATGCAGAACTCGGACTAAGTGGAGCCTTCTTTGAAGACCTTAACATAATGTCTAAGAAAAGAATCAGATAACTAAGACTCCACAGGCTCGATCTTAGCGACTTACTTCAACTAGGGTTGTGGTATGCATCAAAATGGCGTACATTTTTAGCCCTAACCCACCTCCCCCACCCATCCCTCTATGTCACAAACTATCTGTCAAAACGTATACATACCCTATGCTTCGAAAGGGTATAAAAAAATGTATATTTCATCATAATATATAATTGAAATGTATTTCATGTGCTGGCTTTAGAAGGAGATTACATCTTTTTCATAAAAGGGGGAAATTTTTCAGCCAATTCAATAAATTACTCGTTGAGAGTTGCCATCGGTGCCAAGGCGAACAGCACAGAGGCATCCTCTGGGAATCGTTATCCTTTTTTTTTTTTTTGTTCCCAAACAAACTCATAAACTGTCATATATCCCCAGCCCCAGTTAGGTGAAACATAAAAAGAAAAGAGAATTTATTTAATTTATTAATAAATAGTTTGAATGTGAACAAGGAAATCAACAACCGATAAACGAGCGCGAAGGTCCTCATAAAAAATACGCAACAACAGGACTTTTCACACAGAGAGGGGTATAAAATTTACAATGCATATTTATTTTTTTATTTTTTTAATATTTATTTGCATGCTTCAGTTATCCTTTTTTCGGGATGTATACATTGCGTGGGTGGTTGAGGATTTGGCATCCAAAACTAGCCACGTGGCGAGGACACTCACTCTGGACCCAACAGTGGGTTGCTGTGTTCATGCTGGTGAGTGAGATCAAGCGAGAGTATGTCCTTAGGGTAATAAAATTTTATTAGTCGCATAATTTCCACAGGAATAAAAGGATGAATAAAATCCTACCTCTACACACTGAACGAAGTGGCTCTTGTCTATCCTTTATAACCTGAAGGTGTGTGTGGTGGTGCAAGAATTATACGGTGTATTTCAAAAAATAACGAGATTCCAACGATCGGACGGAGAGGAAAAAGGATAAAATAAACGAAAGCGCGAAATCCCGCCATCAATTGCCGGGGATTATTGACACGCAGAATTCAATTTAAAGGATTCCCCACCTGGAACGATGAGTGATGCGTTGCAAGGGAAGTTGCGGTTGTAAAAAAAAAAGAATACAAAAAGGCGACAGCGAGTGAGAATATCGTATGCTCAGAGGATTTTTATTTGTTTGCATTTAAAGTGCTGGCTCAGTGTTCCCACGTAATCAGATTGGCTATAAACATGCATTTCCCGTTTTCGCGCAAAAGGTTTCCTTCGTGATGAATGTACCCGTACGAGAGAGCAATAAAAACTTGGAATGATTTAATAGAAATAAACGTGTTGGGTGAGAATTGTTAGATTATTCTTTAAAATCTTTTAGCGAAACAAGATGCAGAGTAATTTTCCATAAAAAATGGATTGTGCTGCACGGGAGACTGCCGACGCGTCATGACGGAGTAGCATTGGGCAATGAACACTTGAGACGGAGTACCAAACAGAAACACGAGACTGTAATGACCTGTCATGACAGACTACCAAGCAATACCTAACAGAGTCGAGACACTAAGTACTGCCCAGCCCAGCGGAAGTATCATCACGAATGCAGAGGCCTTAAGGCATACAAAAAGATGATATAGGGTCCTGACACCCTACTACAAAGAGGGCTGAGAGGCTTTCAGAAGAGCATGCTCTTCTTAGCGAAGGCAAGCCACTAGGCGGCTATCCTGCAAAAACTGTTACATAGGGCCATTTGGCTCCTTTAATACTAATTTGCCGATTGCCTCCAGATATTTCACATCTAAGTAATTTACAAGTTCATCAATCCTACAATTCCCGACTCCTAGCCCAGTCTCCACATGCAAAAATCATATTTTTAGCAGAAGAAGATAATTTTCAGCTCGAAGACTACATGTCAACAAGTAAAACTGTAGGAATTGGGATTCCAAAAAATAACACTAACAGTCGTAAAAAAGCCAATACATCCTCAAAGGCTTATTATTTGGTGTGAGCCTTGGAGAGGTGGGTTATTGGTCCCTACTTCTTATAAATGAAGCTTACAAAAACGTTACAACGGTAGCAATTGAGCGGTTTGGACTTGAAGGAGCTTTGATTCTAGCAGTATGACACATTGTGCAGCGCACTGACCAACCGTCAACCGATTGTTCAATGGCAACTCTGTTACCGGCCGTTTTCGAAACGTTCCCTGGTCACCGCGCAGCTAAGACATGACGTCGCTAGAATTTTTTTATTGAGAACTGTTAAGAACCGATGTTATTCCAACGATCCAAAAGTAAATGACGTATCTGTATCCATCTTGCTATTAGCGAAACACAGCCACAAGCAATCGACAATGATCGCCAAGACAGCGACAACAATCCCAGGATAATATTGAACGGTATAGTTTCAATAGTACTTTAAAAAACCAACAGATGGCCTACTCTTTGCATGCTTTATCGGGGGAAAGTATGTATAGCCATTATTCTCTAATGCCTTAGAATCGCATTAAATTACATCTGACTATTTGAATCCTTCTAATGGATTCCAAAATTAAATCCAGTGTTGAGGATAGTCCAAATATAATCAATGAATCGATTAAGGACGCTGAACTAAGTTGCACGTACTTGAATTAAATTACTCAACTCTAACGAACTTCAAAGTCACACATCCTCCTCAACCTATCGTAATCCTTCCTTTAATCAATTTATTCCACCACACGAGGGATATTCCAACAAAGTGTTAACACTGATGCCAACATCCTGACCAGAATTCATTTCCCAGAAACCACATCTGACGGTTAAATCTTTTATTATTTTTACGGTTTTAAGGTTGCGCTCACAGGTGGATCATATTAACACCCGCACTGCAATGGAATTATTTCCATAAGTCCTCTTGCACCGCATGTCCTTATGGTCTGATTTTCAAGTCAGTATGGCCACGAGACGCAGCGCGCACAAGGAAACAATAGTAAACTTTTATCGCATTCGTTGTGTATAATTTTCCTTTTCTTTTATTTCCTGGATGCGATGGTAACGCAGCATCCATCCGCATTCTATGTACTTTTGTATGAATGATAATGTGCGTGTGACCCTAATAAAATCTGATTTACGATCATAATCTCAGGATTTATATGCATGTATCTGTGTAACATAAGTGGCATAAATTTCCATAAGTTATTACATTAAGAACTCAAAGCATTCTGCAGATATATACAATTTTTATTTCTTCTTCATGGTCTCTATGCTATGGCTTTCTTATTTTTTTCCTTTTTTGGTACAGTTAAAGAGGGGAAATTACGAATTAGTAGCTGTAGGCCTCTGGAGGAAGTAGAATGTTAAAGAAAATTGCCCTTTATCCCCCCCTTTCCATTGGATTTAAAGATTTTTTGTTTTTTGAAGTCAAAAAGTGTCTTTGATCTGGAAAAGAGAAATTTTCCCATTTCGCGTCTCGTTAGGAAGAACAATCACACGGATTCAAATCCGATATAGGATTTAATTAAACAAATGAATGCGCGCCGCGCACCTAAAGGAGTCTACAGAAACAAGGAGGAAGAATTTTGCTAACTGGAAGCAAGGAAGGCTTTATCAGAATTTTGTGAGAAAACAAAAGCTAAAGCCTCTTGTTGATGTACAATCCTTGGCGTAATACCGTTTTTCGTTTAAGTCATTGGTGGGATAGGGTAGGTACGGGTTGTAAAGTTTTGCAATTCAAACAATAAACATAAGAACCGGGTGAAGCATGAGCACTGAGGCAGCAGGCTACAAAAGCACAGGTAGAGGTGATTATACCACCTTTATGGGATTCTACAGTGTCTATGTGGCTTCAAGTTTGGAATTTTTGAAAGACAAAGGGATGGTGGCTGTGTACGTTACACTTGTAGGCTGTTAAAATTTTATTGTTTTACTCCACTCGTACTCCACGAGAGAACACTAGTTAAAAACAGTTGAATAGGGTGAGGGGTGCTGTTAATTTGTTGTTCTTTTTTAGGTGGCAGAAGATTCATTGAGTTCAAGTTCAGATATGACAGTTTTTCAAGAGCATAGCACTGTGTGCGTTAAATTATTTTATTTATCTCCGTCTGAGTAGGGTGCTGGACTAGGGTCGTATCTCTTAAATGGCCATGTTTTATGGAGCATTGTTGTGAATGTACATAACGCATCAACGATTTTGACCGGCAAAATGACGACTTCTGGCATTCTAGCACATCTTTAGAGTGTGAGGCTACAAGGCATAAAAATGTTGAAGTAGTCACGTATTTAATAGTTTGAGTGATTTTTTTTTATTATTTTTTTTGTCTTATTGCTTTCGTTATATCAATCGAAAAATCTCCTGTTGGTGAAATTTTGCGTGTGATTGGACCATGGCATTGAATTTGCTCGTATTGCGGGCTACAGCTCACTCCTAGCTAGTGGCCAGAAATTGCCTTCTTGTTATCTAGCGTATGAAGCTTAGTAAGATAAAATCAATGACTGCCTAGAACATACATACATATGTCTATCTATCTTGGCAGAAAGATAGTTGCACTTGCACCTTGGATAACAATTTTTGAATATTCAGTTCTCCGGTATCAATGCTGTGGATCTGTTAATGAGATCGCTGTCAGATGCGATGTATCCCTGTGCTGGGTTCCAGCAAAGCAGATCGGAACCTCCCTGACAATAGAGGGGAACCGTCAGCACCTATTAAATTGATAAAATTCCAATTAGATACCGCATCCATAAGTTTGGCAAACAGTAGGTGGAAGAATATCAGTTCATGTCTCTCTTCTAAACAAATCTGGCCATAGCTGGATTATAGGAAAACCAGTAGACTATTTCCGTTAATAGGACAAATCTTAGCAAGATACTTGGAACCCTCACGGAGAATTGTCTGGTAGGTAGACATGCCAGAAGACTTGGTGCTCCCTTCAACGATTTCTTTAGAAACTGTAGAGAGGAAGAAGCAGAGAAAATCATGACACGTCTTATGTGTACCTGTCCTGCCCTATCAGCTGAGAAGGAAAACCCAAGGAGAATACTTCTTCGAAGATCTTAATAATCTAGCTAGACCCGACTTGAGCAAAATAAAAAGCTTTGTCTCCGGGTCAAACTGGGTTAATGCTTAACGACGAATCATGCCTCTTCGACATGGGTTCACACCAAAATCGGTTGCCCTGTCTCATGACCCATTCTCCTGGAAGTCACTATGTGATATGACATGGGTTCACACCAAAATTGGTTGCCCTGTCTCAGGACCCATTCTCCTGGGAAGTCACTATGTTATCATGTACGTCCCCAGTGCTGGTAGTTCGGAGTTTCATAGTGGTATTAGAATGGATTTTCTTTGGTATAAGTGTGTTCCTGCAGAGCGGAACGGCCACCCAACCCAACCAACCAGTTCTCCGGTCTCGATGGAACTTCTTCTTCTTTCACAATTGTTTATAAGAATAATCCAAAGGCAATGCCCTATTAGTCCTGGGAAGGACTTGTCTATTGAAAACAATCTTGCTCTGGAATAATATTATGGGTGCCAAAAACCCCAAAAACTACGGATTCCTTTAATTCAATTTGGAACAACTGTACTACACCGAGCACTTTCCATGGAAATTAAAATATTCGCATAAATTGCATGCTCTCTCTGGTCGATTGAGTGCAAATCGAAATACACATGTATAACTTACACACTTACGAATACATTAATACTTTAATTTAATTTTAAATTTAACTTTTTATTTCATTGTAAATATAATGTCCCTCTGAGTGGATTATGGCATTAATATTCCATTATAAGCGTGAGGGTCTTTAATGACCTTTCGTTGTAATTCATTAAAAAATCAAATTTTACCATTAACTTAAAGTCCACTTAAAATCAATTAATTCCATCATACGTCTCTGGTGAAGCTTCCCAAAAATTAAGCAACAAAAAAACGGTGTGAAGGATAAGCATGGATAGAAAATTTCAATTCATTACGCTCCAAATCAGAATGAGATCGATGATGGCCAATTTACTATCTCCGTCACTACACTCTTACTCTTTCCATTCGTACACTTCACCATCCCTATAACCATACTAAAAGCTCCACCATACGAAAAAAGGAAGTTTCATTAATACAACTTCCGTTCCTCCTGCCTGCACTGCAAAGTGGTACCTGCTCTCGCTCTTTACAGGCATATATGTATATGTACATGTTTTCGAAATAAAAAACAACACATGCACACATATTAATGATTCAAAATGAGCACCGTTGGCCTTCCGGCATACCGCAGTGACGCTTTCAACTGATTTATCCTGATTGCTATTTAAAAAAAATTAAAAAATGAAACGGAAATCGAAAAAAAAGGTACACGTCAATGGCGAACGAACCTGCTTATTAAAGCTGTTCGTACGTGAAAAATCGATACGAACCGACCTTATTTCTTCTACATAAATATTCAAAACTAGGTTTACCATCTAAGTGACATCCCCACGAAATATGACTTTTGATATCCCATTGGTATCTACGAACACATCCATAAACCAATACTCCCCTGTTTTATTTTATTCTAAAAAAAATACATTAACAGACAAAAAGAAAATAAATAAATCAGCAAACAAAACAAATGTCCACTCAACATAATTATCATTGATAAAGGATTATTTTTCAATTCACAACGGAAAGAAGAGGAAATGGAAAAAAATGCATCCCCACTGGACTGTGATCTAAAAAAAAATATTCGCTATACAGAGAAAAATATTTATTTTTTTCTACGTATAGGAATGCAAACAAGTGCAGTAGGTCGACCAGATTTGTGGTCATACGTACGCAAAGGAAACGAAGACACAAATGGTATTAAATTTCCTCAATATGACAGAAACCACCGACCGAATGTGTAGGCCTTGTCATTTATTTTTTATTCTTTTTTTTTTATCTATTCGAAATCGCATTGAAAGCTAGTGTGATTGGAAAACTGTCACACAAATAGAAGAACGTCAGTTTTATATGAAAGTTTGTTGCGTTCAAATTCATGGGGAATATGTCAACGTCGGACAACATTTTGACATCTTTCAAAATTAAATTCAACGTTTTGCATCGCATTTTTCTTTGACATTGTGTATACATGCAGGAGAACTAGCTTTTTTCTCTGACGGCAGGTTGTTATTTGGAGCATGAACAACAAACAACAAATTTGTGCAAATTAGTAATATCTGCACTTCACTGAAGTATGTACATATGTATGTCGACATCGAAGTCTATACTAACCTCCACAGCAAGTTTTAGGGCCGTTATTGTATCAGCTGCTGAATCCTATTTTTCAATTGAGCAGTGCGAGTAGGAAGAAAGCAAAGACGAGGAGACTTTGTTGTACCATAACATACCGTACCATACCATAAGGTATATCAACTCCGTACCAAAAATAGGCGACCATATACATATGTATGTACATATGGTCACAACTTAAGATAAAATAGAACCTGGCCAAGAACGGCTCTATCGATTGATTAACTTGCAGAGACACGCATAACTGAATAAAGAGATGAGACCCCTTCTAAAAGGACATAGAAAAATTTCTGATATTGTCAAAACCAACAACGAACACTGAAATCTAGTCGTAGATTCACAATCGGTGCCTGCACTTCTGTAGACTGTAAAACGGCAACGATAATCTAGAGGCCTCCGTCAAACAGAACAAACTATTTAGCACTGACGATAACAACAGAGAATTAGCGTCAACCCTATCAAAATTAAGTGACAATAGCAATACGAGTGTATAAGCTGAAGACCAACAAAGCGGCTAAAGTTAACGGCCCAGCTGCCAAGCTTTTCAAAGTAACAGGAGGAGGCTAACTAAAGAGTAAGCTCCGATGTTAACTATAAAAATGACACCAGGGCAAAAAAAACAACAATTCTTGCCAATCGCTGTTTTTTGGACTAACAAGGCGAGTAGCAAAGAACTCAAACTAACGAATAAGGGGACCGTAATTATTCCTGTTCTGCTTCACGATGTAGAAAAATGAACTTTATCAAAGGTGGATGACAATCTTGTTGACTGTTTTAAAAGAAAAGTTTTTCGAATGCTTCTCGGTTCCGTTTGTATCGATGAAGTTTAGAGAAGACGATTCAATGATAAAGAATTCTCAAAAAAGGTACCGATCAGATTCAATTTTTTTTGCCCTTGCAGCTTCTACACAAGTCTTTATGAGGTGCCCCAGATGCTTCAGAAAGCACCCCTGAGTTGACTCGTACATCTCTGCTGGTGAGTTTAATCAGAACAAGCGCCTTCTTTTTAGCAAAGATTAGCCAAAACTTTATCATTATAGAATACTTGTCGATGAGCATGACTATTGAATTAAACGTGTACAAAGGGTTTCACAAGGAAGGGATTCACTTCCGACACTGTATTCACTAGATTTGACCTTTGGCGATTGTAGAGTCTTATTGGCGCCTGGCTGCCACCATATCCAGAAATGTTCTCAATAGAGAATCGCAATAAATCTGCAGAGAACGCAAAAAATCCACTCGGATTGCAAAGATTTTGGTAAGTCGAACTACATAAATACATGTATACCATGTGTCATATACCATGAGATGTCATCCCAACGAAAGATGGCGTAACTATGTATGTAGTAATGTGCAGCCAAATTGGGAACGTCCACCACATTCCATCGCAGCCCATCTTTCTTTTACTAATTCTTTCGTCCTCCACGTGTTGCATAATTTCAATCTTGCACTGCGTGATAAAAATTCCACGTAAACTCCCTATCCTGCCAGCCTAAGTCCATAACAGAACAATTTCGTATTCCTAACTACTCCCCGGAGAGATTTCCAATTTCAGTTTCAATCAAAACTTTTCGTTGGATAAATTCGATTTACCAAGAGAAGGTATAAATTATTTATTAACAAGGTCATATACCCACCAGATTAGCCCACTTAAGTTTCTCTGTGATTTGGAAAAAAACACTGCCTTTGCACTATAATTTACAAATTTTCGGGTCAGTTATTGTCCCCTGAACGCACTCCGCACGCCATTCACCTTGACAGCCACCGGAAGTATGCCTTTTGGGATGGGGTAGTTTGTTGATTCCGTGAACATGCAAAAAATATTAAAAAAATAATCCAATCCCAATTACGGCCTCAACGCTAACCTCGTCCTAGATGAAAAGGTCTCGACAACAAGAGGCAAATTAATTTTCCATTCGCGTAGTTTGTTACTCTACTTCGCTAATAATGTTGTCAACCCTTGCGTTTTTCAATTCAATTTTTTTTTTATCGTTTGGAAAAGTTTAAATTGACTACCGCGCGCGGATGCAAATGTTTTCCCAAACCAAAACCAAAGTCAAGCCATTAAATATGGACCGCACGATTATGAGATAAATGAATGTAAATTTACTATAATAAGTTTTAAATTTTTTTTCAACCCGTTTAGGCGGGAACAAAGTCGCGATTTGAATGCCGGATTGATGTAACTCGGTCAAAATAAATTCTTGTTGAAATTTACCCCGAGCTACGACAGTGGAAAAGGATTGACAGTCTGCGTAAGCAAGCAGAACCGTAATTAATTGCAATGAATATATATAAACTTTTTTTTTTTTGTTTCCTGGTTAATTTTACATCTTTTCTTGTTTATTTATCTAACTCATTGGATGGTGATTGAGAATGATTGGGTTAGAGAAGCGAAACCGACAAGTCCGGGGAGTGACAGGATCGTAGGGACTTTGCACGTCCCTCAAGCCACTTTACGGTCCAATTTAAAAGCCACAAAAAGTCGGGTGTTACGTGCAACGGTGCGAGATTCTTTTCTTTTCTTTTCTTTTTTTTCGTTCGCTTTCGTTGTTGTGTTTTTATGATACATAAATTATTTAAGTTTATTTTTATGGCTTTCATTAAAAAATTACCACCGTTTAGAAATAGGTTACCTCCTAGCGATTTTGGATTGTTTCATCGTCTGCTGTGCTTTGTTTTTCCGTGTCCTCAGTCAGGGGTAGAAGAGGAATACATCTACACACTAGTGCCGGTACTGTGACAGTGGGTGGTAGAAGTTTGTTATTAGACGGAGGGAAAATATGGATTTTGTTAGAAGTTTGTGCAGCTGGGGGGCTTTTGGAAAGCTAATATATGTACGAGAGATCCCGCTGCTGGAAGTGACTTCATAGGCAATTTATTTCAGATAAAAGTACGATAGATAAGAAAAGAGGGATGGAAGTATACGAATTGTAAACAGGGGACTAAACCTGTTGGTTTTCTTCTGAAACGAAAATTCAAAAGTAGGAGTGATACTAGTATGTATAAGCATTAGGGCATAGGACGATGAAAAAACTCCTCCATCCTTCCCGGTCTGCGGCTAGATATTTCATCTGTGGCTACGTTTCGTGCTGGAATTCTGCTTCTCACAAGGCTTCAAGTGGTTCTTGGAAATCAAAACCCCCGTGCACTCAGACGATTCCCTTCGTAGGACTGCCTTGCGATGTTGTTATGTTGCTTTATCTCGACACTTAACAGCCTTTTTATTCCAAAATTCTCTGTTGGATATAACTTGTGGCCAACGGATCTTTAGGCTGAGTCGCAAACAGCGATAGACGAAAGCCTGAAAGGTTTCTCGAAATGTAAAGAGTCTTTCCTGGTTTCCCAGGCGTACAGCACGAAGAATACCTCTGCAAATATGAGATGGATGAAGGCCTCTCAAAATCCACGAGCATAAGGTGCTCACTGGAGGTAGTGTGTATGAATGGATGCAGCAAACAAGCTGAAGGACAAATTTTTAAAGACCCACTATACCCTCACTGGCAAAAATAGGTTCCATTTCAAAGTGATTACTCCAATTCAAATCCTGTGGAGTATTCAGTGCCACAACTCATTTTCCCCTTACAAAAAGACTTCACTGGCCAAGCCTTTTCAAAATTTAGAAAGAGCAGGTGTTGGTTACGCTGATAAGTTAACCCCTACAAATACTGCAATTTGTTCATATGACCGCGGGTAGGTTCAACTGAACTCTTAAGAGACTACTATGACTTAAATGAAAAAGAGACCCCATGCTTCTGTGCGAGTGTCCAACTCCTAGAGCTGAACAAGAGAAATAAACAAGTTTCTATCTCCTTGTGCAGCGTCAGAAAACTTTCACAGGCGAGTGTATTATTTTATGTATTAAGCATACCCCTTAGTAATACATCACTCTTCCAAACGACCGAGCACACGATATGTTTTCCTTTGCATAAAATTAAGGATAAGGCGACGGGTCTTTTTTTTAGTGTTGCTCAGGATGCAGCAGGCAACTCCCCCCCACAGCGGCACTAGGTCGTGAGTCAGGCGCTTCACCTACAAGGGGATATGCAAGCACAGCACCTATCATGTGCATTTGAGTGGGTGTATGCAGGATAGGTGCCTGCTACCTGCTGCCTATTGCCTATTCAGTTTTGTTAATTCAGAAACTTTTTAGCTGTGTGTTTTTATTAAACCGACCTGTGCGCCCTTTACTGCATGCTTATGTATGCGTGGAGACCTTTTTTCTGTGTGTATTATTGTTGTTGCTGTTTGTGTTACGTTGTATAGGTTTGGTTGCTGCATCAACACACATTCATTCACAGCCACCCACTCGATTGGAGTCGACTGGGCACCATATTGTAATTAACTGAATTTGATATACAGCTGTAGATACGAGCAAGGAGCATACAACGACGACGAGAGGAGCACACATAATATCGACACATGACGCAAGGACTACCTACACACCTCTGGCTGGATGCGGTCGATGCAGCTTGAATGTGAGTGAATCGGAATTTCATGCAAATTAAGTGTGGATGTGGAAAAATAGAAAAACTGCATTTAGAATAGAACAGAAAAAAAAAGAAAAAAAACTGTAAAAAGAGAAAGAGTTGCAGGGTGGAACTAAAAATACGTTCAACTTATGTGGGTGAGTGCGAAAATGCATTCCCTTCTTGTGTGTTTTATTTTTTGTATCCCCATTTTTTTATTTGGTTCGTTTGGCAGTCACCTCACATCCACCTTCACCTTCGCGTCGTCCTATTCGTCCTCCGTGCATAATGTTTATAATTAATTTTGTGCCCCGGTGCCCCGTGCCTTTTGTATTTAATCGTTCTTTCACTCTACTGGGACAAAGAACCAGGAGCGGATGAGATGATTATAAGGACGACTGACGTTGTGCACGAGCACAAATAAGGAGGGTTGTTTACGCTTAATGGGAGTGACCTTAAATGGTCATTAGACCGTAGAGAAGTTCGTTGGAGTAGCTCTACTTGCTTTCTAATTTTCTCACGCCAGCTTGAGATTGAAGCAATAAAGGCAATTACCGATGCACCACAATTACGCGGTGAAGTAGTCCTAATGGTGAGTTGAAACTGCTTAGCAGAGGAGAACTGGAGAAGAGAGATTGGCTTGTTGGTTAACAAAGTACACTTAACCAGCAGTGCACTTAACATAGTGCCGATGTTGGTATTCTTAAAGGCGGCCTTATAAAAACCAAAGTTCTTTCCTTTCGCGCAAAAGAAGTAGCGATATCGACTGATTGTTAGGGCAACCGCCTGGGTCCAGCTTAAGTTGACCACCCGCAATTCAATTTAAGGACTATTTCCGTTGAATCGTTTACTGTGAAGCCTCTGTGTGTGTACACAGTTTGAGGGAAGTCTCATTAGCTTATTTCTGCTGCTTCCGACTTTTTGTTCACAGCTTGACACGAATTACTAATACGAGGATATGTATGTATTTATGTTGGTGGAGAGGAGAACCGGCCCTGATTTCATCTTCCATTACACATCCTTCAATTTTCGCATCCGTCGCATGTCTTGCATATAAATAGCCCAATAAGCGGGAACCAAATGGCTGGCTGGGTTCGTGGGCTTGTTTGTTGTACGGGGGCGGCGGCGGCGGCGGCTCTGTATGCTTTTGTTGTGCCATTTAGGAATAAACATATGAAAGTTTTGCGAGAGAATAACAAATTGTCTTCACATTCGGCGACAGTATTGACATGCAATCGATTTGCCGGTTCAATGAGTTTTAGTCGAACGGTTGGTGGTTATGTGCTCACACACATCTCCCTTAAAAGCATAGAGTATCCTTTCGGAGTAGAAAAAGTCGAACGTTGTAAGTGATTTGCAAAATTTACTTTAAAGCAAAGATAATGATGGGGAAAAATCTGGCTAGCCACAGAGGCTGAAGTTTATGGAGGGAAATTTCATTTGACAGAAACGGTTTAATTAGGAATTTGAGTGGTGGTTTCCATGACCAATGGAGACGCAATATAACAAGTAGGGGTAGGATTCTTATCTCCTCTTTTTTATTTAGCACATGGTTCTTTAAGGGCTCGTTAGGACTCTGCATAGGCTTCCTGATGTATACACAGCATTGCAAATCTAAGATCCCTTCAGGAGTCTTAGCCTTTCGTTGACTTCATACTAGTGGATGGAAGGAATTTTAGCATGTCATGTCACATCGATTAAGTTAGTCCTGGACACTACCAGGTTGGCACTTTGCGAGGTATTTTTATCCTAAGCTTTGGTAGAGTGTCCATAGATTGCGCAGCCATAATGAAGGCCATGATTGCTTATTACATTAATAGAGGGATACCCTAGAAGGGTCGTAAGTGAGTAAATCGTTAGGATCTAACAATTTTTTTTTTCTTACCATCAAGACGTAAAGACGTTGAACTTTGGAACTTGATTCTCCAACGTTTGGTCATAATACACAATACCAGCTGTATCATGGCCGTCACTTGCCTGGTTGATGGGCCTGTTGCGATTCATACATTGGAAAAATAGACTTTATTCACCAGTCAGGTAACTTTGAATTAACTGCATCTGAGCAGAGCGAATGCTTATATGTACGACGTTAAGGAGAAAATTAACCGATTGATAGTATTAAGACTAAAAACGTACTTATATTACTCGTTAGATTCCGGTTTACAAATTTTCGTTTGTACATTTAGATTTCGTTAGCGGCAGAGTTCGATGTTAACCGAAAAAATCTGTCAACATGAAATCGATGTAACTCCACCCCAAAATTGAAGCATCTAACCGCATAAACGACACCGCTGAACGCTAATCAGACACCATTCTGTATTGGTTAAGGCAAGCACAATTATCGTCATACGTTTTGATAACACAGGAGTTTTTCATAGCTGTTCGAATTTCCTTGTTCAAGCTACTCGTACCAGCATTTAAAGTCTTACTCAATTATCCTTTCTGTCTTCCGTTTACCATTAATTTTGAAATGGCCTCGCTTAACATATACAAAACCATTAAATTTCTTCTTCGGAGTCGCATTGCATATCCAACGTGTATCATTTTCCAAAAACGTTTCAACGCGCCCAAACGAAACTTTGTATAAGAAGACAAATAACTAAACCAGCTCCTCGCCGAAAGTCTTTTGCACGGCCCAATAAATCCACTGAATAAGACGAGAAATTCATCATCGCAGCTAGAGCATGCCTCCATGGAATCGCACAAAGCACACGAAGATGTTCCTTTTTTCGTTAAACAAAAACGGAGAAGCCAACAAAAAAAAGAACACACATTTCTTGGAATGGATTTTCTCATTTTGTTTTTTTTTTATTCATTACAGATATCTCATGATGATAAATTAAAAAATCTTATTGACATTAAAAATAAAAAAATAAAAACCCAAATACAATACAATGTAGCAGCAAGACGACCCACAAAAGATAAACCTAGAAAGGGAAGATCACACATAATGGGGAGTGGAACGATATGAATACATCGATGTGGACTGTGTGACAAGGTGTGTTGTCCCTAAACTCGACTACAATAAGAAGTTTTTATGGTATGTATATTGTTAATTTAAAACTAAAACAAATTGTTGACAAAAAGGTAACGGAAGGGCGAAAACAAAAGAAAAGAGTACAATTTATGAAATAGATACATTTAATTTGTGCCAGCAAAACTGGTCGATGGTTGTCCAGGAACCGAAAACTGTGGTCGAAAACTTCCAAAATTCGCGGCTGGACTACCGGTGAAGGCCGGCAAAGCGGTGCCTTGGAATCCAGCAGGAAATTGTGTCATTAATTGCGCTAAAAGGTTTAAAAAAAAATTAAATTAATTTTCGATCCGCGTCTACGTTTTTTTTTTTTTCTTACCAGAGTTTGGAACATTTCCAGCGGTAGCCGCCAATCTAGAGAGAATCGACCTTTCTGACATCTGCAAGCGTTGTGCCACCGGCGGAATACGAGCAAGCGTAGCTGGCAAACGTGATACATCACTCTTCATATCGGAAAGCAGCTCCTCCAGCTGGTTTAGTACCTTATGTAGAACGGCATTTGCTGGTTTATTACCAGCTAGTGATTCCTTGCTCAAATGTTGATGAGATTCAGCCAAGCATTCGACTTCAGCAAAACGGGCGTTAAGCGACATTGCTGGATGATTGGGATCTTGACTCAAATTTAGGAAAGCAGCTCTCCTCAGTTGCTCCTCAATGACCAAAGCCTGTTCCAGCAATTTAAATCGACGAGCCAAGAACTTATTCTTTATCTCGAGAAAGTTACCTTTACCAACATCCATCTTAAAGGGTTCATTGATGATTGCGAAGCGAATATCGTTCTGAATATCCTGCCAACGACCGTAGCCATGGGTGACAATACCAGCCAACAGCCAGTAGTCGTGGCGACGGTGCCAGATTTCATATTCCCTACCGGGTACTGCTGCCTTTTCCTCATTCAGCCAGAGCGTATGTAACTCTGTGAAGCCACCGTCGGCAATGTTGAACATGAATTTTCGTTTCAACACCTCCAAACTTTCCTCAATCTTTGCAGTGTCATGGCGTTTATGTTCCATTGGCTTTGGTTTCTCAACCTCACCATCGTCTTTTATGATTAGAACATCGTCATCATCGTCTTCAGTTACTGCTTTCGACTCGTCTTTATCATCTTCTTTCTTAACCGAAGACGAATCTGCCTCTGAGGACTCTTTTTCTTTGTCCTTGCCATCTGATTTAATAGACTGTACGTCATCCTCGCTGGATTCTTTCTTGATTCCCGATTTGTCCTCCTTTTCTCCAGTCGATCCATCCCGACTCTCAACACGTGGTCTTTCGTCACCAACTGCTGCAGCTTTGTCTTCACCTTTTTCAGAAGCCGGTGCTGGGCTCGGGGCAGCACTTGTTGCGGGTGTGGCACTTGTGCTCGGTGTAGCACTCTTATCGCCACCTCCAACTATATCCCCGCCCATATTTTGATGATGGTACGATCGTACCGGTTCGCATGGTTTCAAAATTAGTTCTGGCATGCTGTAGTATCCATTGATGTGCTCGAATTCTTGCACTTTCTTTCTGATTAGCGACATAACTCCGATTCGTGTGAGAACATGTTGGCGACTGAGTCCTTCACGTGGTACTCCATCAGCGAAAGTTTCTGCATTATCAGCGCCAGGCTCGCAAAGATGGCGCATAAACAGCGATACATAGGCTTTAAAATTTCGCTCTGATTTTCCACGCAAATCTCTCACCAGCCATTGCGAGTTGAATGCATCCTGCGGGGGCATTCCATAGCGCATAATTGCATTCAAGAAACTCTTTCTCTGACGAGCATTGAATCCAAGAACTTCAATGTTTCCACCGACTCTGGCCAATAGCGGTGGCAGTGGGCGGTCGTCTCTGCGCTCAATTCGTCTCTTTGCCTTGCGGGTTGGCTCACCGTTATCGGTGCGTTCGTCGAAGTCGTCATCCTCACGATCTTCATCCGAAGCACCAGAGTAGTCTGAATTAAAGTCAGATGCATTGTCTTGCCAGTTGCTGTCGTCTCGTGGTTCAGCAGCTACAACTCCACCGTCTGTGTAGTTGACCTGCTTCCTTACACGTTTGCCTTTTCCTAGAGTCCTGCTCACATCCTCCTGGTGCTGTTCATAGTGATGCCTTAACAGCTTCACCCAGTAAGCTGGATCAGAGTTCTCTGCCTCCTGCTTGATAATCTCCGTCTCTTCCTCCTCGTTCTCTTCTTTAGTAGCATAAGAGGCTACCTTAAAAGAGGACAAATACTCATTGGCCCAACTTTCCTTCTCCTCAATGCCACGATTCGAACGATCCAAGAGCTCTCCAACTGCCTTGTCGTCGTAATGAATGGCTTCCTCCTCTTTGCCATCTTCCTTGAACAACTCCTCTGTTCCAAATCGTAAAATATCATCCAGCTCTTGCTTTGTAAAATTTGCTCCTTTTCCGCCCATTCCAGGACGCACAACCAAATGTGTCAACATCATCTTCCGCTTGGCCACTTGCGTCACACGTTCTTCCACCGAGTTTCTGGTGACAAATCGATAAATCATCACCTTGTTCGCTTGTCCAATACGATGAGCACGAGAAAAGGCCTGGATGTCGTTGTGGGGATTCCAATCTGAATCGTAGATTATAACTGTGTCTGCTGTAGCCAAGTTAATACCCAAACCACCAGCTCGAGTACTTAGCAAGAAAACAAATTGTGCAGCTCCTGGTGCATTGAATCTGTCGATAGCCTCCTGGCGCAGATTTCCTGTGATTCCACCATCAATTCTCTCGTACTTGTAGCCCTCTCCTTCCAGGAAATCCTCCATAATGTCTAACATCTTCGTCATTTGAGAGAAAATTAGAACACGATGTCCTTGCTCCTTCAATTGTTTCAACATCTTAGCGAGCAGAACTAACTTTCCAGCGGCTTTGGTTAGAGAAGCGAGTTCGTAGCCACCTCCCGCTGCAAGTGGTGCCTCCTCAGCGGCGGATGGGAAAAGATATGGATGATTACAGCATTTCTTCAAGTCCATCATCACATTGATCAAGGAGCATGAGTTGCCGCCGCTCTTCGCATTTAGTGCTTCGTAGTTGCGAGTCAAGATATATTTGTAGTACTTCTTTTGAAGCGGTGACAATTCCACACGAACAATAAATTCAGACTTCGATGGCATATTCTTCAGCACATCGGACTTGAGACGACGCAGCATGTGAGGACCAAGCATCTCATGAAGTCGTTTTACCTAGAAGTAGAAATATAGTTAAATATTTTCTATGAAGACGCATGTCACCTCCTGTCTCTTTCATACCTGCTCCTCTTTGGCAACGTCTGCAAACTCATTCTGGAAGGCCACCAAGTCATTGAACTTATCCTTGCTTAAAAAGTTCAGCAAATGGAACAACTCTTCCAAATTATTCTGCAGCGGTGTACCGGTCAGCAGCAACTTGTACGCAATGTTGTAACTGTTTAAGATACGGAAGAACTTGCTCTGGTTGCTCTTCAAGCGATGTGCCTCGTCTACAACGAGAACAGCCCAATCAATTGAACCCAAACAAGCCGCATCCAACGAAACCAATTCATAACTGGTTAATAGAACATTAAATTTGTACGAAGTGGTCCGAATCTTAGATGCTTTTCCACCTCGAATAGCTCCTTCTTCGAAAGTCAACTCATTTTCTCGAATCACTGCACGGGAATCTTTATCCCCCACATACGTGATGCAATAAAAATCCGGTGCCCAGACTTCAAACTCTCGCTCCCAATTGATAACAGTTGATAGGGGAACCGCTACAAGGAATGGTCCCTTGCAGTGACCCTCCTTGTACAGGGAGTACAAGAATGTAACCGTCTGAATTGTCTTTCCAAGACCCATCTCGTCCGCTAGAATTGTATCGATATTTTGCCCCCAGGAATACCGTAACCAGTTGATACCTTCGATCTGGTATGGATGTAGCTGCATTCCAGTCTCATCCAAGAATGGTGGCTGTCCTTCGTACTTCTTCTTTAGATCAGTGATTGGCTTTTCTGGTGGTGGAGTGTAGCGTCGAGTCAGTGCAGACGAACGTTCATCTTCCTCCAGCTCCTTGACTTTGCTCTTTCGTCCCTTTTTGCCCTTTTTGGCGCGACTAACTGTATCTGATGAACAAATTGCTCGGAGATCCATATAGTACTCAATAGCGGTCTTGAGACCGGGAATATCATCGGTTTCCTCTTCCCAAGTGGACTTATCGTATTGCAAGTCACGCCATTTCACCAAATACATCATCGATCCATCCCTCGCCGTGCGATGATTAATCACCCGATGGACAATCAACCACTCCGGCTTAACGCCGTAACGATAGAAACGCTCTTCCAAATCGTTTTCAGTAAATTCGGCGTGCTTGCCATGGGTTTTAGCCTTGTGACGCTGGATTCGCTGATAGCGTGAGTCTGCTTCGTCCAGAGCCTCCTCAAATTTGGGTGGCTCTTCCATGTCATACTTACGCATAAAGGATCGCATCATGAACGGATGGTGCACGTCCAGGTGCAGCTCATTGACCCACTCACAGTGCCAGTAAGATTGGTTGTGCCATTTAATAAAGTACTCGCGAATGCGTGGCTTTTGCTTCTTCGAAGTTGAAGCTTCATTCTTATGCTCCTGCCATCTCCAAGTGAGAATCTTTTCGGCCTTGCCATTGAGCGCAGGACAACCACAACGTGGACATTTCCAATCTCCATCGGGAATCGTGTCCAATGGTGGATTCAAGCAGAATGTGTGATAAGCCGATGGGCATGAATCACAGCACAGCAGCTCTCCACCGTCCTTGCACACCCTGCAGAACTCCTGATGTTCGTCATCATCTTGTTCTTCCATAGGACCGTCTGCTTCGCAATGTGGACATGACCACTTTCCTTCTGGAGCTTCGTCTAGTTCTGGTTCCAAGCAAACCAAATGATATGCTCTTGGACATGTGTCGCAAAGTATAATCTCTCCGCCTTGCTGGCATACCTCACAGTAATCCTGGTGCTCATGATCGCCATCTTCTCCATCAGGGAAGCGATTGGTCTTGTGAAGCTTCTTCTTCTTCTTGAACTTATTCCCAAACTTGGTTTTGGCCTTCTTTTTAATGACTGGTGGTGGCTCTTCCTCTTCGGCATTATCTTCGACATTTTCGTCCTTGCTCTCCTCGGACTTTTGAAGCATTTTTTCGAATTCCAAATCAGAGTCTCTTTCTGAACCTCCACTAGCATCCTGATCTTCATCGGAACTGGCGTGTTTGCGTTTGCCAAACTTTATTTTCAATGTTGGTACTTTGCCAGACGATTTACGCCCCTTTTTGCTGGCGCCACGGCCACGTTTACGACGTGAACGCTGCTCTTGTTCCGGCTCCTCCTCTTCCTCTTCTTCTTCGTCCTCGTAGATGTCATCGGGCTAAAATGGAAAACATTTGATTGGATAATTTGCGATTCCTCCTATTTTCACAAACTCACCTTCTCATTTCGCGAAGAACGAGATGATCTTGGTTCCTCATCATCCCTACCCGGTTCGCCCTGTATATTTGGATTTACTTCACAGAATTCCCTCCATTTGGCGGCAACCAACATCATTAGCTTTGGTGCCGGAACTTTGGCGTTCTCCTTCTGTAAAATTGGACGCACATGTTGTTGGAACAGTTTGTATGAAGTCAGAGTTTGCATATCGCTATCAGTGTAGTCTATTTCTACGTCAGTCACATTAAATGCCGAGCAAACGTCCTCCACAGATGGCATTCCTAAGAAAGAAAATTTCATATTTAGTTGAACCGAATTGATTTCATGAGTGATTGCCGAGGAGGTTAGAGGATCTAACCCAAAACACAATGGCGCGTGGACGAACACAACCGATTTTACGACAGAATTTCTCATCATCCATCAAAGCATTTGTTTGAGGTGTTTACTCTACCTGATGAGGAAGCCTCCTTCTCCTTGGCAGCCTTCTCCTCCTTACGCTTGCGACCCCGTTTCGTTGTTGGATATTCGACTTCTTCTTCATGTTGGAAGTCACTCTCCTCCTCGCTTTCGTTCTTCTTACGCTTCTTCTTCTTACGACCTTTTTCTTTTTCATTCTTAGTTTTACGTTTTTTACCTTTTTTCTTTTTACGACTATCTTCAGGGTCGTAATCGTCATCTTCCTCCTGTACATGCGCCCGCGCAAACAAACAAATAATAAACAAAAGTGAAAGTAAGTTAATGACTCATTCGATTTTGAGAGATGGCAAATATGTAATTATTGAAATATAATTAGCGAGTCTAGGAATACATACATGGGAAAGTGGAACATTTGTTTATAAACTTGTATGGTCAGGAGTTGAAAAGTCGAAGAAATAAATCAAACTGGTTTATATTAGAATCAGTTTGAACTTTTTTTTAGGTCCAAATAAGGCACTTAGTGGTTATCGTCCAATTAGTTGGGACCAATTTCAAGGCATGTATTGGAGACAAAGCATAAGACTTCACATTAAATCAATGAACGATTTCATTTTGTATCACCTTGTACCCAGTGACACAAGGTACATCATTGCGTGACGTAAACTTATATCCAAATAGAACTGGTGTGCTGTAGATTCAATTGGTTGAAGAAGTGAGTTACAACTTGTTGAGTCCTTGCGAGTTATTCCAGTGAGATAAGCACATGTTTCTATCAAAAGCATTCGGCTCCAAGTATACATATACATACTTGCAATTAAAAAGACGTGGCCTCCAAATTATGATTGTTATTGAAAATGATGCGGTAAGACAAATTATAGAGATTGAGATTTTAACCCCAAAAAACAAGATCTTTTCAAAGTCCGAGTCACCTACATATGTACATACATAAACATACATAATATGTAGGTATTTAGGTGACAAATTATAGTCTAATAAAGACTTTGTTTACATATATACATACATGTGTACAAAGTTATGAGCATTTCCGCAACCTGTAGTGTAAACCTAACAGAAACCGTACTTGGCATTAACGTAAACTTTTGTTTAATTCCTTCAAATTTTGAATACACGCACGCCAAACCAATTATGTAACTTACGTGTGAGTAATAAGACCATTATCAAATCTCTCTAATCCACCATTATAACGTGACATAAAAACCGTGTTCACAGCTATTTATGCAATTCACACTAAACAAGACGCAGACAACAAGTCTAATGTCTACAATTGCACCGTATAATATCGATTTCACTTTTTCAACAGAAAAATAGTAATCCATATGAACGTAGATCGAAATTAACCAGGGAAGTCGACGATAATAATTCTATAATCTCTCTGATAATCAGAAACTTTTATCTAAATTCATGCAATTTACGGATATGTACATACATATGTGCATACATATGTAAGTGTTCTATCGCATTCTACAGTGATATTGAGTACCTATTCTACGAAATATGGTGTTTTTTAGAAGTTGTTCTTTGTTCTGATAATTTTTTTGTGCCACCTTCAATTGAGATTCGGGAAAATGCTGATGAGGATGATTTTTCTGAACTTCTTTTTAGATGTTCTCGACTGCGTCTGGCAATTCGATTTACGGTTGAGCTAAAAGAACCGAAATAGGAGTGATGTCGCTGAGCTGATTTAACAGAAGATAAATCATTATATCGAATCGTAGAAATCTTTGTCTGCTGGCAATACATATGTACGTATCTTTCCGACCTGAATGTAACAACTAGTAGTTTACACCATCATTGTACTAAATAGGCCAGCGCACACTGGTTCAATTTTCCCGCGGAAAGATCGGGATATCTTTCATTGTAGCGGTATTTCTGTTGTATCTCGAAATTGACTACTTGTGTGTGTGTATAGGGTTACCCCGACGTTAAACTACTTCAACGCTGGATGAAAAATTTACCCCGTTTTTACTGTACAATTCCCTTCCTCTTCTATAATGCCGAGGGAAATGAAACCGTTTGCTAGAATTTCCACAATCTTTATTTTTCGAATAATTTTGCTCGCATCTCTATGGATGTAAAGTACATATTAATATTTACAGGCATGTTGTAAGAGCAAGATAATCTGTCAGCGGCAGAAAGGTTCGAAGGTATCCTGCGGACTACGTTCCATCGAAAACAGTTGCAGTAGTCCATCCATATGAAACTGAACTTCTTAGGGTTCTCATAAGCTCATCTATTTGAAAATGTCTGTGAGCTTGTTTTCCAAAAGAAATCTTTGGTTGTTATGCCAAGTTATCTGTTGTTTTTTTCTATAACATCGATTAGGTCGATTAAAAGGAACCTTCAAGTGTCGTGACTGATTCGCGGGGTCGTTCATGAAAACGTTCGACATATGTATGTAGATCCTAAGCCATAAAAAGTGACGGAAGATAAGAAAAAGCAGTGCGATGCCCTGAAGAAGGTGGTTTGTCAACAAATTAAAAAATAGGCAACTTATAGAAAGATCTTTTCCGATGAAAAAAAAATTAACTAGGACTAGAAGGAACTGCAGGAGGCTGTGTGCAGAGGCGTCCGCCTAACTCACTAGCAATTCTTTGTGTGAAGCTTAGTTGACCATAAAACCAAAAACCATCCCCATTATATCATCCAAGCAATTGTCCAAGTGAAGGTCAACATCATAAGGACCATTTAATACAGGCATGCTCACGTTTCCAGTCACGAATTGAGGGTCAAGGTCGTTTAACATAAGTTACTAGCGGGTATCCAGCCTGCATACCTGCGCAGTTGTAAAAATGCAGTGACCGCAAACTGCTGGACTGATTTCGACCAAACTTTACAGAAACACTCGGGCCGATGCCAAAGATTGCCTGAAAATTTGAGCTCTATCGGTTCGGTGGTTTCAGAGTACATAACAAACTTACAAACATAGAAACATTGAGTTATATATATAGATGCATGTACACATGCATAAGTTATGAGCATGTCCTCAAATAGCCTTAGCGCTTTAACAACAATTTTAAAAAGCTACCACCAGGTGGCCTATCGGTTACAACCACAAATATAATTTTACTGACGAGTTATACGTTGTCAATGTGACGCAAACATTAACTGAAAACGGTGCAGAGAAAGAAACTAGTTAAAAGAGATCGCAAATCCATTGTGAGCACGTGTCACCAAACCCCAAATTTCATACTCCTAGAACTCACTCTCAATTTTCTATATTAATTTAAACAATTCATGTTTAATACACCACCTTCTTTCTTACCGTAGGCTTCAATGGAACATCAGAGTCATTGGAAAATTCAGCAGCTTGCACCGACTCCTCTTGGGCTTCCTCTTCATCTGGGAACAAAAATATGAAATAAAATACGATTCATAACTAAATTCAAGCTCTCTAACAGTGTGTGCCAAATTCCGTCGCCCCAAGCAGAGAATGATAATCCAAACTTCATACAAAAAAAAACAAAGAGAAACCTTCATCCTTCACCACCGATGGATAAATAAAAAATCTCAATTTTTTTGTTCATTTTTTAAATGTTTGCTTAAAATAAAATTATTTTTTTATTTGTTTTTTTCTTGGTTTTTCTTTTTTCATCATCTTTCAAATTATAACAATAGTATTATTAATTAATAATTTTTTTAGTTTTTCTCGCGCATTTCTTATAATTTTTTTTACGTTTTCTTTTTTCCTTCTTCACTATATATACGTATATATATATATATAGATATAGATTTATATATGCATGTAATGTAATATGTGTTTGTTTGTTGTTGGTTTTTTTTTATATTTTTTGTAGTTTGCTCAACATTTTCAAAGGAAAAGAAAAAATAGTAATATAACTAAAACAAATAGTAGAATTAATAAAAATGAAATAAAAGAAAAAAGAATAATAATTATATAATAAAAACTTATATCTGTAAATTCCTCAGCATATATTTTGCATTTTTTATTTTTATTCTCATTTTTCTTATATTTTTGCATCATTCTAATATTGGTATAAAAAACATTACAACACCGCATCATTATATTTTTTTTTTTCTGTTTTATTTTATTTTATATATATATTTGTTTTATTTATAAATGTAATTCTCTCCATCATCTATTTTCTACCGTATGTTCATTGCCTTTTCAAAATATTAATTCTTTCTTCTGCAAGTTTGGTGTGGCAAACCTGTCGCCGACGTTTTTTAACATTCAATCGCGCGCACCGCCCAACCGTAGTTTTATTTTTGTTGCTCTTTAGGAAAAAACAAAACTTAACTCTTTTTTTAGGTTAGATTTGTCAATGTTTTTTTTTATTTAAAACGTAATAAAAGTGTTAACAAATTTTTGAGTTTTTTTTTTGTTGGGTTTCCATCGAATAAATAAAATTAGAAACAAAAAGGAGTAGGATAGGATGATGGTGTTGGTAACAACGTCAACCTTTGTAGAGCGCAACAAAACGGGCGGTGGCCAGACCATATGTTCTTTTCTTCTTCTTCTGTTGTTCTTTTGTTTTTTGTTTTTGTTTGTAAATTAAAGAAACAATTAAAGGATGAAAATTAAATAGTAAAATTGCTGGTGGAAAATATATAATTCTATACGTGTTTCTGTTGTTCTCTTTCGTTAGTTAGTAGTAGATTTCCTTGGTGTTTTTGGGATAATTCTGTTGTATTGCTGGGTTGTTTTTAGGTTGCAGTTGATCGCAGTGTATTTAAGTGCAAGTCGGTCTAGGCATTCAATAAGGGGTTCCTTACAAAATAATTGTCGCATCAAACAATCGTCAGTAGGCGTCATCGTCGTTTGCCATCATATGATGTGATTGCTGATGGTGTATCGTTGAACCATTTTCTAAGATACCACCACGTCCTCCTCCTCCTCCTCCAACTCCTCCACCGCCGCCAGCACCATCAATCCTTTGCGGCGGCGATGGAGTCATATACAGTTTGCTTCGAGAAAAATAACCGCTACTGGGCTCTGTCCCTGTAGACGATATTGGATTTCCATTCGACAGATGTTGCTGCTGCTGAGATGTAGCAGCCGCCACCGCCGCTGGATCTGGTGATCCAGATGTGGATGATTGCTGTTGCGCCACTCCTGCTGAGGCCGCCGCCGACGACGTCAACATCTTATCATAATCACTAACAAGATTTTTAATATGCGCCAGTTTCACGTGTAAATAGTCAAATCTCATTTTGTCCCGTTGATGAGCCTTCTCGTTGCGTATCCTCTCGTACTCATTTACTATTTGCTTTTTTATATTGCTATAGTCTGCATCGTTACGGGCACTCTGGAGGCGTTCGGCTAACAGTTGAAACCGCTTACCAACGTTCTCGATCTGGCTCAATAGCTTGCGATATTCGGCATAATCATTCTCAAATTCAGTCTTGTAGTGACGACGCTGCTCGAGGGACGTGATCCTCGTGTATTTACTGAAGTCATAGCGGGGCTGCTGCTGCGATTGTTGTTGGGATTGTTGCTGCGGCTGTAGCTGCTGTGGCTGTTGGTGTTGTGTGTGTTTTTGGTGATGGTGATGCTGTTGTTGCTGTTTTTGTAGCTGTTGCTGTTGTTGCTGCTGCTGCTGCAACTGCTGCTGTACTGGCGGCTGTTGCTGCTGCTGCTGCTGGTAATGAAGGGGCTGCTGTTGTAGCTGCTGGTGGTGATGAAGATTTTGATACTGCGGTTGTTGCTGCGACTTGACATTGCCGTAATTACTGCTGCTGCTATGATGATTTGTTGCTGGTGTTGTTGTCGTTGTTAGTTGTTGGTGTTGTTGTTGTTGTTGTTGTTGGCTTGGCGAATATATGACACTACTATTATTCTGTTTGTTACTGTTACTGCTGTTAAGGGTACTCGGTGACGCTGTTTGTTGTCTGCTGTTGTTACTATTGCTATTGGCACCTCCACTAGTGCTATTGTAAGGCGATGAATGTTTCCCTATCACCGTCGCCTCACTATATGGACTCTTGTTGTTATTGTTGTGATATATCTTAAGACCCCCAGATGCCGTTGAAGCTCCTCCAACTCCTGCCACTCCGCTCCGTCTGTTTCCCACTCCAGCAGCCATCATGAATTCATCATTATCCAAAACGGAGTAACTCAGGTCAACCGAATTCTCGTCGGTATCAATGTGATTTTGATTATTCATCAGATTTTGATTTTTCTCATTGCCACCAGACGGTGCAAGCAGACCAGCGACAGCATTGTTACTGCTGTTGATGCTGCTGCTGTTAGTGTCCTTCTTAAAGTGACTTATTCTCGGCTTCTTCGACATGGGATCCTCGTAGCAACGATCCCGATGATCAAGACTAGTTGGCCGTTTAACAGCTGGTGGCGGACTGCCATTGTGTGTACTGGTTGGGCTCTGTCCAGACGTTGAACTTCCAGCGTCTGAGCTAAGTGGCGGTGTTAGGTTCTGTGGCTTACGCCGCTTAAGCATCTGTAGCTCCTGTTCCGTGTAAAATTGCCAATTCTCGTTCACATCATTCCACATCGGTCGCTTCAGGTTGTATGTGTTGTCACGCATTGTTGAAATCTCTTTTAGAATCGTACTTATCAGTGACTTTTCACGGTCCCTGATGCCCTCGTTTTGCAGACGGGAATACAGTTCGGGCTTCTTAAATGGCTTCAACGCCAACAGGTGTATCAATCTCTCTCGTATGTTTCGCTTAGTAATATCGTTCCCTTTATGGCGATTATTGTTGGAATTGCTGCCAATTCCGACTCCATTTCCGCTGCCCAAGGCTTTTCCTTTCGTGCGATTGTTTCCGGCTAAGTTTGGACCATTCTTCTGCGAGTTCAGCTTCATCTCTGGACTGTTGCCTCGGAAGTAACCATTACTTATGCCCGATGTACCCGAACCAGCTGCTGAGGACAGTGCTGACGATAGAGATGAAGCAGATGTTGGCATGCCAACGAGATTGCTGTTGTTCTGGCTATTGCTGTTGTTATTGTTGTTGGAACTTC
Source organism: Blera fallax (assembly GCA_946965025.1). NCBI lineage: Eukaryota > Metazoa > Arthropoda > Insecta > Diptera > Syrphidae > Blera > Blera fallax. The sequence goes on from OX337245.1 coordinate 2,581,108, forward strand.
TGGACGACGACATTGATGGATTTGGTGATCTTGAGTTTGATGATGTCTTGAGTGGGTTGTTGGTGGTGGCGTTGCTGCTACTACTACTACTATTATTCACAATCGACGAAATCGGACTGCAATTGGAAGCTGTCGGATCTCGTTTGTTAGGAAGCACACTGCTACTACTACCATTACTATTATTTACTCCACCACTAAGTCCATTTCTACTTCCATTGCCACTCCCACTGTTGCTTACGTTGCCATTGCTGTTGCTTCCACCTCCGACTCCTCCACCGCTACCACTGGCGCCTCCTCCTCCTCCTCCTCCTCCTCCTCCACCGCCGCCGCCGCCGCCGCCGCCGCCACCGCTTCCGACGATATTTTTCAACTTTACCTTTCTGCCAATGTCGGTCTGATTCGGTTTGATCTCCCTGGTGCATTTGTTCTTTTGTGTCTCCTCGGCAACAGCCATACGATGCCTGGTCTTTTCGTACACATCATCGTTAGCCTGTATCCGCATCTTGTATGGCAGTGTACCCAGGACGTCCAGGTCATTTTGCGTCTGTTTAATGCACTCAAACGATCCCTCAATATCATCAATGGCAAATCCGAACTTCTGGCCTTCGCTGTCGTCTGGTGTCGGGAATGATATGACACCACCGTTTCCAATCACTTGGATCTTGGCTCGTGCGCTGCATTTGGTCTCGTTCTTTTGGTATTCTTCGACGGCACGGTACGCGGAATCGGTTAACTTCACGAAAATATATTGCTTGCTCTCATCTATGCAATTCTGTGACATTCCATAGTTGCCAGTTTGTATGTAAGGAAGCCATTTTGACGACACACATGAATTTGTCATAACTTGGTAGTTGAGTTAGGCTATTGCTCTCTTTTTCCGTCGCACTGTCTTGCGAGCCCCTCTGGCAAACAGCTGCTGCTGCTATCTTGCTCCGTCTTTCCTTGGTCTTTTTTCTTTCTGCTTCTTCTTCTTCTTCTACTACTCTTCTTCTCTCCCCTTGGACTGTCCTCCTACGTTCGCCTTCTCGATTGCTACTGCTGGTGATACTTTTTTCACAATTCCTTTTTTTTCGTTCTACCTTTTGATTATTTATTATTTATATCTAAGCTTTTTCCACAAATTTAATTGGGTTAAGGTAGGAAGAAACGTAAACTTTTTAACTATGTTATGGTCTGCATCAAATGGTCACATCCACCACTGGCTATTCGATAGGAAAAATCCCCAAAAAAAAAAGGAAAATCCTCTGGTCGTCGACGTCGTCTCCCTTCTTTTTTCTTCTTTTCTATTTTTTTTTATCGCACAGACACACTGCAGCACACACAGCAACACAGAGTAGGAAAAATAATAAAAAAAAAAAAAAAGAGAGCAACAATCGAAATTTCAATTCTTTTCAAGTAACTTTTTTTTTCTGCAAAATTTCTCAACTATTTTCGACACCTTTTATGTTTGCTAAAGTCCAAAAAATAATAATTATTTCTCGTTCGCTTTTCAGCAAGTTCGCCACAGGACCGAGATAAAAAAAAAAGGAAGAACTCCGCACTACACGAACCTTCACGGCACTTTCATAATTTTTTTTATTTTTTTCTTCTCCGACCCTTTGCTTCGTTTTTTCTATCGAGTTTTTTGAATTACTTGTGACTTTCGGAAATATAATATTTTCGCTATTTTCCTTGGATTATTTTGTATTTTTTTTTCTTTCCACGAATTGAGTTGATGAGAATGAAAAAGAAAAAAAAATCGCGCACACGAGCAGCAGAGCACAGTCAAGTAGGAGCAATACTTTCACTTTATATTTCGATGTTAGCCGTTTGAGATGAAGTTGGAATTTTCAATGCAAATTAAACACTAGTTTGTTGTTGGGTAATGGAAGTTTGAGAATGTAATTAATTGGCATTTAGAATGAGTAAATTTGTAAATTAAATTTTTGCAACCAGCAAGAGACCCAAGTCAAAGTCAAAAATCACGTCATGGCTGCCACGTCCAAGCAACAATGAATCGAAATTGTATGGAATTATGTGTGTGCGCTGTAGGTTGTTCTCGCTCTTTCTCGTGTGCGTTAGACGTGGGAACAGATGGAATGAAAATGTGGGAAAGGAATGGAAAATTACAGAAAATAGATGATTAGTAGAGGGGTGGTGGGAGGGTCGGAAAATGTCAGTGCGCATTGTTTTCAAGGCGACTGGGAGTGTTCAGCCAGGTAGGGAAATTTCTTGTTGATGTAATTTAACTTTTGCGACGCAATGTAATTAGTGCGACGTTAAATGCAGGACAATATTTTATGAATCAATTAGGTAAACAGGAAACCGGATTGATATTTAGTCATTTTCAATATTAAATTTTCATTAAGGATATAAATTGAAGTGGTCAGGTAGATTTTTTGCCTATAATTTGTTTATCAGGTAAATCGCAGATAATTGCTTTTTCGATTTTGTTCCAATTTATTGCGTTGCGTTGAGGGAAAAACTGGCTAGTAATTAGAATGAATGCGTCCAGAAAAAACATTTTGGAAAACTAACAACTTTGGACACTTAAACCGTATTACGCAGGTTTTACCGTTATATGATGAAATGCAGTTAAATATTAGATTGTTTATTATTGAGTCTATCAACGACCATTTAAACTCTATCTGTTAAATTTATTTACTTTTTCTAGCAAATTAGATTAGGTCAATACCTTAAAGAACAAATTTTCTGCATTAAATTATAGTAGGAACTTTTTAACTTCTATGAAAAGAAATAAATCACACATCGACATTATTCCACCTTAAAAAATGTGGTAAGAAAAACACTACATGATTTTCGGATTGAAAATCTGACATAAAACTTTCTAATATATTTGCAACATAACTTAAACGTGAAATCCGAACAATATTGATGAACAATCATAGAAGGAGAAATTTCAAATAAAAATTTAAAATTAAGATAAAAACATAGGAATGAGCTATATTCAGAAGTTACCATCTGCAAAGTTAGTCTGACCGAAGGAAGCAGATTACGTCTTTTCATAACATCTTCGAATAAGGTAACCTGACAGATTCTTTAGTGCGTCCTGCAAGCAGTTTTTTATTAACAAAAAAGATAACCCAGAATCACACAAGCTCCATTAGATCCTGGTAGTGCAATGGATCAAATGGCAGCTGTAGTTTGAAAATCTACGATTTTATTCGTTTCTCTGTTTGCACAATATATCTTCATAAAGCACTTATGCCTAGGTATTATATGAATTTTGTAACAATCACATTATTCAGACTGTTATTTCGTGGGTTTCTTCTCGAACTAAAAATAACCACAATAACCACACCTCAAGTGCTCAAATAGATTTACTGAAGTTACAAACCTGCCAAAAACGTTCATTAATTTGATTGACAAATTTCCTAAATCTACCTTGTAAGTACGCACATATGAATTGCACAATTGAAAAAAGAATGCACTAGGTAGTGCATTTAGTTTGATTCTCGTTAAATGTCACTTAATGTGTTCATGTTAAATATTGTATGACGAACCCCACAGGCGGACCAGTAGGGATGCAGTAAAGTGGGAGGGTTATGATCCCTATAATCCTGGGATAACTTCGCCAAATAAAAGCAAGATGTAATACATTGTGGGCTTAAAACCAAAAAATTTTTACATATTTTAGCCAAAATTTGCTAGTAAAGCAATTATTTGCAGATTTTACAGAATCTAAGTTCGACAGGTATTCTTTTCTCTAAAGCAAAAACAGACGTTTTGTATCAGTCCCATACATGACTTATCATAGGTTTTAAGCTTATGGTAGACTATTAATGAATGAAAGTTCAATTCCTGCTCAAAATATGTTTTTTCAAAGTCCAATCCAGATTTGAATTTAACACAGTCGCTACAAATGAAAGCTTTAAAGATAAACTGGCCAAACGTTTTACTTTTTAATTATTTTATGAACCTAATTCAGATTTACAGGATTAAATAAATTCATTCAAGTTCATTCTAATATTTCTTGAAATAGGAATCTCTGCTAAATACCAGTCTTATAATACATTTTTAAATGAAGACATTTTCTGACATAAATTATTTATACCAAGTTAAAAAAAAAAAATAACCCAACTTCACTACAAATATTCCCATTTAACCTCTCTGAACACTACCCAAATGGAACACACTGCAACTACTTCAAAAAAGCAATTACCACTGATATATCCATCCCTCTCGCGCTCAAGTCTTTCTCCTTTTTACATAATTGCAATTAAACCCTAATCACATCGGCTATTAAGGACGCGAGTACTAATTATGGGAAAATCACACTGATTTCCCATTTAATTCGCACCTGTCAACAAGTAAAGGAATATGCTCCTGAAAATCCCATCAACATTCCATATCATTCCCTTTCATTTCACAAAACAAACCATCCCTCTCACGTGCCCACTAAATCCCATCCAAAATATCAACTGTTTACGGGAACAGAATCCTTCTCATTCGTTCCATTAAAGCGAGATAACTATATAAAATAATTTTTTTTCTATCACAAGAAAAAAAAATTCAACAATTCTAGTTGACGTGCATAATTTCACATAAAATTCGACAAAAACAAAGAAAAACTATGCTAAACATGATTTAGCTCCACTTTATCACACGAAAGCGATATCTTTCTGTAATTAAGAAAGTTGTTGAGGGAAAAAATTGCATCATGAACATGGCACGCGGGAACAAAAGCAAATTTGGCACACGCAGTTTGCAATTAACAAATACCGGTATAAAATTCACGAACTTACCTTGAAAAGTATCATCATTTTCTTCCTCAGATGCCATTTCACAAGTTTAACGTAGTTTTCACTCAATTAACAAATTGAAACTGGCTTAAAATGCCGAAAATTTACGAGCATGAAGTAATGGACGTCAAAATTCTCCCAAAGCGGCTTCAAACATGGCGGAATAGTCTAGGGTTGGATTTGTGTGCGTGCCGATAGAAAGTCAAAACAAAAGCTGAATTGGAATATCTTCTTGTTATCGAGAGATGAGATTTTTTGCAAGTTATCGATGGAGAATACGATATTTGATAATAAAGGGTATAACGCAATTATGCTTTCCAAAGCCTATTTACAATATTAAATTGTTCCTTATCATAGTTTAAGAAAAGCAAGCTCGTTACTGGGGTCAAAAGCAAAATTCAGGGAAAATTCACATACACAGACTGGCGAAACTCATTGGAAAACATTTTTTTTATTTCGTAAATCCCTTTATATTGTTTTCTTAATTTTTAAATATCAACGATAAAGAAAGAATTGCATAGAATACTGTACGGTCAACGTGTCACAGCTTTTGAGCTAGCTATATATATATTGAATAAATATGTGTGTGTATGAAAAAACAATTTTTTTTTAAATTCTGTAAGAACTACCACTTTCTGTCTCAAATCTTGGCTACATATGTAAATTATCCGTTTTATATCGAGGCTAGGCTGAAGTTGCCAAAAAAGTTTGTTTTTTATTTTAATAAAAATTTAATTTAACTCTAAACACAAAAGTAATTTGGACTTCGGTCGAAATAATGTCAATGTAGCAAACAATTTATAATCTGAAAATAAATATGTAAAGAGTGTCTTCCAGATTTCCTAAATTTACTGCACAATTACCAGTGCGCCTGATTACTATAATTACTAAGAAAAGAACATTTAGCATAACGCAGGTAGTTTTAGTTTTATAATTGCCAAAATCATTTCTCGTTCCGTTCTTCATTTCCATAACACATCACTAGCTCAAAGTCTTTATAATAAAATAACCATTCCCACAGAACGCACTCATCGTACCATCATCCGAATGTGTCAGAATTGACATCAGCACTCGAGTAAACTTTGGAAAACGTTTAATTTTATTTTCTTGGGGTGCTTCGAAAATCATATAAAACCCCAATAATGACGTATTATTCGCGTAAAGAAATCGAAGATTTACACTCGGATATAACATCAATTGTCTCCAAAGCTGTCGGTTCTGAAGACCGCTCTCTAGTCAGCGCAATCGAACACTGTCTCTATAATGGATACGATAAGCGTCGCATTGGGGATAAGATTGCAACAGTCGTGGACTCCAAGAAAGCCACTCGACTTACAGAGAAAATTCTACAGCACTTGGATGACTATCGTAATAGCGCCCAAAAGGCAAAGAAACGTGCGAACGAGGAACAGGCTAGTGCCCGTGAAAAAGATGTCAAAAAGCAACGGGTGGAGGAACCAAAGCAAGCAGCATCTGCGGTAAATGCAACTGGCCAAGGCAAGCTGGATTCAAAGCCTGCCGCGAGTAATCTCAGTTCCAACCAGATTAAGTTGATGATGGCAAATGCACAGCGAGAAATTGAAGAACGGAAGAGAGCTCTAAATAACTTAAAGGCCAAGGATCCTATTCTCGCTGCTGTTCCTCAAATTGGACTCCCAGTCGCTCTAGCCTCGCAGGTACTTTCGAGGAAACCTGAAGATTCAGAGAAAGCGAGGAAGATCGCTGAATTGCAAGCCCAGATACGAGCCAAACTTTCAGGAACTCTAGCGAATATCATTCCACCGGTCATACAGGATCGACCAAAGCCACTGATTCTCGATGATGAGGGTAGGACAATCGACAAGAGCGGCCGAGCAGTCAATATTCCGACGCTGACTCCTACTCTGAAGGCCAACATTCGCGCTAAGAAGCGAGAAGTCTTCACGAAAAACCAAGTCATCGATAAAGTTGGACCAGACGACACGGTAAAGTTTTTCGATGATCGAATCGCCCAAAAGCCGATCCTTCGAAACAAACGAATGCTGCGCTTTCATGAGCCCGGCAAGTTCCTTCAAATGGCTGAGCGAATGCGAATGAAGTCGCAGCTGGAAAAACTGCAGAACGAAATTTCGCAGATTGCTAGGAAAACTGGCATCAGTTCGGCAACCAAATTGGCTCTGATTGCACCAAAACAAGACACTCCCGACGATGTACCCAGTATGGAATGGTGGGACTCAGTTATATTGGCCAACGATCTTAACACAATGGATAACAATGGAAAGATTTGTATTCGTCGTTCGGCAATCACCAATTTGATCGAGCATCCTACCCAGATGAAACCACCAAGTAAGTTTATAGCTATCCACGTTAAAATACAACTCATTTATATTTCCGCCTAATTCTAGATGAACCACTAAAACCGGTGTATCTACCTGTGTTCCTGACGAAAAAGGAACGTAAGAAGCTACGTAGGCAGAACCGCCGTGAGGCATGGAAAGAAGAGCAAGAAAAAATTCGTCTTGGCTTGGTCCCTCCACCGGAGCCGAAACTTCGAATCTCTAACCTAATGCGTGTACTTGGCTCTGAAGCTGTTCAAGATCCGACTAAAATCGAAGCGCATGTTCGTGAACAAATGGCCAAGCGCCAAAAAGCTCATGAAGACGCCAACAATGCGCGCAAGCTTACCACCGAACAGAAGCGGGAAAAGAAAATTCGCAAAATTAAAGAAGATACCTCGTGTGGTGTCCATGTCAGTGTATACCGCATTCGGGATCTTCAGGACAACGCTAGCAAGAAGTTTAAAGTGGAAACCAACGCCAAGCAGCTGCACATGACTGGTTCAGTAGTACTGTTTCGCGATTGCTGTGTCATCGTCGTTGAGGGTGGCCCAAAGCAGCAGAAAAAATACCGTCGATTGATGCTTACTCGTATCAAGTGGGAGGAGGATATGGTAAAAAATCCCGATGGTCAAGAGGTGCCCAATTCCTGTGTGCTAGTCTGGGAGGGAACCAGTCAGCGACGACATTTCGGCGAAATCAAGTTTAAGGTATTCCCCATGGAGAAGATGGCTCGGGAGTTCTTCCAAAAACACCAAGTGGAACACTACTGGGATTTGGCCTACTCGGGAGCTGTCCTGGAAGCTGCTACTGATGCTTAGATTATATTATTTAAACCTGTCTTGGCTTACATTTAGGTTGTTGACTGATTAAGGAAAAAATAAAACGGAAATTGTTATTTTGGACACAAATCACTTGAGGTGGTGTTTAACTTTATTGACGAGGACGTGCTTCACTGTATTGAGGAGGCTCTCGTTGACTTTCAGGGCATAGTTGGTGAGTTTCTCCAGCGTGTTATAGATCATGTAGCCTTTTTGAAAACATTCTGCAACTTGATTGACTTCAGATAAACTTGCAACGACACAAACCCCGTGCTCAATGGTTTTGTCGCTTTCAATTTCGAGGTGGACTAGATCCTCTTCAGCAGCTATAACGAGGTTATTTAAATCGATCCTACATTAAAATAACTTAACAGGTATACCAGTGGGATTGAGGAATATGTGTTGGCCCAAAACACAAACTGTAGAGGCGGTGATAACATCATAGACGGGTATTCCACCCTCAGCTAAGGCAGCCCCACAGCAGTTAATTGCAGAACTTAGAGCACAGCCATCGTCTTGGAGAATGTAAACCATTATGTCGATCTGGAAATTAGGAAACTCATGCAAGCAGATAACCGGCTCTAGAGCTTTCTTTAGAGCCACACTAAGAAACTGTTCTTTTTTGGTAAGATTCTGACTGCGGTCATGAGTCGCGAAAGGAGCATACTTCAGGTCACAAGATATCACGCCGAGTGCACTACAAATAAAAACTTGGTAACTAATTGTGTGAGTGCGAGTACGAGTAACTTACTTTTTCTTTGATTGTTTGCTGATTTCTCGAGGCGGAAGTATTGCTGCGATGAGCTTTGTACTGCCATACTCCAAATATGCTGAACCTTTCACTTGAGATAGTACCCCAACCTTTAAAACTATAAACGAAGCAAGATAGTAAGCGAGAGCAATGCAGGCAATTGGATAGCTTACAGGTGGGTCTAGGACTCAGTTCTATGGACTTTTCATTATTTCCCGATATGTGTTTTTCAGTAGAGGGCACTTTAAGATAGGCAGTATATGGTAAGGAGGACTCAGGATAGAGGGATTTGCGATTGGTGGGTGGCATTGTTCAATTCAACTTTTAAAGAAATTTAAACAAAAAAGCGTGTTTATTTAACTGCAACTTTTGACAGCTGATTAAGAAATGTCAGTTTGTCAATTAACGGGTGTTCGAAGAAATAATCACTGCAGGGTGTCAAAAATTATTTATTTGGCAAATGTGGTACAGAATGAGATGGAATATTTGAATCGTATAATTTTTTTTATCTACTGCCTTAAAGGGGGCTACGGTTTCGGAGACTGATGAGTGTTCGAAAATTAGTCGAAACAATTAGTAGAAACAAGGTGCTACGAAAAAAAAGTGTTTTTGCGGATCTACTGTGGATAGTATTTATTTTTTAGTGTGTGAAACTTTAAATGACGGACTGAATTGGAGGCATTTGATCTGACCAGTTATATAGGTCTTCGAAAAGATTTGATTCATTTTATATTTGGAAGCAAAATAGCATGAACTTTTATACGGTGAAACATTATTATCTTATCCACACAAATGATTGGTTGGTGCTTCACGATGGACAGATATCGAAATAATATCGTCTCTAGAATATTACTTGCTCGGCAGAATAAAATTTAGGAAGAGGGCCTCAGTTTATGTTAAATTGCTATCAGAAACTTACCAGTGTCAAATACTTATAATATCGACAGTGTCTTCATCATCTTTGGCTGGCATCTTCATTTTACAATTTGGAAAAAAAAAAATATATATTCATATGTAGCGCAATACTGGGCCTATGACTTAGCTTCTTCCTACCATTCGTGTTGTTTGTGTTATATTTTCGCTTGATTGAGAAGCTTGCTCATGAGAGTTATTACTCTCAGATATTTGTCAGGCATTAAAGAGTTTGGTGTTTTCCTTGATTCGAACGTCAAACCTACTGTGCAATAGACCAAGGCACTTACCACTGCTCTCACATGATTACCATTTACATTTTTACTGACGTACAAATTCGACGCAGAAAAAACGACGAAAGGGATTTAACTAATTTGTTCTCTTCCTCTTGCTTAAAAGTGCCCTATGACGACACAATAATTGTCAAAAACAATCGGCCATACAACGGTAATCTAATTTAACAATTAAATACAAAACCCCACCCATACCTAACTTTTAAACTCACCCTGCATTCATATGCCACATTGCTGATAAAAAAAACCGATTCCAACATTCATTCCACACTGTTCTGGGCCAATTTAACAAAATTCCTTTTCTTGAAAACTGCACATGGCGTGAGAAGTTCGCTCTGCTACTTCGATCTTACTCATGCCAAATTAAGCACATTTCGAGGCAGTATCTCCCGTAATTTTGCTCGCAAATACACGTTTAAAAGATTTTTTTCTACGGTAAGTGAATATCTCCATTGCATAGCGCATTTGAATCCTTTTAAACGAAATTTTACAGTCCATTCGGTCGGTCTCTCCCTGCTTGACATATAACCTCACCCGGCCCCCGCCATCACCTCGAATTCATTCATCCTTCAGTTTCGAAAAAAGAAAGTGTGCTGCAATTGTGGAAATCGGAACACATCTTCAAGGAGGAACAATAAGGACAGTGATAGGTGTGTGTTAAATCTCTGCCTACCAGTGGAACGTAACAAATCTACGCGAACGAAAAAGACAAACAGAGTGTGCGGTGGCTTTGTGTAATCTCTTGAGGGAATATTATTGAATTGGAACGTGTGTGCGCCTAGTCAAACGCCATATTTTGCCACGAGAACCTTTCGTCTTGGGGCAATTAATACAGAAATTTTTCTACCAACACACAAAATTCGTCTTTTTTGTTTTCTCCGTCGTTTGCTACACATTTTTTTTTAGTTTTTCACTTAACAAATACTTTAATTAGTTTATCGTGAATATCGTAGTTTTCGAAGTGAAAAATAAATCGAAGAATTTCGCCCCCCAAAAAACGTAAAGGACTTGAAGAAAACTCATCAAAATGTCCGGCGAAGAGACGTCCGCTGATCGCAATGTGGAAATCTGGAAAATCAAGAAACTCATCAAGAGTTTAGAAATGGCCCGTGGGTGAGTACCAATTCGCAAAATTCTTTGTCATTACTTTTTTTTGTTGGTTTTTTTATATTTTGCAACAGATTCCCAAAATGTGAGTTGCTATGCTGGGCTATAGCGCAGCAACTTTCTTTGTCCGTTGTCTCGTCTTTGTCGCATTTCTCTCAACCAGCTAGTATTAAGAGGGAAAAAGTTTCATTTTTCTAAGACAAACGATGTCCAAGAATCACCCTCAATGATTCAGTGAATTCTAGAGTAGTATATTTTTATGGTGAAAAAAACTTCTCTGGTGGGAGTTGACTTGCTGCGAGAGCTCTACAGCTCTATAGCTCCACCACTCGTGTCACTTTCTTCTGGCTTTTCTTCTTCGTTTTTGGTGCGCGAAGTCGAAAAGAAAAAAATTTACACCGTGAGGTGGGAAATTGCAGCGTCAAGCAAAAAGAGCGAAAGACGAGAAAAAAAAGTTATTTGAAGGTTGTTTAATTAAATTTGCAAACATCATCAGAGTTGGTCGATCGAGGTGCAGTCGCTTTTTTATTTTTATCAAACTACTCACGTTCTTTTTGGCGGTGCACTTCGCCCTTTTACATTTGCATCCCTTGCCTTAGTATTCTAAGTGTGTAGCATGTGCTCGTAAACAAATGACATCGGTTTATCATCCTTGTCCGGAGCCTAAGCAGCTTTTATTATGTAAGTTCTCTATGTGCAGTTGTATTGTTTAACTTAAAGGAAGGGTCAGTTGTAATATATTGTAACTTGCAGCACGAGAGTGTGAATAAAAAAACAGTAGTCAACGCGCGGTCTGTAAGTGGGCAAACAATCGATTAATGTATTGCTTTAGAACGCGCAACACGTTGGCCATTTGCAATGAGGCTGTCATTCGAGTAGTTAGGTGGAGGCATCTAGTTCGATCCAGTTTCAGTTTAGTGAAGTTTGTTTTGTTTGGAATTTTTGGGGAGTTGTGTGCTCTTTTCTTTTTTCAGTTGTTTCTTACATTTCGAAGGCAAAAGGTGGAAATGTGTCACGCATTTCGATGACGTAGGCATGTGGTGGTATTGGACAAATATGCTTTATTTATTTTAAATAGATCTGATTATAGGATTTCTTCTGCGACTGTACCTCGTTTGCAATTACTGACCGACGATGTGTATTTAAAATATTTTATAGCGGTTGGTCGCAGAATATCAAACGTGTGATTGATGTTTCGCATTTGTTATTCGTTGCCATTTTGAATTGGCGGAGAGCCTTGATATCGTCCTTCATTTGAGTAATGGAATGAATCTCCAGGGACGTGACGTCATACTGGTTATTGTTAATGTTGTGTAAAGCAAATCAAATTACGTTAGAAACAAGGTTGATTCATTTAATCGTACTGGGGAAATGCCCGTGTTGCCTTTATGGGAATTTTCATATTTTAGCGCTCATTTGCTCATTTCAATTTTCTTTTCGTTTATTATTGGAAGGGTTGGCTTGTTTATACTATAGAGCACGAGTTCTATACTGAACAACTTTATGAGAAAGCGATTCAGTTGTTGCGGGCTGAGCAAAAGTGATAGTGGGACGAATAGGAGCTGTATAACTGATAGAAAGAATAGGTACCAATCCCATAATGTAGGAGTGAAATGGTTGCAGTTTAGGTACGTCGTAAAAAAAAAATCATTCAGGAAGGCACATGGGCATCGCAGATAAGGAGATATCTACTATATTATTCGCATTCACGGCGTGACATTTAAAACATAGCTCTCTTTAGGTAATAGACATTGCGCCTTAGAAGATGTTGTTTTGTTTGGCCCCGTTGTGACACCAAAGTAGAAATGAAAAGAAGAACTACTCTTACCCACAGCTGTTTCTTTAGACTAAGCAGAGAACTGACTTATTGTCATACGCTTATACATAGTTATTTCACTATCAAAGAACTATTTATCGTCCACCACGGGGAGGTGGTAATGCGATTTCGCCACACTCTAAAAAGAAATACTAAACTCCCCAGAAGTATTGATGTTAATAAAAGCAAAAAAAAAAAAGAAGCCTCGGGGTGGCGTCGAAAGTATGATTTCTCTTGTTATGCATTGACAAAGTGTTGCATAAAAGATTTACCGTTTACCCATGACATAGACCTGGGCAAAAAGATTCGAATCCTACGCCTAAAAAGACTAGGATGTGTAGAGCGCGCTGGATCAGAACAGTTTTCAAAACAACTTGTTCTGTTATAGGTAGATAAAATGACAACGGATATTCTGTTTCCTGAGAAACCTTCCATGTATTCTCTGGACTGCAACTTTATTTTTTAGTTCCGGTGGTCAATGTCTATTTTTATATCATATCGCCTATAATAAGGTTGGATTAGACAGTTGAATTTTTTGTGATTACGGTACACTTTAAGAACCTTCAACTCTATCGTGAAGACTGCAGCATTAGAATACGAAACTCAAGGTGTCACTCAAGATCAATTCTTTAGCTCTGCAACAGCTAAGTGCATTCGTAACATTTGTAACAATATTTTTTCACGTTAATGTTAAAAAATTATTGTTTGATGACAATGAATATTATTTCATAGTTCTTTTCTTCTTTCTACAGAAATGGCACCAGCATGATTTCTTTAATTATTCCACCAAAAGATCAAATTTCACGTGTAAGCAAAATGTTGGCAGATGAATTTGGAACAGCGTCAAACATTAAATCACGTGTTAATCGGCTGTCTGTCTTAGGTGCCATCACATCTGTGCAGCATAGACTTAAACTATACACCAAAGGTATGTAGAGCGCTCCCCCCCATAACCGTGTCATGCTGAAAAATTAACCAAAGAACTCGGAATTTGTTTCTTTTTTCACCCTTTGAAGTGCCTCCAAACGGTTTAGTTATTTACTGCGGCACCATTGTCACGGAAGAAGGCAAAGAGAAGAAAGTCAACATCGATTTCGAGCCATTTAAGCCCATCAATACATCCCTTTATTTGTGCGATAATAAGTTCCATACGGAGGCGTTGACCGCCCTACTTGCGGACGACAACAAATTCGGCTTCATAGTCATGGATGGTAATGGGGCACTATTTGGTACACTGCAAGGTAACACCCGCGAGGTATTGCACAAGTTTACGGTGGATCTGCCGAAGAAGCATGGTCGTGGTGGTCAATCTGCGTTGCGTTTCGCTCGTCTGCGTATGGAAAAGCGTCACAATTATGTGCGAAAGGTTGCCGAAGTTGCCACACAGCTGTTCATCACGAATGATAAGCCGAACATAGCGGGACTAATTTTAGCCGGTAGTGCTGATTTCAAAACTGAACTGAGTCAATCTGATATGTTTGATCCTGTAAGGCAATAAACATTAATTAAAATATGTTCACCAATACTTACTAGAACCCATTTTGGATTTTTTCTAGAGACTGCAATCGAAAATTATTAAGCTAGTGGACGTTTCCTATGGAGGCGAAAACGGATTTAATCAGGCGATAGAACTGGCCGCGGAATCGTTGCAAAATGTTAAATTTATTCAGGAAAAGAAACTCATAGGCCGCTACTTTGATGAAATTTCTCAGGTGAGTTAGATAAACTATTCGTGGCTGCTTATAATTTAATTTTATGCTAACCCACAGGATACAGGTAAATATTGCTTTGGCGTTGAGGACACCTTAAGAGCATTGGAACTAGGTTCAGTCGAAACATTGATTTGTTGGGAGAATCTAGACATTCAACGGTACGTGCTAAAGAATCATGCCAACTCAACGTCGACCACAGTATTACATCTAACGCCTGAACAGGAAAAGGATAAATCACACTTTACCGATAAGGAAGTGAGTTTTTGATAGACATTCAATGGAAAAATAAGAATCTACAGGTTTTTTATTTACATTAGAGTGGGGTCGAAATGGAATTAATCGAGTCTCAACCGCTTTTGGAATGGCTTGCGAACAATTACAAAATATTCGGTGCTACACTTGAGATCATTACCGATAAATCTCAGGAAGGTAGTCAGTTTGTCCGAGGATTTGGTGGAATAGGAGGTGAGTTCCTTTTTTTTACTTATCATTAAAATTCCCTCACCCTATTGCTAATTTCACTGACAATAATCAATTTGTATCGTATTTTAAAAAGAGAACAAAACAAAAATCATTTTCTTCCGTATTTTTCCATTTTAATGCTGCCACGTAAAAAAATAATAATAATAAAAAAAAAATAACTATAATCTAAATCCTTTAACGTTTTTTGGGCTATTACTATATTAAACATGCTACTTGTGTTTGACAAACGTAGGAATCTTGCGCTACAAAGTAGATTTCCAATCGCTTCAAGCCGACGAACCTTTGGATGATGTTGACCTTGATGATTACTAAACAAATAAACTTAATGAAAATGAAGAAAAGAAAAAAGTTAATACGTATCTAATAATAAGAGAACAAAAGGACAGCAATGTGTAGCGAGAAACTTCACACATAAACATACACACAAATATAAAAAGAAAGATCGAGAAGAGTCGCATTTTCTCGGTTATTTGTTTTTATTATTACAAAAAAAGAGAAGAGAAAACAAATACAATTTTAAAACTAATAAATTTAGATCGCGTGAATTTTTATTGTAACATTTAATTTTAAAAGTAAAAAACTAAACAAAAACAAAAAAAAAAAAAAAAATACGAAAAATACAAAAACCTGTCGTGCATATATATATTGACATGTATTTAAGAAACTAAACACAAAAGTTAAAGGCTAACATTTTTCCCTAAATTGTATAAACTTTTCTTATCATGAAGTTCGAACTCACACACATATTACTTATTCCCCCCAAAACCAAAATCAAAAAAAAAAAAAAAAAAATACAAAAAACCCTGCATTCAAACTTAAAATCACCGCGTCTTTTTGACTAAGGTAATTTTCTGAAGAGATTATTTGAATGTTGTGTGTTTTTATAATTTCTACTATTTGATTTCCTTTCCTTATTTTCATTGCTGCATGACTCGTTTTTTCTTTTCTTTCTTAAATTTGTAATTTGCGTTAATAATTTGTTTATCAGCACGTAATCGAGTTGAGCTGGATTAATTAAATAGTATCATACTGAAACTGGATAACGAACCGTTATTACTTAGGTCCTATGTAGGTTTCGTGGACAAATAAACTTTCTGCCAGACGTATCGGGCGTATTACAAAAATATGCCTCATCCATCTACTTGTTCCCTATGCCGAGCTCTGAGCATCTTAACACCTAAATGCTGTAGCCTTTACATCTGCATACATATATACTACAGTCTAGCTTTTGAGCAAAAGTTCGAACTTTCTAAGGTTCCCTCTTTTTTTCGAGTCAAGTGAATGGGTCATTTGTTCTTATGTAGTGGTAATCGTGCGCTTAGCAGCAGAATTTGTCAAACGGCTCAAGCTACTGTAGGCATACACACAGTAAGTAAACGACACCAAACTTCTGGAGGGTTTCTGATTCAGCTCCGGCCAAATCTACCAAATGATGTGATACTCAACATCATGTGATCGTATGCGGTTGGATGCGGTGGTTGCTTTCACCTTCAGTAACAATGCACATGTAACAAGCGACATGCCGAGACTCATTTCGTTCCTGAGTTCAGTTCAGTTTTAGCAGAAAAACAACTGCTGATAATGCTTTGGAGGTTAAGGAGTACTGCTTATCCATTGTTTGGTCTGACTTGCAAAAAATGCATTCAGTTGTGTTGCGATAGATTATACGAATCATAAGAATTGAACGAAATAAAAATCCAAGACACAGTTTATTCTTTCAAGAATTGCATTGCATACCTTTTTTTTAAATCATTTGCCGACATAATATTTTAAAGCCTGGGCAGCTTAAAAATATGCATGCCTTTTATGTTGAAGTTCTCATAGCCTATGTTTTCATTCAGTCGCTAGCCATACACACAGAGATTTTCTTTTGTCTACGGAAGATCGGATGTAGTAATCGTCATCAGACACCAAATATTTATTACTTGTGTTACATACTCAAATTTACTAGATCCTCACTTATATTCTTCGCCATATGTGATAAATCTCGTTTCATCTACCACAGACTACCACCCAAAACATTTCTTTTTATTTTCATCTTTGCCGATATTCACTCTCCATTGGGGGAAAATATTTGATAACGCCAAAAAATTTGATAACCTCAGAAAATACACTACAAACTTTTAGTTAAGAATAGTCATTACAAATTTGAATATGTTGGGAGAGCATATCTGCGGACACGAGATTTTTGTCTGATCGATCGATCGTCCGCGGACGTGGGGAAACCGCTGTGTGTATGGCTAGCTTTAGCTTTTTAGGCATAATTCAAACTTTAGTCTCTATCTCATGATGATGCATATTTGGCGAATGATCCAATGGTTATCTAATAGTGTTTGGTATATTTGCAGTTCCGATATGAAGGAACTAAAAAGGATTCTGCAAATTTCCATCCTGAATTTATGAATTTATGTTATTTGTTATTGACTTCGAAATTTTTCCATAAAAAAAAAAATACAAAGAAGGCCTGGATCTTCCGAATGCTTCAAATTGTTAAGGAGACGCATTTCTCAAAGCACACTCAGCTTCTTAGTTTTTTCCTACATAAACTGGTCATTTCTAATGGTTAAAGACTTAAGTATATCAGTGATTGGAAGCTTGTGAAGGAACGATCAGTTTGCTTTCAAAAAGCACAATATTTCGAGAACACTGGTCTGCACACGCGCAATGACCACAGCGTATCGTTTTCAGAAAATCCAATGACCTTAGAAGTTATTGGTCACTGTCCAATTAATGTTTAAAAACTATTAACTATCAGCAATACTTGTTGTAAAAGGGCGGGTAGTAGTAAACGTCTCAATATGTACATAAGTGTTTTGTAGTGTTATCATTAAAACTGGACTCTATTTCTCCCAATAGTAGTTTTTAGACATGCTTTTCATCGAATTGTTAACATATACCGCCTATCAGAATCGTTGCAGACTTATTACTTCTGTTTATAGTTCCAACAGTTCTGAAAATAAGTTCATATTAATATTTTTCATTTTATAACTAATTATCTTTGTCTAGAATTTGTATTATTTTTTTTTTTTTAATTTTTTATTTAAATTCATACTTATTCACCACTTTTACAAAGAGTTTATCTTGTTTTCTTTTATTTACCTTCAAGTTGCACACTTTCATACAATGACTAATGAATGCATACCTATTCCTTCTTTCTCCTACAGGCATTTTGCGTTATAAAGTAGACTTCCAGAGTATGCAGCTAGATGAATTGGACAACGAGTGTTTCGATTTAGATGATTATTAGACAATTTTTGTTTTGGTTTTTTTTTTTTTTTTTGGTAAATTCATACCTCAGAAGAAATAATTCGCAATATAACAAGAAAAAAAATAATAAATAACGTTAATTATATATAAAATAAATGCAAAAACTAAAAACGTCAACACCAATACAAAAAAGGAAATTTAAAAACAAAACAAAGAAAAAAAAACAAAATGTATAGAATATTAAATTGCGAATAAGAAAAAAAAAAAGGAAATCATATATACAATATTTACTAATTAATTAATTGATAAAAAGAGTAAAATATATATATATTAAAATGAATACCACACAAACACATACACTTTGAGCAATTTTTTTCCAAGCCAACATCAAACAAAAATTAGAACAAAGGGAAAATATATAAAATCTAAAAAAGAAAGATCTGTCTGTGCCTCTGGCGGAAGCCTATGTTGAGCTTTAGTCGAACTACCGCTGTTCATTTTCTTATTATTGTTGAAATTTTTTATTATTATTATTTTTTTTAAAATATATTCGTAAAAAATAAAAACAAGTTAATTTAATTTACCAACTTAAGTTAAAAGAAAAATTAAAGTAAAGGAGAAATTGTGCATTGGCAAGGCGGCACAAGCTCTAAAATCTAAATCATACATTTTTTTTTTTTTTTTTGTTTATTATTTTAATATACAAATGTATAAACTGATGTTCTAGTAAAGGGTAAAACGAGAAAAAGAATATAAGCTTTCAGTTCAGTTTTGATAATAAACAAAGAGAAAAAGAAAAAAAAAAACACAATTTTGCAGAGCATGTTTACATATTATATTTACACAAAAAATAAAAACCAGAAAATCATTCACTCAAAAAGAAAGAAAAACAAACGAAAATTTGTAGTTCTAGATAGATATGGAAGTAAAGATTTTAAATTATAAATAAAAAAAAAAGAAACAAAAAACAAAAATATATAAAGCAAGACATTACAATTTTATGTTATATTATATATTTATCGAAGTAGCGAAGAAGAAAAAAGCGAGATACAAAAAAGAGAATGAGCCAGCAAAGTGACGCAAATAAATAAAAACAGAAACAAAAAAGAATATATATATAAAATAAAAAGATTCCACACGAAACTATTCTACTGCTTATTTATCCTCTTTCTCTTTACGATCAAGGAAAACAAATTAGGTAATCGTTGTTTCTTGAAACAATATACATAAATAGCGTTGCCTTACTTAGGTGCCGCAGCAGTCCGGGATGGACCTAAGCCTCAACTAACACATAGATATGTATATACCGCTCCAGGATCCAAATCATCTGTTGGGTGCACGTATGATCCGTGACGTATAAATACTTATTTCGTATTTTCATCCATCAATGCAGACGGAAACGAAAATCACACGGCAATCAATGGTAGCCTTATCTTTAACAATGTCCATGAATAGGCGCCCTACAGCAAAACTGGAATGGTCCTTACCTCAGTAGTGTGAGAGAGGGCTTTATAACTCAATTTGCCGTCTTAGCCCTTAGAAACAGCAATTGGCAATAGTTGATTATTGCTGTGCTTTGATCAAAGCGCCGATGTTGAGAGCCTTTTTTGCGGACAGCATATATTTGGTCTTGAGCTCATTCACTGCTTAACCCATGTTAGGTGCCTGTCTCAATACTCGCAAATGTTCAAAGGGCCCGCTCAGTGCTCTCAATAATATCAATGTGATCGGCGTGAGCGCGTAGTTAGACAGACTTCAAAAAGATTGAAGATTGTACCGCGGATGTTGGCTTGAGGGTTCTGTACCTATAATACTTTTGAGTATTGTTTTGAAGAAATGGCATATTAACGCGTGACCTTGGCCCAACATAACAAAAAGAATTAATAAAATCTCTTCAGCAAATCTCTTAAATTACCCACTTACAAAAAAAGCGCTTGCGTACAACAGACCTATGTACATATGTAGATGTGTAGAGGCTGTGGCGTAGTAGATGGGGAACAAGGTTCGAATTAATTCGCGAATGCCTAAGTATCAGTAAAACCAGAAAGATGGTGCTCGGAGGATACTTCTTCAACGACGTGAGCGAGCTCTCATATCACTATTCGGAAATTAATTTGAAACTCAGGATAGTAAAGGATGACCTGCAATAATAAATAAAACTCCCATCCCTATGTTCATTTTCATTTGTTTTGTGTTCTTTCTCACTTTCTATCACACCGAATGAATCCAGCGAGACACAAGAGAACTCGACAAATTCTCTCACGTGTAAATTATTGACAAGAAGTATATTCAAAATATAATATAAAAACTAACTGTGTACCTTTCATCAAGAGGCATAAATTTTTTACCTGAATTGTCATTAAGGTCCTCATAACTCATAAATTAATTTCAAGCAATAAATCACTTCGTTTGAAATAATCATTTCCGAGAAGTTGCGTTCATTATCAGACATTCTATCATTCTATTACGTATTCTTACTCAACTTAACTTGATGTTACATGTTCTACTTCCATTCCATTCTAGAAATTTTAAAAGAAACACACCCAGGGACTAATTCAAAATTGAATTCTTTATACATATGTATGTATCTGTCATTCCTGTATGTATCTTTCTATCTAGAGTTAAACTTGACAGTTCTCGTTTGTTGTCTGTCCATTTCAGATGACTATTTTCTTTTTTTTTGTGAATTCGCTAATATCAATTTCGAAAAAGTGAAATTTTAAGAATTCCTACTTAGTATAACTAACAAAAATGGGTAAAGCAGAGGTTGGCACCCCCAAATACTTGGCCAATAAAATGAAAGCCAAGGGTTTGCAAAAACTTCGCTGGTACTGCCAAATGTGTCAGAAGCAGTGTCGCGATGAGAATGGATTCAAATGCCACACAACCAGCGAAGCACATCAACGGCAGTTGCTTCTCTTCGCGGAGACTCCTGGTAAGTTCCTCTACAGTTTCTCCAAAGAGTTTTCAGATGGATACATGGAACTGTTGCGAAGGCGTTTTGGCACTAAACGAGTTGCCGCTAATAAAGTGTATCAGGAATATATTGCGGATAAAAATCACATTCATATGAACGCCACACGCTGGCTGACACTCTCAGACTATGTTAAGTGGCTGGGACGCAGTGGACAGTGTGTTGTCGATGAGACGGAGAAAGGATGGTTTGTCACATACATTGATCGGAGTCCTGAGGCCATGGAAGCCCAGAATAAGTTGGAAAAGAAAGAGAAAATGGAAAAAGATGATCAGGAGAGGATGATGGAATTCATAGAGAAGCAAATCGAAAAGGCGAAAAAAACGGAGAAAAAGGAAGAGCTGAGTGAGGAAGAAAAGTACACTGAATTGGTTCGAGACGAAGATCAACCACTGGTGCTTGGTATAAAACTGGAGAAGAAATTCAATCCCGATGGGGCTGCTCTTGGAAAATCATGTTTGCTAAAAAGACCATCATCTGAGAATGATGAAAAAGTATTTAAAAAACCAAGGCCAGTGGACAGACCATCTTCGTCATCGTCATCATCTACTTCTGCTCTGGATGATATCATTAAGCAAGAGGAAATGAAAAAGGAGAAACAGAATCGCAAGGACTACTGGCTGACGGAAGGCATCATTGTAAAGTTCGTTGACAAATCACTTGGCGATAAGTTCTACAAACAGAAAGCTGTAGTGCTGGAAGTCATCGACAAGTACAGAGGCAAGATAAAGTTTCTCGAGTCTGGAGAGAAAGTTAAAGTCGATCAGGTAACAATTTCAAATTCTTTTTTTACAATCTTTGATTTACATTATTTGTTCGGTAGGCCCATCTGGAGACTGTTATCCCCGCGCTAGATAAGCCAATTCGCGTAGTAAACGGAGCATATCGTGGCAGTGAGGCAATTCTGAAGAAACTCGACGAGAAACACTTTTGTGTGACGATAGAAATTTCCCGTGGCCCTCTGAAAGGAAGAATCGTTGAAAGAGTACAATACGAGGATATCAGTAAAATGCAATGAAACGCCCAAATCAAAAGATCACTTTCTTATATTTTAGGCTCTTTGTATATTTTTATAACTAAAATAACACAAAATAAATTAATGAAGTAACTTAAAAAGAGTGTTGTTCACTCCTCTTCTATCAGGTACATTGTGAAGATATTCTGAGGAAGCAGTTATAACCTTGGTCCATCCCAACAGATATTTTTTATTGACTTTCGCAATCGTTTCCAAAAGACTTTTCTTTCATCCCATTTGGCATTGGGAGACGCGACACCCGCTGGCCATTTGATATATGTCTTAACATCCATAAGGTATTGTAACGTTTTCGGACGTTTTCGCTTAGGTATATCTTCTAGAAAGACAAGGATCAGGTGTTCTTTGCTGGCTTCAAACATTCTGTGGAGATGCAATTGGTTATTAAAGCATGTCTGTAATATTTCATTATGTTTACCTATGTTGAGCTAGGCGCATTTCGAATTGACACCAATGGCTTAGAAGAAAATTGGACGATATGACCAACATCAAACACCGAGAGCGATCCATACAAGATATGATGTTATCCAGAATCGTTAGACCTACCTGAGGAAGATAAGGAGGAGTTAGTTATAGTTTCATTAATTGAGCTGCAGGTAGCTAAAAATATTTTTAAGGATGAAAAAAATATGATTTCTTTTTTTGCAGAAGAGATCAGAAGCATAATTAAAAATGGAAAATCATCTGATGCCGCCTAAGACATACGATGCCAAAAAATCATAATTCAGAAGTTTTCTATGATTTCGTTCAGGTCTAGCGGGTCCTTTTTAAATATGGGGCCTAGGTTTCATGCAACTATTTGGTCGTACGTGGCATATTTTAGCTCTACTGGAGGGTACATTCACTTCGAAAATGCAAAATTTTGAAGATTTCTCATAACATTTGTTACTCTCGGTAATTTGTTAGACATTTTCTAAACGTGAAATCACGAAATTACTTCTTGCTGTTTTTTGGAAATCGAAGATCGAACTTCCTGCTTAGTACTCCAACACATTAATCATTAGACCACATTTTTTTCGCGCTGCAAAAATTATCTAAGAAGACACTGTTGTTGGAAAGGACATTGCTGTTTACTTTACCGACCAATACTCCGTTAAAGCTATCGAATAGACCGCAGTTAGGCTACGATTGTTACAAGTGGCGATTGAATGAAATAACAGCAGATGCAAGAAAGAAATTGAATATCTTCTTCACTTAAATACGCTGTTCTAGCTAAGAGTAGAATAAGGACTCTTTTCAGCCGCTTATTCTCTTTTTTTTCTGTGTGATTCAAAATAGCAGTACATGTATCTACAGTTTCTTGGAGTTATTTATTATAGGCACAATGGTTCCAATTGTTTGTCAACTTAATTGATATTGCTTTACTTGGCTTTGCAGTAATTTCTGATCTAGTGTTGGAAGCAACCAATAAACATACATACATCAGACACTACCCCTTAATCGCATAAAAAATATGGTACATACGTAGTTTAAAACAGACAACTCACTTGAAAATCTCTCTCGTGCATGCAAATCGACATATCGTCAGCGATTTCTATATTCGGCATTAGCTCCTCGAGCACCCATTCCCGGTCACTCTGGCAATAGCTTATAAACAGATCATATACCAAATTCGAATCTGATTCTGATAGTTCCTTGAATTTTTCGCAATTCTCCTGGGCAGCGACCGACAGCAAGGCGGCCGATTTTAATGAGGAATAGTAGTAGTGAATGTGCCAACGTTTGAGGTAAATCACAAACGCAGCTGTTGTTACGAATATGATTATACTCGCTGCAATCACAACGTATTTCGTGATATGTCGAATCTCTGTTGTGATTAAATCATTAAAGTATCTTGATTCGCAATTCAATTCAAAAAAATTCAACTTCACTGTCTCATTGAAGCACCAATAATGTTCGTCTTCGTAGTCTAGCAATTGAAACTTCAGTGTTGATCCATTTATCTTGTCGTAGATAATGATTTGATTTGGATTGGGACAGGTATTATAACTGAGAACTTTGTAGTAACTCGAAACAATGCGTACTTTGAACAGTTTAAGTCGGCTCATCTGATTTCTTATATTTTGATAGCTTTTGGTAAGCATTGGAACGTATTTTTTAATTATTGTCGTGTAGCCACTGTAATCAACACTTAACTCAAAGTCTCGAATATTGGAAGAATACTGCAATGCGTTCATATTTTGTTGAACTATACTTTGAGTGTTCGCAAAGACATTGTTAACACAATCCGCTTTTTTGTTATTCGCCGTCGCAATGTCCACCAAGTCTCTTAGCACACAGTCACAGACGAAGTTGTTATCACCAATGCCAAGGTAATCCAATTCTTGGAAGTCTATCAGCATCTCCGAGGTTAGAATATTGATATTGTTGTCCCGGAGGTTGAGAATTTTCAACTTGGGATTGTATGTGAACACTCGATTATACCAATTACCAATGTGGTTTGAGCTTAAATCCAGAACTTGGAGATGGTGCAGTGTTCCAAAAGTCTCCAAAGACAAAGAGTTGATATTGTTCGAGTTCAAATTCAAGACCACCAAGTTTTGTAGTTTTTTTAGCCAGTCCAGTTCCTTTAGGTTCGACTGCTCAAAGAAAAGAAATTCCAATGATTTGGCCACTGATGCAAAAGAGTCCTCGACGAGATAGTACGCGGCATAAGAATTCCCCGATAAGTCGAGACCTCGAAGTGAGGCGTTTTTAAACATAGTATTTCTAATCACCGGGAATGCCGTATAACAAAGGCTGACATATTTCAATTTCTCTCGAACGTATGTGAACGCTACTGCACTGTTTCTCGTTATTTTTGTATAAGACAAATCCAAATATTCCAAATGTGCAAGATCCTTAAAACTATGCTGTTCAATTTTCAAACCAACCAATCTATTTACAATCTGCTCCATAGATGGCAGTGGAATCGTAAACTCTAAATCCAGGGCATTCAGGTGTGATAAATCCAAATATCGAAGATTAGGAATACTTTCAAATGCCCCAGATGGAACCTTCACAAGTTTATTATGCGAGAGATACAGTGTAGTGAGATTTGTTAGATTCTTAAATGCATACGGTGAGATGTATTCTATCATACAGTTGCTAATGTCTAGTTCATTGAGTGCGGGAAGTTCAGGAAACGTTGCCCATGCAATAAATTGCTCTGAAACGAGAGTGAATAGGAATTTAGAACGAAAAAAGAAACCTCCTCGACTAACATAATGCAAATGAATGCTGCCCAACAGTTGAAAGCAAATATGTATCATAAACTTAAAATTAATGAGACTTGATGAATTTTGCGGCTTTGAACCATTTCCCATAAGCTCTGATTAGCCTTCAAATGAGTAGATGTTATGCACGAATGTCACCCTTTTCCAACACCAATCCGCCTTACCCTTTATCACACCCTCTTCAGATGCATCATTTGTGTAATTTTTTCCCCACGGTTTATTTTTCATATTCCTTAACAGTACTGAAATTTTGTTGTTTTTATTGCCAATTATTTCGTTAGGTTTTAAACATATAATTTACAAACATTTAAAGACAATTAAATTGCTGGTAACTTACCATTTCTAATGCTATCAGCCTCTTCACGATAAGATGAAAAATTATTTCCCTTAAGCATAAGATACTGCAGAGTATTTCTTATTCTGTACAGTGTTTTGTAAGGTGCATATGCGAAACCATTATATGCAGCTGAAAATGCAATGACTCCTTGAGATCGTCGATTGCAATACGCTGTCACTTCAGCTGCAAGTAGATCATCAGTAGCATCACTACGATAAGATGCATCGACAAATAAATCTGCAGGTTCTTTAAAGAAAACAAAAATTTTGTTTATAAATTGAAGGTACGTAAATATTTAAAAGTCGTTGGATATTTATTAATAAAGCCTCATAATGCATATGCAGTTCATAGTGTAAATGATAGAAAATAAATAGTTTGGACATAAATATTTACGCCGTGTCGTTTAGCAGGAGAAAATATTAATTTCTAATTATTAGATAAGTTGTTAATCAATCAAAATATACGAAATGCAGGTTGTAACTTGATTTAATTTTTTGGCCCAGAGCCTAAACACGCAGAAGCCTTAATAATGCCATTTTAGTAGAGGAACAAAGCAAACAAAGAAGAAGCAGTGTAAGTAGATCCAAATTAAAGATTCATCGTCGGTCGCAGCAATTGAGACCTTGTCTAGGCCTCTACCATCTATGCAAGAACTATCGAGCAAATCGTTGAATGACATCTTCAGTTTTATGTTGCCTTAGTTTTATATACAGAGTCGGAAAGCTATTTGAAGACATGTCTTTATTCGGACCTAGTGTAGATCGCGTTCATAGCAGACGTTTAACCTTCTCCCTGGTACAATGTCAGATGTGATGTTTGCCATACAGTGATCCGTAAATAACGCGATTTATGAAAGTCGTTCGATAAGTCTTTCCCAAGCTTCACGTCGAGTTAGAGGCGATGATGTATCGCCTGTTTCGAAACACAAAAACAAAAAGCATTCAACACGTTCGACGCACAAGAAAAAAAACCGCAATTGTTCAATAAGTACAAACTCATATCGTATGAGATGAAGAAACCTTCAAGTGTCTAAGCGACTAATTCACAGTGTGGTGTCTGGAAATCTCCGATATACATATAAATGTACATATGTATGTAAGTTTGAGGCCATAAAAGTGACCAGTTTATGTCAGAGGAAACGAAAAAGCAACGTGTGCTCCGAGAAAGGAGGCTGCTAAGCAATTTGAAGTATCCAGAATCCCTCATTTGATTTTTTTTCCAATAAACAAAATTTCGACCAGGACCAGAAGGCCAATAACAGATGGCTGTGATTCACACACCCAAGTGTGATACACACCCAGTTTTCTAGCAGTTATATGGTTTTGGAGTAGTGAGCAGTGGCGGTTGGCGGTCATGTTATGCCTTCGACAAGGTCTTCGCGTGAATCCTGTCGAATACTTCGAGGTGCTAGAGGCAGTGGGTTATATGAGACATAACGTTTTCCAGGAGGATACTTTTCTTTCAGATTATTGGCGTTTAATATAATTTCAGTGATGCAAGCCTTACACAATATTCAATGCTTAAAAATCACAAAGGCAACATGACTTACACCACTTTGGCATTCACCCTCTCATTTGTAGTTAAAAATACACCCCCGAATGGTAATAAATCGTGTGGCTTATAAATGAAAGCTACTGTTGCTCACAATTTAAATATAGTTACGATAACAGCGAACCCGAAAACATTCAATTAACTCAACTAATGCTCATTTATCATACCGCAAATTATGAAAATATACGAGTAACATGTGTTAAAAAAAAAGAAATACTGCTCGTATCCCCTACCCATTCCACTCCTTGACGTATTCGACAGAATCAAGCTTCCATTTGCATACGCCCACGTCATCATGTGCTCCTTTAGGCCATCCAACATGCAGGAGTTAGCACCATTCGCCGAGAATTGTAATATGTAATCGTTCACAAGATCATTGTTATCACTCGGATTGGTGGTATTCTCATCGTCTTCATATGAAACCGTCACTTCACCATTTTTATTTCTTGTTAAAATTTCAGTTTCCACTTTTGCCGACGCAACTTTAGCTGTTTCAATCGAACTTTTCTTATCACCGTTAAGCATTAAACTATCGTTGATCATGATGACACCCGGGGGTGTCATTACAAACTCCACGCCATCTTTATTCGGATCGATTAGAGGCGATGCATTTAAATGGTTTAATTTTAAATAAAGTATAAGGATAAATGCACAAAAATGAAATTGAAAACATAGCTTCCCGCTATATATCTTTCGGTCAAACATACTTAAATCCCAAAAAGGTAGATAACCGTGGGTGAACAATAAAATATGTCGCGGTATCGCGTTCCGAACACGCTAGAATTAAATTTGCACTAACTAAAGTCAAGGCAATGGTCAATTTACCAGAGGCAGAAAATTATTATCGATTATATTAACAACATTGATTGGGTTAGCTTATCAAAATAAAAATAATAATAATGTTTATATTTTTATTTTTCTTCTTGTGTTTGTAGATTTGGTTTATCTATTCGCGATTAGAGGCATATGGCTTCCTATCTACTGCTGATGCCTAATGGTGAAAAAACTTTCGTATTGGATGGATTGTCAGGTGTGGCGTGAACTTTGTGCAACAACAGGAGGTGGTAGCTTGGGTAGAAGGGTATCTACTTGGGGCAGCTTCTCATTTCCGAGGGATAATTTAAGAGCAGTCTGAACTTAGGGTCCATGGCCTAGTTTCTGGCGGGCATTCATGTTGTGCGTGTAATATTTCTTCGCACAAATGAAGGGAACCTGCAGTTTAAAGCCATATCCGAAAGTCAAGTTCAGAAGCTTGCTGATGGAACTTATTACTCTCAAACGTTTGTCAGAGTCAGACATCTTTTTGATGTTTTCTTCGATTTGTACCTCGAATCTACCGCTATAGTAGTTCAACGCTGAGCTACGGCGCCGAATTTGTCTAAAAAACAGAAAAATCAGAGGTGTTCCTATCTCTCTCATTTACTGTTTCTTATTTATAACCAAACACCTCGTGTGGGATTGCATGCAGTGTAAGGTGACCATTAAATCGCCAGTTTTCGAGTGCTCAACCATGTTAAGTTCCGTCGCTCATTATACCAATGAATTCGTCTAGATGAAGTGTCCGAAAACATTTGGCAATTCCAGTCAAAGAAGGAGAAATTGTAACATGAGCTTTTGGGCCGACAATTCAGGCTTATTTTACATATGTACTTCGAGGGCTTAGCAAATTGTAGTCTCTCTTTTCTGTATGGAGCCTCCGAGATGTGTAGGCTCAAAATCCGTCCAATTGAAATCGTAAGTGCTGGCCTTGCTTGATCATTTTGCGCCATTTTAAGTACTGAAAAATAAGGACCGTTGTGCTAGCCTGCCAGTCTTGACTGAACAGTTATAGTTTTCTATATTCAAATCCAGCGA
The DNA here is from genome assembly GCA_946965025.1 of Blera fallax. Taxonomy (NCBI): domain Eukaryota; kingdom Metazoa; phylum Arthropoda; class Insecta; order Diptera; family Syrphidae; genus Blera; species Blera fallax. Next base: position 2,610,231 of record OX337245.1, read on the forward strand.
ATGAGTTTAGCAGAGGTACTAAAAGGATTTTTTTCTTTTAACCCGAGAAGCCTGCAGATACATTTTAATACTGGAATAGAATATTGGAACAGAAAGAGGTTCGGCGGCTGGCAGGTGAACATGGAGCTTGTAAGCAATCGCACTTATGTTTGTATACTCATGTAACTGCACAAGCCAACCTCTCTACCAATAATACGTACCTTTTCACAGCTAGATTTGACAAGTAAAATAACTAATTCTCGACAAGTGTGCCCTACAACTACTCTTTAGTAAATACCCGTGGATAATTCCCTTTATCACACAGATAATGATTTAGATAAAATCGTTCAGAGGTAAGTATGAAGGTATTACAAAGGAAACCCTTACCTACTTTTTTCGCGAGGGTTTCGCACCGGGAACGAAATATTTTTGCTATTGAAACTTAATTCAGATGACCTTCAAAACTTTTCTTAAGGCGCATGGTCCAAGGGTTATAAGCAATGTTTTTTTATATAAAAAAAGTCTCGTTTATGGCTGTAAATTTTAATGAAATGAAAGAGTAAAGCTGGACGTTCAAATCACAGAAGAGTACTGCGCTTAGTTTCTATTAATGTAGCCTTCCCTCATCGAAGATCTTGGGCACGCTGCTTCCAGTTCTCAACACCAAGCGCTTTGGCATTTGAGATAGCTTGGTCTCTAAAGCGCAAGTTCGATTGAAGCGACTTTCTGGTCGTCTAGAACCTGGGGACTAGGACTCGAAGATCCTCTTGGCTGCAGCGTTATTGTCTTCTTGGGGTGCATTCTGAAAGGGTTGATTGCAGTGCCTTTTCCCTTGGAGTTTCGGTACATTCCTTCGAACTTGCATTGAGGTGTGGCGTTATGTCATGGTTTTCCACAGTCTTAAATTATAAATTATAAAAAAAATATTTATTAGGAAATTGCCTAATCTACCCATAGGATAAAACACTTTGGGATTTCACCCTTATAATCAGATAAGCTTGAATTAGATCTGGCTATTGCCGATCAAAATCCAATAAATTGATCATATGAAACCCAAACGATGCAGGTAATAATTGTTTTATAAGCAAATTATGAGGACATTTCTATAATTTTACCAATTCTGGATCTTAGTCAATGTATCTACACCGATACGCTCTGAATCTTTCACCTCCAGAAACTCCTGTCTGTACGAAAATCACCTCATGTGACTTATGATTGGATTTAAATTTAGAATGGATAAGCGTAATCTAAATTTTTTTGTTTATAAAATATTTAAACGCCAATTGTGCGGCTGCAAAAAGAGTTTTTATCGCCTATTGATTGTCATCACAATTAATTTATTTTATAATTGTTTAATTTATGTCTGCATTCAATCATTCTACATCCCTGATTGAAGCGCATAAATCAAAAGTCCAAGACTCTCCAATTTGTCTTTCAAAAGCCTTTCGAGTTTCTCTGTTTGCCAACAAATCATAAACAAAAACGTTCCATGATCTCTACCCGCAGCGCCCACTCAAGTCAACGCTTTACATTCTAGTAGATCTATTTTCAGATAATAAAAATCTAAAATCATACTGTTGGATACACATTTGTAGCATATTTCGTCCAGATTGTGTTGTTATGATGATGTAGTTGTATACCGCGTTAAGGAGTAAGAGCATGGCGAGGCGTGTCTGCCTCTACACTTGCGTGTGACATAGTCTCTAAAAGTAGAGAGGTAGGTCCCTGTTGTCTTTCCCCTGTGTTGATGGCACTGAATATATGTATCTATTTTTAGGCCAGAAAGTAAAATTCGACACATCAAAGCGGACATTATACGAGTATTATTAACAACATTATGATCCCACAAGCCAAAGACAGACAGTATAAGAGAACTTTCCCTGTCCTTAGCATAGGATGACGAATCGGCTACGTTCCACACACAGAAGGAAGTTCTTGTCATACGTGGATTATAGTTTATATAGCCAGCTATCTGTCGCCTGATAAAAATGTTTTATTATTGTCGTAACTTGGTTTTACTGTCGGTTATTATTATTGTGGGCTGTAAATATGCTACTGTTTCTGCTACAGGCATCGGCACAGGTGAGAGCCATTAAGTTTTGTAACGAGTTACACGAGTTCCATATCAAGGTGTTGTTTCCTGCTAAAGTTGATTCAAAGTGGACGCATGATTTTCTAGCCGTCTAAAACACTTGTGATGAAAGGTTAATGGCTTTGAACTAGACGCAAGAGAGTGGCATTTCTATGATTTAAGTGGTTTTGTATCAGATGTTAAGTGATTAAAGTGCTTGAGAAAATTGTATTTGGTTTCTTTGTGTGATTTTATGATTCTTAAGCCAACACTGGTTGTGCGGAATACAGAAGTCATTTCGGATTAATAAATAACGACGGTAATTTCATAATATGCCTGATAATTCAATAATACAGTGCCTAATTGCTTTATAGAGATAAAAATAAAAACTAATGTTTGTGACGCATATTTGTGAGGAATTTTTCTTGATACGTAAAAAAGTAAGCAAATATGTGAAATATGAAGGACTTCTTATTTCCGTACAGTTGACGGTATGAAATTGATTCGATTTCGTAACTTGGATATGACCGTCTAATGAAGTTTTGGTATGGAGTATATGGATGTTAAGTTTTGAGCAGTATGATACAATTTAGATCTTCCCATTTCATTATCCGTTTGCTATCTAAATCAATATCGGCGCGACAGCCAGTTGGGAGAGATAATGTCAAGTCAACCATTCAACCAGCTGTCTAGCATTTTTGCTGTTTGAAGTGTTTGAAGGTCGGAATGGGCCTAATGCATAATGCACTATGAAACCACTGGGGTCGGTATAATATTGGACCTGCTTGATGAAAAGCAGAGAATCGTATGCTTTTGTATCATTTAATAAACTAATTTTTGATAGTATACAATCCGGAATGGGTGGGTTATTGCGACGCAGCGTTTACATCTCTCCAACGAAGTAAAGTTAAGTTACTGTGTTGATCCAATTTTCCACTAGTAAACTCATTTCTATTCATTGTACAGTACGATGTTTTAAATATTTATGTATGTGCAACCGGTTTTACGGCATGAAGATTAAAACTTTACCTCTGGAAAAACGCATAGTATAGTCCCGAAATTATATAAAAGTTTTCTAGACCATTTCTGTAAAATGTTTTCTTTCTCTTGTTAGATAACACAACAAACTCAGATGAACCATCTGAAATACAAAAGGCTGTATGCACTGTTACAGCTGGGGAAGTGCGAGCAAGCGCCGAAGCTATTACAACAAAAACCCTTCAAGGAGTCTGTGGATCAGGTAAAATAAATTTTGATTTAAAGGGAACTATTCTCATTATCACTCTGCTTTCTAGCTGAAATGAATTTGGCATTGCGCAATTTGGAACTGAAACTCTATAAAGAGCTACAAGAGATTAAATTACTTTTGAAAGAAATTCAAATACAAAACATTCAGTACGATGGGGTCAAACCAAAATCAACTAAAGGTCAGGAACTGGTCCCTTCAGGAGTGCTCAGCACAACACCGGAACCTACTACAACAGCAATAGTAAAGGAAACATCAACATTAAGCCCGAGGAAACCCACACCACAACTAAAATCTCTTCCGACCAAAAGCAATCCATTCAAAGAGAAATCATTTTCTTACTACTGGAAGCTAGAAAATTTCACAGAACATGTGAATGGTAGTAGCGGCAAGGTGGAGAGTCCAATATTTTCTATAAAAGGTAATTTATTTTCGTGTAAAACTAATCCAATCATACTCACGGTAGATTAGGTACATAAACTTCATAGAATGTTGTAGAAGTTTGCCAGAACATAAACTTAAGAAAAGTATTTGGTGGGAGTTGAAGTCGGTAAGTGCGATGGACTTCTTAACATGCTAATGAATTTGGGTATAATGCCACTACATCTCGCGAAAACTTTCTTGTTACGAGAAGCTTCGCAATTCGTAATCCTAAATCAGTAATAAAAGTGTAGGTCCTTCGCGTATAACATGAATTGTTGTGGTAAGCTAGTTTCCGGTAAGTAGAATGGAGGTCGCTCCAACTCTGCCGGAACAGATGCACTATAATCGGGACTAAGCGATCTAGTATTAATAAGGGCAAACTGTTTCCTAAGATTTTCGGTTTATTTGGAAATACTTGAAACTATATAGGATATTCGACAGACTTATCGCTGCTTTGGGGATAAGGAGAAGTTTTCACGAAGGAAGTTGTTAAAAATAATTTTCTCTCTGTGCTGTAACCATTCTAAAAGGACAAATTCATTGCCATATACATATAAGTTTTTCTGAGTCATGAAATAATGTGGAGAGGTTTTGCACATTTTGTGTATTACTTGAAAAAGGAAACCCAATATTTTCTCAATGGAACCTTGCCCGATCTTGATCGACGACTTTTCTAATGTTACTCCTTTCTATTTACAGGCAAACCTCTTAGAATTAAGGCATCATTCAACCATCTTCGTAGGGATTTTCTATATCTGCATCTCGTGTACGCCTCATTTGAGAAACGCGATAAGTTTAAGAGTAACATAGTATTAGACACTGGTGGAATTTTCAAGCACATCGATGACAAAGTTCTTTTCAAACACAAGATTTCCATCTTAGATCAGGTAAGTTATAGTCTGTTAATTTTTCCAATAAACGAGAGTTTTCCTTCTTTATTCTTCAGAACAATGGCTCAAATGACTTAATATCACAAGAGTTCAACACACTAGACAGTGGATTCCCTATACCAATGAGTGCACTACTCTCGCCGACATATTCGAAAAACAATTCTCTTCTCATTCAAATATCTTTATATTTATGATTTTTTTGATGATACACAATGTTACAATGAATTTGTCTTTCTTTTTTCTTAATTTTGCATTTAAGATGGAAATATTTATAACTTTGCTGTTGCTGTTCTACTTTGAGGTAACAAATGAGGCAATTTTAATTTTTTTTTTAATTGCTTATGTGTAGAAGAAGAAATGAACAAAAACGCACTGAAAACGATGAAAATTCTCCTAACGCGCAACGAATTAAAAAGATTTATAATTTGCTACGAGCGCCCTTTGCTCGTATATCAAGATGTGGCCTCCCCACAGGAAATAGTTCCTTACTCGATTTGAAGGCTGACAAATCGTTGAGTTGTGTATGACGCGTCATATTGGTGACATCAGAGTCCTCGGCATCTTTGTCGAATTGCGTTGATACGATGTGAATGGAGAGAACATGACGTTCTGGTGCATCGCGGCTGATGTACGTCTGAAAAGGGATAGCAATTGTAGAAAAAGATTTTTTTTTTTTTAATTTAATGTTTGCCAACTTACTTTCATATATTCAATGAACTCTTCTTTGGTGACCTTACGTAGAATGGCCACTTCGGTTTCAGCTCTCTCAAAATGATACTGAGTTAGGGCTATTTCAATGAAAAATTGAGAAAATTGTTGCCAGAAACTTTTGGCTTTCTCAAGTTTTTTGTTGGCAAGCGCCTCCTTGTGGTTTTCAAACTCTTCTGCAGGCATCTCCTTTACTTTTGCCTGAAGAAAAATGAGTATGGTATTGAAATTTTTAGGTTATTATGGAAAACTTTTTTTTATTATGTAAGGGTAACGAGTAGAACGCGTTGTAAGTATTCATGATATTGTGAAAGTGCATCGTTGCCGTCGTTTTTTTATAATCTACGCAGAATATTGTCTTGTTAAAGGACCTTCAATGCTTACCAAAATGTCATCGATGAAATGTTCAATGCGATCCTCAACATACGATGGATGTCTGGTTGATTGCACAAGAATTCGTAGGCCAGTGCCACCGTTGACCTTTCGCGATCCACAGAATACAATGTAACCAAGTTGTTCCTTAAAAGAATTAATTTTTAATAAAAACAGCTCAGCATCGGAAATTCATGAGCCTCACCTTGGTTCTTAAAATATCGTAACAGGGTTCTGTTAAAATTTGAGAAACCAAATCAACAAATACTATTGATCGGTCATTTTGTGGCCCACATTGCAAATACAATTCTGCACAAGAAGTCTTGTGAAACTCATTGGGGTTTTCGAAGAGATAGCTATCACCTTAAAAAGTAGATTTGTTATTTAGAAAATATTTTGCGAATATTAAAGGCGTACATCACTTACCATTACATAATTTGTACTCTCGTTTCTTTAACATTTGTCTTGCCAACAATGGCAAGATTATTGAATTCGTTGTTTCTAATTTTTTGTTCATAACGCCAGCAATCTCAAGAGCACGTTGCTTTGTTGCGTTTCCAAAAATGAAGCATTCTGTATGCAATCTTGAGAAAAATTCCTTAGCAAAATATTCAATTCGTTCTTTTGTAACCACTGGAAATGTAAATCTGTAAAATCGATTACACTTTTAAAGTATCCTTACATTTCATAGCATCCAGCAGTTCACTTTTGGACCATGCATTCTCAGTAAGTATAAGAGCCAAGTAGTAAATAGCATGCTGGAAGGGCTGTTCTGCTTTGAAATTCTTCAGTGACCTTACATAATCCTCTTTTAGGATTTCGAAGCGCTGTTCGTCGGCCTTAAAGTCGAAAAGATGATCGAGAACCTTAACCAGTAAGACCTCTTGCTTGTGGTTGTAGCCTTTAATGTTGACCTGTAATGATAAAACAAGACATTTTGAATTCTAGACGTTTTATATTAACTGTCGAACTTACACTTATTCCTGAAGAAGTGTTAACAACATCCAATTTCAGTCCTGCTAATTCTGCGTCATACAAATAATCATTCAACTGGTCTTTCAATAGTGCCACCAACATATGATTAAGGTTACAATTCAGAGGGTCAGAGTAAACCATTGGATTGGAGAAATCAAAATTCATGCAGATTTTCGGTGTGAGGAATTCCTCATCTTGTTTATGCCACACACGAAGGATAGGTGTATCCATTATTATCGAGGGATATTTACTCATGTCCGGCTCCAGTGGCATGAGATTAAAATCAGTTGGAATGAACGCATTCGGTGCAGGGAGAGTCAGGTTTTCGTTTCGGTCGCAATTACGCCAACGCTAAGTTATAGAAAATGTTTTCATTCAATCGAGTGACGTCAGTATATTGCATACTCACTTTGATTATCTCCGGTTCTATCTCAACAATATCGTACTTGGTGCTGTACCATGGTTCAACCTTGTGCACCAAGGGCTCCAAACTCTGACTGACCAGAATTATGCGACATTTTTCTGGCACAAGTTCATTGAGAAGACTTGTAATTAAATCTGGTGCCCACTCATTGATTAAATATGGTGCTGTAAGTACTTCCTCTAGTGGATACATCTGCATAAAAAGGAAATACATTGTATTCTAGCCTGATGGGCGATGTATTACAAGGACAAACCTGCATAGAGGCCACCACATTGGTTACCAGGGACTCTGGCAAGTCCTTATCCTTGAAACGGAAGTGCATCTTATTAATGTCGCAACACTCATCAAAAATCCACTTTTGTGGACCTTCCTCTCGCAGCATCCGAATATACTGAAATGAACATTCTATAATGTTTTTATGGTCAATTTTAACACAATCTTACCTGAAATATGATATGTACAATATCATCGACATGCTCCAAGCCATCCTGAGTTAAATCTACGACAATCTCAAAGAATCCAAATCCTCGAATTGTATTACTGTGCCCCGCCATTAAACTAAAAAGAATTTATTTGTTTAAGTATATTCAATATGATTGTTGTTTATCACTTAATACAACTGATGTTTTATTTTATTTTTAATTTTTAATGAGATTCACTACTCAAGGAATAAAACAGCAATCGTAGAATTCCGATAAACGAAATTGGGAAGCAAGGTCAATTCTTTGTACCCTAAAGAACACTTACTCATTGCACCACCCTCGCTTGCGCAGCTCGTACAGTATACTTCCTTTTGCCTCATGACCAACCAAGTGAATCAGGTAACCATCAGGCTAAAAGAACAAACAGTCTTAACATTTCCCAGAAAAAATTATAAAAATCTCACCGCAGATTTATAGTACTGGCTCAAGTCCTTTGTTGTAAAACTTATCGTCAAAGAGCGTATATCTTTAACGGGTGTAACCAACAATTTTTTTCCATACTGGCTCTCATCGAAGGGATCTCCAGACCAAACTGGTAGATTTACATTTTTATTTTCAATACCAGCAAACTTTGAGATCACTATATCCTCTAGTTCATTTAAGGGCTCTACAAAAGGATAATTCAAAAACATTTACCTGGTTGGCTACCTATTTTTATATTACCCTTTCCAATGACCGCCAAACTCATAATATTAGACGAATACCACTTTTTGTGGAACTTTAACAATTCTTCTCTTACATCAATGTTCAAGCTTTTTGGCACATCATACAATGACCTCTTGTTACCACTTCCAAATTTACTATACGGATGATTTTGTTTGGCCAAATGTTTGTTTACTTGTCTTATCCTCCAGATGTCACTGGAAAGATTCTTTTCATATTCTGAATTGACCTGTAATACACAAAGTAAATAATTGAGTCTGTATTGCAAGCTCTCAAACGTACGGCATTAATTTCTCGATCAGTAGCACTGGGTGTGAACAACGGTGAAATGAAGAACTGTGCAAAACGATCTAAAGTTCCCTCCAGTTTATCAGATGCCACGTGAAAATGGTATTTTGTCATATGGGAATATGTTGCTGCATTGCAACTTCCACTGTTTTGCGATACATACATAGCGTAGCCATTCTCATGGGGATACTTTTCGGTGCCAAGGAAGAGCATGTGTTCACAGAAATGCGCCAATCCGGGTAAGTTGTCTGGATCGGACATGTGACTGTTGAAAGTGAAAGACTTCATAAATATCTACTTTTTCTGCAACATAATAATTACGATTAAAAAGAAACCAACGTTTTAGGAAGCTATCTTGCTCCCAATGGAGTAGCAATTCACCCCAAATTTCGCCTTGAATATTCTATACGAAGTAGGCAACTCACTCTTCGACCAGACTTGGTGAGTGGGTTCTATTGCAAGGCAGATATTGCGTACTACTGATAATAATCATAATTTGCTTTCACACATTTCTTCAAATTATGCGGCCAGTCATCTAACGCTGCTCTTATTTACAGGGATGCTACTACTTTCCTAGATCTGTTTTCATTGCAGCGTGTTTCTTCAAGGACGAGCTTATGGACTGTACAACCTTATTCAAAACAACGAGTTAATAGGTACCTCGAATCATTTTACCTGCAGACAGAACCACTTGTTTTGGTGTATTGGTTGGAGAAACTTAGATTTTATTCGGTACTTTTTTTATATTCTATGGGGCCAAAGGCTGTACAGGACACGTTACTAAGAATTACACTCGCTACAACACAATATCATAGTTCAATATTGTTGACCTAAGAGTTCATGGGACAGTAGCGATGTTAATAATAAACCTTAATGCAACTATGTTTTCATAAATTGATGGCATTTGTTCAGAACTTTCTGTAATTTTTGTCAATCCTGTAAAAATTTAATGGATGTCATTCTAATTTGTCATACGAATCTGTGGTACAGATGTATATTTTTTTCCACTATCGTATATTGCCTTCCGTTAGGTTCCATTCGTGCGAAAAACAAAATCCTTTAATGATGTCTAAACGTTTCCCATTCATACTGATGATGTTTTTCAGTCGTTTATTAAGGTTACGGTCCCAAATTTGTAAACAATGCTTGATATGTTTCTGCAAAACAGTACCAGGCAGCAATGAATTGGAAAAAATACTTCAAATATACAATATTAACACCTAGTTGGCGATGCTAACTTAGCATGCTAAGTGCATTTGACAAAAGAAGTATGTATACATAAATACGTGTACATATATACCTAAGTAGGTAGTCATAAAAATCTAGTTACATTCAAAGTTTCTATGTGGCACTTTGCTTTACTCTACTCCAATTGATATGTAATTTTTACTTACCCCACTTCAACCGACAGTGCTGCCGCCGAAACATCAGTTTTAGGGTCACTAACAAGCAAAACCTTCATGCCATTATCCAGCTGCAGGCCACGATACTCCCGATTATCTTGTTGTGACTTGGCGATAGTCAATCTGAAATAGACATAACAAATAATAGTAATGAATGTGATCTCACGTTGTGACGCAATGTTTTAAAGTAACAGAGTCATTCTGATCACTATTTAGATCCCCCTTTCTCAATGACATCATCAATGATCTAAAATCTTAATCAATTTCAATTTGCGTACAAGACAATACCTTGTCAAATTTTCAGCTTCTTTTGGATTCACGGGGATTTTATTTACACAAATTTCTTCCATGTTTGAAGTGCTACCTCTAGGGTTATTACTTCTACTGCTGAAGTGTATAAATCGTTGTTTTAAATTAGTGCCGCGCGTAAAATTTGCTTGCCTAGAATTTAAAATAAATAAGAAATGGTTCTTTTTTTTTGGTCAACCTTTTTGACTGTTTTAGTAGTGAATTGATGTATGTGGCATACATACCCTGTTAAATGTGATTCACATATTGCGAAGGTAATTTTTTTCGCTTGACGAATGAACATGAGCGTGTACGGCGGAGATGTTATCGCTGAAGCAACTTTTTTTTCTAATATAGAAGTATTCCGGTGGGCGAATCGATTTTAATGATTTTCTTTCATTAACCAGCTTTTATGTTGTGGATAATTCCAGTTGGGTTTCCTTTCTTCTTTCTTTTCAGCGATTTTTTCTTTGACGCACAAAAGGATATCAGTTAACTTTGATAGAGAAAAAAGAAAGGAATATAGAGAGAATGCGGAAGGTGAACAAAAATATTTGCAAATGTCAGACATTAGAGAAAACAGCTGTTTTGTGGTGTCTTATTTGACTGATGAATGCATCCAAAGTAACGGTTGTGGTGAATTTAGACAAAGCAAAATCATACTTGTATTGGATGAATAAAGTATTTTTAAAAATGCTTTATAGTACGATTATGAAAAATTCGATTGTTATTGCAACCAGTGCCATACCAAGCAATTTGATTTAGAGCATTTCATCAGTATGAGTGTCAATCAATATGATAGCTCTTGTAGCTTATTGCTGGTTGCCTTTTGCTTCCGTCTAATTCCAGACCAATAAAGAAAGCAATAAATTTTAACTTCACTTTTACTTAAAGTGGGACTACAGTTTGGAGGAGACCCAACTCGATCTTCAGGTAAGTGCTTCCAGTTTTGCATGTGCCACCTAATGTGAAATCTTTCTCTACTGCTTCTGGGCTAAAATCAAAAACTTTTCAGGCCAGAGGCCTGATGTCCATACGCGCTTCATTTCCTAACTGTCTTAGACATTGGATACATTTTTTTGAGTAGGTCAATGCTGCTGTATAATCAATATAGTTCGTTATTAAATCTTCACACTCCGTAACCCAAACAGGACCGAAAATCACTCAAATAACTTTTCATTTCATTTAGTGAAGTTTTTGCTTCTGTAGATCTTATACGATCTTCTTGGTTGTTCTATAAAGAGCTTTATTACTCAATTCTTAGCCCAAATAAACTGCTAATAATTTGGTACGAGTGATTCTTCTCTTGATTTCGGTGCTAGTTTTATTTTTGAAATTTGCAGAGTGTATTCATACTCTGCTCCCTCGAGTGTTTGGCTTTTAGTATCCTTTTTTGATGACAGATCCCAGAAACACTCAGATTCTATCGGATCTGTTGTACTACCAGGCATCAAACCCTTTTATAGTATAATAGTTGGAGAAACTAAAATCTTATTTGTTTTTTTGTTGTGCTTTTTGCCTGTCAGACTTCCACTGGCCAGATCACAATAAAATGTACTGCCTAGTACACCATGCCCGGTTCATGATACTACATAGCTAAGCGCTATCATAGGCGACCTTAAAACCCATGAAAATGTAGTGGTTAATGATTCAAAAATCAAAATAAAAACAAATATGTAGAAAGCCAATAAATATCCAAACGATATATCTTTCCTTGCCCTGGTTCAGTTTTAGCCCTCTGTCTCTCTCAAAACAAACGTATCTCTTTTAATTGTCAACCAGGCCTTGCAAACTTCACTCAACCAAATGTCAGAATTAACAAAACCCGCAAAGACACCCCCCACAAAAACAATAAAAATCAGCAAAAAAAACACACCGTTGTTCGCTCTCCGTTCTGTGTACTGCACTTGTCGTCTATTCTTCTTGAAAACTCGCAATCGGCAGCACTTGCAAAAATTGAGGAAGTCAAAAGCGAAAAAAATCGCTTCTTTGCTTCATTCCTCTCTTTTGGTTTTTCTCCAGAGCCTGGTTTGTTTTTCTTTCTCGGTTTCTTTTTCCGTCTCTCATCTGTTATTTATCATTTTAAAATAAAATTAATCCGCAGTTCTTTGTTGAATGGAAAGAATTTAAACAAATAAAACACGCCAAAGACAATGTGATTTGATAATTGATTTGTGAAATTTCTTGAATCGGGGTAAACCCAACAATTTCTTACAAAAAAATATGTGAACGACGACGACATCGTCCTCCATAGGCAAAACTTGAATAAAGAAAAAAATCGTATTACGCATTTACGAAAACAAATAGAAAAATTAAAATACCCAAAAGCGAAAATAATTTTCTGCAACTCAAGTTAAGTTAATTCTACAGTGAACGAGAAAATAAATAAAAAAAAGTTAATAAATCAATAAAAGAGGAAAAAGAATTCCAAAAATAAGGAAAAAAAAAAGACTGCAGTTCTAAATCGGTAAGTAGAAGAATGGACTTTTCTGGGGTTCTGGTTGTGAAATTACAACAACACTTGATAAGTGCAAAGATGAGGAAAGGCATTAAGGATTGTGATTAATTTTTATAGGTTTTCCTTGCAAAAAACAACGGTTTTTTTATACTTTCAAAGCGACTGTGGGGATAATAGGGAGTGGACAGCAAATATTTCAAAATTGTTCAAGGGTTGTTGACTGTTTTTTTTTTTTCTCTTTTCATTGTATAAGGATGACTCGGGTACGAGGTGGGGCTATGAGTTCATTAACGCAGTCAAGAATTATGATGGAATGGTTGATCAAGAGATCATAGGCTTGTGGAAAAATGAAGGCCATTGTTACTAGAGAGCCGGCTGTATTAAAACGACAAAAGATTAGATTAGATTACATTGATTAACCCGGAGTGACTGAAAAGCTCAAGCAACACGATATCATTGGGCAAACATCCCTTAAGAAAAAGAAAAACATTTTTCTTTTGGTGTGTAAGATGCAATTTGTTATTACCGAGAAAAAAAAGTATACATATGATAGTCAATAATTTATTTTCTCCACTTCAATGTGATGATACTGCACAGCAAATATTAAAGCTGTTAAAAATTGAAAGTCTTCACGACTTACTGTAATCATGAGGTCGTTGGCATGAAGTAATTTCGACTAAGCTTACTATATACCTATGTACATATTACAAGGAATCTTTGGTTTTACATTGAAGTGTACATATAATATGTTATAAAGCACTCCTTCGCGAGGTTAGGAAAAATAAATAAATAAAAAAAATATGAATGGAGTCCTCTTCTCTTACTCTCTACTTTTTCTGTTTTTTCTTTGATCAGTGCTCAGCACAGAAAATAGTGATAACAGAGGTAGACCTAATGGTCCGCTAAACGTCGGCTGTACACCGCTCCATACCTAGGAATTTAGAGATTTACTGTAAAACTCTAAGCATAAATTACCTTCCTTATTCGGAGGAAAGTCAGGTGCTTATGTACACAGTACATATATACATATGTACATATCTATGTAGAAATGTAAATGAAGTGTATAGGTAGCTGTCTCTTTCTGGAGATATACACATAAGATAGTTGTCAAATGCAGAATAGTTGAAGACGTAAGGCTCGGGAAAAATTCCACGAACACAATCAATTTACCTCGAAAGCTAATCAGAATTGTGGGTTGCTCTGTTTTTAACTGGCAGATCCTTTGGGAGTCTGATTTTTCCGGACCGAAATTATTGTGATAAGGTTACATCGTTAAAGGCTGTTTATTCTATCTCTTTCTATTGTTTTCAGAGTAGGCCAACATCTATTAATGTCAGTTCTTGCAGATACTTGCTCTTGCTAGCGATGAGGAACAAGCAGTAGAATCTAAGCACGCTGGCACTGAACTTTGCTGTCGAATAGCAAACATATGTACATATGTATATGGTATCAACTGATCAAGATCTACTGATCTTTCTCTGATATTGCACATGCTGATGGAACTAGATCGACTAGTGTCAATTTGATATGCAGAAGTTTGGGCATAGAAGGATATCCAAATATTAACAGCGGCAGATCATCAAAAATGTTCTCAATGATTTAATTAGACCAGCCAATTACTTACAGTTTAGCACTTTTTTTTTTTTTTTTTTTTAAGTAAGGTGTTTCACGATTATGCTAGCAATATAGTACTTCAAAAACAAAAATGGGCGTATTGATTGACTTGACCTTGAAAACGAAAACTCTTCATAACGAAGTAATAAGTCATAAAAGCGCTGAAAAAATGAAACAATATTTATTTTGCTAAGCCGTCTGCCCAAGCCAAACGTCACGACTAAACTTATTCCGAGAATTGGGTGGCAAACAATAACTCCTTTCTCCGAAATCATTGACCTCTTAATCGAAGTCGAAAGAAAGAGCGGTACAGTCCCCCCCCTTCCCCCCACACACACACATACATAAGGATGGTGCGAGGTTATTTTGCACTTATAAATCTTGCAATAAAATCCGCAAAGCGCTCTCGTCTACGTCATTGGCCACCAAGCGTAGTACGAAAATAAGTCGGTAAAAACAGTTGAAGCTGTAAAAGCATTTTTTTTATTACACATTTTCAAAATTTTTTGTGTTGCGTGACCGAGAGTGAGTAGTTGCATGCGATAAGCCGTCTCATCGATCGTTTTTTTTTTTGTTGGTCTTTTATGTACCTTACCTCCATCTGATTTTTGTTTTTTTCCTTTTTTTCATTTCGTTGTTTTCGTATAAAGCCGGTTTAATTAGCGAAAGCAACACTCACACGTGTCAAACATGATTAGAGAGGCAGGAGAGAGGAATGATTTCGTTTAACAAAGCGCATATTTTGAAGTCATATTATATAAACCCAGTTCCGGAGGGGGTTGAGCTGTTGCAACGGAGCAATTCCTTTACAATGTCTGACCTCGTTGTCGATAAAAAGTTAAATCTCTAAAAAAAGTAAGCGCTGAACATTTAGTGACTTGTTTCCGTGGATGCGAAGCGAATTTATTAAGTAATAATCATCAAAATTGAGAGTAACCATTATTGAAGTGATTGACAGTATGAAGGAGTTTGTGAAATACTTTTTCTAAATCAAGTGAGATTTTACCTTGGTAAATGTCTGGGTAGTAATAACATTTTAAGATTTATTGAGCTTAAGTCCAGTTAAGAATCAAACAAAGAACGTATAAAGTTTTGACACAAAAGAGAGAAAAATTAGATAATGGATTATTGTCGGGTGATAAACATTTTATTTATTATCTGCGCAGTATATCATAATAAACCGCACGTGACAGTAAAAATGCAATATTAGTGTAAACAACATTGTAAATAAGCCATTTTGCAAGCCACTTAGTAAACAATAACAAGAGTACAAAGAACGAATACATTTTTATTTGAAACGCCTAAATTTAGAGTGATTCTCTGTTTAGATCCTTTCGTCACTACAATCGCAAAATTTCTCTGACACGTTTTTTGAAGAATTGGCATTAATTGGAGCTTCTTGGTGCGTTTCACGAACATACGAATGGCGCCATAGAGATCTTACAATTTTTTTCATATACCAATGGAAGCGATGCGTATTACGAAGCATTTAAACAAACAAAATGATATTCTTATTCTTATCTATATTTTGATATGCATGTGTATGTAAACATGTACAGTAAGCTTTATCTTCTGTTAATAACCTCACTTACGCCGATGTATTATAGCTGAAAATTCGCGCATAACTCATCTAGAATAATGAAACGCTTTTGGTTAATTTGGTTACTGCAGAATCAACTGAGACTTACAATCCCACAATTACTGAGATTAATGATCGAGATTTGTGTCGAATTTAGTTTGTATACTTGGCCGGCATATGCCGATGACGTAAAAATCGTGCATGCCAATAAAAATTATTTTGTTTATATTTGTTGCATCACAAACTGGTTGACTACTCCTAAGCGAAGGCGATTTTAAAACAATAGAAAGATTAGGTTAGATGCCTAGGTAATTTTATTTTGCAAAGAGCTTAGTTTATTTCAAAAAGTTTACCCTCGTCAGCTGTCAGCATCGGTTTAGGATTGTCCATTTACGAAAATGTATAAAAAAGGAAAAAAGTTATAATGACTAGTGCGTGAGAATGAGTGAGAACAAGAGTCTCATGAAATTCCGAGGATTTTTTTGAAGAGCGCTACCTTACGAAGTGAAAGATATCCTCCACAATTTTCTCAGGGTCCCTTTACCACTCTTAAAGCACCCCTATCGAGGAACATGGGTCGGATCGTTCTAACGCATTCTTATGTGACTAGTTACCCGATGCTCGAGTTTTGTTAACACGTCTCTAGTTCAACATCAAAACATTATTTAACTATTTTGGACAGAATCTAGAATAACGAGCGGTTAGATTAATAGAAGTTTCAACATTAACATCCTACCTCAGCGGGTAGCTGTCTAATGTTTATATAAAAGTTGCAATCAAAGTTACTTTGACTACAAATGCAACATAGCTTTTTGATGCATATAAGCAAGCTTCCGGAGCCTTCATGACTGTTCTCCACCTCTGATAAGGTCTTAAGTTTAAGTAATAATAAAAATGCTCATAAAAATGGTGCATCCGCTAGCAGCAGTTTAAAATCAGAAAATCTGACCCATATTCCTTACGTTTCTGGTGATAAAAATTTCCCATTATATATAAATAATCGTTTATGCACCATTTTAATAGCTTTGTTTTTTGCGTGATAAGGTTACCTTTCAGAAAAACATGCACTGGTTTGCAATCATTGCACGAATGCTTTGCATGTAGTATTAAACCCTATTCCAAAGTATTTTAATAATAAATTTGAAATGAAATTTTCATTCAACCCCATAAAATCAATACAATTAAATTCTACAAATAGATGTTTTAATTTCCTTCTATGCCACACGTATAGTTTCGTACAAACATAGGTCAGTCTCCATCATTAAACAAAAATCAGATAACAACGTGCATCCATCGTAGCCATGTGTACACATATGTAAGTAGATATGTAACCAGACATTAGACAACAGTTTTTTTCTGTCTGTTGTGCCGTGTCATCACTACAAACAAATTACAATACGTGCCTAAGAACACTGATAGGATATACGATTATAGACAGCATTTCAAAATTGTGATTATTATCCTGATCATCCTCAGAGTCGGCAGCAGCGCAATCAGTGTTCATAGAAATTATTAACTCGTCCAAGTGGCTTCCAATCTAATCTCATTGTCTAATGTTTGCTTTACAAATATATCTACGCCATTAAAGTAATTAACAGAATGTGTGATAAACCGCTTCCAAAAATCTGTGCAATTTTATTGCTAGGCAACAAATAAAGAAAAATTGGTTTATTAATTTGGAAAAAAAAGTTAATTGCGATTAGCACCTCTGGGGAACAAAAATAAACATCGCAACTCGTTAAAACGATATTTTGGGATTTTTATTATCCCAATTAACATCGGAAATTCTCTAAACCATTTTTAAAATCTTTAAACCAAAACCTCTGTGCGAGCAAGGTAGATAACAAGTGGGAGCTGGGTTAATGATGTAACTTACATGTGAAAGCAGAGTAGTTGTACATCACATTTTGTTTATCCACGTGCCGTGTCTATTTACGTATCTAGTGTGAGTTGGTTATTAAATAGTTACGGTTTTACTTTTTTTATGGCAGAATCTTGACAACGGTGATGGGATCATGGATAACGAACAGCCGCATCAAGAATTGGTAAAGTGTGTTCTCGTTGGAGACACAGCCGTAGGGAAGACACGATTGATCTGTGCCAGAGCTTGTAATAAGCATGTATCGTTGTCACAGTTGCTGTCGACGCATGTGCCAACAGTGTGGGCCATTGACCAGTATAGGATATATAAAGACGTGAGTATATGCGACCTAATGACTTGTTTGCGAGTTGACAATTCCAATATTCTTAGGTCCTTGAGAGATCATGGGAAGTAGTTGACGGAGTGAATGTATCACTAAGACTTTGGGACACATTTGGTGATCATGACAAGGATCGAAGATTTGCATATGGACGGTTAGTATATTGGTAACGTGACATCGATTTGGGTAATGAATAAATTCTTTTGCAGATCCGATGTAGTCTTACTCTGCTTTTCAATAGCCAGTCCAACATCCTTAAGAAATTGCAAAGCGATGTGGTATCCAGAGATACGTCGCTTTTGTCCCGATACCCCAGTGATTTTAGTAGGCTGCAAGAATGATTTACGATACATGTACCGAGACGAAAAGTATTTATCGTACTTTGGTGAGCGTAGTCCATTTGTAAGGTGAGTTAATAAAGAAACTTATGAATCGCAGTGTTGACTTGCAAACTTCCCCTTAGAGCTGCCCTAAAAAGCGACCTAGTAATGCCAGACGAAGCTAGAGCTGTAGCTAAAGAGCTTGGAGTGGCTTATTATGAAACCAGTGTGTTCACATACTTTGGAGTAAATGAACTCTTTGAAAATGCTATACGTTCAGCGTTGATCGCAAGACGACAACAACGGTTTTGGATGACAAACCTGAAAAAGGTGCAGAAACCGCTTTTGCAGGTAGGATTTTATTTTAAAAAAATAATCAAGGAACACAATTAACGCAATTGATTCTTCGAAGGCCCCGTTTCGTCCGCCAAAGCCTCCACCACCAGAGGTCACTGTAGTTGTAGGCAACTATAAAAAGGACATGTACAGCATGTTAGTATCCCAATGCTACACAGATCTAATTCTAACTGTAGGCTCAACAAAGTTTGCCGTTCATAAATTTATGCTGGCCGCAGCGTCAAATGTCTTCTTCCGGTTGCTTACCACAGAGTTATCGGATATGGGTGGTAGAAGTAGTAGTGAATCAAGTATGGTAAGCGCAGTACAGACTCAAAAAAAAAAATAAATAAACAAATTTAAATCCAAATTGAATTTTTTTCTTTGCAGATAAGTTCTACATTCGGTGAAGCGACAACGGCTGATTTTAACGACGACACAGAATGTCTGATACGCAATGAGTCACGAACTTTGAGGTACATTACAACTTGTAAGTAAAAAACTAATTTTAATTTACACTGGTTCTCATGTGTCCCCAGAATGTGGGAACATTTGAAACGTCGATCCAGCTACCAAGCCCTACCACTAATCGAATCAAAGAAACCAACAGATCTCTACAAGGATCTACACCATCCGATTTTCCAAAACATACGCATCGTACAAATGGAGAACAATCGTGGAGTGAATGTTACCCAGACGATTGTCACTCTGACAAAGATCATCACACCACAAGCAATGAATCAGTGTCTTAAATTCATTTACACTGGCACAATTGAAAAGGAATTTCACAATCTTCAGGTAAATATGTGCGCTTATCCATCCGCCTTATTCAGTAGTGAGTTAGTTTAGAGTTTGGTAAACAAAAAAAATGTACTTAAGGAAGAATTAGAGAGAAATTTTCATTGAAAATAAAATTTACAATCTTCTCAGACTGCTCCAATTGGATTACTTTTGGTAAATATTTTCAGACAAAGTAACTACACAAAAAAAGTAATAATACAAAAAAAAAAAAACGTTGCATTCACAGCATTTTTCATAGTTAAATCATGCTAGAGGTACAAAAAAAAAATTATTTAATTAATTTTCGTTCCCAATTGGCAGTTTTTTAGTGTCATCGTCATGTAATGACAACGTTTTCCGACATGAGACCGTTTTTTGAGGATAATGCAATTTGAATGAAATACAGATTGAATATATTAAGACATTTGTTGTATTCTTCGAAGTGGAAGAAATTATTGAAGGTTTTTTTAGTTGCAAACTCGTCAATGACAAAGTTTCGCATACGGTACCACTCAAAATGCGAAACTAAAAACAAATCTCGGCTGCAGAAATGCTTCATTGTTGTGAGCGACAATTGACAAGTTTACAAATTACTTTTATTTTTAACTCCTTTAAGCTCAATACCCTTTTTCGATCTGGCCTCTAAGGCCATTATACCAGTTTTAAAAAATGTTTTCTCAATGCCTTCAAAAAGTAAGTTTGTTGCAGCTTTGGCCTCCTTTCAAAAGTTTTTTTTTAGCTTAGAGAATATATAAAAGCCAGGGAGCTAGAACAGGCGAAAAGGAGGACGCGGCAATAATTAAATGCCAGCGTTCTGGATGTGTTTGTGCATTGCTCTGTTGGAACAAAACCATTTCCGTCAATATTCGAGATCTTTTCCATTTTTTTGACTGCTGTTTGGTCACAGGGGTATTGTGATAGACCCAAGTCTGATATGTCGTCACAAATCTGATTAAAAAAAGCTCCAAACACTCGCGAGACATTATCAGCCGATGACATTTTTGTTCAACTAAAAGCATCTTGCAGGAAGCTTGGAGAACCCAAGTTCGCAACACAGGAATCAAACTTCATTGAGTCACTCTTAAAATTTTGGGAAATAAAAGGGGAACGTACAACTTTAGAATTTAAACCATTGCTTTGGTAGATCGTGAACTATAAATATAGGAAACATAAGAATTGGCCAAGTTCGAGTCGAATCTAGAAAATCTTTGATCGTTTTTGATAGGGTTAGGTCATAGCAATACCTTTTTGTTTCGCTTTTTCCTGATTTTAGTGGTCCCTTCCCAGTCCAAATGTACCTTATAACTACAAGACGTCATACACTACACGGCGTTATTCGCAAATGTATGTATTGTTTGTATTTTAGCGAACGCCTTGATATTTTTTAAAATGCGTGGCGTATACAGTTGCCGCAAACACCATTACTACCCGCTTTTCCGTTAAATTCTAAACAATCCTTAAAAACATGTATCGGAAAACGTTGTACAGAACACATCCTACGGAAAGAGTTTATATCTGTGCATATCGGACTCACATAAACATTGGTTAATAAATTTTATCCGAACACCTAAATATTACTCCAATGTCATCAATCATTAACAACTATGTATATGCCTTTGTATTTTTACATTTTATTAATAAAAATTTTCAATTTATTCCTTTAGGAAATAAAACAAGCAGCTGACTTCTTAGAACTGCCTCAATTAACACTGCTCCTCTCTAAGCCGCAAAATGTTTTAGCTAGTCTCTCAGAAGAACCAATTCAACATTATTGCTTAGTAAGTGCAATGTAAACTCAATTGTTTCACTGTTATTTTGATTTTAAATTCCTTTTTTGCAGAGTATTAAAGAGAATATGGAAAAGCATTGCATAGGCGATGGTTATTTTAGCGATGTAACATTCGAACTGGATGATGGTCAAATGAAGGCGCATCGTTCGATTTTAGTTGCACGATGTGATGTTATGCGAGCGATGTTAACCGGTGATTTCCGAGAAGCACATTCGAGTGTTGTAAGTTTTAAGAAATAAGTAGATTGGATAAATTTGATAGAATCTAATGAAAATATTCTATAGATTGTATTTCCAGGCGTTACAGTCTATACATTCCATAAGCTTCTATGTTATCTGTATACAGATGAGATACCTTCAATATCAGCTGATAAATGTCTCAATCTCTTAGAGTTGGCCAACAGGCTGTGCCTTCCGAGGCTATTAAATTTGGTCGAGTGTCGAGTGATTGAAGATTTAACGAGGATATCACAGAATGAGACAAATGAAACTGTTGATCATTGTCTAAAGCTGTTGGAACCAGTGAAGGTTAACTAAAAGTTATTATATATCTATTAAAAAAAAATATATTTATTTTGTGATGATCAATAGCTTCATAATGCACACCAATTGGCCGAGTGGTGCATGTCGTATCTGTGTGTCAATTACAATATAATTTGTAAATTTTCACTAAAAGGCTTGAAAGCCCTGCATCAGGATAATCAGGAGTACTTGCGTGAGCATCGATGGCCACCAGTATGGTATCTGAAAGACTATGATTACTATCAGCGCTGCATTAATGAGATGAATAAGGAACTGAAGGATGCACGCGGTGATTCACCCAGTGATGACGAGGGATGCTTGTGCTTCTCCGGAGGTAAGCGACGAAGAGTTGCTAATGTTACTGGTGGTGGTGGCTTAGAGTTTGTTTAATCATCAAAAAAAAAAAAAAAGGAAATCGTTTCAATCGCAATGCAAGTTTTACTGTTAGTTGTTTTAAATTATTTTTTTGTTTGTTCGTTTAAAGAAGTTTCAAGTAGCAAATCAGAAAGAATGGTAAGAATTAGTTGATGAAACAATTTTTGGTGTTCATTTCCTGTTTTGAGTTAAATTTATTTTTATTTTTATATTTTATTTTGTTACTGTAGTGAATGCGCTTTAGTTGCTTGACAATAATTGTAAAATTTGGAAAAAGTATTTTCTTGGCTCTTAGGTAAAAATCGACGGGGCGATGGCAATAGCAGTAATAACAACAGTGGTGGCGATGGCGAGGGAAATCAAATGTTTAACAGCACTGCGAATTCAATTAATCACATTGATATGGAGCAGGAGGTTGATTTGAATCTCTGACATCCAGCCATGGGGCAGAGAAGGTAAGAGGTAGAAATTAATTTTTGTATGAATACGTATAGGGTGATCCAAAGATTAATTAAGAAGGCACTAAGTAGGCTATTCTTTCTTTCTGCAATCGATTTATAATTTTAATTAAAAAATCACCAGTTTGGTAGTAAGCCGACGATGTCTTTTTGTCGAAGAAAATATAAAACAACAAAAAGCGAGCAAAAGATTTAACCAAACTTTAAGGATCACCCTCTACAGAGAAAACTTCTTAAGAGACATAAATGCCTATGTGGAAATACTATTTTTTTTTATCGTAGATCACTTCGTTTCATTGTGATTCTGCCCGTCCTGATTTGTTTTATCTGTACTATACTAAGTATATTAATTTTATTCCAAATCTACACATAGCAAATCAAATTTTTATATATTGTCCACAATACAACTAAATTCGAATCTATAAAAATATAATATAAAATCGAATATATTCCAAAATAATATAATAAAAAATAAATAAAAACATTATAAATGTTAGAAGTCGTAGATTTATTTTTTTAGCCTTAAAATATAAAGAAAAAAAAAAAAATAAATAAATGAAACTTAAAAAAAGAAGAATTTATAAACAGTTAAGCTTTCTATTTATAATCTCCTTTCATTCAAATTTTAATTTTCCTCTTAATTTCTTCCGAAAATCAGTTAACATAAAAGTCCCTTTTTATATAAATAATATAACGTATGTATCTCTCTGTTTCAATCTATATATTTTTCCAACAAACCTTTGAACTAAAAAATAAAAATTATATTGATGTATATTGCACAACTGCAACATGAGAATTACTTAGATATATATACAGAAAAACATATATTTAAGAACATATAGTTTTGGAATAACAAAAAAAAAAAAGAAAAACAAACATACAGGTAATGAATTTATTATAAAAAGTGTATTGTAATTCATATTTTGTACAGTTTAGAAGTGGTTGAAAAGCAATCATCACAATAACATGAGTAATGCGGTATTTTCTATTTTCGCAAGCGTACAACCTTTATTCATTAAGTTATTATTAAATAAAGTGTAATTTTTGGTTTTCCTATACGGATGTAAAAATTTTCAATGATATACACATGGCTTAATTCGTACTCATTCGCAACTGTGGGTCACAGCAACAAGTATCGTGAAAGCCATACTTAAAACTTGATAAACAATTTGTTACAAAAACCAACCCTTTACCTAGGGCTTGATAATAATAAAGAGTGCGTTTCTATACCCTCTCCTACTACGGCATATATTTGAATCCTTAGTTTGTAACATAAAAAAATAATGTATCTAAACTAAATGACGGATTTTGAGACCCAGTGTCTCATTAGTTCTTAGTATTAAAATAATTTTTGATTTCTTGAAATTCGCGCAAAACCACGCCATGATCAAGTTAAATGTGAGCATCACCTTTCAAAGGGCGTATCAGCGAATTCAGCTAGATTCAGGATATTCATATTTGGTGTTTATCATTTCTAATTAAGTATCTACAGATTATTTATGCCTTCTTCATGACATTAACTTAAAATCCCAAATTCCTAATATTCTTTTTTAACATCGGAAGTAATCACGTTTGTAGAGACATCAGTGTGTTCTCCAATTTTTGCAGCATGAAAATAATTTTTTTAATTCGATTATTTTTTTTGTAGAACTTACACAATATCATCAGCTCCAACCTGATTCTGAATTCAAAATATATCCTTGCATACGCTTTATTTTTGACCTGAAGGGTGGGATATTAAACAATTCGTAGAACACCTATCATTGTCTTTATTTAAGTTTTTAAGACAATTGTTGAAAATCCTCAAGTTTCTTAGTTACTGAAATTTGTAAGGCATTACTAGAATTTAAGAACGAGCCTCCCTTTGCGCGATAGTTTTTTTTATTTTACAAAAATCTGTCGCGTTTTGCACATTTTATATTCTAATTCTTTTAAACTAAGCCATACTACAACAGCGGGGTCAAACCACAGTAGAAAAAGTTTTCTTGGTAGAACAAAGGATCGAGTCTGTTACGATAAGTACTTTTATTCTTTAAATTTTTACTACCAAGTTTGTAATAACATTTTGAGGCCGAGATGCTGCTGCAAAAGATTAGAACACAGTCTTCATTATTGTAAGCCGACCAATGCAGGGAACGTCGGTGAGGAACAGTAACCACCGACAATAGAAGAGAAAATATTAAAATCGATGTTTTTCCAACCCCTCCATTTTAAAGTGTTTCTGCTTCTACCGGATTCGAGTCTATGTGCTTGGAATGTAGTTTAGTTATCTAATTTCATTCTTTTAAATTTTTCTAAATGACTCTAACGTTGAGATGTTGGTGCAAAAAATATCGCTGCATTACTCGTATTCTGTTATCTAATATTAGGGTTTAATTTTGGAAAATAATTCAGTGATAGATATGTTTCCTATTTTATTTTATGAATTAAAATGTGCAGAATTTAAAAAAATTGGAAAGAAAGTAAATAATAACGATTCAAATCGCGAAGGCATGTTTTTCACAGCTTATTTCCTCCTTATTGGTGAATGTAGAGTGGGTAAAAACGCATCATCAACTCCACGTGGTTGAGTGGAGCTTAACTGTGTTGTTAACTGCTTGGCTGATTCTCGGCTGAGAAAATGTGCAAAATTCTGGTCCATAAGTGGAATACTCTTAATAGGAACATGACAATGCCTTCTTTTTTATTTAGTGAGAAAGAAAAATCCTCATTAATAAATTGTCTCTGCCTTCATTATTTGGATTAAATTGCCTTTGTTTTCACTGTTGCACTGCCTGCGCATAATGTTCATCGTTCATCATCGTTCATCACTTGAAAAACATTCAAAAGCGTTATTACCCTTTCAAGTCACAAATTCAAATTCACATGAAAATACCGCGTTACAAATAAGACCACTCAATATTTCATAATTTTTCTCAGTGTTTCATTGAAACATAAAAGAAAACTAAAAATGTCACCTAGGGATTCTTAGAAGTTTGTAGTCAAGTCTATTTACTCTAGGCTTTACGATTAATCCGTCATTTTTCGCAAAGATATTATAGACAGTAAACAAAAAATTAGATCTTCACAAAAAACATATGAAGGTGTACAAAAAAATTATTTTGAAGCCAATAATATGTTTTTTTTTTTATTTTTAACGTGCAATAATTTGTTTAGTTTTATTAATTTCTTTTCATAAACAATACAATTATGTATGTATATCAATAGCAAAAGAAAAAACAAACTGCTTGCTAAATAAACAAAAAACAATATAACTGGACACATTTGCTTAAAATATAAAAATTATTTTAAAAATATAACGCTTAAGTCAAACATTCCGGTGAATACTTTGAATACTTTAACGATGCATCACAATACTCAGTTTTTAATTATTTTCCTTTTAATAAATTCGCTAATACAATGCCAAAAAAATAATTAAAACATGTAATGTTAAACATAAATATACAAATGTTTTATTGTTTAGCTCGTCAAATTTTGTATAGAAAACAAATTGAATAAAAAACAAAACATTGTCCATTTGCATATACACAAATTATAAAATTAACAAATAAAAAAAATGTGAAACATTAATTAAAAAAAATAAAGCTTAGCTGCCAGTTTGTATTATTTAATAAATATGTATAAAGAAAATAAGAAATAATAATAAAAATGTGGAAAAACAAATATTTATTTGTTATATGTTAAGAAAAAACGGAAACAAAAAATTTGTTGAAGAAAGAAATTTAAATTTACAGGAAACGCTTTTCAGAAATGTTTACTTTTTTTTGGTTTTTATTAAATTTTCTTTGGTTTGCTATTTTTGTGTAGATTGAATGTCCTTTCATTAGAGAATATCCAATTTGGTAGGGTGTCTGCTACTTCATTAAGACAATAGCAGGCGAATTAAGTCCACTCGAACACCAATTTCACAAATTGCTCACACCGAACGTACTCTGTCGACACGGTGAAAATGGATCTTGAGGAATATGTGCTGTTCTTGTTCCTATTTTATCAAAAGTAGGCGTAATTAATTCATTCAATTATTAGTGAGTACAGTCTGACTCAAGTGGTTAGTGCGTTGGATCGCTGAGCGGGAGGTTAGACGTTCGAGTCCCAACAAGTTTTTTCGCGTCCCCACCTCTCGCGTATGTCTGACAAAAGGCCGAGAGTAATAGCTATCATGAAAAGCTTCTCAATTTGCCTTTCGTATATGGCTCTAAACTGTAGGTCCATTCCATTTGTGTGGAAAAATACAACACGCACAACTCGAATGGTCGCAAGAAGCTTTGCTTATGCTTTGCTTTTCTAGACGTTCTCAAGGGTCAAATGAATGGTTTCCCTCAACAGCCTGTGTTATTTGCTCGGAATTTATAGATTCCATATTTTTTTTATTTATTTTTTTTAAATGAAACAAACATTTTTTTGTGTTTGCATATTGTCCTTTTGTACTGCAATGCATGTTGATTCGAAATACAGCTTCATGCAGGCATCGTCCTCTACCCTGTTGGATTAATTACCTTTTTTTGTTTAATATCCGTATAGTCGCGTCAACTGCCTTATTGTAGTCACTCGCGTACTGTATTCTATTTATTGGCCATTTTTATCTCCTCTGTTTGGTTATTTGCTTTTATTTAACTTTAATTTGTTAATTCATACCAGCGGCTATTTACAATGAGACTGAGTATTAATATCGAAAGATTTGCAAGGCAAAAGAATATGAAAGTGATAAACAGCTGAATGTTTAAGAAAACGTATATGTCTACAGCAAAACAACAGCTTTTACAACAAGAATTAAACTCTTTCAAATGTTTGCTAACTTATTGTTTATATAAATATAACTTGTATAACATTGTGTTAAACCCTTTTATGAGAAGAGATACGAATATTTTTTGTGGCTGTTTTCCCAAAATAGGAGAGAAATATTGTTTTGTAAAACAAGAAAATAGAAATGAAACAAAACGCTAACACAAATGTTTTTTATTTATATAATATTTACCTTTTTTTATAAGTTAACTTTCTTTTTATAATTATCAAAAAACAGAAAAAAAAACTGCAGTAAAAATTTACAATGCTTTTCGAACTGTGGGGGTCGAATTTGCATTTGAATCAACCTTTGTGGGTGATTGATTCTCAACTTCTAGACCTTCCAGCATTGCCAACAATTCGGCATCGGTAATTTCAACCTTTTGTGCATTATTGTTCGCAATTGTTTGGGCTGATTTTTCGTCTGGCTCCTCGCCAAGAAGTTCCTTGAGTTCACGTTCTAGATCAATGTCATCCAATTTCTCGTTAAGGTTTGCATTCGCGAGGGTATCCTGGATTTCATCGTGATTCTCAACAGCTTCTTTGACATCGGATATGATCTCATCAACGTTATCGTACTTAAGACCCGAGTCGTTAAGAACTTTTTGCAAAGCTTTTGAGCCGATCTTATATGCATCGAGAATAACGCCATTGCTTTGCGCTTCATCGACGCTAGAGAGGAGTGTCTCGACGTTGTTAAGAGCGATGCTACGTTTTTCTAAACAGAGGAAATAAACGAGTTATTAATGAAAAGTAAGCTACAACTGCATTACCATGATTTTTCTCCAGCAGGTGTTTTTTTCTTAAATATGTTTTTGCTAACTGTCGTTTGTTCTCTTTCAAGTATGCTCGGGCTTTGTCGTCCATGGCTTTGATGTCATTTTCTAAAACTTCCAATTGACTTGTAAGGTCCTTCTGTGTCATCTGTAGGTTGTGGAAAGCGCGTTCCGTCTCTGTGATTTCTGCGTTTTGTTCAGTCTTGCCTGCAACATAAGTTTTATTATAAAATTCTAATTAATTAAGAACAAAGATAATATTCTACCAGGTATTTTCACCAAATGTATTATCCTCTCATTGTTCTCCACCACGTATTCCAAAACAATTTTCTTCTGACAGCTTAATGTGTGCAAGCAAATATGGAGCCCGACATCATTCAAGTAAATTGCATCTTTGACGATGGTCTTGATTTCTTCATAATGAAGTAATTTTCCTGAATGCTTCTGCAGCACTATATGTAAATCTTTACAGAATTTCTAAAATAAAGCACATTACAGAAATGTATTCCGAGCAAAACTCCACTGCACTTACCTTAACTAATTCCAAGTGCATAACATCAATAATAATATCACTATCACTTCCCACTGGCCATACTTTCTTTATACCCCACCAGAGTGGCTTCTTTACAAAACTATTTATAGCCCAACCAGTCCAACTGTTCTCGGGGTCATACATGTACTCTGATTTGGGACGAATTTTTCCCATGCTACGCATTTCTTCCAGAACATTATCCAACCCATATGGTATTTTATCCTTACGCTGAAATGCCGATTGTAGTTCGCGTTTATTGAATGATGGGGACCCTTTGTACTCGCAATATTTAAGAATCATGTCTTGCCAGAAATTCATTTTCGAGACGTAGTTCTCGGGATTGACAGATTTCAGGCGAAAAGGTGCCATTAGCACATCCATACGAATATCATCGGACCAACATTGTGGATAAGTAAATGTTTTGTCTTTTAAATCAACCATTGCACATTATTTGAACAGAAAAGTTAAACAAAAAACAATTAAGCAACGCACACGAAGTGTTATTTTTTTTTTTTTGGTTTATTTGGTTTTTATGAATCAGTTTTGAATTTTTGACAGGTCACTATGGTGAGTTGAATGCAAGACAGGGATGTTTGGAAATTGAATGCTAACAATACCATTTCAGCAATTGCGTTCAATATAAGTCTAAGTCGATTCATGTATGTCAGAAGAGTTGAGATGGTATTTATAATTTACTCTTTATAAAGTTGTTCATTACTCAACAAGTATTTTGATTGATTGCATTCGTCTACATCATTTTTTATTGGCTACTGGCACAAAAACAATTTTCTAAGCACACTTCTAAAATAAGAGCAACGGTTCCCTTAAAATGGAACGGAAATTATGGATTTATTAGTTGTTGTTTTCTTGCAAATATAGTAAATAAACATGAGTCTAATTGCTGCAACAGCTACGAGCTTGGTTTAAATCTGTAACAACGTTCTATAGAGATCGGGCGGACAACATACCCAGGGGTTCGTACATACGTTCGGGCATTAGCAACAGTCCAGAGCCAGAATTTGAATGACTCCAGGGTTCACAATGTTCTGTAATGCAGGGAAAAAAAAAAAATCAGTTGAAAAGAATTTTGAAAGCATCGGTTATTTTTACGAGACATTGTATTGTCGCTTTGACAAGCATAACAGGGATAATAAGGGGTCGTAGGTTAAGTAAACAACACTATCCTTAACTGCTACGCTGCAATATTCCAAACTAGAACATGAATACAATAACAAAGCAAAATGCCAAAAGCTCTACATCAATTAAGAACTTAATAAAAAATTCCTTTTATCGTGGATGGTATGCAATATAACTTCCAACATCAAGGGCTAGTGACCTCTATTCAATTGAACCGAGCTGAACATCTTTTATCCTCACACCGTTTTCAACTGCAGTTATCCACCACACCTGTCATCAACATCCGATATTCTGACATGTGTCACCTGTCCAGCAAAGAAAAACGCAACTTCAAACACATCGAGTTCGAGTACAGTGCTTTTTCTTCCATCACTAAAAGCTAAACATATTTTTTTCTTTTTCGTCACAATTAAAGTCCCAACATCGAATAAGATGCGAAATATATAGATTTCAATACACAAAAAAAGAAAACTCTAGTTTCATTCCATTGTTGGTGAAAAGGTTAATCAGTGTTGTGGTGTGTGTGCTTAAATCTGTGGCATTAATTCGAACATCAATCGCATCTCAGTGAGAGATTTTCTCCGAGGAAAAAAACAATTCTTTTTTTTTAGTGAACTTGGACAAATTTCATGCATTTCACTTGAAAACATCTGAAAAGAAATCGTAACTAATAACTGAGGCCATCCATGCTTAGTGTGTGATTCATTCAGAGAGTGTTTTTCTTTTATAATTTACTATCAACAACTAATATTCAGCAAAAGCAACCACAATGCTAAAGTCTCAATTGGCTAAGGGTAAGTTATGTGTGTTTTGGACTGTGTGCCTAGTGTATTTTAAGTACTCTTCTAAATTTGTGTACTGTTCGGCTCGCATTATCGCTTTGCAGGGGATGGTGAAATGTTTTTGATTAACAATTTCTTGTTTTATCTGGAAATTATACATTTTTAGGTGCACGATGAGTGGCATATTATTGTGTTAAACTGTGCGAGCTTATCTCTGACATAGTTGCTTTTGGATAGTAACGCTAGCTCAAGTGTTTGTCATATATTTGTTGCAAGAGATGCTGGGGTTTTGATTACTAAAACCTGTTTATCTGAATGAGTGGCCTCAAAACGAGTGTAAATATTGCAATCGGAGGTGTTTTTGTTCCGATATCATATTTTTGCGTAATTGCACTAGACATTTGGTAGGAAATTATTCGATAAAAGAGAAAATTAATACTTTGCCATTGCAAGGAACATACATAGGTATGCCCATTTGATCACCACGGAGACAACAAAGCGCTTACAGTAGGAACTCTATCAACTCGTTGATTTGTCATATGTTTGTCTTTTCTGTGAATAAATGTATAGGTATATTCACTAAAAGTTTATGGTTAGTGCATTAAAAACCAAATAGTTACCTATCTGTAACAGTTGCGCTAATTCTTCTGTAAAAAAAGGTTAAAAAATCAGCTTTTTCAGAAAAGGTGTTTAAAAAAATAAATTCTTGTCCATATGCTGGGAAACATTTTATTCAAAACAATTAAATTAGCTCAAAATAATATGAGGAACATCTGAGAATTTACGAATTTTCAAATATTGTATCAATACGAAAAAATGTTTCCATATAAAAGGGTATCCGCTTAGAAGAGAGCTTAAGTATGTTTATGTTTGCTACTTTTACATAAATATTTCATCCAATTTTACATTTAATTGCTTAACGAGTTTTTCATTATCCTTCTCCTTTCCCGTTTGACGAACTTATGCATAACGATTTACTCTTTTTGTATTGCTGCCGCTTCGCTTATGGGGTTGGGTATTATCGCAGACCTAACAGTTCTACCGAGCTTTCAACAAATACTGATTATTTTGAGCTGTGTATACTCAGTGTGCAACAGTAAATCAAACACAAAAGAAGACGAATCTCTACACTTTGAACCAACTGAAATAGGAGTGCTTTTTCAACACTACCTGCCTAATATATATTTTTTTTAATAAGAGGTGTTTATTAGTTTTATGAGAGGCGTTCATCAGTAACCTGTAAATAAAGTACCATTATACCTAACTTGCATTTATTGTAAGAGAAAAGGCCTGTCCGTCAATCCCGAAATAAGCTATGCTTGTACTTTTTCCCAACAAAAGGAAATACGTTCTCGAAAAAATACGCTGGAAAACGCCCATGTTGAGATAATACTAAAAAAATCTTACTTGGAACCCCAGCCTGAACAATATCAACAATAAAACGACCAGGATAATTTTAACGTGTGCACGCATTTACGAAAAAACTTGGGGACGGAGATTCAAGACGTAGTTCCAGCCGTAATGTCATTATCAGACAGTCATAAGTCCATGATATGGTGGCCGAAAACCTTGCAAGATAAGGCACAGCAATAAATGAACTGATTATCGCGTAGACTGCTGTGCAAAAATGCTATACATATGTACTTATAGTGCTCTTATGGATCATCTAAAAACGAACTTATTTCAATTTCCTTGAAAGCCCTGTGGGTCACGGTGGCCTGAATTTCAGGAAATTAAGGTTTTAAGGAGACCGGCCGGGAGAGTTGCCTTGGAAGAAGAGGAACTTGTCGTTCACTCAAAGGGTGCTGAACCATATTTTCGAGTACTCACTCCAAAATAATGCGGTTGGAAGTCGATGGACAAAATTAAGGCGAGGTCAAAAAATTGCTTGAAATCAGAGAGGAAGGAAGACTAAGCAACTTATCAATCAGGCAGACTGTGCAATCCAATACCAACAACATAAAATTGAACTATCCAGGTCCAGATGGATGTAAGATTTGGAGAGAGCCGCCATGTCATGCGGCTGCAAATAAAAGACGACTTCATATAAAACGGGCTTCCTAAGTTCAGTATGCTGAACATGGAACCAAGAGCATTATTGAGGTCTATCAAGAGCCTCAATCTAGTTCCTGGATAACCCCGATATGGTATCGCATCGTCAGAAACTTTTTTACAATTTTGGCAAAGAACTTGGCACGTCAGCACCAAATCAATTTTCAGAACTTAAAATGTCGATTTTATATTTTCTGGAATCACCGTTTTCGATATATTCACACTTCCGGATTTTAATTTCAATTCTAAACTCCCTGTCATTACTATCCAATCATTCCCAAATTTTGTTTCAACGGGAAAAAAATCGTGCATGTAGTGAGACTAAAAATAAACGCTGCTGAATTTTCTAAAGCTGACATGAGCACGTGCCATGAGTAAAAAAGTTGTTGTCAACGTTGTAAAAATGTACTGTGGAAGGGTATTTTAAAAATATTTTGTGTTCAGAAATTTTTGTTGAGAATCTTTTGAATGGATTATAAAACAGTGGAACATTTTAAGAGATAATCTAAATTTTCTAGTATGACATGTAATGAAGTACCAGTAATTTTAAGATGAGAATGTAAACTTTGATTTCTAATACGTTGGTGACGGTACGTGCAGACTATTCTAACATTTTGCCTTTTGAACTTAATCGCTTCCCTCTGCCTGCCTATCGTCATGCCATCAAGCCAAATAGACAGACACGAAACAAATATTTTTTCTTTAGATACATATACCTACATAAATATCGAAATCTTAAAATCGCAAAGCAAATTTTGTGCAGCTTCCTACTAATGTGCGAATAACGAAGGCTTAAAAATCAGGACGGAATACATTTTTACTACACTGACGTATTTATCATCCAAAAGTTTAAAAATAATGGCAGAATCCTTTGTGTATTTCTGAATCGATGCTGCTTCTTTATCATGTCGTAGCTGTTTCCCCTCTGTTGGATTTTATTTCTTTTTTCATTTTGTATCTTTCTGTGTCTCCCAATAACTTTTGTATAAAAAGGACAAAAAGAAAAGAGTCAACAACCTTGAATGCAACTTTATAGCACCTTTTTAACATTTACCAGTTCTTTTTTTTAAACTACTTTTTACCAAGTTAATGGCAACTTTATGCAAATTGCTTATATACAAATTAGTCTGCTCGCGTTTTGCCTAATGTCATCAATAACTCACGCCTTGATAATGTATGTACCTACCCAGTAGATGAATTTCAAGAACACAAAACGATGAGGGGAATCAATTAAAGATCATTTCTGTTTGTTGTGTTTCTCTCTTCGATGAAATTTCTCTCGAAATGTAAACAAGCTTGATTATGCGCAAATTTTAAAATCATCTCTAAATAACCTTGCGCTGCTAGATTTTTTATATTTTTATATCTCAGATAAGTCAGATTAGGACACAAGCTAATAATTTATGTTGAAATTTGTATTTGACTGCATCGCTTTTAAAGTCAACGCCAAATGATTTTGGCGTTGGTGTTGTGTTAATTGAATTTTAAAGAAATTATAAACAATTATTCAGCTTATCATTAGAATTTTTAACCTTATTTTGGACTTCCAAGTTGTAGACTATCCACTATCCAGTGAATGTCTAGTTAATCTTCGATACGCAATTAACAACATTAAATGTAAAATAACAAAACGCGATCATGAGGAAATGAGGAACACAAAAGTCATTGCATTTTTCTATTGATTATTTTGACTGGATAATGTTTGATTTATTTTATTATGTGAAACACGAGTGAGGTGCAGTGTGGCGTCGCAATTATTTTGTATTTAATTTGTCTTGAGGGAAGTGAGTAGTGGATAAAATCTGATACGAAGAAAAGTTTAAAATTTCCATTTGTCGTTTTGGTGGATATCTATTTGCTTAAAGTGCTTCGGTTATCAACGTGGAAAGACCGCAATTAAATTAATTATCGAGTACAATTTATTATTACGAGTCGGTTGTCGGCGGCTGGCAGCTGGTTCAAATTGCAAAACCCAGGGTTCCCACTTATTTTTGCCTTTTTTTCGGACGATATTTACTTGATAACAAAAAAAAATAAAAACATTTACAGCACCATTACTATTATTTTGTTTTATTGCAGACTTGCTTGCATTGTTTGCTTTTGTTTCAACTTCACCGATGCTTTTAGCATTATCAGTAATGCCTGAACAATTTTTCACGTACGTTATTCCGAAACTATTGCATTTTAGCGCCATAGATATGGACTTTTTTAATGTTTTTGTAATTGACGTGTTTTCAAACGCTTATCACCTCGATTCTTTACAAGTGTCCGAAAACTTCCAAGGAAAGCACAACGCGTCCACAACATTCAAAAAGAGGTATACAGAGTTTTATCAAATTAAACTTATAATCGCACCCCTTCGATGCGGTCTACTTAAGACCTTCTCTCTAGAGAAGACGATAACCCATTTAAAACCGTTCGTTCAGCGCCCTATATTGATTCCCATCCTTCTCTTTGATGTCTTCCAAGTTTTCAAAACGAGTTTGAATTGAGCTAAATATGGTCTATAGAAAGGGTGTGACAGAATTTTGCAGAGAAATTCTCTTCAGAATAGATACATATGTATATAATAAGGCTTTCAGATGGAGTTTTCTGGTCGTTTATTCTTCATTGCCCCTTATCTAGTTTATGTTCTAAAAAGTCTATCAGGATAACTCCTTTGGCATTACAGACTGTAGCTTATTTAACCGATCTTTCTGCTTTATAACTTTCAGATCGATCACCGCAACATGATTTTCATTTAGTGGTCATTTACCGACCCTTGTAGACTTGAACATTCACGGCGAACCCCACAGGCGGATCAGTAGGGCTGCAGTAAAGTGGGAGGGTTATGATCCCTATAATCCTGATCATAATCTCGCCGAACAAAAAGGAAGAAGAAGAAAACACATTCTCAAATACATAAATACTGCAAAGTTAAAAATGTTGGTCATCCTTTTATTTTTCGTATACCGTAAAGTTTTCGAGGTAATCGCAATCAACAACGATTACATTTAACATCGTGCAAAATGAACCCACTTTGGAAAACTACGTAAAGTTATATATTAATTAGCTATATGAGTTTTTTTTCCAGCCGTACAGTAATTAATAATATCTAAGTGGCTGCAAATGAAAAGATTAAGTGTGTTGATTTCAACTTTGCCTTAAGATCAAAAATTTGACTTATGACGTCGTTTCTTTGCTTCAAATCATATTGATAAGGAAATACTCAGGTTGTTGACAACAGTTCTTAGCCACTCAGACTGATAAGTCCTCACTTTTTAGGTGTTCTTTAGGATAAGTTGGATTATTCTTAAGTTTCCTGACAAAGAAGCGCTATCAGAACTGAATCAAATCGGCTAATGCTCCAGGAAAATATAAAATACATTTCACGTATCTGTAACGAGAGTTGCGAGCAGTGAATTCTTAATTTTTTTTCTTTTTTTTTCGTAAGGAATCCCCAATCTCTGATTCACGACCGATAATGAAACACATAATGTACGAGTATCTTTGAACTTCAGGGTACAACAAACACGATTAAACCGGCGAGTTATCTCGTTCTCCAAAATACTGTATCTGCTCATCCATGTTAAGTTTAGCTTCAAAGCTCTAATATCTCATTAAACTTACAGTCTCTTCATTTGTCAAGGCTCACTCAAACGATATTTTTTCTCTTCTTATACCGAGTTTTAACTCAAAAGATACAACTAAATAAGGAATGTACGTAAGTATACGAAACAAATACAACGACAGCGATAGCCATTAACACTGTAGTGACCCTCGTATGATTTTATCGCCAAACCTAGCCGTCCATCTCGCATTTCACTCAGGGCATAGTCTACGTATCGCGCTCAGCAGCTCTCTAGCTTCAATTATTCGCTTGCTTTTAATATACATACATATACATATATTTTTTGTTCCATCCGTATACGTACGTACGGCTTCTTTGGAATTTCAAAATAATCAATTTTCATTTCTTTTTCGTTTCCGAACCGAAGTGGTACGAGCCGCACACGTCGCGATCGATCGGTTGGAGTTGTTGGCTCCGATGCTTGTGCAGCGCTCAAATTCAATTGTTTTCGTGTAAAAAATATAAATTTCTCCGCTTCACTGTGATATAAAAGCGGGAACTGAACAACGAAAGTTAAGCTTTGGTTTACTTAAAAAAAAAAAATGTTGTCCCAAATGATCTTGTTCCTTTGTTGAACTAAAAAAAAAGAAAAAAAAAACCCCATACTAAGGTCGACAAGCAATTATGTTGAAAGTTTTGCATGCATGATCGCCTAAAAAATTGACACAAGCCAAAGAAAAAAAAAAGAAAAACGAAAACCATTTCGTCGATCATCAGTTTTTTCGATCGTTAAATTTGGATCGCGAGTGAGTTTGTTGTTCGCCAATATAACAACTACGACTACGAAAGTTTTTTGTTGATATTTTATTTATTCATTGCGTGACGTTGTACTTATATAATCGATCGTGTTTGACTATCTATCGTCAAAATGAAAGTCCCATCTAAAGAATCTCATCCGAAGTACACCTACAACTGTCGCCATTTCAAAATTCCGTCGGACCGGAAATTGCTGCGACGCACAAATTCAAAAACCTCATCCGCTAAACGTCAGCAGTCAAAGGATATTCGTAGCCATTTTGAGAATCCGGATACGGATAATGATATGATTAATAACAATCATTATTGTAAATTGGACAGTGACTGCTATGAAGACTGCGACGGTGATAGCGGTCATATCAGCCGATGTAGTAGCAGAAATAGCAGCAGTAGCAGTAGTAGTACAAGTAGTTGCAGCAGTAGAAGCAGCGAAAATAGTGATTTATACATGTGTAAGCGAATATTTTAAATCAGATATCAATTCATTATGTATGCGTTAGTCTCTGTATCAAATTTATTAATGAAATGCTGAGGCCATACTGTAGTTAAATAGATATACACATACTCTTGCGTACATATGTATCTAATTGATTATGTAAATTCGAGTTTCTAACAGCGCATGGTGTAAAGTGGGAGCACTCTTTGTAGTTTGTTTGGATTGGGATAGTGCTGTTGATACAGGGTGTTAGTTTCGTTTGAAGATAATGGGATCATAAATGCATGTTAAATATAGGAATTAATGTATTCAGGGTCAGTTTGGCGATTAATGAACTTTTAAGTGGGTTTTATCAGTTGAATTATCTAATTTTTTTTTGTAAAGCTCTTAGAAAAAATGAAAAAAATAAAAATTGTGACTAAGAGGATCTACTGACGATTGTAATTAACATTCCATTGGCATCATCACAGTCTAATGAGGATCGTACGAGTGCGTTCTGTACGAGTATGTATGTATATGAGTTTGATGGAAATGACGTAGAATGTGCCAC
This sequence comes from Blera fallax, assembly GCA_946965025.1. Taxonomy (NCBI): domain Eukaryota; kingdom Metazoa; phylum Arthropoda; class Insecta; order Diptera; family Syrphidae; genus Blera; species Blera fallax. The sequence continues at coordinate 2,648,288 of OX337245.1, forward strand.
CTTGTTTGCATAGTGTACGAGATACATTTTAATAAGACAACCTATTTGAATAGGAGGGGACTAATTATTATGCATTTATCAGACAATGATGTGACAAAAATCATGTAACTATGCATTGAAGTTGTAACAGTTCCAATTAGCCTTGTGAAGTCGGAAAACTTTCGATTTTCTGGTAATAATGAGGTTTTTTTTACATAATTCTAAGAGTAATGGATGAAGTGTGAGTTATTTCCACTTTATACACTTCTTTTCGTTTTGTTCGACGAGGTTATGATCAGGATTATAGGGATCATACACTTCCTTAAACAATTTGTTTCTAAATATGTACATATATGCTTTTCACGCAATAGTTGTCTATGAAAACCAATTTTTTAATAGTTCGGCGATGAATAAAAATGATGATACCCCAAATTCGAGCTAGATAAGGCAGTGAGAACTATAACCTATTTTAAGCGGGCATAGCCGATGGTCATCTATTTGAACAGAGATTGACCTTTTTCTAACCTTAATGCATAGCGATATCATTCGATTATCAGTCAGTCTTGACCTCTACCTAACTTTTAGGTAATATAATTGCATTTCAATTTTAGTACACTTTTAGTAATATTCATGGAAGTCGTCTAATGTACTTAGTATATTGCTATCTCTAATACATTTTATCAATTTCGATGCAAAAATAAAACAAAAAAAAAAGACCTTCGCAAAGATTAAATATTTTCCTTAAACAACATCTTATCAAATCGCTTACAGTCAATAAAGTCGCAACTAACTATTCAAAAAAAAAAAAAAAAAACGTGGCCTGTAAAATAATCGGAAGTTAAGTTTATTACACCTAGTTAAAGCGAAGTAACCAGCTTAAGGGTATAAAAATAAAGTGAGAAAAACAAAAATTAATTTAATTGTACTACGAGTTATAGGTTAAAATCTCCAGCTTGCGTAAAATGTGATAGTATCACGAGTTATTGCAATGATCATTTCGAACTTTAGCTGAATAGCTGAACTCTAATCTTTGTTGATGTCATGTTGTGTGAAACTTAAAATGAAAACAAAAAACTTCAACTAAACAAAATGGCGGTGCAATGAATAGAAATTTCACCTGATTAACGTCATTGGAGCGATTGCTTGATATCAAGCGATTGCTTGATTTCCGAGATTAAACGGGATTATCGCTTGGATATTTTTTTACCAATTCGTAGGCCTTAGGGGTATTTTTTTATTCTGATAACGATATTTAAGAGTCATTTCAATTTTTTATATTAAATAATAATAGTTGGCGTGTGTGTGCATTACTTGATACCAGGTATTATCTCAGAATTATGGTGGGTGCAAGAGTGATAGGTTATCTATGCTTGATTGTATACAAGGTCACCATTTTTTTTTTTTTTTAAATATGGAATTGGCTCGTGCCAAGACTGGTGACCTATAACCTATTGTAAATTACCAAATTAACGCATTGTTAATGGTGGCGCCGTGCTCATAAATCACTAAGGCCGAGATTGTATAAATCATGGCGAACTGGAGTCTCAATGAAATGTGATGTTTGTATGATGATTGAGTTGATTATTTGCAGTTGAATAAGCTGATTTTGCACTCGTGTAAAGTAGGTTATTGTGGGAACTCAATTGGCGTTATCGTTTGAAAATCAATCATGAAAAGCCATCAATTTTTAGTGTTCGATCGGAAGTGAAGTGAATGACGCGTTTTTTTGTTCACTGTCTTGAAATTGTAGTTATAGGATTTTAAGTCATAAAATTCAACCTTCTGGATCTTAATTTTGACTTATACATCGTATATTTTCCGCCATTTGACGTCAGAGCGTGTTGTGATAATAGTGTAATATCACTGTGGCCCAAAATTTTTCATGCTACAGTAGATTATGTCTTCAAGTATTTAAGCTGATTCTTACTAAAAGGTCTCATGTGAGCGTCTGTCAGTCTATGGCCAATGGTGGTAATTGGCATTTTCAAGTCCAATATGTAAAGAGGCGATATTTTGTTAACCTTGTAACCGCTTGGAATCAACCGAAATCTAGAACCCATTGCATACAAATAAAAAGACTGGCCATTTGTTCTCAACCCAATTAAAGCAGAAACGAAAGGTAAGATAAAAGCTCTGTGCCATCGGTTTGCGCAAATGGTCACAGGAATCAACCTGTTCCTGTACGTGTACGAAATTTCACAGATGAAAAATGTTTTTGTACTTTTCAGGAATTACTCAAAAAACAGAACGGTTGTATGTATTCCGTGCAATCTTCCCCTGATAGTTTGTTGCCTGGTCAGGTGTGACATAAAAGAATGCCTTTGAATGTGGCAGTGGACAGTGAACAAATTGCGAGTCCCAAAAAACAGATTTTTTTAAAAAGCTACAGCAAGTTATCAGCATTAATGTCGATGGACTTCGGTCTTAAAATGTTGCTTGATCTTTCCGTTTAAGGTTAAAACAAACCAAGATGCGGCAACGAAACGATCTATACAAACTACCCCAGTTTGTAGGTACAGTCAAAATCGTTTACAACGACATCGCTTATAACGACGTATCGGTTATAACGACCAAATCCGTCGGTCCCTTGAAGGTCGTTATAACCGATTTTGACTGTACATATTACATACTTTACCTATTAAAATGTAAATTCTCGTAATCAGCAAAATTCTTTAGTGAAACTTGTACCTTGTACAACCTGTTTTAGTTATTTTGTAATTCTAATGCCTTAACAGTGCTCTTTCGTAACAAGGCTTCATGAACTTCATTTGAAAAACCTCAATCACCACTTCTTCCATAAGAGATCCCAACACCCGAATAAGTCATCAATATGCACTTACGGTGTTAAATTCTATTTGAGACAATTTATTCATTAGCTGTTCGTTTTTTATATTCGAAATTGAAATATACAGTTTATAAACCTAATACTTCAGACGAACGTTTGTTACTATGTTACCTTCCATTCTCCATAAATTTTACTTTTTACTAAAACATTGAACTCGTTTAAACGTCAACATTTTCAGTATTTCTAAAATTGTGAGCTCCTATCGCTTAGCACGTGGTAGTCTTTACGTATTCCGAAGAAATAATGCCTCAAAGAATAAGAAAGGTCAAGTGTATTCCATTCGCTAAAGCAGTCTGCTTTAATATTGTGCTTTTTGAAATTCAAATTACCCATACTTTCGTCTACTTACGTACTTTTTAGAATATTTTTGTTTTGTAATGTAACAAGCGCGGTATATAGAACAAAATGCTTGTATATCTTGATTTTCTATAAATAAATTCCATTATCTAAAGGTCGCGTTTGTTTAAATTTAATATATTTTCTCTTTTTTATCGTTTTAGCTATGCCATGGTTCGGCATGGATATCGGTGGCACACTAACAAAACTTGTCTATTTTGAGCCAAAGGATATAACACCTGATGAACAAGATCAAGAAGCTGAACTTCTACGTAATATTCGAAGATATTTAACGAAAAATTCAGCGTATGGACAGACTGGACATCGGGATGATTATCTTCAGGTAATATGAGTTGATTTCAGTGAAGAATGTGGAGCCAAATTAAGACTTTTGAGTATTATCGGGGATATTTTCATCTGATCATATCTTACAGATGAGTTGATGCATGCTATCATATTTTTTGGTCGTTTTAGCCAAGGGACTACTTGGACTTATGTAGTTGCTTCGCCTTCGGCTATTTTCCGGGTAAGGAAAGCGTGATTTTCTGTTTCATCGTCGTTTAGCAGCTCCAGTTTTTAGTATCAAATGCGTTTCCAACATTGTTTCGCCGGCTTTTTCCTTGGAAGTAATTGTTTGGATAGTGAAATCGTAGGATGCCCTTTTTAAGTTTCTTATTGAAATTGCGGGTTTCATTCCCTCATGATTTTTTATCTTACTCCAAAGTAAGGAGTTTCCGTCCGTCCTTTTTCGCTCGTACGAAAGCTCTAGTACATATGTACATAGCTTTTCATTTTGTCAGCGTTCTCCTCACCGCAACCAGCATCAATCTTTGGGTTTCCAGCAGGTGGTAAGACCCAATTTGCTAGACTTAGTTCCTCTGAGGTAGCTATTGCAGGCGTAACATTTCTTAAGAGCTCTAGTTACACAGGATCGACAAATGCTCTGAGAAAAGTGGTGATGAATTGAGCTTCCTCAGAGTGGTGGTTCTGTATGGTAGATAATTAGATATTCACATCAGTGCCCTTGTTGCAGCCAATAATGATCAGAGTCTATCTTCGCACATCGGAACGTATTGTCATCAATCCAGTTGGAAACTAATTGAAAAACGAATTAATTAGTATTTCGTTGGGTACCCTTTTTGATGGATGAGTTCTCTTTTACGTTTGGGCATCGAATCCATAAATCTTTTCGTAACATCAAATCCAATTCAGCCCCATTCCCTTTTTAGGACCTCCCTCAGCTGCTTTGTGTTTCATATTTTCACAATTGTAAAGCAATCACATTCTGGTGTTTAGCGCCTAAATTTGGGATTATTCTGGTAATATTAAAAAAACGCTAGGTACAAATTGTTCCTCAGGATATTAATCTGCTTAATACCTACCGTCTATTATCCCATTATCGTAGATCGCCTCAAGAAGTATGTTACAGTGATATTTACACATTGTAGTTGTGGGGAAATGAGACTTGGAAGTTGAAAATCTTCCTTGAAAAGTAGATCGTTATCGGGCATTCACAAATGTGTGGAAACATTAAGACTTCCTTTAATAGTAAAACCGTACCCAAGTATTCGGTGTTTTTGATTACGTTAGTTCACGAAAACCCATTGCTCACGAATCTGTCTGTCTTTCTAAAAACATCTATAAATGCTGCATGCGTGATTTTTTCATATTTATGTAAAGTCATGAACCAAATGACTTGAGTGAGTAGGACATTGTAGCCAAATAAAATTACAGAATGAAATATCACGTACATACATACATATGTATGTATTTACTCTTATATTGGTTTGAAATTGTTTATTTTATTTCATACTAAACGCATTTATAGAAAAGCGAAAAGAGGACGGCATATTTCCTCACCTTTTATATACCTGAATACTACTTGCTTTGACGTAAAAAAGACATAAAAATAAAACACTATTTCATACATGAGCGCAAAAGTGCTCTTAAATTCTAAAGCAATCAACCTACGAGCACAAAGTGCAACCCTATCCCCTTCTTCTTATGATACTTGAACTATGTGCCCATATGTTCCACACCCGTTTAATGAAAGGGTAAAGCAAAAAATTACGCAAAAAAAAAAAAAAAATTAATTATCTAATTTGGATATATTAAAGCAACTATGGAGAAAAACATTTCATCTTGGCTCTGTCTTTCGCATATTTCCAAATCATGGAAACGATGAAAACCGAAAATCTCTAATCAAATATACATATATGTATGTATGTACATATAGGCAACTCATTTAATTTACAAATCTATTGACACATGAAGCATACAAGTATATCAAGCTACGAAGGTCAATGTTGTTTCTATCAGAGAATGCTAATTGAACGTTACATGATGAAGTTTAGTGAGAGAGCCCATTTGCGAAATAATTAATTTATCATTACATCCTGGTAGGGCTGCTCTTATTGGAAGAAAATGTTTTGTCGATGTAATGTACTGCTTTAAAGAGCATGATCTTTAACCTTTATTGCATTACATGGGGTATTTTTTCAGGCGTTCTACTTGAAGTATTTGCATATCCTTAAGAAGCCTGTTGTGTCATCTTTTAATAAAATCTAGAGCAGTTTCTTTTTTTCAGGGGCTGTCAGGAAGCCAAGAATGGAGGATTGTGTTCAAATGCGTAGAGATATATTCCTTTCAAGGCCAAAGTCTAGGGTGGCATTTTGTTAGAAGAATTGCAAACATGTAGTGTAAGGTTAGACTCTTGACATCGGCTTTTCAGTGAAACCACCTACGGGTTGGACTCAAGTGAAGAATAACTACAGTTTCCCTTGCAATATACATGATAATTCGACACACATATATATGTACATAATTTGAAAATGAAATGTATAAAACGTATAAAATATCTATTTTTAGATGGACAACGTTGAGATTCGTAAACGGCGTGGTTCCCTGCATTTTATACGATTTCAAACGTCTGACATGGGAAACTTTTTATCTTTAGCCAAGGCTAAGGGTATGGCTGAACTGGTGACGACAGTCTGTGCCACAGGTGGAGGCGCTTACAAATTCGAAAAAAATTTCAGAGAAGTGAGTGCAATAATGATGTATGCATAGATAAATACTTATAATTTGAATATTTCAGGAAGTTAACATGAAATTGGCCAAATTCGATGAACTCGATACATTAATTAAGGGGATTCTCTTTGCTGAGATACAAAACAAAACTGAGTGCTATTACTATCAGAATGCGTGTGATATTTTGTAAGCACTACACAAGAATTCTTTAAATAATTTATTTATAATTTTAAATTCAAATAGAAATAGCGAAATATGTGCATTTGACTTTTCAAAACCATATCCCTTCATATTGGTGAATGTCGGTTCAGGTGTTTCCATTTTGGCTGTCTATGGACCGAACAATTATAAACGTATTTGTGGTACAAGGTAAGTTTGAAAAATTCACAATTGAAAGAAGGATGGGAGTAATATGAATTAATGTCTGTGTTTGTGTTTTACAGTTTAGGAGGAGGTACATTCCTGGGGCTGTGTTGTTTGCTAACAGGTTGCAATACATTCGATGAGGCCATTCAACTTGCCACAAAAGGAGATAATAAAAAAGTCGATAAATTGGTCAAAGACATATATGGTGGAGATTATGAACGATTCGGACTGACAGGTGATCTTGTTGCATCGAGGTTTGTGAAACGCATGTATACCCAATATATATTGGAAGTAATAAATTGTTTTTTTTTTTTTTTTCTAAGCTTTGGCCAAATGCACTTGAAGGAAAAACGAGCGGCAGTATCACGCGAAGATCTTGCCAATGCCACTCTAGTAACAATCACGAATAATATTGGTTCCATTGCGAGGATGTGTGCGCTGAATGCAAAGATTGATAAGGTATTCGAATTAGTTGCCGATAACTTTTCCAATGATAACAAATATTTCTTTCTAGATAGTCTTCGTGGGTAATTTTCTACGTGTCAATCCCATTTCAATGAAACTCCTTGCCTACGCTATGGACTTTTGGTCTGATCATACATTAAAAGCGCTCTTCTTGGAACATGAAGGATACTTTGGAGCATTGGGTTGTTTATTACAATTTAATGGAGAAATAGCCGCTGCACTTAATGAAAACGACGCACAAACGCCAACTTCGACAGAAAGCACTGCCGCCTCAAAGATAGCTTCATCGTCCTCAACAGATGATAAAATATTATCGTCGACTACAAACGATGACGACAAGGGGGATTGCCAACGTTAATTGCAATTGCCTTGTTAGATGCACGTGTGATCGATTCTTTGTCTCTCTGTCTCTTTTCATCTTTTTTTTCTCTCTCCATCTCTCTCTCTTTGAACACATTCATTCGATTTAAGTTTTAATACCTACATAATTTGTTTGCTGCAGTTTTAATTCTGATTTTTATGCACAAACTTGCTGTCGAAACATTTAATATTCCTATTATCGATATCATTTCTCGGAAGCAAATGACGAATCGACTTGTAACTCCGTATGCATTCTGCAGTAAGTGCGCTGTGATTTAGAAGAAAGTGCACTTACTAGGCTCTACCAATCCAACACACACATTTATTGGAGAATGCATGCATAAAAACGCTTCAATTTACGTTGCGCTTACGACAGACGACATTGATAATAGGGGTGATTGCCCAAAAGAAGAAATCTAAGTGGCCAAAGAGTTTGAAGTATTCAATGCATACCGTGCAATTGAATTGAGAGAGTGCAAACAGTGGAATATGATGGTAGGCAAGGCAACTAATAACTGTAAAAGAGAGAAATCATAATCCGTCAATCGTGTTATTTAGATGAATTCCGTTTATATGTATATATAAACTTTTTTTTTATATGTATGTATGATTTAAATTATGTATTTCGTTCTAGAGATAAGTTATAAAAAAGGAGAATACAGAAAGAAATTTATGTTTATTTATAGTTTTACATTTTGTTCTTACAAATTTTTAGCGATAGAGGTAGTGATCAGCAGTTAAATTTGCTGAATGCCTGGTTGTGTTCATCAATACTGACTTTTTATATGATCTT